>JBAMHW010000006.1:19678725-19710396 GCA_037177495.1 Rhadinocentrus ornatus
TTATTATTATTATTATTATTATTATTATTATTATTATTATTATTATTATTATTATTATTATTATTATTACCATTATTATTATTATTATTATTATTATTATTATTATTATTATTATTACGAGCAAATATAAGTAAATATATTGTTTAAGTACTGATTGCATAACATGTTCTCTAACAAAAAAGAAAAGAAAAAAACATCCAAAAGAAGTGCCTGAATCACCTCTGAATTGATGACTAAATATTCTGGTCCAGTGGAAACTTGTATTTAAATAGTGCCCTATCAACATACTGTTAACATTTTGACATCATCAGACCATGACAACACCTAATGCATAACAAGTCATTGAAACATTGACAATTTTATGTTGTGGTAGATCCCCTGCTGCTGTTAGCTTTTCTTTCAATACATTTTTGAAAATGATGAAATTACCACTGCAGGACTCCACTTAAATTCCCTACATTCATTATATAATATCAGTGTAGCATGAACTTTGATAGATAGGTTGATATGTTCTCTTCTGGACAGAGATCTCTGATGTTGTTCCTGGAATTTAATGGAGCCACACTGCCACTTTGTGGGTCACAGCCTTGCTCTGATTTTCACTGATCTGTCTGTTGGCTTCGCCTCATCTCGTTTTTCCGTCTTCTTCCTCTCGCCATTGGTTCATATGTGAATATATTTGTGGATTTGTCGTCTTTTGGAATGAAAAAAGCTACATTTTCTATATGTTTTAAAAAAAGATCTCGATTCTTTCAGATTTTGTAACTTTTTGTTATTGAATGTAAAATTTGTTTTGTTTTTAACAATCCAGGCCAATGTCCAACCTGTCCATTTCATCTCACATACTACTTTGGATAGAGGAAACGTATGGTTGTTAAGCATGTAAATGTCCCTAATTAAACCATTATTTTTTAAAGATCTACTGTATATGTGCACTGAAATCTTCTTTAAATTAGTTATTTAGATCAAACTGCTAAAGGTTGTTAAACTGAATTCAATAAGACAAAAGGAAAAATGTTAAGTGTTTTAAGAGTACCCTTATCATCTTTCACATTAGTGAGTGTTTTGCACTCTTTCAGAGTTAGATGAGAAATATGCTCAGTAAGAGTTCATTAACCCAGAGGCTAACGCTAGCTGTGGCCTTCACCTCAACTTTTATCTTTGTGTTTTGTGAGTAATTGGCAGTAAAACTAAACTCAAGTGTCTGGACCCTGACATCATTTTACACATCCTTTTACACACATTATTTATTTTTTTTAGTCATTATCAACCTGGTTTGTGAAAAGCAATACTTATTATTAACAGTAAGAAATTTGCTTGGAAGATTTATATAAAAAGTGATGAATCTTCGGAACCAAATAAACTTGTCAGACTTATTGTAAAGAACTAGAAGTGTATACATGTGAAATTCCGAATTGAGATATTTCTTTCCATTTTAGTATAAAGTGCTGATTTTGAAGGAAGCCAAAAGTGCTCAGATGTATATTTTTTTAATGACATAGATTACATAACTTATTTCAATAAACTGATGGGTTATTTTATAGAATTGAGATTTTTTTTTTTTTTTTTTTTTAATTTCACTAGATTATATATATGAGAAAGATATATATTTGTTTTTCTTTAAAAGAAAAACACAAAAACAAAATAGAATAAACAAAAACATAAGGTTTTTAATCAGTAAATTGATTAATGAATGAAACAGCAATGAATGTCCCAAATGTTTTGGTTCTCCAAAAATTCCAGGGTAATTAATTGATCTTCATGCTGATGACCTTTTGAAAACTAAGCCAGGTAAACAGTCATTGTATTAGCAGCACGTATAAGATTAGGAGTCATGCTCCAGACATGATGTCTATCACGCACACACATGTGGTAGCACTGTCAGTTCACTGACCCAGTGCAAAAACTGTAACGAGAGGATGTAAAGTCAATAGTCAGTCTCTGAGTAAAGCTTTGAAAGGACAGCAAACAGAGTGTTCAGAGAGTGTGGGAGTTGCTGACATAATTCTTCATAAAATTACTCAATAATCACTGAAATTATCATCATTAACAGATAAATTAGATAATTTTATTCTAGTTTGTGTGTATTTCAAACCACATGAAGCTCTGAAAATAATGAGAAGACGAGGCCATATTTCAGGTGGGCACCATTACATCATGTTTAATCTGACATGGACAGTTTGGATTCCTTGATCTCAAAATTCTGCCGTTGCTCTACTTATATAATGAAGGTCATTTAATTTTTACTGTCCTGGCAGAGATAAGTGTCTGTCCTCCGTGCCCGTCGCTGCCTGCTCCTAACCTCAATAAACTCATACCTTATCAAAGGCATTTACAACTGTCATCATGCTTCATGAAGCTTGAGGGCTGCTGAGTGCATTGTAGGTCACTCTGCTGAAAGCCTCACATTCTTGATGATAATGTTTTTTATCACGTTTTGAAGCCGTAGTCCTGTGTGTTTCATCCTCTGTGGTCACCGTGTCATGCATGAATAATCTCAGTGTTTCATAATTAAATTTAACTTCAGGATAAAAATAGGACCATAAAAGATTTTTCAGTGTATTTCATCAAGGAATGAGTAAAGAGAGTGATAAAGTAAAACAAACATTCAGTGACTGGTGATGCTAGTTGTGTCTGGCATGTAATGTCTTTATTGCAGTCATCCACTTCATGACTGACCTTGACTCCTTGATGGTTTACATCTTCCACTGTGATATTTTAAAGCTTTTTGGCAAGCATCCTGCCAAATATAAAGAGAAAAATATGTTACACACTGTGTCTCCTGTGACTTCAGTGTGGTAAACATTTCGGCCATTAAGGGTTCCGGTTGCTGTACATCCAAACCAAAGCAACTTGTCTTTTCGCTGTTTATTTGTGAAAGTAATAAAGTAATTTGCTTATCAGTCGCAAATCTCGGTGCCAGGCACCGGGAAGATTAAGATGATGGATCATTATATCAACTGTTACAGAGACTATAAACAGGAATTATGTGATTTTGTTGGCCAAATTTGACTGTTTGAGAATAAAAATACTTGTCATATAAAACAGAGCTTACACTGACACTGATCAATGAATCACATCACCTGACAGAAGCTGCTATAAACATCACAGTTAATGCTCTCCCATAAAAAGTCTTCCTACCAAAGTGAAAGCACCTTTACACCCCCACAAGCCATATCAATGGCATCTAACCAAAGGTATCTGATCTAAAGGTAGATGGTCAGTATTTTTCATGTCCACAATGAAGGTATTTTTTTTATTTTAAATCAAATTTGGAAATGGGGAGTACAGTAGAAGAATCTCCACTGTCATCTTGGCATGCTTAAAAACCCACTGATGTTGGTTCTGAGGAAGGTGACACTTGAATATAACTTTCCAAACATTTTGTTTGTGTTCTTTTGACAGCTTTCAGGGTATTTAAGATGCCAAGAGTAAGTTACGTATTATTTAAAATACGTTTTATGTGTTAAGAAAGGTGTTGTCTCCACGTTGGTCTGTTGAGTCAGTGATGACAAAATCTGCATTTGTTCCAGACTGAACCCAACCATGTCTAAACTAAAACAAATGTGTGTTGTTTCGTGTCCTTCCTGGCCAAGAAATTTGTTGTCCAGCATTGTCATTTGGGAGATAATTTACCAACTTAAAGGTATCACACTCATTCCAAGCATTCATGAAAAGAAGAGACATCTATGCTGGGCAGACTGATAGTCGTATGTGTATGTACAAGAATTAGGTCATCACCTTTTGTCATGCTCAGATAGTTGCTTTGCAATTTGAAGACAACTGAACTTACTCATTTAAACACAATAACTAAATAAGAAGTGGCAATATCTTGTGAACAAAGATACTTTAGTGTAATTTTTCAATGTTAAGCTCAGTTCTTGTATTAGCAGGTTTTTCAGAACAATGGGGTTTTGAACCCCTTCAAGATGCTTTGAATCTTATTGCTAATAAAACTTTGGAGTTCCTTCTTAGCTGCTCAGCTGAGTGCAAACATTTAAAATAGAAACATGTCTTAGCCATGTTTCCATGGCCTGCTTTGGAGAAAAGAAATTAAGCATGATTTTGTCATCAGAAAGAGGCAGCCAGGGCATAAAGCTGGGGAAGAATACACCAACAAAAATTAGTTGTCTTGACCTAATATGAAAAAAGGAAAAGACGTCATCAGAAGTTCTTTTTAACTGGATGTATTGTGATTATTCCTTATTGTCAGTGACTTTAGTTTTTAAAAGAAGGGGGAGCTGGTTGTTTATGTAATCTGTTATGTGAATAAAATGCTGTTATTTCAAAGCTTAACTGCTGTTTTGATCTCAACTTGCACCTACAGGTACTTTGTACAAAAAAACCCAAAACAAAACAAAAAAACAATAAACAAACAAACAAAAACCTCAAATGAGCTTTAAAAATCATTTCATGGAACTTTATCCTCTATAAAACATTTTGCATCTCCACCTACCATGTGTATTTTACACTTTAACCATGCATTAAAAACATTCATGGACTCTTAACTAATGAAATCAAAGACACATCTTTAATGGAGCGTGATGCACCAGTTGTTTTCCAGCATGTAGAACTCACCAATACTGCTGTACTACATTTCATCAAATTAAGTGAAAATGTAATTTAAATTTGAGACCACATTATAGATTTGTGACCATTTTAACAGTTTTCTCTCCATAAATGTGTAGCCTAACACTTTTGGATTTTAGTGAAGAATCTCAGTATCAAAAATATTATGAATAAATTTAGTGTTTGCATTTGTATTGTGATCCAGTTAGCATTTAGTTTAGCATGGTTACAGTTAACTACAGCCTTAGAATGTACTATTAAAGTTTTCCTGAAAATAGGTCTTGCGAAGTTTCACTATTGCTCCCAGATTAGTCACATTTATTTCAATAAAACTGCACATCATGAGGACTTAACTTATAGGTCAATGGCCTTGCTGTGCTCTGGCCTCTTTCCAGCTCTACAAGTGTGAGCTGGCAATTGCAGGGACACGGTATGGGGCTGATTACCTTTGCAGTCCTTGGTAGCTTGGTACTGCCTGGGTTAATGACACAGGCTACAAGATAAGGCCCATCCCTCTTGATATACATGTGTTACTCCAACAGCTACTTTTCATTGAGAAAAGCTTATCAGTTTCCCAGGGTTATTTCAGAAGTCACCTGGCAGTGCACACGGTTGTTTTTCACATAGGGTGTATTGACATTTCAAGGTCTATCCAGCAGGAGGGGTCAGCTTTATAAATAGAGGGAGACAGGATGAAGCAGCAGCTCTCACAACTTCATAAAGAATCCGTCCTATGACAGGACATACATTTAAGTTGAGACAGTCTTATTGAAAAAATAATGGACAACAGATGTCATTGTTCATCCAGCAGCGATAGGCTTTTGAATCCTATCCTGTACAACATCCTGAGCCAAATTGATAGCAGCCCACCAAACCAGAACAACTTGAACTACAGTTTGGTTCCTCATAGATGCAACTGTGAGGTACGACGGATTGTGTGCTTGAAAAGGCCATCTGAGATCTGCAAAGAGGCTTCAACAGTTGTGGTTAAAACCATCCACTTCATGAAGAACTTACCAGCTTTTAACCAGTTGCCACCAAGTGACCAGTTTGCACTTCTGAAAAGCTGCTGGGCTCCACTCTTTATTTTGGGTCTGGCCCAGGAGCATGTGGACTTTGAGGTGATGGATGTCCCAGCTGACAGCATGTTGAAAAAAATCCTCCTTAACTGTCAGGAGAGCCCTGAGATGGACAGGGAGCAGCCCACCATGGCAGGTGTCAGTAAACTCAAATCTTGTCTCAAAAAGTTTTGGAGTTTGGATTTGAGCCCAAAGGAGTATGCTTACCTGAAAGGGACCACAATATTTAATCCAGGTATGTGCTGACTGAATTCTGCTTTTAGGGAATTTACTTGAATAAAAAGATTTTGTGGGCAAAACTTTGCATACATATAATTGCATTTTTTTTTATTTTTTTTTTTTATCTCCAACAGATGTACCAGATTTAAAGGCAGGCGTGTTTGTTGAGGGTTTGCAACAGGAAGCTCAACATGCCCTGAGCGAGGTAGTCCAGTTACTTCACCAGGGACACAAGGGGCGCTTTGCTCAAATTCTCCTCACAGCCTCCATGCTGCAGGGCATCACACCCAGCCTCATCTCTGAACTGTTCTTCCGGCCTGTGATAGGTCAGGCGAACCTGCTGGAGCTGCTGGTTGACATGCTCTTCTGTCAATAGAAGAAATGGAAAAAGTGTGTCAAACTGTCATGGAGAAAGTTGAATTCTTTGAGTTGCAATGCCTTTCATGATACCCGTGTAGCATCCTCTGATGAAAATGAAGGGATTCCTGACAGTAGGTTTCTATATAACTGAAAATAGCTGTGATTTGCCTACATTTATACTGAAGCTGAGGTCACTTTAGCAGATTTCCTCAAATGAAATGGAAAGATTTGATTTTCCACATTTGTCTGTGCTTTTCTGTCAGTATGATTGATCTTTTGTTGAAGAGCTTTTTTGTCACTTTTTTTTTTTTGTAAATACGTGTTGACTACATTTGCAAATAATTAATTTAAATAAATATATTTTTTTACATTGAAGTTTAGCCTCAGTCTTAGTGTTTTGAACACATCTGCAGTTCATTTGGCAGATCCATCATTTCTGACATGTGCTTGAGTATTGCTCAAATGAAGGTTTTTTTCTTCTTTTTCTTAAATTCTGGTAAATCCTACTATGTCTTTAAAAAACTACCTAAGACACCTTTAACTACTTCCTCCTGTAATACAGTCCTAAACAGATGGCTCTTAAAAAAAAAACAACCATTGGCATTAAGTCAGAACACAGCAATTTGGAAGACAAGCAAAAGGAAAATTTATAAAATCTAATGGTGAACACTGAGCTTCAAACTTATAAACATCTAGAGTGTCACATTTAATACTGAATAATATGTATTTATTTATTATGCCCCAATGACATGACCTAAATGCCATAAACAGATATAAAAAAACATGTCAGTTTCATCTGACCGTGGTTAGTAGCCTGTTTATCAGACTAAAGACTTCATGGTAACATTAAATTTCAATTACTTCATGATAGAGTCTGAATAATATGAATGGGATAGTTACACCCTTACATGCTTTCTATGACCACAAAAATGTGAGGTTACAGTTTTCTATTGTACTGCTTTGTCTCCCTCTTATGGAAAACAGCGGAAGTCACTTGGCAAACACTTTATACATAAAAAGCAGTCTTAAACTTAAGTACGAAAATGCTAAATCCCCCCTAAACCCCCAAACCGGAGCAAACTTCTATCATTTAAGTAGACCAGGTCCTCCTGATTCATACAACTCTGGAATGCTAGTTGTGAAACTGAGTCTGCACATGACACCTCATACAGGTAAAACAGGAATGTGCTGGTGGGGGCAGTGTGTGGGGGTAATGGGGTTACACAAGAAACCAGATGGAGAAATTCACGAGTTCCAGTTATTTATTTTTTTTAAAGCTGTTGAACAGCCATCTTTTCCCACATGACTGAGAAAAGATCTTTTCATATAATTTCAATAGAAATCAAATTATCTAAAGAATGTGTAGGCATCCATTTTCTGCAATCTGCCTGATTTTATCTTATGTTACAACCTCCGTATCAGCAGGCCTGTTGTTGAAACAGGTTCTTAATTCCCCTAACTGCAATTTCAATGCACAATAACATATTTCTATTGGCTGCTAAGCTAACGAAATTGTCACTTTAATAACTTGAAATGTGTCTTAAAATCCACATTTTTGAATAATGCACCTCAGCTTGTTTGAAGCAAAGAAATCAGAGCAGGTTCTTTAAACAAGCTTGATCCCTCCATTGCTTTTTCTTTTTGCACTAAATGACAAAGACAAACCCCAGGATTTTATTTCCTTTCCACCAGAACCAGCTAAACAAGTTCTTCCTTTTGCTGAGGGCAAAAAAAGCCTGCCTGCTTCAACACTGACCTCGGGGAGATGAGCCTGACAACAATAATCCCAGAGACCAAGTGGAAAAGGGGGCTAAAAGAAAACCTTATAAAAGGAGAAGACTTCTTTAAATTCAAGAAGAAATATTGTGCTGAAAAATACACTTGCAGCTACTAATGTCTTAATGCTTTTGTTACAGCACAAATATACACATGAAAAGGCATAAACAAGCAGGGATTTTTATTTTGTCAAAAATAGAACTCATTGCATAATATAAAAAATCAGGCAAAATGGTACAGAATAACATTGACTTATGAATATTTACATCAAAATATGGCTTACAACACAGTTTTCACGTTAAAAAAAAAAGCATCTTAGGAGTCTAAAGAAATGGTAAAAGACAATGAGCTCATGCATATGGCACAATAACTTGCATAAACAAAAACAAAGACAAGAATGAAGACGGATATTTTTTAGCATCAGCCTCTACACTCAGACCCCTGACTGCTGATTACTTACTTATTGTACTCATTTTTCATTTTCTAAAAATGTTAAACACTGCATACAAATTAATAAAACCTAACATTCACGTGTGGACCAGAAGAAAAGTGTCCTTTGTTTTTCACTTCTTAGAAACAAAGATTGTTGAAATGGAAAAAAACAAAACAAAACAGAATTGTAACCATACAGAGGAAAATGTCCTCCAATCAGTAACAGCATAAATGACAACAGAGAGGTTATGTTGTCAATTTGGCTACATGCTACGTCGGGGTAAAAGAAATTTGTCTCATTCTTTCCCTTAAATAAGCAGAGGAGCGCCTGAGGAGTTTGTTTCAGTGTCATGGGTGTAGGCCGAGTAGGCTGTGGCAGAACTGGAGGAATAAACTGGGAAAGAACAGAAAACATTGTTTAAACCAGTGAACCAACAAACACAAAAGCAGATGTTATGTTTCATCCACAAAAGATTAAAAAAAAACAAACATTCCCTTTAAACCAGAGCACTGAAGTATTCCCAGTATTCGACGTGAGCACCGTGAAAACACAATATAGTACACCCTCATTCAGAGACATGTAACAGGACACCTCGTCCTTTTAACAGCTTCTTTACAGAACAGCAAAGAGGGAGTGAAAAAACAGCCTGCTGCACTGTAATCTATCTGCAAGTTGTTTGCTAAAATTACATAATAAATAAGGGGACATTATGAGGCACACATTTAATGCGACTAGATCTGGTGCTTTTAGCAGGTGGTGTAGCATGACTGTGATCTGGAAAGGAAGAATGAGGCAGACGGGCAGGCAGGTATTAGGTGGCAGAGGTGGGGAGAGGCCTCTAATGAGCCAGGGATTGTAATATAAAGAGAAAAGGGCAGGAATATGGGGCTTTTTACTGTTTGAAGAATGGTATGTTACTGGAAAGTAGGGAGGAGGTGAGAAAATGCCTACAGCTGCAACAGGCACAATGGGTCACAAATTCTGAGCCCCTCAATCTGACACACACACTGGAGCGATAATTAAGCTTCAGTGACGATGACAAATAAAGACTGTAGCTTCCAACACTAAATTTCATTTTATGATATCTTAATTCCTCATATATGTGCCCCAGTAATGGAAAATTCCCACATGTACTCACTTTTTCCACTGTAATGTCTCATTTTTCGTGCCAGCTTGTCTGATGGCGTCTGCTCGGACACTTTCACCTCTGGAACTGCAGAAGGACACCAAAAAATAAATAAATAAAAAGAAGATGATTGATGACTATTAATGCTCTTATGTCAGCATTAAGCTGGTCATCTCTGCTGTTTTGCAGTTTTTTGGTTTACAGTGCGTACTTGTATCGACTTGCCTCAGATTAACTGATTGTTATTAGGCCATTGACTGCTAAATAACTGTGACAACTGTGAGCCAAACACAAGTAGCAGCCTTTCAACTAACTATGAGTCATTAGGGGAAGACAGGTCAGATGACAGGTATATTTGGCTTGCTGCAAACAGATGGTACTGAAAATGGCCATTTATTTGTATCCTCTAAGTAGAAAGTAACGATTACTAATTATCAAGTATATGGGTTGATATTCTTACAATCGCTGCTCATGAAGGTGCCCGTCATGGTCTCATTTCCACTGTCAGGAAGAGTCCCATCGCTCCTGCCATTAGGACGCTGCCCTGTTGACTGATGGCTTTTGTTCCTCTTGCCTTTTCGTGTGCTGATGCGGATGACTCCGTGTACCAGTTTGCATTCAGCCTCCTGCTCCTCCAGATTGTAGTCCTGAGCGATGCTGTAGATGAGTTCACTGATTTCGTTGGTCTTGCGTGAGAAAGACGAGTCAGAGGTGCACTTGGCCAGCTGGTCAATCTGATGCAGGGCGTAAAGCTCCAGCAGCTTCTTGGTGATTAAGGAGTCAATGTCTGTGCTGTCGCATGGGTCATCAAAGTCGTAGTCATTGGATAACAGGCTGGTGTTGCTAACTGGTCGTTGGCTTTCCCCCTTAACTGGTGGACGGGTCCGTTTGGGGGCAGTATACTTTACTGTTTGACCTCCAATGCGCACGTCCTGGTAGCGGAAGCTTTCACTCGCAGGCAGCTTGGAAGTCTTGGTGAGCTTGCTGGACTCCAAATGGATGTCGCAGGTTGGGTTGGTCAGAGCCATGCCATTAGGTGAGTGAGGTTCACTGCCTGCTTTGGGGGTATGGTCAGTGGAGCTCTCGCTAACAGGCAGGCACGGTTCTCGGCTGCCATAAAATCCACAGGTCAAGACACAGCAGATAAAAGCCTTGCATCCACTCCAGCCCACAGAGGCACAGGAGCCACAGGTAGGTCTGCTGGTAGGTGTGCTGTCTGCTGATCCGGGAATAAATCCTATAGTCTCTGAGCCCCGGGCCATGCCATTACGAGGATGACTTTTGCTGCTGCCATACTTGTTTTTTGAATACCAAGAGTGGTCTGTGTGGTGATCACGTAGATGCTCCCCATGGGGATCCTTGTAGGAGTCTTGGCTCGCCGTGCTCTCCCTAGATATAGTTCGATTTTGTCTGTACTTGTCTGCCTTTGAAGTGGAGGGGTGGTGATTGTGGTGGTGGGACGTCTGGGGAGCCCCTGTGCTGTGGCCAGGCATGGCTCAAAATACCTGGGACCTGGTGTGGAAGAAGGATGTTTAGAAGTTTATTAAAACTTTATATTGTTACCAAATACACTAATATATGTCATGTACCATGACGTGTCAACTCAGACCTAGCCTCCAGGAAAGAAACCTGCCCTGAAATTCTGAGAATGTAAATACAAGCAAGTGCTGTAATTGCTGGCCTGGGTGTTATTTGCCTATTTTTGTCGGGCCCACCCTTTGACTTACAGTACATGTGCAGTTAAGACCAAACCTCATTCAATATTCAACTCTTTTAAGTCAACTTGCAAAACGTCCACTTACCGCATAAGAAGAAACAGTTGTGGTTGCGTTTTCGCTAAGACAAGAACTGCGGAAGTCTCACAGAGAAATCTTCTGGCGCCTCAAACAGAGAGAAAAGGACGGATTTCGACAGTTTAGAGCTCTCCAGGTGTTTCTACATCCACCAGACGGTAAACTTGAAGACGCGAGTCGGGCGCCTCGACCGAGCGACGCCACCCAGCTCATTAGTGTCGTCTCTTATGGTCAAATTAACTCCTCTGTGTTGCAGAGTCTTCCAATGTTTGGCTATTACCTGCGGCTACAGCTAATCCCAGATTTGAACACCCACCCACAGGTGAGTCGTGACGTCACGCGAGGCGGATACAAACGAGCAGAGGAAGAACAAGAATCACGATGAGCAGGGACAATCAAATAAACCGGAAACATTACATTTTCCATGGACAGGTTGTTTAATTACACGTGACCCAAAAACGGACATATTGGACTTAACATGGGGACAAATGAACTTTCTAATACATGCGCACACATGCTGGTAACATCCAGGATAAGGCTGACAGGTCTGCACAGCTGCAGAGCAAGCAGGTGTGTTTCCAAACAATATCTTTCATTCTGCCCCATTTTCACTGCATGGGGTCACTTAATCACACACACACATATACATACACGTACATATATATATATATATATATTGTTTATTATTGCTGTAGGGAACACCATGCATCCCCACAGCAGTCATAATAAAAACAGACAGAAGGAAAGAAAAAACAAATTACTAGATGATCTAATGAAGAATTGCTTTATTTATAATTAATGCACATTTTATATCATACAGCAACCTTATTGTACGTTTCTTAAACTGCAGTAATACTGATGACATTATGCAGAATAAACTATTAAGCAGAATACAGTAGCACAATGTATATGTTTTATATGCTTTATATATTTTATGAAAGCAAATTTAATATATTAAAGACCTATATTAAAAATGTACTAAGTCTCTATTAAATATCTCACATGCATTTTTCATGCCTCTGAGCTGCCACATGAGTTGTTTCTAGCTGAACAGCTTGATATTTACAGGCACAAAAGTAGACCCAAAAAGGACATTCTAAAACTAAGATGAGAATATTTTCAATGCTGCCTATTGCACTCATTATGTTTATAAAACAGTATGATATAAAAACACAAAACTAATTTACAGGTAACGTTTACTGCCTCAGTACAAAGGCACATTTAAGGTGAGATTTATAGGGTGTAACTGCAGTATATAAAAACATGAACCTCCAAACAGCCTTTTAACTGCAAGTTCCCTGACATAAACTATTCAAATCAACCTCATATTTTGTTGAATAACTCTACATGATGCTCATAAATTTACAGGAGGGGAGGTCCTCCCCTGTTTGTTTTGTGGGTCAGTGGGGTCCTGAACGATACAGGTGTCATTTGGAAGCTGTTGTGACAAAGCTAATCCTACGTGCCTTTGCATCCTGCTGCCTTCTGCTGAGATGTGCCCCAAACGAGGGTCCGAGTCAATTTCGTAGCGGTAGTAATACCCCTCCAGAACATCACGACATGCATCTCTTGTATCTGTGATCCACTTTTTCATTCCATTGCGATTCAGGTAAAGCACAAAAAGAAAAACCATGCCCACAAAGCCCAGCACCAATCCCAAGAAGACATAGGACGTCTGCAGGGTGAGGTCAGTCACCTCAGTAAGGACTGGAGCAACACAACCAATGGCCTGGACAGTTAAACCTCGCACCCGGGAATTGGTTAATCCAGCTGGTGAGGCGCATCGAACAGCATCCACATCTACCTGAGCTCTTGATTTATTGAGCCAAGTGACAAAATCATGGATCTCACAAGAGCAGGTGTACGGGTTATTACCAAGAAGGATTTTAATGTTCCCAAGCCTCTCCAGCTCTTGTAGAGCATCAGCCCTGAATGTTGAAAAGGTGTTGTGTGTCAGGTCCAGCATCTCCAGATGATCCATGCCAGAAAATGTCCCACTGTAGACAGCCACCAAAGAGTTGTTGGTGAGCAGGAGCTGGTGCAGATTGGGAAGGTGGGAGAACATCCCAGGGGGCAGCAGAGCAAGACGGTTTCCAGAAAGGTTGAGGCGGAGAAGCCCCTGGAGGCCACCCCAACGCAGAGCTGTGGTAAGATCTGTCAGGGAGGTGAAGTTGTACAGCGAACAGCTCAGGTTAAGCTCTTGAAGTGGGCTGCCAGGTATGCTGAGAGCCTCAGGATGGATTAGTGCCAGCTGGTTTCCACTGAGATCCAAGAAGCGCAGATTGGTGAGGGAAGCAAAGGTGTGGGATGCCAACTCTGTTATCCTGGGAAGATGACTAACACTGTGACACCTGCTCCATGACACTTAATTTCATTCTTATGCCTGAACAGAAGTAGCACAACTTACAAATTACCACATTCACATAAGTATTCATTATCCCTTTCTTTATTATGTACACATGAACAAAGTTAGTCATATTATCCAATACATGACTGAAAAAGAGAAAAACAACACTGACATTCTCACCTGTTATTGCTTAAAATGATGTTAGTGACATTCTTCAGCTTTGTAAACGAATCAGGTCCAATCTGGTGTATATTATTCCCAGTGATGATGACAGTCCTAGCATATCCTGGAATATCTTGTGGCACTTTGAGCAGAGCCTTAGAAACACATTTCACTGTACGAGTGACAGCAAAACACTCACATCCAAAAGGGCACTCAAAGCACTGATAGGGTGCACAAAGGAGTCCCAAAAAAACATAGACTGCAAAAATACACATTTCTAAACTACAGCCAATTTAAAAATGTAAGAAGGAAAAAAATGATTATAAAGAGAATTACAGCAGAGGAAAAGTGACCTATTGTTCTAACAGCCTAATCTAATGCTGCAGAGGTGGTAAGACAATGCTCGTTCCAGCATCAGCCCCTCCTCATCTGCTCCACTGTAGCAATGAGGGTTCCCGCAAATTGATGGTAGTTCATATCACACTGAGTCTGCTAGATGAAAAAGGTACGTGATTCCCTTAAAGCTACAGAGGACAATTAGTGCATCCAGAGCCTGCAACCTACACTGCTGTCTAAAAGTGAGGACAGCTGCAGAAATCTAGAAGTTTACAAACAAAAAACGGTAACTTTAAATTGAGAAAGATACTCAATAAATAATGCTTATTTAGGTACATAGATTTAAAAACAATACAATCTATATTTTAGGTGAGCTTAAGTAACACTTCAGCATGAGGTTGCACAGCTGAAGAGCATTCAGTTTCTGCATGGAGATAATAAAAAAACACAACAATAACAGTGCACACGTCTTTCTTGACACACCAAAGGGAGGACAATGTCACTGTTTTTCTCATGTGGGTCTTCCATCATTCTATCTTTGGTAGCGGCTCATATCTCTCGGACAAATAATTGATGAGTACTTTCAGCATTAAGATTTTGTGATCCATTTTGGAGCGATTCATTACTAAAATCAGCATTTGCCTGTCTGGAAACACATTCATCACTGCTGTGCATTAAAAAAAAAAGCACTTCTGCAATATAAAATGTAACCCTCCAGTATGATGTCACATAGAGATCAACATCCTTAGAATGACTATTTATAAGGAAAATAAAAACAGGCAGCCCACCAATGAAAAGGAAGTGTATATTACAAAGAGAAGATTTAGACAAATTTATTGGGTTTAAAATAAAATTGTATCACAATAAACAACAAATTGTAAGGTTTTGCCCTAGATTGCCCTCATACTAGATCACTACATAGCACATCACAGAATGGAATACTTTGTTTAGTTTTGTTGTCCTCTTAAAACACACTATTCACATCAATGACAATGCATAAATTATAACCAGATTCGTATTCTGAATATCTCGTTGTACTAGTGTAAATGGAATGTTAGGACAAACGTGGCGAGGACTCCGCAGAGCATAACGAAGGGCAGCCAGGTCTTCAGGAAAGCAGCCCAGCTGAGGGACAGAAAGAATGTGTTAGAGGAATCAGTAACACCTGGGGGTAAATGAAGGTGTATGAGAGAGAGGGTAAATATTAGAAAGCCAAGGACATGAGATGTGCTGATGTATCTCATGTTCTAGTCTCCTAAGTCCACACAAATCTCATTCCTCTCTACTTTCCTGCCTGCGTCCTACTGCCTTTCCACCCAGCCGTAAGGGAGCCCCAACAGAGAGGTGACCTCCAGCGGTGGCACAGAGGGGAGCGCTGTTGTCAGTGATGAATTACATGACTCCTCATCTTTTTAAAAGATTCTTGTGCTGTGGGAGGGTATACGCAGAGGCAGCACAAACTGTGACGCCAGTGTTCTCTATGTGGGTCAGCGGAGAATAATGAGGGGGTTCTCTGAGCCATTTGCCTCTTAAAGCTTCTACAATCCAGCTGCAGAACATTTTACTAGACTGTGTACATGTCTGGAAAGAAGATGTTTAATTTGTGTTTGCGTCTGTATTAAGTTAGTAACTGTAAAACATCAACTGGTGTCTTCTCCGTGCATCTTAGAAATTGATTTTCCTCTACCATGGCTGCAAAGACCAGGACATTAATGATGTTAAATAGTAATACATTGCATTATAATGTAATAACGTATTATATTGGTGTCTCCAATGATGGCCAACCTGTACACGGAAGAAGTAGAAATAAGGGCTCTAACCCCCTTCATAGGAAGTGGACCTGGTTCAAGTATGTGGATGACACATGGGTCAAAATTAAGACCAAAGAAGTGCAGAACTTCACTGATTGCGTCAACAATGTGAACAAGAATATCAAATTCACATGAGAAGATGCAAACTGTGCTGGACTGTGCTGCCCACACTATAAAAGACACGAGCCTGCATGAGGACTGAGACCTCACTTCTCCCCCACCTACAAAAGAACCCTTTCAACTATCCCAAGGAGACTGACAACACCTATTTACACTTATCACACTTAACCTCAAGTGAAACTATGGACATTGGTCACTTTAACGAGACCTCATGTGAGAATGCCTCTCAATGGTTGCTGACTCTAGAACATTGGTGGTTTCACAAGCTACTTCAGTGAAATCTCCCACTGTCTTTACAGAACTGAAGAAGCACTTCTGGATGAAAGCAAAACGTCTACAAGAAGCTAAAGCCAGTCCAGATGACTTGACTCAAACTATGATGATGAATGCCAAAGATAGCCATAAACAACATGGGTCACATACAGAATATAGACATGACATCAGATTAAAGATTTAATAGATCAAAAGAACAGATTTAGATAAAGGAATTACAAACTGTACAAATTTCCCATCTATACTATGCAATTATCTATACTAATTGCTAAAAATTTGATGGCTGCTACATAAAAAGGGTTATTTAAAAAAACACACAAGTGAGGAAAACAGCTGGTGTAATTGTGAAAGTCAAATCATTTCCTACTTGCAAATGTATTGCGGATAGGAGCTGCTCAACAAGTTTAGGGCCTTCTTTGTCATACCATTTATTTCACAATACACAAGTCACAGTGTTTTATACATGAAGAATGGGGTTTGGCATTGTCTTGCTGCAAACTTCAACTGAAACAGATGGTGTCCGCATAGAGTATGTTGCTCTAAAACCTGTTTATATTGTTTTAGTCATCACATGTGTAGGTAACCCATGCTATTAGAGTCTAATAGCATTGGTAACTTACACATTAGTCTAATAATTAGACTAATGCATCTCTTTACAATCATGGGTGCTGACCTCTTCAGCCAGAGAGCACAGTGTTAGTAAATAAGCTCACAGGAAATTTTTAAACTTTGCCTCGGCCCATCTTAAATGATCTTGGGTGCAGAGAAAGCAGTGAGATTTTTTAATCTTGCTTTTATTTCTCTTTGTAGAAGTCGAACCTCTCACTTGTCTTTTTTGCAGTCATTTTACTTACTCGCTGGCATCTAACTTAATTAGTTTAGAGATGTTCTATTAGGAGTTTCTAATGTATTACAGAACCTTTCCAGTCTTATGTTGCCCCATCCTATTATTTCCATTATTAAAATCTAAATGATCACAGTTAAAAACACAATAATGTTCAATTAAACAAAATGCTTTATTGGCCATTTAGAGCTACAGTAAAGCAGTCAGCAAAGACTGAAATAAAATGATTCTATGATGAGAGGCCATGACCAGACTAAAAGATAACTTCACACGCTGGATATGATGTTACAGCTTAATGGGGAGTTGCCTCCAGGCTTACAGGTGTCAAAGATAATAAACTCTGTTTTATCATCACTGGATGAAGGATTTTTTTCATATCCTTAGCAGTGTTCAGCTGTAAGATATGTTTGAGGTTTTTAGTAAAAAAACAAAAATAAATAGCATTTTTACTATGCTAGGAGGATTGGTTGAACTAGAAATACTCACCTCACATGTTTCCCGTGAATGAGAGACGACACACACAAGTTCACCATGTTCCAAGATGTGCTGTTGTCGTAGCGCATGAGGTTTAGGGCCATGGCAACGTGGGAATGGCAATTATCCAAGCACAGATTGTGCTTCAATGAAGAATTAAGAAAAAAATAAANNNATATTAGTAATTACTGAGTAACATGTACTAATAAAAAACTAACTTAAATAGAGTCTTACCGGCCTGCATTTGTATTCTTCAGATGCATCATGCACTGCTTTGTCCCATGTAGCTGCCCCATTGCCGCAGACTTTGTCCACATCAAGTCTCCAATATCTGCAATATTAATTGCCAGCATGCTGACTTAGATCTGTGGCAAACTTGGAAATACATAAATAAATAAAAATACTCAATTTGATAGATAAGCATACTTTGTTGGCTGGCCAAATCCCATGTTGTCCTCCTGGAAAAACAATACACATTTCAAAATCATGCATGTGAACTTCTGATGTGGCAAAAGAAAATGTAGTGAGTTTATGACTAAAAATACTCTAGTGTGATAAATTTGATAGTGTAGTGAAACTGCTTCTACAAATTCTAATTTTCAAAAGCTGCAAAACTCACAGAGACAAAGTATGATCCTGCAAAATCTCGTATGATTCCCGAAGAGGTGCAGATGCCCATGTGACCAATGAAGGGAAGCACCCACCTGCAGAATGGATACCAGAATTAATTTCTTTACGTTTGATTGGCTATACGAAGATAAACTATGTAATGCATTTAACGCAACAGCAATAAAATAGATATAACAGCCAACGAGTACTAATCTGCTTTCATGTGTTGTTTGGAAAATAACCTGCCGCCAGAGTTGGAAGCTCTCACATTTGAGGCTAAGCTAGGAGGAACAGGAATAATGCATTAGCCTCTTACGATAAAAGTGGAATAGGTGTCCAGACAATACAGTAGGGGTATCGACTGCTTTTCTTGTCGTTTTTTAAGAAATCACCGTGGTAGTTCATCGTTATGTCGGTATCATCCACCTCCGCCATCACAGCCTGCAGTGACAGGGGGGAAGATGACAGTGACGCACTGAAAGGCGGCGTCAGACAGCTTGAAGTGTACAAGCACAGTAAAATAAAACGGTTGGTCCGTGAACGCAACGCCGTACATTTTTACCTTCACTTTGGCGCTTGCTTTAAGGTCAGTGGCAAGAATTTGAAATGTAGGTTATCATTTATCACAGTAAAATCCCCCCTTTTTTGTTGCTTTCTTGCCAAAGGCTCACTTTTTTTCTAATTTTACAGTAAAAAGGCAAATAGATTTATTAGCATTACTTCAACGCATTGGTGAAATAATAATAAAAAAGCTAGTTTTCCCCAAGCTTATCTGGTTTTGTTTAGTCTCATTTCGCAGCCACACTCACACTCAATCAGCAGTAAACATAAGCACTGAATATAGCCACTACTCTTTAAAGTGAGGTCACCTCATTACTACAGTATGTGGAGCATGAGACGCTCCTCTAACTACTCCTACCTGTGATGTCCTGAGCTTACATGTTTTGCGAGTCAGCAAAACCAGGCAGAAGAAGACACTGATAAATGAACATACTGCAGCTTCACCGACAGTACATCTTCCTAACCTAGATAGCATTGTCTCTTTCTGCTGTACAGCTGTTACAATACAAAGCTCACAAAGTATTACAAAACAGAAATACCGACAAGAAGGTGTTCAATCATTTTAATCTTTGTTTTGTTTCAACAAATATTATTACAGGAATCCTCAACAGAAAAATAAATTCATGAGTAAAGTAAAACACTTGGAAGCCTTGTGATGCATTCTGCTGAGGATCCATTTGTAAACATCATCTTACTTGGGGGCGAAGAAGATTCAATCAGCTGCTCTCTGAGCACCAGATGGGAAGAAGCCGTGGTGTCTTGATTTCCTCACAGCTATGGTCAAGAAGCCTCATAAATACTGAACACCTGACTGCAGCGGAGGACGAATACTAGAGCCATGCAGCCAGGACCCAATACTTTGCACCCATTTGTTATACAACACAAATCCACATCTGTGTCCCACTCATTCCCAACAAACATTTGACACCAACATTTTATCTCAAATGGCATGTGCAACCAATAGGACTAAAAAAAACAACAACCTTTTTTCTTCTTCTTTAAAAAAAAAAAGTAATTTTTTGTCAAGAACTTGTTGAGTTGTTAATAAGCCATTATAGTAAAACTGAAAAGGAGCCAAAATTATTTTTGAATGAAACACAGAAACCAACATTAATCCTTGGCTGTTGAAATGATAGATGGTAACCTTTGGCAGACGAAAGGTTTCTCCTGACCGCTGTAAACTAAACAAAGCTTATAAATACATTTAATTAGAGCAACAACTTTTACAACTTAAAGAGCGACAATTAATTCTAGGCTTCCTGTGTCCAAAACTAACTGAAAATGAGAGTTAAACTTAGTTAAATCTAAATTAACTAGCATGTGCAGACTTTCTGAGATGAGTGGGCACTATGACACACTGCTCCATCTACAGAGCAGACAGGAGATGCAACTAAGCACCGTT
Organism: Rhadinocentrus ornatus; assembly: GCA_037177495.1. NCBI lineage: Eukaryota > Metazoa > Chordata > Actinopteri > Atheriniformes > Melanotaeniidae > Rhadinocentrus > Rhadinocentrus ornatus. The sequence goes on from JBAMHW010000006.1 coordinate 19,699,020, forward strand.
TTCTGGTCAGTGATTTGATCCTCCATAGAGACACTGAATTTCTAGTCACTCTGACCAGAAAATGTCCCCTGACCCCACAATGCATGTCTCAACAACATAAACCTAAGGAGAGGTTAAGTGCTGACCTCTTTTTTTTGTGAGAAACTGGGGGTGACGTGGAAGGTGTTTTCCTCACAGATGTCACCCTGCCATCACAGGTTGGAGGGTCAGGCTGAGATGTTGTAGGTGCTCTGTAAAGGTGAGGAGGGTGTTGCCTCTACCCTCTATGAATTCCTCTCCCCAAAGGTGTCTCCACAAATCCTGGCATTGGACAGCAGGGGGTGATGCATAGTGCAGAGATGTGACATGACATTCACTCAGTGTTCTGTCAGAGAGGGGTGCAGGAATTAAGTTTCAAACGAGAGCTGAGAGAGTGCTTTGTTTCATAAATCCATTCAACAGAATGGAAAACTCTTTGTTTAGCTTGGCCTACACTGTACTTGTCCCTCTGAGCCGTCTTCATCGTCTGAACCATCTGGGCCAACACCCCGCAGACCAGTGATGCGATAGCCCATGTTAAGCAGCATGACCTCCAGTGGATCAGCGTTCATACGCCGCTGATTTGCTTGAGCAGCTCCCTCCATATCCTCCACTACACGTCCATTTTCATCGTCCGTCTGCAAATGAAGAAAACAGAGGCAATTTAAATAATTCAAATGTGACAACTAATTACACATATACAATCCACTTTTTCCTCTATGTAAAGACACACAGAAACGTTACCTCTGGTCTGGGGTTCCATAATCGAACTACAGGATCGATGCCACTAGTAGCCAGGAAGCAGTAGCTGGGGTGGGGCTGTAGGCAATTAACTATGGACTCATCCCCCTGCAGGATCCTCACCAGATTAGTTGTCTCCTTTTCCCAGATGAAGAAAGAGCCATCATCTGAGCCGCTGACAATGTACTGGCCTTTGCTGGAGAGAAAGAAAATCAATAATTTTGCCTGATGAGCCATGTTCTTTATTTTATACACATTACAGGGAAGAGGGCTTAAACAGAGCAGGATATTCTGGTGTATGAGGTTCATAAAGTAAAACCAGATAGGAAACTAGATAAAAGTGAAGGTTCAACAACAATCTGTCATATTCAACATAATATATTTGATCAGTGGTTTAGTGAAAGACTAAATGTTGGTGTTATGGACAAGTGGACCATTTTCATCAATATCAGGTCATACAAATTATTGATACTACTTTTAGCAGTATGGCCCATGATGGTTCTAACTGAGCAATACTGTGTGTGTGAATGCAGGCGCGTGCGTTGTGTGTTAAAATGACAAAATGTGCCTGAAAGTCGAATTGCAACTCTACACAAAAAGGAGGAAAAAAAGAAGCAAATTTTACATTTTGAAACAAGGCTGAAATCTTTAAGAGGGTGATTCAGCATTGACTTAGTGGGTTACAAACTTGTCTTGTTTTGTCTTCACTGTGACAAAAATGAAGAATTGTTCACATCACACAGCTGATGACTGCCACCTAGTGAGACGGGAATAAACTGTCTGGCAGATACACTGACCTTCCAAAGAAGTTGGCCTCTTTGATGTCAGTGGTGGTGTTACAGTGACCACAGTATCTGTGCTTGTAATCAAAACTGCGCTCTCTCAACACCAACTCATCCTCAGGAATGGACTCTTTCCGAGTGAAAGAGTGAAATCGGTTGGAGCTGTTGGCCTTCTTATCTTCCGCTGAAGACAAAGAATAAAATCAAATAAAATAAGACTAAATAAAACAAAGCAAATAATATATCCAAGTCTGTCACACATGATTTCAAATTACTGTAAACCAGTCAAGTAGTACTTGACTATTTCCCACCTGATTCTGACTTGGAGAAAAGAGCGGCCTTGATGTCTTTATCTAAGGCATCGCAGGCATTGCTGTGTGCCTGTTCTGGAAACTTTCCTTTGAAATCATCCAGACATTCAAGAGCCTCAGCCACATACTTCAGCTCAAACAGACACCGTGCCAGCCTAAAATGTGCTTTCAGATGGCTGGGGTTCAGTGTGAGAGCCTTCACGCAATCCCTGAGGGCATCATAATGATCTCCATCCCTGGGAATCGCAGACCCAAATAAATGGTAGTTAACTGATTATGAATCCTTTAAAAAAAACTGAATCATGTAAAACTATGATACCCACCATTTGCGTTTCATATAGGCTGCTGCACGGTTCCCATATAGCATAGCATTGCTGCTGGCCTCATGGATGCCTAAACTATACAGCTGGATGGCCTGTGTCCACTGCTGGTGGGCAAATGCATCATTTGCTTGTTGCTTTATTTTCTCCAAATGAGGAGGAAGCTCAGTAGAACTAAAAAAAATTGCGCAAGAGGAAAAAGTAACTATTTTCAGAATAACTTCACATCACAAACAAGGGAAAAACGAAAAAAGAAATTAACTGGTACCTAGAGTGCATTTGATTTCCAGCAAAGCAAATGTGGCTGGATGGCAAGTGAATTCCATTGGAGACGCCATTTGTTGTCTTACCATTCTGCACATCTCCTGGAACACAGAAGTTACAGACATTATCATTACATTCTTCCTTCAGTTGATTAAAGTGTTATTCAGTGTTGCAGCAAAGTTTTACCTGTTGACGACTGGCATTTTTTTGGAAGCAGGAACGTATACGGCCTCTGCTTAAATGTCAAATCAAACAGATACACCTGTAATGACCAAAAATATAAATAAACAAATCAAGCATTGCACCTGAGAATGAAAGATTCAAATTAATAATAATAATAATCAACTTAACCATTTAGGATTTGTTTTAGGATACATTACCTGTTCCCCACCCATATTAACAAGCAGCTCAGTGCCATCTGGGCTGAAGGTAACATATGTGGCCACCAGCACCCTCAGGCGGTTCTTATAGTCAGAGTGTTTTACTGGCAGGTGCCCTGAAGCATTCACACAGAAAATCCTGTTATAAAAGCACACCCTTCCTAGCTAACATTACTTCAAGAAAGACATTTCCCAATCAGTGAACTGTTACTAGTTCCCTATCAATTAATCTGATTAATCTGATCAGGAAAACTTTTACACACCTGCTACATAATACTGCCCAGCACCATCTGGAATGGGCTTCTGCCTTTCACAGAATGTGTGCACAGCTGCTGATGTGCTCTGACTCAAAGATTTCCTGTCCAAAAAAACATAAAGGACTTTAAAATCCAGTTGTCTTATATGTGTCAAAGCTGACCTGAAAAACATTGGAGATGTTGTTAAGTGACAGCATCAAAAATCAAATTAACCTGTAATTGTGTATCATCCTGATGTCATAGAGGCGAACAAAAGGCCCATTGGCTCCCACAGCCAGGTAGTTGTTGTCCCGTGGGTTGACCGCTAGACACTTGGCCTCAACCAGCTGACCACAGAACTCTGTCAGGTCAATAAGTACCTCAGAGTGTTTACTGCTCTCCCGCAGGTCGTACTGTCTGTAGTAAATGTGTTGCAAAATATATTATTGTGAATTCCTTGGACTTTTATTAATTTGTGATTTCTGGCATCTTACCTGATGATGCCATCTTCTGCAGCACTCCAGAAGGTGTTGGGCCACATGGGTGCTGTGGCGATGCGCTTAACTCTGTTGGTATGATCAGAAAACATATGGATAGTTTCCTTCACGGTCAGGTCATGTACGTGGACCTTTGTGTCAGCCGCGCCCGTTACCAAGATCCTGTCCCCGGAGTGAGGGAGGAACTAGATGAATAGACAAAAACACCAAAATAAACTGATAAGTACAAACACAAAGTTTCACAAAGGTCTGGAGCGCTAATTGGTTGTAATAACCTACCATACTTTGACAAAATTTTAAGTAATTTACACAAACAGTCTATTGATATTCCCATTTTTGTGCTGTCTTCGTCTTAATAACTTTGAACCAAAAAAAACAAAAACACATTTTTCTATTATGTAACATGTTTTTCCTCAGTATTTTCTTTAGTATTTGACCTTGAGACAGAGCAAAATATCTTACCATTATAATCCAACACAATAACAAGGGCTCAACCTTTCGATACTACGCACACAGCATCAATAATATTAGTCATACAACCACATAATACTTCCATCTCACCTTTACAGAGAATATATTTGCTGCATGACCTGTGTGCATAGTTGTAAGCTTCTTGTGTCTGAATGGATCCCAGATGATAGCATGTTGATCATCTGAGCCTGATGCCAGCAAGCTGAAAATCAAAAGAATCACAAGGAAAAGTCAAGCAACATTTGTGGCATTTGTGGCTTCAAGGCTGACACCAGAAATCTTGTATCGTCAGAAATGTTCAGATGTACGACAGCTGAGTCATGGTAGTGTCTGTATAAGCAGCAATTAGCTGCATAAATTATGAACAGACTTATTGTCACCTTTCTTTTGAAACTAATTTAAATTATTTTGGTGATTTTAGTTGACCATTGACAGATAGGCAGAATGTAGAGAACATGGAGGCTCTACTGTTTTGTTTTTGCTTGTGACAGTGTTCAAAATATATCTAAAAATAAGTCATTTTTAATGTTACGTACACAAGTATATAAGTAACATGGTTATCATTGCATTTTTACAGTACCCTGGGTGTATTTTCAGCACGCTAACACCGTTTTCTGCAAGCAACTAAGGAAGCTTTTATATTGTTTTGAGATTGTGATATGCTGTCCAGAGTAATCTGAAATAAGAAATAATGTTGTAGCATGTACAGCCCCAATTTTTAAAAAAAAGTAGGGACAATGTGTAAAATGTAAAATAAAAACAGAATGCAAGGATATGGATATCTTATAAACCCACGTTTTATTCCTAAAAGAGCATAAACAGCATATGAGACGTGGAAGCAGACATTTTACCATTTCATGCTAAATATAAGCTCATTTTTAATTTAATGGCAGCAAAACATTTATAAAAAATAAATGAATAAAAAACAGAATGGTGCAACAAGAGGCTGGAAAAGCAAGGGACACAAATCGAAAAACAACTGGAAGAGTGTTTCACAGCTAATTAGGATAATTGCCAACAGATTAATAACAAGACTGGGCAGAGCCTCTATGATGTAAATAATGACAAACGTTCTGCATTTATAAATTTCCTAAAAATGTTCAACAATGTAAAATTGCTAAGACCTTTTAGATCAAATCATCTACAGGATAACATACGGAGAAATCTCTGTGCACGAGATTAAGGTAAAAAAAAAAAGAAAAAAAAAAGAGGATACTCACAATCCTAGGTACTGCATTTAAAAACAGGCTTGATTCTCTCCTGATAATTTCAGTAAAATTCACAATCATGGGGACGGTTGTTGACCTGACAGTTGTGCAGAAATCCACCATTGACACCCGACAACAAGGAAGGAAAGCCTCAAACAGTAATTGCAAAAGAAGTTGGATGCTTTCAAAGTGCTGCATTACAGCTCATCAATAAAAAGTTGAGTTGAAGGGAAAAGCGTGGAAGAAAAAGGTGCACAACCAGCAGGGATGACCATCATAATTATAACAAATAAATGCTTAAATTGTCTCACTTTGCTTGTAATGAGTCTATATATTAGTTTTATGTTCTAATTGAATTACTAAAATAAAGTTTTGCGTGAACTTCTATTTTTTTTCAGTTTCCCATGCATTTCAACAAAGTAATGCTAAACCATATACTTTATCCATTTCAACAACAACATGCCTTTGCAGGAGTAAAGTCTGTGTGTTGAACTGCCCTGCCTGTGGCCCAGCCATTTCACCACAACAGTTGGCACAGCTTGAAAGAAAAAAAAAAAAGAAAAAAAAAAGATGGCCAATGTAGGCCCAGGACTAGTGAGAAGCTAGGATCCTGAACTAGAGGAGAATGGGACATTATTCCTCTCATAATACTAAAGCAACTGGTCTCCTGGGGCCTCATTTATCAAACTGTGCGCAACAAAGCAAACTACAGGTGGTGTCTGCAGCTCAAAAAGGAAATGCTGCGCACTTCTACTTTCAAATTTATCAAAGCGTCCTACACCTGTTTCAGTTTATAAATCAGAATAAAATCTATAGCGGGCGCATATAAGGGAGCCTTCCCCCGCCCACATGGTAGCTATAAATGGTCAGATGAATGCCTGTAATACATATTCATCACATCATTTCCATGATGGCTTGGCAGCAGAAAAAGTGGATTTTTTTCGGGTGTGAGACTGAGATCCTGATGGACCACGTTGACAAATGGAAAAATGTTTAATTGGTGGGCACGGCGTGGGCATTACTTGTGTCAGAAAGGCAGAATAGTGGCAGCAGGTGGCAGATGCTGTCATTGCAGTGTCAGAAGGCAAGACGCGCCAGAGGCATCGGAACGTGCAGCTGTCGGTAGAGCGTCCGTCTGACATGCGGGAGACTGAAGTACAAATCCCACAGGGAAGATTCGCTTTGGAGAAAAGCATCTGCTAAATGACAGTTCTGATGGCAGTAATTTATTAATTTGTTTTAATTGATAAATAAATATGTACAGATACATCTGAGATTGGTAAGTTTATTTAGTGTTAAATAATATTTCTTTCTAGTTGCTCGGTGCTCGCTATTAACCAGGTGAACAAGGAGTTGCAGGAAATAAAGACCAGCTTGACAGAAATTGGGACAATTAAAAAAAACATTGTGTAAGAATAAATAAATAAAAGAAAATCCATCTCTTTTATGTTTTATTAGTGTTGCATCACTTCTAGACCTCCAACCTCCAATCTGTGTCCCGCTCTGCTGGAATGAATGACCAAAGCTTACTTTTACTGACTGGTACATGCTGGCAGTAGACTGTCCACCTTATTTAACTGGATGGGTTTTATAACATGTAAGTTTTGTTTCACAATGACAGAACATATTTTAGTGGTTGAAGTTTGTATTAATATCATCTCCCTTTCTCCTGAAAATCCTGTTCTGTTTTTTGTTCATGCCCTCTTAGGAGAATTAATATTGAATGCGCATCTTTATTCATTTCTGCAAACATCTTTAATATCTAACATATGGTGTGAAAGCTAATAGTGGATTGTGCACAAATGTCACATTTCACAGCATTTCCTTGATTTTATTCTGTGCCGTTGGTGTCGCCGTTTCCCGTTTCTCTACATTATGTGTGTATTGCTGGGTCAGAGTTGCCGTGAAGGTAGGAACATTTTCCAGTCAAGATTGGTTTTCATAAATCCCAAAAGTTGACTATACTTTGTTCCTTGTTATTTATCCAAGCTTGATAAATAAGGCCCCAGGTCTCATCAATTCCTAGACATTAACAGACAGTTGTTAAAAGAAGAGGGGATGTTACACAATGGCAAACACCTCCGTGTTTGTATTTCACATAGCGTCCCAACTTTTTTGGAATTGGGGATGTAAAACACCTCATGCTGAAAAAGACTACATTGGTGAGGTTTGTGAGAAAACATAGCTGTACACAACAAACCAGAAACCTGAGATAAATGAATAACAATGTATACCATTTTATAAATCGTCATTATCAGTGAAAGAATCTAAATATGATCAAAACCAGGGTCCAGTGAATAGCACACAGTTAGAAGACTTACTCTCCTTGTTCGTTCCATTCCAAGCAGTTCACACAGCCAGTATGACCCTGTTGAAACAGGTGATGTTCACTTTCAGAAGAAACTATTTCAACATACAAATATCATGTAATGCTTCCCTTCATTTTAATAACTATCTAGATTTATGTGGAGACTTTTTTTAAAAAAAAATCTGCATGTTATCAATGACCTGAAGTTCAGCTTCCAGTCCAAGTCTCTTGATAAAAGTGTCGGTCACATGATGAAACCTTTGGAAGCCTGATGCTCTGTTGTCCTGAAGACAAGAATAAACATCTCCATCAGTACATGGGATAAACTATGGTGATGGTTAAATAACCATTGTACATAGAAAACACATCGGATAACATGCAGATTCAGGTCGTGCCCCAGGTTAGGTTACTCACCCTGATCTGCCGGTGTATGATATCTCTGGTAATGTTGACAGCAGTCATGGCCTCACCGCAAAACGTAAATAAGTTCTGGGCTGGAGGGTTCCAGGGGTCAGGACTCAGATGACATTTATTCCTCTTTGTTGTGACTAAGCTGCAAAGACGTTGATAGTACTGAATAATAAATTTGACCGTGCATCCTACGTTTAAGGCACAGTTCCGTTGTCATGCCATAAGGCTAATATCAGGCAATTGGATTACTCAAGTACAATGTGTTCCCCAGATTAAATATAAACACATCAGATACCGCTAGCCGATTTACAGACTTTGCTCACCCCAGTGCCAGCAAGAGTTTGTTTTGCTCCCGTTAAGGGTAACCCTAACGAGCATGAACAAGCATAGTTAATTAGCTGACTAGCAATTGTTAGCGACGCAGATCTGTCAGTTCAACAATCGTGCGTTAACCACAACACATGCATTCGTCTAAATATTATAGCGCTGTTAGCCTACCAGAATCCTTAAACACCTATGCACCAGGCCTTTAAGGGACCTGTCGTTCACCAAGTAGCTGCCGTTAGCGGATCGGCGTTACCTTGCTAGCTAAACAAAACGTCTACTTCGTATAACGTAAATAACTGCAGTGCTTTAATTTCAATTTACGACAGCTAAATAAACCATACCGCTGTCCTTGAAGTATAAAGACTTCTGTCAAGAAATGTCCATTTAACTAAAGTCACACAGAACACTCTATAAGAGTTTGTTGACAGGATTCACGCTAATACCTCTATAACTTGAACACAAACCTCCCACTGGAGATAATTGCGCAACTTAGTTCCGCCTGCTTAGAGAAGAGAAAACACTTCCGGCGTGCACGTTTTTCAAAATAAAGCCTCACACAGTCTCATGCTGGCCCCGCACTGCTGTGGGATGACATTCCATTCTTCAACCAGCATTTGTCACAAGTCATCTGATGTGGTTGTGTTGGTCACTCTGGCACAAGCAGCACATAAGGGGATCCCACAAGTATCCAGTGGGGTTAAGGCCAGGACTGCAGACAAGCTGTTCCATCCTCTTCACTCCAAAAATATTGGAGGTAGTCTCTGATATATCCCACTCTGTTGGAGCAAGCATTAAATAGAGTTCTGTCCCAGACTGTGAGAATATGGGATTGCCACTGGTTGCAGAATCTCATCTTTAAATCGCTCTGCATCTAGACTGTCCCACATGATGACCTGCCTTATTTTTTCATTGAGATAGATGCTACTCCACGTCATCACACTGCCTCTACCAAAAGCAGTTCTCCTTCAACTCTACGATCCCAAATGACCACTGTAGTAGGGTTCATGCTCACAGATGCTGCTGATCAAGTACTTATCATGCACCTAATTGTAATCCCCAACAGTACCAGAAGTTAAAAACAAAAGTCAAAAGCAGAATAAGCTGTTTGGCATTGGCAAAGAAGATTTGAAAAGTTTTTCATGGGTGCAACCCACATCCTCAACTATACTGCTCATCCCACAAATGCATTTTCCCTACAAATGTGCCACCATTTCAAATGAAAATAAACAGGCTTTCCAACAGTGTTCGATTTATTGCCAAGAAGTGTTGTTACCAAAAATAAATATGTGACCAAACACAAAGTTCCTTAGTTTTTGTCCAAGGTCCACATACCAAAACAGATCAATAAATTATAAGCATATGATTCAATAAAGAGTGACAGCTAACTTTTATATAACAAATAAGAGTCTAAGACTAAATGAAAAATTGAGATGCTGGAACATAATGTGAATCAAGGTCTACAGTCCTAGTAGAACGCTGTCCCCACTATATGACTTGTGAATCCTGAGTTACATTATTACACGAGAGAGTACATGACAAGACACTCGTTTTACTTAAAGGGAATTGTAAAAGATTTGTCATATGAGCTCATATGCTTACCAAGGAGATAATCTGGTGTTTTGAGAAGAGCATCAGACATGCACCTTTAAATGTTCTGCTGTATGGCAGAGGTGAACAAACTGAATACATGCTCTATTTGCTTTGCAGCAAAAGCAGAAGCCGGACATCTACTTAAAAACACAGCTGGTAAATGCAAAGATGAAAAGCAACTATGATTGGAAGTGTCCTACTCCAATAAAACGTTATTAGAAAAAAATGGCTAACACAAAGTGCCTTTTAGTGGTTTCTTAGTGGTAACAGAGATGGACTTGGGTGGGGGTGCTTTTGAAGTTACTTCTGTCATCTGTATGCTTTTTTTTCTTTTCTTTTCTTTTTTCCATTAAAAGTCAAGGCTCAAAACATCTTTCTTCTGTGGTGTGTTTTTGTCTTGCATTGATGATGATGCCTCTTTCAAAAATGTATAAACAATTTTTTTGTAAAGACAAAAAAAAAGGTTGCAATACTGCTGTCACATCAATCAGTAATTAAAATTTCACCAAATGTTGACATTTTTAAATCCTAGTTAAAAACGTTTCTTTTCTCATGTGCCTATAAATTAATTCTGCACGGTAACATTTTAACCTCTCTTTTTAATCATTTTAATGTAATTTATGATTTTATTGTGATTCTTGCTTTTTCCCCCTACCTTTTACTATTTCTTAATATCTGTAATGCTTTTGTTTTATGTAAAGCACTTTGAATTGCCCTGTACATGAAATGTGCTATACAAATAAACTGCCTTGCCTTGCCTAAGACATGAAAATGCATATTTTGTTATAGCTACTTTAACCCTTTTTGTTTTTTAATTTTGCCTTAAGAATTTGTTATGGTGTTTTAATTTATTATTTGAAATATTACATGTTCATATTACAGATACTTATGCATCTATATGCAATGTTTCCAAAGTAAACCACATTGGACCACATTTCTGCAAATGGCAAATAAACTGAACTGAACTATATTAAGATGCATTTATACTAAGAGAAAATGATCAAGACACACTATTTATTACTTTAATGGTTGCATCAGTGGGATGTCACCATTGGTGACACATTTTACCTATTTTAAAAATAGGAATATACTATACTATTGCTAGATGCCTTTTAAAATATTATCAAATATAGTAAGTATTTGAAACCAGTCAATGAAATCAAATTAATCCTGATTTGTATCAGTAGGGTAGAACTGGGGTTGAGATTTGAAGTCCAAATGTCCTACATCAGACCTGTTTGTTTTTATTAACTTTATTTATTCAGTTGGACATGGAATAGCAGCTGTGATTTAAATGTGGCTGATAAAATTAGTGGAATATTCTGGCACACTATAGCTTATTCACTTCCACCAAACTGATTATTCAGACATTAGTGCTACAAATGGCAATGTCATACTAGCAGTACATATTACACTCATATATCTATTTAGGTATATCCTCCCTGAGCCGCCACCTTAACGTGGTGGAGGAGTTTGTGCGTCCCGACGATCCTAGCGGCTATGTTGTCGGGGG
>JBAMHW010000006.1:19710496-19727267 GCA_037177495.1 Rhadinocentrus ornatus
GGGTTTCCCTGCTTAGGCAGCTGCCCCCGCGACCCGACTCCGGATAAGCGGCAGATAATGGATGGATGGATGGATCTATTTAGGTTTATATCGTTGACCACACTAGCCATCTATAATCCGTGTATATACTACATACCACATACGATTTTATTTTAAAATCCTTTAATTGATCTAAACGTCTTGCCCCTTGGAAAACCGTCCTTGTGGTAACTCCAGCCATCTCAGCGCGTCTTGCTTGGGTTGGTTCGTTTTATGTTACTGTGATGGTACTTTGTCATATGACAAAGTAAATGTTGTCGCATGGCGTTAGCAGAAATATGCCACGAAGAGTCATTAAACACTAACTCAACACTGACAGTGTTACTGACTCAGCACCACTGAGTATTTAAGCATTGACTAGCTAATTAACGGCAGCAAGCAATACTCGTTGCGGCCAAAGCGACCCTTGGAGGCAACAAACAACATTAAACTCCAGAGCCCAGCCGACGGCGCTGTGATATTAATCAAGCGTCCATTATGGTTTTGGTGGGCTGTCTGCCAGAGAGAATCAGTTGGCTAGCGGAACAACAGCAGCAACACTGGACGGTACAGATTAGTTACTATCTTGAAGCCGAGATTTTCGTCTTCAGTCAGCGTTTATATGATAAACCAGGTAAGGTACACTTTTTTGCCCTAGCCCCAACGGATAGCGTTTCCACGCTAAATCAGGCACAAAAGCTAAGTTATATATTGTAAGGTTGAGATGAACTACAATCGCTAAGCAAACCGCAACGCTGGGTTAGCTGTTAGCTAGCTTGTTCGACGGAATTAGCTGAAATAGTTAACGGTTCAGCGCATCACAATACAGAGACATTTTAAATAAGTTGTAGATTTAAAATATCCCAGGCCCGGGTGCCATCGATAGCTGCATTTTATTAATATTTAAATTATTTAGAAAAGGTCAGTTAAGCGGTTACTCGGGGTTAGCTCAAAGCTCGCTTTAACTGGTTAACGAGTCATTTCCTTTATGAATTAGCTTATCAAGAGGATTAGTTTGAACAACCAAGAGTGCCTTTTCTGCAAGTATCCATCTCTTCTCATCACATGTATTTGCCACATACATCGCACTACTTCCAAAAGCCACTTACAGGATTCAAGTATTTAAGAAAGAGATTATGTAAGACATGTGGTCATATTATTTTTGTTGTTACTCTGACAACTTTGTCGTGCCTATTAAGGGGCAGATATATTTGATAGGTGAATAAATCACTCAGTAGCTAACAGCTGTTGAGTCCGCTCAGTTTATAACGATCAGGATGAAAGAATAATGGAGATCGTACTTACTTGGGTACCAACGCACCAACATACTATCCTTTTAATTTCAGCTCTTACATTTAAATGCTTTAGTTTGACATTTGCCTAAAAATGTGCATAAAACTTAAATAATCTGAATAAAAATATTTCACATATTTGCTCAGTGATCATTTTATCAAATACATAGAAAACAAACAACCGTAAACTGTCATTTAAAAACATACAATAATACATGTTTCCTTTTTCTTTTCTTTTTTTTTTGTTTAAACAGGAGACTTTTTCTTGTATGGAATGACAACCTCTCAGAGATATTTTGAATCCAAACCAGCTGGTAAGTTCGCACTCAGCTGTCAAAACCATTAAATGTTGTGTTTATTCCTGGTGTTGATATAGCACTCTGCTGCTATTGTTTCTTTCCACAAACATATATTGTTAGCTCAGTTTGCTGACATGGAGTGGCAGACACCAGCTGTGTCAGAGAAGTTTCAAAGTCGTTTTGGCCGCCGGCCTGGAACATCAGACAGTGGGGACACTGGTCTTGGCACTTCAGCATCTGACAGCACAGAAGGTGATGACTTTTGCTTGTTCTTCATCTGCCAGTGGCATGTGTTGTGTAAGAATGTTTTGAGGACTGTTAGAGATTGATGGTAGTCTTCTCATACCCTTCATAGACTCAGATGTACTCTACAAAATTGTTGTTTATCATTAACGCTGCTTGCTTTCTAAGCTGACTTGAAAGTTGAGAACAGTGGTTTAATGCCATGAGAGGTGATGTCCTGATACTTGACCTCAGCTCCTTAAGTGCACTGAAATTGGAAAAACTTTGTCAAATTGTTTCTTGGTCTATTTATGGAGTAAGAAAATCTACTGTGGGTGTTGAGGAGGTTTACAAAGGTAGACAAAAGCCCCAACCAAAGCTAACCCAAGGCATTGCTTCACCTGTCGTCATGTTCAGCTTATTGGGAAGATGAGGTGTTGGCATACCATTGCTGAAGAGCTAAATAGGAGCTAGACCTTGTCTTGGGAGTGGAATGTCACATTAGAATAATTATTTTTAACATTTTATACTTTTTTAAAGGAAAAATCCAAGTGGAGATGGTGTCCATGCACATAGTTTGTACATGTACAAGCTGAATCTCAAAAATATTAGTGTGTAAAAATGGATGGCCTCTTGGGATGGGTGGTCCGTGTTCCACAGGAAATTCTATTGAATAATAGACAAAAAATCTTTTAGAGGTATATCAGCACTGTAGGATTTGAGGCTCACAAAGCTGGTATTCATGATTTGCTTTTGCACAAATGTGATGTGATGTGTGTTTTTAAGGTTTCCTTACCACTATAGCTTATTAAACATCTTTGCTGCTCAACTCCCATCTCCTCCCATCAAGTCTTTCTGCTCTTATTTTCAGAGTACATGACAACTCAGTGTTGTCATGAAAGCCCTGAACAGGGTGATAACTGAACTTGGGGCTGGCAAGGCAACATTCCTAGAAGGATTGAAGTTGCTGTAAATTCAAGTTAATGTTGACCAAGCTTGATATCAATTGCACAAATTGTTTGGTCTACATGATTTTGTTCAACCTTTCATTTATTCAGTCTGTTGTGTTCCTTCAGTACTTTTCATTTATAGGTCTTTCCTTAATGTCAGACTGAATGACACCACTTGTTTTGTCATGATGCTGACAGCTAGTGCAGCTTAAAATTTTGCCAAAATACTCAGATGTATAAAATGTGTAGAGTAGAATATGAACATATTTTGTATACTTTGCATTTAGAAACAAAGAAATATACACAAGCTTTCAGTATTTGTTTCATGCTTTCCACAGCAGGAATGTCTGCAGAGCGAACATCTAGCTAATATTGGTGTTGCAGAGTAGTTTAGACTTGTTCTAGCCAGTATGAATCAGTAGAGCCTGAAGGCTTTTTTATTGAAGATTTAAATTCGTGACAAAGGGATTTTCCCATTTTATGTGCCATTTTACATATTTTTTATTTTACTCTTTGACTGTGGGGGCTTCTTGCCTAATGTTGTTGTGGTTTAAATTAGACAGGGAAAAAATACCCTGTTCAGGCTCTGACTTTGGATGTACACGTGTGATGTGTGTTACAGTGGGAGGAGGCAAGGTGCTTAAATAAGCGGCACCCACAGATCACTCTGTAACTTGAGAGGTGGCCTATAAATACCCCTAACCTTTCCTGTGTATGCTTGTTTGTATGCATTTGCTCAGAGCTTGGTACAGACTGGTTTGGCTATTTGAGGACAATACAACTTTGGGCACAGGGCCTGCTTGCTGCTCTTCTGCCAGTCCTAAGCTTCAGCGGTTGTTTCAGTTTGTCCTGGAAATGCAGAAGACTGCTTTCTGTTTTCATTTAGCACATTCTAAAGCTGTACACGCCTTGGTGCAGCTTTAGAAAAAAATGCCACAACTAAGAACTTGTTTGCGTTCGACTGACTTCCCTTCATTCAGACTTCAACAGGTTTGTCAGGTTTGTAATGCTGTCAAATGGTTGTGCTGCTTAGAATGGGATTAGGGTTTATGAGGATATTTGGCATTTGTTTGTAGTGATCTTTCCGTCTATTTGAAGGTCTTTGAGCACAATATGATCTTTGAGCTTCTCAGAACAAGACAGTTAACATTTTTCTGCATGTTTAACGGAATGGGTTCAGTCTGTACTGTGTTGTGTGACCTGAAGATACTAATTGCTGTTTGTCATCCAGGTATTATTAAAGTTAACTTAAAATTAAGTCTCTTTAGGTTTTTAGCTCTGTTGCAGATTTGAACATTTTCTAAAGGGTAATAATAGTAATACCGGTGTTACTCTAGGAGAAAATATGTTTATTATGCAATACTAACCTTTCCCTCTGAGCTTTGGTTTAAGTCTATTATAAGCCTATTCCCTGAGTTGAGTCAGTCAGAGCCAGTTAATTCTTTTAGTGGTGACACCTCATCATCAAAGTAGGCCACCCATAAACCCTGCTGCATGTACATTGCTTTACTGTCTGAAAATAGAGAAATTGGCGTGAAGTAGTGGTCTACATACTCAGCACTGATTTAAAGAGTGCATCTGTATACTGAATAATAAGGAAACAATGTTTTCTGACATTTCTTTTACACTTTTTTTTCTTTCTTTTTAAGATTTCTGCAGTTCCAGCAGTAGCCCTTCTTTCCAGCCCATCCGCAGTCAAATCCCCATACCCACTGCACATGTCATGCCATCCACAGCCGGCGCCCTGGCCTCAAAACCCCAGTTGTTTGGCCAGGAAGACTCTTTGTCCTCAGCTGAGGGTCATAGATCTTCGTCCGGCTCTAGAACCCCAAGCGGCACCACATCAAAGTCTTCCTCTCTTTCCAAATCAGCGTCTTCACCAAACTTGGATGCTCAAGCCGGTATAGGAGGTGATTATGTGGAACCCAAATTTGACTGCCTGAGCCGCTACCGCAGCCTTGTCAATGGGCTAGACCACTCACTTTTCCCCACAGATCACACACGGGTGGATGAGGGACAGAGGTTTGACACTCCTGTGGTGGAACCAACTCTAAATCAGTCAGCCCTGTTAGGGGGGTTATGTCCTGATGTCAGGCTCCAGTTACAGACTGGGATTAAAGACACTTCAGACTGTGGATCTGAGGTCTACAGAGGAAGTATGGAGCACAGCTACAAGGTTCTGCCTGAAGTTAGGCCCAGCCTTTCTGGCACAGCAGAACCCGCTAATCTGAGGGGTGGTCAGCCTGGTATAGTCGTATCTGCTGGAGTATATGAAAGTCCTCTCAGTCTGCAGACACAGGCACTGCTGAGGGAGCATACAAGCTCCAAGGGTTATGATCCTTTGCGGCAGGACAGATGCAGTGAATTTTCTACCTGGCAACAAAAACAGCAGCTGGAGAGTTTACGTCTTCAAGTGGAACAAATGCAGGCAAGTATCCATCCTTAACAGAATTCCGTTTAACTGGTGATCAAAACACACAAATCTGTGATTCCATTTTTTTTTTTTTTTTATTTTTCCCCATTTGTTCCTGAATTGTGACAACTTAACATTGCTTACATCTGTATGGATCAAGGTATAGAGAGGAGCCTTTGATGTTGCTAGTAAATTGGTAAAACACACTGGAATTAGATTCTATGAGAAGGTGAACAACATGTATCTCTGGCTATTGGCGTAGACATGTAGGGCAGTTTGTCCTTTTTGGACATTGAAATTTGGACAGAAATCAAGTTCTAGTACAAATACTGTATATAGGTCAACATTGGAAAAATAACATGCAACTAAACAGCCTAAAGGCATCCAGACACTTTGTCCTATGCTAAAGTAAGATTTGTCACATCAGTTGGAGCAAATTAAAATTAGAACTTCAAAGGAGTTTGTAACATCTGACAAGTAAATTTGGTTACAACTAAAACTACTGTTGTTGCCTCTCCTTTCCCAGGTAATAAAAGTGTTAGAAAGCAGCATTCTTCAGTAGTCTGTCAGCAGCTCAGACTGACTGCCTAAGACACAACACAATATTTAAACCCAAAATTTGAGTAGACTCATAAAAGGCCTTCCTTGCAGTAACAATAATAACCCTGCTTACTTTGATCTGCATTAAGATCAGGATAATGTAAGACAATTATGTTTTGATAATTAAACATTATGCTTACAAAGATCCTTAAGAAAAAATCATGCTCATACACCTCGGTCTCCTTGAAACCAAACAATGGCCACTGTCTTTCATTCCATCATCTTGGTTCAAACTGAAAGAACTAAACATACCACAGCCTGGCCAAGAGTGAGTTTGGGATTTAAGGGAGGGCTAAGAGTGTTTTGATATGGGGAAAAGAGTGGATCTAGAGTATAAGACTAAACCAGAATTTTTTTTTTCCCAAAGCAATTTAGCAGTCATTGTTTTATCTACTACTGTTTTCAGAATTGTTAGACACCACAATTGTAGCTGAAAATGATCAAAAATTGTGCAGACAGAAACTTTATGGATCATATTTTCTTTGACCAACACTAAGATTTAGATTTAGAAAAATTGATAACAATTTATGTCAATGCTGTATATTTTTCTTTGTATAGTAAATATCAGTTTTGTTCACTTACTGAAAGTAATAATAATTTCCTTGATAAATTGTATCAAAAGCTTTTGTCAGTTGTATTCAGTGAGTCAGACATCCACTGAACTGAACTTGCATGTTGTTGCCTTAGTATCCACAATACAAATGAACTAGCATTTGAAGCCAGCAGTGACCCGCCTGCTGCACAGTCTTTCTGTTTATCTACTCCTCCTGTTAGTACTAAAAAAAAAAAAAATACACTTCCATTCATTTAGTCGAAAACAGGATTATTCAACTATGATCCTCAGGGTCCTTTTGACCTGCAGTTTTTTTTTTAGGGTTTCCTGTTTCATCTCACTAGGCTCAAATGAATGGGTCATTAACAGAGTTGTGTAGAACTTGAAGTCAAACTGTGGGAGAGACTCATTCTGTTTGAATCAGGTGTGCTGGAGTAGGGAAACCTCAAATACCTGCAAGGCAGTGGACCTTGACAAGTGGAGTTTACAAACTCTGGTGCACAACACCAAGCAGTAGATATACTGTTTCCATGAAACACATAAAAGACAAAACAAAGACAAAACATAACCATCTTGCTGCACGGCTGCCAAATGTTTTATGCTTTATTTGTATTTAGAAAAAAAAAAGGCTAACAGCAAACACTGAATATATGTTTCCAAGTGTTGGCGCAATGGCTACGGAGGCTCGCAGCCTTATACAGAGTACACCAGAAGTGTTGTTCAGTGTGGTGATTGATCCATCTCACAGGATTTCTATGCTTTCTACATGCATTCTGCACTGCTACCAGTATTGGCTAAAAATGTGAATGTGCGCACAAATTTCTTGCCTCTTGAGCGCTAAATTTGTAGGATTTGTAAGAATTTGTAAGTTATGCACATTACTTGCAAAACTACTGATATTCAAACCCTGATAAAGCTTTAATTGCCACTTTGACATTTATCAAATTTTTACCTCCTTTTTATTCCAGTTAATGAATGCAGGAGTGGGTCAGTATCCATCTTTATACTCAACACCGCTGCATTCGGAGTTGGGCAAGTGGGACGCTCTGGTCAAAGCCAGTGAGAGTCTGCTGAAGGAGAAGGAGCTTATCATTGAGAGGCAAGTGTTTATAACAGATTTATAGCTCCAGTTGGAATGTTTCCAAGAGTGCAGGATAAATAGTAATACTGCTGCAATACTATAAGGAAATAAAGAAAATATAGTCATCCTGCAGTGATATTGTAAAATGTAGAGATTTGCCGTAAAATTTTGTGCCTGACTTTTAAAAATGCTGTGTTGTTTTTCCATGTTTTAATGGTGCTTCAACATGTTTATAATGTAGACAAAAGCAACACATGGCCCAACTGGAACAGCGTCTTAGGGAAAGTGAGCTGCAAGTTCACGGAGCCCTCCTTGGCCGAGGGGCATCTTTTGGGGATATGTGTATGCTGCGTCTTCAGGTTTGGGAAAGCATGCTCTGGTTCCCACCAGCAATAGTAACCCGATTATTCACCCTCAGTAAACCTCCACTGAATCCTTTCTTTCACATGTTGGTGTTACAGGAGGCTCAGAGGGAGAATGCATTCTTGAGGGCGCAGTTTACTGAGCGCACAGACTGTGTTGCCCTGGAGAAAGCAGAGGCAGAGCACAGACTGGGAGCGGTTGAGGCTGAGACACGCCGACTTACTGAGAGTCTGAAGGAAGCCTGCGAGAGGCATACAGAGGAGATGAAGAAACAGGAAGAGAGGGTTTGTGCTTACCTACCATTTCTTCCTCACCCACGTGTTGAAAGCAGGAAAACCACAAAATGCAAAGGAGGGAAAAGAAATTGAGAATTTCAAAATATTGTAATAATCTTTTGCCCTTCTTTAGCACCATTAATCAACTATTTTTTAATCTACTCAAGTGTTTAACCACAACTATTCAAGTTAGTCGATAAATATTGGGAATAGAGGTCAGTTTTAACAAGTCCACTTCCTCATTTTCATTTAGGGAGGGCTTCAAAAGCTCCAAAAGCAGTTTCTCTAAGGCCACCATGCTAATGGTTCATGTTGAAACGGTTGTCACATTTTTTTTTTAACCGTTTCATATGCCATACTTGCATTTGTGTACAGATCCGTAGTCGAGACAAGCACATCAACAACTTGAAGAAGAAGTGTCAGAAGGAGGCGGAGCTGAAGAGGGAGAACCAGCAACGCATTGAGACTCTTGAGCGCTACCTAGCTGACCTGCCCACCTTGGAGGACTACCAGAGCCAGAACAAGCAGGTTAGAGCAGTTCTGTGTTGTACTGAGATCAATGTGTTTAAATCATGAAACCAGGACATAAAGTATGTGTGCTCGTTGCCTCAGCTCTTGGAGGCTGAACAGCAGGTAGCTCAGCTACAAGAGAAAGCAGAAGAATTGGAAGCTAACCTGGAGACTACATGCTCACAACTTCAAGAAAAAAATGTGCAGCTGGAAGAGCAGAAACGCAGAGAAAGAGACCTACTGACAACCATTACTGAGTAAGTAAACAATGTGTGAGCCTCTCTGTAGACATGCGAAATCTTCTCTCCCTGTGTACAGAGAGATAGTAATAAAGCTGCATAATGAGGGTTCTGTGTTTGTTTTGTTTTTTTGTTGTCATCAGTATGCAGCAGCGGGTTCAGCAGGGCCTTGAGGACGGAGCCAGGCTTCCATCTCTAGATACTGAGAAACTAAGAGTAGACAACAATTCTTTGAGAGAGGAGCAGCAAAGACTCAAAAAGGTGTGTGTTTGTGTGTCCTTTGGGAGAGATTAGATATTGTGTTAAAAAAAACAACAACTCTGTGGTTCCCCAATAAACTTGTTATTGTGCAATCGGTATTAAAAGAAGTTTACTTATTTAAGACAATAGTAGTGAATAAATACAGGAATCAAACTGATTACAAATTTTCTTTTGTATCCCGAATTAAAATGTACAAACTTTTTATTTTTATTTTTTTCTTCACACTTGCTCAGATAGGTTCAGGTCCCTGAATAATTTGGTCAGTATGGAAAGAAGTCAGAGAAAGACTGCTCTTTGTTGTCAGAAGTATTTGTAGAAAGGTCAATGTCTGAGTAATGACTAGCTGCTATGTGTAAGTCAGTGTTTCAAATCATAAACATTAAGATTATTCTTACAAAGCTCAGTTCACAGCCTCATGCTAAACAGAAAAGACAGGAGAGGAGGTGCTGTATTTTAATTTTAAAGGGTGTGTAAGAAAAGAATCGACTAACAAGTGTTACGTTATATTTAGGAAGCAATGGAAATTGCATTTATTATCCCAAACTTGCTGACCCTAACACAGTGCATCCATGATTGTTTCTGACTAATGAAAAATGGTCTAGATTCATTCCTTTGTAAAGATATTCATATATCCATTTATTGTTTTAAAGCCAAATCCTTTTTTTTTTCTTTCATTCTTTTCAGGTTATTGAAAAGCAACATCGAATGATGGAACAGCTTGGCTCCCAGATTAAGGTCTTTTTCTAGTGTTTATTATAAATGATTGCACTGTTTCTGTCTGTTAACTTTAATGAGTCTTTGTGCATCCACAGGCTTTGGAGGAGCAGATTTCTCAGGAAGACAGCAGCTCTCAGGCTCTCAGAGAGGAGGTGTTGGCAAAAGAGCAGAATGTCTTGGAACTTCACACTGCCATGAAGGAGGTGAGATAAATTGTTAATAAAAAATACCCCAAAAAACATAAAAAGAAATCTAAAGAGCACGTGTGTTTGTACTCTATACAGCCTTATTGCCCCTTTCGTACAACTTATGCTGATTTACTGTTGTAGTTGTCAGCCCAGAACCAGGAGCTGATGGAGCAGAATCTGACTCTGCAGGAGCAGATGAGTGATCCAGGGCGAAGGAGCGCTAACCAGGCCTCCTGTGTTCTACAGCCTGCAGAAGCTTGTCTAACAAAAAGACTGCACTCAGAAATCGCTTCCTGCCTCAGCGATCTGCGCTCCCTCTGCAGCATTCTGACCCAGCGAGCCCAGGGACAAAATCCCAACCTCTCCTTGCTGCTCGGCCTCACTGGTAAGCGCTGTTGGTTTGTGTTTAGGAATTATTTAAAATTCTAATAGAAGTTAAAGAAATATATTGCATAGAAAAGTAAGTTTTGGAATTGATATGAAATTAGCTGTTATTTCTTTATCTTTTTTTTTCAGCACCTCCAACAGTGACTGAGCAGGAGGAGGACTGGATGGATCCCAACGTGCTGCAAAAGAAGCTGCTTGAAGCCCAACAGCTCCGCCGTGACGTCGAGGAGCTACGTAATGTAATACTGGATCGTTATGCACAGGACATGGGAGAAAACTGCATAACTCAATAACTTTGACATCTAGGTGACAGGAAACTTGAAGAAGTCCCTCTTCACCTCTGAAGCATCTCGCAGGCTTGTCTTTTTGCCAAGTAAAGGAATGTCAGAAAGAGGACTGAATTTTAATTTTCTTATGAGGACAAATGAAAGCCCGAAAGGTTTAGCTTCTGCTTCTCTCAATTGAGTGAACGCTGAGTCTCAAGCCCGCCTGTAGCTCAGAACCCCTCCCATTCCCCCCTGTGAGTTCATCTATTTCAGTCCAAGGGCTAACAGAACATAACTTGCCTCTAATACTTGATCCTTTATGCATTGTGTGTTTTTAATATTGACAATTTGATGCTGTCAGTTACCAAACAGTCTTATACTTTTTGTTCCACTTTAGTGGTTAGCTCTTTGTGTAGAAGTCCCACAAATATAATTTATTTAACTCTTGATTTCCTTGTTTGGGGAATTGTCTTTAAGTGGTTGACAATCAACTGAAAATACATGTGCTTTTAACTGAACTAGCAAAGAAATGTTAACTAATGTGCCATTATTTCAAATGGTGAACACTGTAATATTATACTCTGCTGTGACATGTAGGACAAAACAAGTGAAGGGTTTGATACCAAATCAGCTTCTCACACCAACAGGCCTACAACAGTTTTAATACCAAAGAAACTGGTGAAACAGTTGTGTAAGTGTGTAAATGTTTGTTGCAGGCGTTGTTTTGATTCAACACCAGCATGTGCCTTTGTCACGTTTGCAACTACAATGCTAAATAATTTCCGACCAACCAGGAGGGCTTTAAGCAGCTGTACTCTTCCAGAATGATCTGTCTCTGTGTATCAACCAGTAGGATAGTTATTACATTCCTTGACTCTGAATGTAGAAAAGTCTGGGCCATATTACAAAGCTTGAGGAGGCCCTGACACTTTTTTTTTTCTTTTTTTCATATGTTTAATTGTTTCTGTTATGCTAGTGAATTAAAGTGAAAAACTGATGTCTGGATGAGCTTGTAGAATTTGCTCTTTGTAGATTTAATTTAATGTTGATAATGGCTGAATTGTATTGAAATGTATGACTTAGAAAACATTAATCCTCAGTATTATTTATTGTTTTGTTTGCATTGACAACTCGGTGTGGAAGCTTTCTGGGTCTACCTAACATGTTGCTGTAATAATGTTAATATGTTCTGACAAACTTACCATCCACAGTGTGTAAAGGTCCCATGGAGTGGCTTATAGATTGTAACTTTTCTCTGTGGTTTGTCACAAGATGTTTGGGGAGAGCAGATTCTCCTCAGGTGTTTGAATCCCATGTGATGATTGGAAGGGTTGGCTGGATCCACCTCTAAATCAGTCATGCTGTACTCCAGGGATTGTTTTTATTTGCCCGGCGTACACAATAAGCCATTTAGAAAAACTCGACACTTTACAGGAGGAGAAAGGGATTTTAACATAAAAAAATATGCAACTGTGGTAAAAAGAATTCTTTTTACAGAACTGTCCCAGGGACACACAAGCCATATTACATTTCATGGGACCTTTAAACTTCAGTAGCACAAGGTTTCTCTTTGGAACGTCAGGCTCCACATGCCTTAACATCTCAAAATGTTTTGCAAAAGGGAAAAAGATGTTTATATTTTCATACTTTTGTTTTTGTTTGTATTTGCATATTTTAGAAATAAAGATTTTCAGCATTTGGTTTTCAGTTGGTTCCCTTATTTATTTTTCCTCCAGCACATGCAGAAAAGCAACAGCTTTTAATGGCGAGACACCATCAATGTTCAAAGCAATATTCCTTTCCTGTCTTGATCGGGAATGTCTTGTACAAAATGCTGAAGGAAAAAAACTTATGTTTATTGACTTCAGTCAGAATCACTTTTGCTTCTTTCGCAGCAGGAGAGTAGCATTTGTTGAGAGTCCATATGATTGGAGCGTCAGTCCGTCATCATTGAAGCAGCACTGTGGATATGCACTGATGATGTCATAATCTGGCACAGCAGCCCCTCTAAAGTGTAGAACAAGTACAAGGAATTACATAGTTATAAAAATTGAAGCTGAAAGATGGTGCAACAGAATGCACTCTCACCTGTGTTTATCCAAATAGCTTCGCAGGTGACCAACTGTTTCTGAGAGACACATTTTCACCACATAAGTATGACTTCCATCTTCTGACTTCACCTTGAGTGTGATGACAGCTTTGGCTGATTGAGGACTGTTGGAACTGGATGCTGGGCTTCTGTGTACATACCAAGAATTTGGCAGGTAGAAAAACTGGAACATTTCTCCTGCTAATGCATTCGCCAACAGTGACGTGCTGCTGCTGTCGTCGAACATCATTGCAAGCTGTCAGGGGTGGCCAGCCCTATTTATCTGATCAGTGCATACAGTAATCTCCACAATCTCGACAATCAGCAGTCATGGCCAACTCAGAATTTAATCAAGCTGTAAATCCAGTATGGACTTGTTAAATATAGTAATTCCCTTAAGCTTTTAAACCCTGGTTTTCTTCATAAAATGTATGCCTTGAAGAATGTCTGACATCTTGTATTTCTATATATTAAATAGTGAATTCCAGACTTAGTGTTTTTGTGGCCGTAACTTTACAGTAAATGGTAGTAATCTAGATCTACCTATAGTGTAATTAATAATCAGGTTAGACATAAAAACAGCAAGTAGGTGTGTTTACATGGCAACAATTTGTTTACCTGTACATTGCAGCTTGTGGTACTGGTGTGTCTATGGTTATTACTGAGCCGCTGCTTTGGTGAGCAGATGAACCCTGGGAAAAGCACCCAGATAATGAAAATGCTTAAAACAAAACACAGATTTTCTCAAGTTTCTCTTTTGTGTTACTAACCTGCAGCCTTGTCCTCAATGAGTCCCTTATGTCAATCACCTGACCCGCCTTAACTACAAACTTTGGGAATTTGCTCAGGAACAGATCCGTGGACAGCTTCTTACCTATGAGTCAGTAGAAAAAAATAAAATGACATGTAAGTCAGGACTTCCACTGTAGACTGTGTCAGAGAGATGAGTGCAGAGCGGACCTGATAGCTGAGAGCGAACTGCATTTGTAGATTTAACCTTCTTCCCACAAACAGACTGTCCTTCACCAGGAAATGTGTCCCATGGCAGCTTAGCAGGATACTCCTCATGTCGCATGTCATGTACCTGCACAAAGAATTTTTAGTAATGCTTTACAATAACGGTACAAATCATAAATTAGGAATCGATCCTCTGATGCTTTTTGGTTGCAACACCTACACCAACATGAACTTATTCGAGTGTGTCTTAAATAAAAAAAATTAATGTCATGGAACTAAATTATATATTTTGGTCTAAACTGTCAAATATGTTGACATTTTGATGAATGTATGAATTAACAGTGAATTAATATTCATATTTTAATGATCTATTAAGTGCAATGAATCCACATTGAGATCATTATTAGTTCATGATGAGCAACAGGAATTCATGATACATCCTGCATTAATTAATGCATTGGTTAATAAGGAGTTATGCATTAATTATATTATTTGATTTCTATCATTATTGTAAAGTGTTAATGCATTTCTGATAAGATGTGCACATCCGCAGTCAAACAAAAAGGAACAGAGACGTACCTCAAAAGGTATACCATCTGGAAATCTTTGCCGGAGCTCAGATGGAAAATAGCCATCCATTACGTCTTGTATGCACATCTGTAAGAACCAGAAAGAAGAGTTTTAACCACCACAGCTTCCAATTGAGTGCAGGATGTCTCCTTCATAGTTTTCAAAGCTAACCTGGGTACTTTCCTCCTGATAGGAGCGGAAAGGACCATCAAACATGACGATGCCATTGCTGTAGAGCCTCAGTTGAATGGGATCCTTTGTGGAAAGCTTTGCACCTGTTGCTGTTGTTTGCACAAAAGACTCTCCATCCCCTGCGAGGACATTCAGCTCCTTGATCCTTTGTAGCGCAAGGTCAAAGTTCATGTGGAAGTTCCTAACAGCGGAAGTGCCTGCAATGAAAACACAGCCAGCTGGAGGGTGAAATTACAACTCTGTACTCAGTGAATGTTTGGAGGTCAGGGCCCATAAAGTTCAAACTACCTGACGGCCCGAAGTGTGAGGTCTCTGTCTGCTCACTTCTATCTGAATGACTGTTTACTCCATCTCTCCAGATTAGATCATAGTCACTCAGAAAGTCCTGCAAAACTGAAGTCAGCTTAACTAAATCTTCACAATATCAGCTGCATGATAATATGTTTTATTATTTCATCTTACCCCCATTTCATCCACTTGTTTTTGCAATTTTCGGCACCTTCTGTCAAGCTCATCTATGTCACTCTGACAATGAGCATTTACTAATACAGATAGGATACAATTAGTTCTATTATCATATTGAGGTCTGCACATTACGTGCAATAATTACCTGATTCTTCATATGCCTTCAGCCTTTCCCCTAAAACTGCTAACTTTTTTTCCTTCAGAGACATGCAGAAAACATGAAGTGAGAGTAGCAAGACTCCTGATAGTTTAGCTTTTTATTTGGAAGTGTGTGCTTACTTTGTGCTCTATCTTCTGTGATAGGCTCTTCACTGTTTTCTCTAGCAGAGTCACTCGCTGCATCATGGCAGACATGAGCCCAACATCGTTTGGAGGAGCATCTAATTCACATCACTTATAACTTAACAAATTATATTTAAATAGCTCCTAAAAATTCAAACTGTGACATGAAACACTACGCTTGACAAGATAATGACGGATTTAGATGTTCATTTTGCATTACAAAAATAGCATATGGCACTGGAATGAAAAAGCTTATTACTATTTACCTTGCTTTAATGAAGCTTTGGATTTTGAGGTGGGGGCATCATTTGAAAGATTGTGTGAAGAGAGGAGAGGATGCGAATCAGAAGAGTAGTCAGCAACCTGTACTGCCTGACATTCTGAAAATGAAATCATGTTAAAGTCCAATCAATGACTTATGATAATAAATTGATAAGAAGGAATCTAATAGCCCAATTTCTCAGCACTGAATAACTATTTAAGTGCTGCTGCAAGAGATTTTACTTTAATATAGCGTGATTATTTATACTTTTTCATCAATGGATCTGGATTCAGCCTACCTTGCAGCAGATCCTTCCGGGAAGGCACTTTTTGTTTATTCCTGCATGCCAAAAATAATTTACTGTATTTCCATCATTCGTACACATAGTCTAAAAATTTGTACATAAACATGTGGTTCTATTAGGCCACTACATATGTCATGTTAACCTACCATTGCTCATTGAAAGGATCCTGCAGCAGACTGCGTCTTGTTTTCTTTAGCAAGGATAAAGGAGAGCTCATTTTACTTTTCAGTGAGTAACTCTAGCGTCCCAAACTTTGTTGCTCGAGTTTAGGCCTGTTCAGAGGGATTTTCCTTTGCCTTTTCTGTTTGTTTGGAGTCTGTTGCCATTAGCAACAGTGAACTGCAAACGGGGTCGGCGATCAACCCTGAAGAGTTCCAGTTTGATCCACAGGAGGTCGCTCTCTCCATACAGGTGGCCACGTTATTGCCGTAGATGAAATGACTTTTTATGGAAAACATTACAAGTTATACTCTCTTACATTTAAGAGTTTTGCTTAAAATTCTGACTTTAAAACTGACTTTTATGTATGAAACTCCTACCAAATAGTAAAATTAATCTGAAAAATGAGAAATACAAAATGATTCAGATGTCAGGTTGCCTAAATATGTTTAATATGCCTGAGAAAGTACTTTTTAAGCTACTTTTAACTCAGTAATCTAAAAGTAATTTAATGTGATAATACAGAAAATGACTGAATAATAATAAATTTACTGCTTTACTGTTCTTTTAAAAACATTTATAAACATCTTATAAACAGAAAAAAGACCATTGGAACAAGTGCTACAACCAAGACGGTTTTCGAGTTTTTCATTTTTATTTGAAATATATTTATTTATTCATTTTTGTCATTTGCGTATTTATTTATTTATTATTAGCAATTGTTTTTAGTTACAATAGCGTTATCCACGTTCCGCGCTTTGTTTACACGAGGCCCAACACCCTGAGTATCACCGCTAGTGGGCCCGGTGCAGCCATACTGTCCGGCGCAGCCTCGCTGCGGGCGCACAGAGGATGAG
>JBAMHW010000006.1:19727367-19746635 GCA_037177495.1 Rhadinocentrus ornatus
ACATCTTATAAACAGAAAAAAGACCATTGGAACAAGTGCTACAACCAAGACGGTTTTCGAGTTTTTCATTTTTATTTTAAATATATTTATTTATTCATTTTTGTCATTTGCGTATTTATTTATTTATTTATTTATTTATTTATTTATTTATTTATTTATTTATTTATTTATTTATTATTAGCAATTGTTTTTAGTTACAATAGCGTTATCTACGTTCCGCGCTTTGTTTACACGAGGCCCAACATCCTGAGTATCACCGCTAGTGGGCCCGGTGCAGCCATACTGTCCGGCGCAGCCTCGCTGCGGGCGCACAGAGGATGAGGAGGCCTGCCCATCTCAAAGCGACAAACCCGTCGTTTACCCGGGGTGCTTAGCATGGTCCGGGCTATGGCTGCACATTTCGATGATGACTGGCCGAATGCTGGTGATCTGACGGTAGTTCCGGAGAAAGGGCTCCTGCATCAGAAAGGCCGGGCCGCCGCCGCCGCGAGTGAAGTCGCGACGCAGCTCATCCTGGATCATGATGATCTCTCCGAGCTGCGCGACAACAGCTTTTCTCCACTGAAATTCAGGTCCACGGAGGACCTGGTGAACGGTTTAGATGAGAAGATATCTGCCTGCTTCGGAATTGTTCACGCCAAGACAGACAGCATCTCTTCAGTGAGTGTGATCGCTGAGGACACTCTGCTGGAGAAAGACGAGTGAGTGTTGGTGTGGCCTGTCCGCAGGCGTCATGTTTACCGCCAGTGATGTACATGATCCGCTGCTGCGGGCTGAATGTGATCACACAAAGAGATATTTTACTGCAAAGACAGTCAGCTGCCCCCAACCATCATTTTCTGTCAAATATCCTGTTTCTTAAAAGTGATACCGATCAGTGGCTAGCTTTACTGGCTGTAGCATTAATTATCAGTCAGTGATTAACTTTAGCTATTAACCAGACAAAAAATTTAAAAAAAGATTATCTGGTTAAAGCTTTTTATATGGGAGAACTGTACCTACCTACACTGTAGCGTGGTAATATTTAACCTTTGGGCAGAGTGCCAATCAGTTGTTTAACTTCCAAACATATCAGGTATTTTCAACTAAATCAGCTGAGTTGGGTGGTGTTTAATATTGACATCAAAACTATTTCATTTTTGTGTGTGTGTGTGTGTGTGCACAGTAACTATTACTGTCCCTGATAGCAATAAAGGTTTGTTTTCCAGTAACTGACATAACTACAGGGGTGCTTCAGCAATCCAATTAAGCTTAATGATCTTAAGTATAGACAAGGCAGGTTTATTTATAGGATTGTCATACAGAAAAGCCACACAAAGTGCTTTACATCAAGCGTAAGAGCAAAAGAAATAGAATGGAAAGATCAAGAGTAAGAGAAAAACTACTAAATTAATTAAAATAAAATTTATGTAACAGCACATTTTATATTTAATTTCATTGATCCTTTATTTAACCTCAGAAAAACGTAATTGAGAGAAATCTCTTTTCCAGGGCAAGCTGATAAAGAAGGCAGCACAACCACAAGTTGTTAATATAGCCTACCACAAAACAAACAGACAACTATCAAATACAATAAGTAAAACAAGGGTAGCAGCCAACATTAGGTAAATGAAACACAGCATGGGATGAAAAAGTTCTGTTTTCACTCTCCGGATCATCATCTGTAGAAGACAATGAGACACAACAGAAAAAACATGTACTGCAAGTTCATTAGAAGTGTATGCAAATTTTATTAAATGATACTACATTTTCCACACCTAATACCTCTAATTTGTTACGCAGACATACTACTACAAACTTTTCATCATCTAATTCATGCACACATTGATGGCACCATCAAAATTTTAATCTCCTGAGATTTGAGTAAACTTTATGTGTAGACTGTCTCTTTACAGAGCCTGTGAAAGTCAGTCATCTTTTCTTGTCCTCACAGAATCTGGAACGCTCTTACCAGTAACTATGGCCAAGCGATGCCGGTGGACTGGAAACAGTCTCGAACTCGATGCCTCTACATCTCCACGTTCAACCTGGAGGAGAAACCTGTGCGTGACCCCACCCCCACCACCTCTGTCCCCTCCCATCTCTGCCCCACTTTCCCTTCATCCCCTGCCAAATCTGTCCAGCATTCATCTGACAAATCTCAAATTTCTATTGTGCTGGGGTTTAGCGTGATGATTAAATTCCCTCCCCCTGTTCCGTTACTGACTAGAGAAAGACGGATGTTGTGGCGGAGCTGTCGGATGAGGAGGAGCTAAGGGAGCAGCTGGACATGCACTCCATCATTGTCCCCTGTATAGCAGAGGAGCCCCTGGTCACAGCAGAACAGGTAGGAAAGAAGGTCACTACCTAGCAGGATGTTTTACTCTATACTGTGTAAAGGCAGGTTAGCTGCATTACACAGATATTTAATGACTTATTTTGAGTGCTTTCCCTCTGGTGTGTTAATCTGTGAGCAGGTAATTGAGGAGATTGAAGAAATGATGCAGGACTCATCTGATGTGGAGGCAGAGTGTAATCCATCACAGTCAGACCTGTCCATGTTCCCCCTGGACATATACCAGACCAGTCCTGGCTTCGAAGAGAGTGAGTGTCAGGTGCAGCACATTATGATGGGGCTCTCTTGTCACCAGCAGCTTATGTTTAGTGTCTGTGTGCAATCCAGGGGTGAGGGCCCTGAGCATTGCAGAGCTGATGCAGTGTCTGGAGGAGGCCGAGACGAACATCAGGAGGTTTTCAGAGGAGCTGGTGCAGCAGCTGGCCATCAGGGACGAGCTGGACTTTGAGAAGGAGGTGAAAAACAGTTTTATCTCAGCGCTCATTGATGTGCAGAACCGACAGAAGGAACATCGGGAGTTGCTGAGGAAGAAGAAGAAGCTAAAAGGTGGAGGTGGGACGGTGCCGGGCCTCACGGAGAAAACATCCGGATCGGTCAGTATTTTGTACCACAGTCAGGCTTTAACAGATCATTACTAGTCCTGCTTGTGTGTTTTTCTGTGTTGATCTCCAGAGATGTTTGATTACTTGTCAGGCAAAAGGTATTTCTTCTTCGGTCGTTTTCTGCCTGTTTTCCTCACATTTTTGTTGCTTCTACTCCTTCGTTTCCTCACTTCATCTGCAGCGCTTCAGCATGGAGGGACTATCCTCTGTTATTCAGAACAGCTTCCGGCAAACGTTTGGGAATGGGTGCAGTGAAAGACAGGTTACTTTTCTTTCTTTTCTTTAGCTGCTGATCTTATCTTTTATGTTTTCCGCCCTAATTGATATTTAGTTTTAAATCCATCTAAATATTTTTTTTCCTCTGTTTGTTGTTTATTTACGGTTACAGTATTTGACCACAGTCATTCCTTATGAGAAAAGAGGACATCCCCCTTCTGTTGAAGACCTCCAGATCTTGACCAAAAGTAAGCATCTTCTTCTCTGTTATGACGTTTGGCTCTTTGTGACTGAATTGATTTATTGATGAACTTTCCAGTTTTACAAGCTATGAGAGACGACAGCGACAAGGTGCCCAGTCTTCTAACAGACTACATTCTCAATGGTGAGCTTTCTTTTTAATGTTTATGCACTGTGGTCGTGAATTATTTGCTTCATTATTGTTGTTTATTTTATTGGTGCTTGTATCTACTTGTGTTCAGGAGACATAGTTAGGAAAGGACCAAATCTAATTATGTAATGGCTCACAGTTGCTGGAGGGAAAACTATGTAGATCTGTACTGTCTGTACACTTGCACTGATCTCAGCAAGGATGCAGCTTTGAAAGTGCATAAAATTGGTGGATCCAAACCCCAGTCATTCTAAAACGGGTTTGGATCCACCAATAGACTTCTGAGATCTGACTGCCTACTGAAAGTGAATAATCTGAGGGCCTTGGCCAGATGAGTAACCAACCATCTAAAACTCACTATGAAACAAATCTAGAGTTTCTTTGTGGAAATGGAGAACCTTAGATCAGTGAATCATTCAACCACCAGGTCTTCCTGCTAGAGTGACCAGACAGAAGTCATTCCTCACTAAAAGACACACGGCAGCCTGCTAAATAACTCTTACTACCACCAAGCAAACTTGTCTGCCATGGCTTCATATTTCTGTGCTTATGTGTTTGTGTAAAGCGACAAGAAGAAAATCACAATGAATTGGCTTGAACTGATTATGTCTGTAAAATGCCTGGAGACAACTTTGCTGTGAATGGGTGCTAAATGAAAAAAATCTTAAAAAAATTCTGCTCCTCCTCAATCCGAGGTTCGACTATCTGACGGACCCTCGTCTCCAGCACCCCTAAATAGACCTTACCAGGGAGGCTGAGGAGTGTGATCCCCCTGTAGTTGGAGCACATCCTCCGGTCCCCCTTTTTGAAGAGGGGGACCACCACTCCTTCAGCTTGATGGCATCCCTCACTGCTGGTGTCCACCAACGAGTCTGGGGGTTACCACCACGACAGGCACCAACGACTTTGCAGCCACAGCTGCGGCTGGCCGCCTAATTAATAAAGGCACAGAACACAGCCCACTCTGACTCAATGTCCCCCACCTCACTCGGGACATGGTTGAAGCTCTGCCGGAGATGGGAGTTGAAACTCTTTCTGATAGGGGACTCTGCCAGACGTTCCCAGCAGACCCTCACAACATGCTTGGGCCTGCCAGGCCTGACAGGCATCCTCCCCCACCATGTGAGCCAACTCACCACCAGGTGGTGATCAGTTGACAGCTCCACCCCTCTCTTCACCCGAGTGTCCGTGACATGTGGGCGCAAGTCCGACGATACGACTACAAAGTCGATCATCGAACTGCGGCCTAGAGTGTCCTGGTGCCAAGTGCACATGTGGACACTCTTATGCCTCAACAAGGTGTTCGTTATGGACAATCCACGACGAACACAGAAGTCCAACAAACAAAACACCACTCGGATTTAAATCAGGGGGGCCGTTCCTCCCAATCACTTTTGCTGTGACAAACTGGGTGACAAAAAAAAAAAGATAAAAAACCCAATCAAGCACAGATAGTTTGAAAAATCACAATCTGCTCTTCTGTTTGATGTTAAATGTTTAGCCAAAGAATGAAATCTCAAGCCACAACAGAACAGATGTGTTTCTTCACGTTTAACCATTCGAGATCTGTCGTTTGTCTTTTCTTTCATGTTCTTGTTTAATTCTTTTTACATTTTGTCTTTCTCTGCCTCTTATGTTCTACTCTGTGTAATTTATTGCTGCCTTACACTCGCTAGCTCTGGTCTGAGCCCTGGATGGAGAGGTTTGTGACACATTCACTTAAGTGCACAGTAGTGATGTTGTCGCACACGATGCAAGATCGGCCCCTAGCGGCCACTGAGTGTAGTGCAGCCTGACCCCAATTTCTCTCCGCACTTCTCCCCTCTCTTGCACAGTAAGCAGTTGCAGTTTTGTCAGTGGTTTAGACTTTATTGGTTTAGACTCAATGTCACAGAAATAGTTTTTTTTTCTTGCACATTTTCTTTGTGACTCATCATCATTTCCTTTTGTTTTTCCTCTTCCTAATGTCTCATTTTGGAATTTCATTGAAATGTTTTATCATAAATGCTAACACGCTTCTGTCCTGTTCTTCCAGTGTTTTGCCCGACAGTCTGACACACTGCAGACGCTTCTGATGGTTTACCATGAGGACAAGATGAAGAGGACTCATTGCTCTTTGTTTTTATGATTTTTCTTTCTTTCTTTCCTTTCCACATGAAGCACACTTAAATTATTTCTGGATGTTTTTACTTCTGTCTGTCTTTTTTTGCACTCTGATTTAAATTTACCTGTTTATTTCGTGTGAAGCATTGGGATTTTCAAACATTGTGTATTCCTGTGAATTTTGACCTTTTTTTGGTGTGCATTAGAATTTTCTTGCACTATGAAAGTGTGTCCTGAAAAGGTTGAATTAATTAAAAAATATGCCTAGATAAGATTATAAGTTAGAGCAAAGCCATGATACAAAGTGCTTTGTATACATCTGAAGTGCTTAATTATACTCTGAGCCAAGGAACAAAAGCACAATGCATATTTACACAAAAGTTGCAGTAGTAAAGAGCTATTTAAGAGATTTATGAGCAAAACATTCAAAATGCATTAAATGAAAAGTAAGCAGAAAATAATAAAAAAAAAAGTATTAAAGCAGCACAAAAAAATAAGAGGTGAAAGAATCTGCAAAGAGGATATAATAATGCTGTACAAGTAAATCAGTTATCTAATTCACATCTCTCCACATAGCTAAGTACAAAACGTACAATCTGCTCTCATCTCATCAGTGTCTTGCTCAACATCATCATTATTATTTTATAAAAAATATTATGATGATGGCTAAGATGATGTTTCTGGACTAACAATGAACTAACTATGCATTTAAGGAAAAAGTGAATCTGAACCATGCACTGTCTGTACTTTTCTGACACACACTCCAGCTCTGAATCAGAGCATGTTGCGTCAACATGCCTGCTGTGCACAGGGCAGTGAACACCTCGACTGGGCATTCTGACTCTGTGTATTACTTCATACAAGCTGCCTTTGCCTGAAGTTTTGTATGATATAAAGAACTTATTTTCAATGAATGTCAAGTTATTAGACCTCTGTCATTGTTTATTTATTTAGTAAATATTGTATTTGAAAATTAAAATCTTTGTTTCAGCATTTTTGCTTAATTTTTCAACAAAGACATTATGACAACAGTTACTAACAAAAGTATGCTCAATCAATGCCTTGATTAATTTAACAGCCATTTTAATCTAATAGAAACAAAATTTTGTAATGTAGCAACTTGTATTTTGAATCTTAAATGGGTCAAATATAAGCAAGTATATAAAGGTACAAAGCCCAGTAGACATGAGGAATACACACAGTATATGACTTTAGTCTAAACTGCAAGATTTCTATGACAATAACATCATTTTGTCCGAAAAAATATTAAAAACAAATACTTAAAACAAGTACAGAGAAATTCTATATCACTATGATCAAGATGAGGTTATTTGATTAAAAAATGTTTATATATTTATAGATGGTAACATGAATATCTAAGGACATTTAAAACTGACTGAAAATATAATACTTCTAAAACAATAATAAACTATATACATTACTTTGTAAAAAATATTATCTCAAGTGCTGCAGAAAACAATAAAGAAACAGAAAATATAAAACAAGCCAGTCAGCAAACACAATGATGCAAATTAAACTGTGCATATAAGACAAAGCAAAGTAAATAAAACTTAGTATAAACAGAAAGGACTTTCTCAGATTTTGATTTTCACACTTTGGTAGAACAGAAATCTTCCAGCACAACAATCCAAAGCACCCTGCTTTTTGAATTTCTTTTAAAGGAGAATATGAAAACTATAATTTACACAACCCATCACCTTACTGGAGTCCAATAGAACATGTCAGCAGTATATTTAAGAAAAAGATAGAGTAACCTAAGTTGACAACAAAAAGTAAAAAATGTTTCTTAAGAAATTTGCGTACAATTGTATCCTCAAATACTCAATCAAATTGAATCAAAATTGAATCATAATTGACTAACATGGTAAGTCTAAATAGATACAGTATTTTTCATTTTACATACGAGCAAATTACTTGTTTAAAGGTCCCATATTATGCAAAATTCACTTTCTAAAGGTTTTCTAACAGTCATTTGTGTCCTCATAGCCTGTGTATGAAGCCTAAATATTAGAAAATTCCGTCTCCTCTCTTTCTACTTTTTAGCAAATGTGCGCTCTTATGGGTGAGTCTGACATCTTTCCCTTTGTTACCTCATGCAGAGAAATAATCACTACCCTGGTAGTGGATACTGCCATTGACCCAACCCCCCAGCTAGCTGAGCCTGCCCTCTAAAATCACAGAGCGGGTACAAGCAAAAGCTGGATCCTCTCCCAGAGAGGGGCACAGAGTGGGCATGGACAGGCACTACTCATGGACATTTGAAGGTTCAGACACAGAAACAGCCTGTTCTCATTAGAGCTCACCTGAGCCACTTTTGGAATGGCTGAAAGTAAGGACCAAGGCTGAATTTACGTAATACACTTTGAAAACAACCTCTGACACCCATATGAAATTGTTAAAAATTTGTATAATATGGGACTTAAAACTTGTGCATCTACTGTAGAGTGAGAGAATCTTTAAACATTTAGTTGTGATTGTAGACAGGGGTGCCGTTGTGTCTGTTGATTATATATACGTCATTGAAGGCAACAAGGTTGATTAAGTGTTTATTCAGTCTAGTGTATAAATACTGAGAAAAACAGAAGGCCTTTTCCATTTATTCAGAAAGTGCTACATAAATAAAGTTATAATGTCATGAGTAAATCTTTTAAAGTATAATCGTATCTTAAGCTTATAGGTGATTGAATAGTAGGCAACCAATACACTGAATGTGGGTATTAATACTAAAGACTTAGGAGGCGGTTTTATTTTGCTCAATATAAGGTGTCATTTGGCTGAGGGGTGTGTATTCATAGTGTAAAATGTGGACTTTATAAAAATGTGGGTGCCTTAAACAATCCGCATTTTAACTAGAAGCAAAAATCACTGAATCACTAAGATTCCCAGAATATTAGGAAAAAAAATCAAATGATATTTCTTTATTATATAAGAGTCTGACATGTTTGTTGCACCTTCTCCAGCTGACTAAGGAGACCCAGATGTAGACTGAGGAGAAAATCCAAAACATCCCAGTGCTGGCACCCTCAGCACAACATGAAAGGAAAATGTACACTGGAAAATGTTCATGTAAGTCAAATGTTATTAGAAATCTGATGCAGGCATTTGAAAAAATGTGAATATCGGTATTTCAAATTCTAATAAGGCAAAAACAAGTTAAGAAAAAAATTAAACCTAAAAACAGAGGACATAATACCATACTCAGACAGATAATATCCTCTTAGTAACTCACACACATATGGAGCCAAATTCATGCTTGCCTGAACACAGATAAACAACATATAAAGACTTCTTGCCATCCTTCTCCATTTAGCAATTCAAAAGCATTGCAAACAGCTGTTAAACATCTGTAAAACATTTGCTCTCTCTGAGATAAGATTTCCTCTTACTAGTGTGTGCACTCTAAGCATGTAATAACAACCGTCTGTTTCGCCAGTGCTCAGTACTGAGTGGGATTCTTTGTGGTGCTGCAACTAAACACTTTCTTTACAGGGAATTTAAGTGTTTGCTTTTTTCGCACATCATGGAGACTAGGAAGTTTGGGATGCTGTTTTGCCTTCTCCTGGTCATGCACTGCTCGCTTCAGCAGACCCCCACCAAGAAAAGAAGTGGCAAGAAAGGTAAGACTTGATATTAAACTTAGATTGGAGGTAAAATACCCTGCTGATCTCAAGCAATGCTAACTGAAGAAATTGCCCTCTTGAACAGATTCTGCAACTAATGCTGCAATTGAGGAGCTTCAGAAACAGATTAATGACATTGTTCAGGAGCTGAATTTATTGAAAGAACAGCAGGCTTTACAAACAGGTATGTATCCAGCAGAAGTTGCTTCATAAATAGCAAACATTTTGATTTTTTGGAAACGAATACGGATCTCTGCAATGCTGTCTTGTGGCTGTACAGTCCTTATGTGTGAGGCTGCAGAGGCTGTATGCATTATTTTAATCTACAGCTTTCCCAACATCTGAGCAACTCTCAGTTTTGCTCCTCAGTTTGTCTAAAAGGTACAAAGATCCTTGGCAAGTGTTTCCTGGCTAATCCGGTAAAGAAGAGCTTTCATGCAGCCAGCGATGACTGCATTGCTAAAGGAGGCAGCCTGAGCACCCCTCTGACAGTAGACGAGAACGACCAGCTCTACAGCTATGTACGCCAGAGCATTGGCCCCGAGGAGCAACTCTGGCTGGGAATCAACGACATGGTGACCGAGGGCCACTGGGTGGACCAGTCGGGGTCCAGTGTACGCTTCAAGAACTGGGAGACAGAAATCACCCAGCAGCCTGACGGTGGCCACAGCCAGAACTGTGCTGTTCTCTCCACCACGGCCAATGGGAAGTGGTTTGATGAGGGCTGCCGAGTTGAAAAGGCCTCAGTGTGTGAATTTAACATCGTCTGAGAGCTCTGCTGTTGTTCTGTCGTTAAACCTTTGACTGTGTATATAAGCGCTAACATGCTTTAGGCACACTTACTGTCATGCACATTTTCTTCAAACAAAATCTTTTATGTTAGCCTAGAACAGAACAGCATGTGTTATATAAAGTCAATAAACCCACGTTTTGCATTTAAAAGTTTATACATTCACTGCTCAGTTTTGTTTTTGTCTTTTTTTCATGATGCATATAATTTATTATGTGATGATAATTAACAGGCTGCACGGAGGTGTGGTGGTTTGTAAGGTTACTGGTTCAAGCCTAAGCTGGGGAGGGGTTTGAACTGTGGCTTTGTGTGTGTAGTTTGCATGTTCTCCCTGGGTATGCTTGTGTACTCCCACCGGTCAAAGACATGCATGCCTGTGTTAATTGGTCACTCTAAATTCTTTCTAGGAGTGGGAGTGTTTTTTTTTGTCTGTTGACCCTACAATGGGCAGGCTTCCTGTCCAGGGTTCACCCTGCCTCTCGCCTGCTAATTGCTAAGTTAGGCTCCAGTTTTCCCTCGACCCTGAATTGGACTAAGCAGTATAGAAAATGAATGATTATTAATAAACATTTCTTCTGATATAACTCGTTAAATTTCTCTTTGCTTAAATGTAAGGATAATCCTTGGCTGCAAGAAATAAAAGGTTATGTAAGAACTCATAAAAAACAGGATTTGGCTGTTACAACTAGTAGTAAAAGCAAATCTTGATTTATGGTCACTCTTTTTTTGTGTGTTTTGTTTTTATTATGCTGGGGCTTAGTGGGGTTAAAATTTTACAAGGGAACAAAGTTTGGCTTTAAATGACCAAAACAACACCCCCCTAGGGGCCCTGGGGGTTCCCACCTACTTTGCACATGTCAGTCCAGTCTTAATAAGAACTTGAATAGCATATTTTCTTTCACATTGTATGCATACAACATATTCTGTAGACAGTATAGACCAAGAAAAACCAGCAAATATGCTTTTTTATATTCTCCAATGAAAATAAAAAAACAATCTCATATTTCCAAAGACTTCACTATTAGTTTTATACCCAGAAATATCTATGCGAGATATTTCCCACTTAGTGAGAACAGTCCCTTACCGTCTCTGAACCCACACACTCAATTCAGCCATCACAAATATTGAGATCCTTGGCACTCGCAATGTGACTTTTAATCACATATCACA
Source organism: Rhadinocentrus ornatus (assembly GCA_037177495.1). Lineage (NCBI taxonomy): Eukaryota > Metazoa > Chordata > Actinopteri > Atheriniformes > Melanotaeniidae > Rhadinocentrus > Rhadinocentrus ornatus. Next base: position 19,738,616 of record JBAMHW010000006.1, read on the forward strand.
TCAACCTAGCCTTGGTGTTGGGGCGGCATGGCCAGCGTTGGTTTTGCCCAGGGCGGTCGGGTTTCTGGGCGGGGCTCTACCGGTGGGGTGCCCGCCTGTTGGTGCCCCTGCCCTGTTGCGCCGGGGGGCTCTGGTCTGGGGGCCCCTCTGCTCTGGGCTAAGTGGAGCCGCTGCTCTCTCTGCTTTGGCTGTCCTGGACTCTGCTCTGTGGACCTGCCGGCCCTCTGTCTCCCCCTGATGCTTCGGGTGTAGCGTGGTCGCGGCCCCCTTGCAAGCACACATTTTATCCTTGTTGCATGGGCACGCATGCATGTTCACGTTCACGTGTGCATGCTCACAAACGTGCTCATCTCTCCATCCGCTTTCAACTAGATGTTGCTGATGTTTGTGTTGGTACGTCTCTCTACAGGTACATTTGATGACTGTTGTACTTTTTCATCATTATCCTATTTTCTTTATTTATAATGTAGTACTGTGGTAGTTTATATAGTTTTTACTGATGTGATTTGGGCAGCCTAAACAACTTTTATTTCCACATTTCAATTATATCCTTTTTCGCTTTTTCTCTTCTTCTTTCTCCCTGTCAGGTTCAGCACTGACATATCAAGACTAAAGAAAATAAGATTATAATAAAAATCATTGATCATGAGACATGGAAAGAAAAGAACAAAGTCTTTGTATTAAAAGAGAAAAAAAAACCTTAAACATAAGTCAATATGGGCTACACATTGGACTTTTATTTTTGTAACAAAATGCTTTAAAACAATTTTAAAATAAAAATTAGTTCTAGAGGGATTGCATTGAGTTGTGCAGCACAAATTAATGATGTAATGATGGTGTGTGTAAAGGGCAATCTGTGCAAAAAAATAGTTAAAACTCATGATTATAAAATATTCTGCTACTACAATTCATGTCAGTAGCATCCATCGCAGTCTGACATCTTCTGTAACAAAAATATCAGGATCCATCCTTTTTCACTGGTGCATGACAAAAATGAAAAGCTCACCATATAAATAGCAAACTGCAGTTGCGATGCTGATGCATTTATATACAATATATATGTGTACAACGCACATGAAAAATGACTGACCAGAAATACACTATATTTTATGGCGGTTAAACTTGTAAAAAATTATATAGCTTTCAAAACAAAAGCACTATAATCTGGGATAAGAGGCAGTAACAGCTGCAGGCAGGTCTGAACACACTTATTTTGTTTGCCTCACTTTGTCGCAAAAGCTCTGCTCAAAAGTAAAACTAAGCAAGCAAACAAACAAAAAAAAAAAGGCTCCTTGGCCAAGCTGAAGCAATAACACAGATGCCAGGAGATGGAAATCACAAAGTTCAAGTGGGTCAGAGAAAAATCAAATAGAACAATCATCTGTTAAATTCCCTCCCTCTCCCTCTGAGCATGGCCCCAGATTAGGAGAGCCCTCCTCCTCACTTTGGTTGCATAATGGGTAAATCTCGTTGCCCATCAGTGGCTGGATGTGGCTTGGAGGCCTATTGGAAAGTGGAGGACCTTGAGATGAGAACTGACATGGCTGATTTACCTCCTGGTTGCCATCATCATTTTCTGGTATTTGTAAGTCTTTGTGGCCTTTGAAGGATTGGTTTGCGTCATACACTTCATAGATTGCCTTCTCTGCCCCTTTTTTCAGCAGGTGTGTGTAGACCAGTGTGTCCTCAATGGAGGCATACACATGGGACTCGCTGTCTGGTTCGGTATTCGGTAATCCATTCTGTCCAGACAGGAAGTCGGTGTTACCTGAATTGTAGATGGACACTTGATGACTTAGCTTTTTTTTCTTCTTCCTATTTGGCAGAGATGCAAGTTTTTTTTTAGCTTATACACAATCTTTAAGACCTAAGCATCCTTGTACATAAAAAGAGACAAGATTACAGCTCATATGGAGACTCTTTGGGGCTGTTGAAAGCCTCTGTGGTCATTACAAGATTCACTATTATACCAAACAGCAAGAATGAAAGTAAATACAGCCATAAAGAGTAAAATAAATAAATAAATAAAATAAAAGTAGTTACAGTTTTTAGCTTCTTCTTTGGTTGGTTTGTGGTTGTTTGAGTAATTTTGCACTTTTTAATGCCATTTTTTTCATTTGTAATCTTTGTAGTTGTTTTTTAGTCATATTGTTCCTTATTGTAGTTTTCAATCACTTAAGCATCTCTGATGTTATTTGAAGTAATTTCTTTGGGTGAGTTGATTACAATTTTGTACCTTGTAGTTGATTGAAAATCTTACATGCAAAATTAACTCCCCACACAGAAATGTCACAATGGAAGACACTTAAAAAGATAAACATGGCAAATGATTGGATGAATTATTTTTAAAGCAGACTAGGGCTCTAAAACCTCCCAAATATGGGTTAAAATGATTTTTGGCAGGTATGAAATAAAACTTAGTTCTGTTTGGCAAGTAATAAATGAAGCCAATTATTTTGAAAAGGTCTCAAAAAGGCGTCATTTATATGTGCCACCCTTTTCAAAGTCTGTATCCCTTTTCATTGTCCGTTTCACGCCTGTGCCCCTCATCAAAATTTTACTAGACCCTCCCATCCAAGAATACTATTCCATGATGCATAATACATCCATTGGCTGTGTGCTTACTTTGGTGTGCATGAGGTTGTTTACGTTGTACCGCCCGCTTGAACAAAGTGCAGCTGAACTGAGAAGCAAAATTTAGGGGACTTGCAAAATGGAAAAACGAGGTTGGACGGTGTACAGAATGAGACTGTTTACAAGAAAAGCAGACTACAAAAGAGGAGGTGAGACCAAGTCTAAATTTAAAGTAGATCATTTTAAATATGTCAATAGCATTTTGTTTTTTTGGTGGAAAAGGGAACAATAAGAGAATGTTTTCTTTCTTCCCCCAAAACCTTTGGCCAGTGGAAATTCTGATTGGCTGGTAACTTTAGGAATCTACCAGCTGCATTAGCCCATGTAAAAAACAAAAAAACAAAAAAAAAGTTAATTTATAGTGTTGGCTATAGCCAATGCAATAAAAACATAACAATCCCTTTGGGAGCCCCCCTTCTTGATTGTTATTACAGTATGTCAGTAAATGTCGGCCATAGCTGCCAGTATAGTCAGATGAGTGGGCTGTATTAATGTGAATTATTCTCAAATAACCAAGTCTGGCAAAACCATTCTGATTATATGATTTGCATGGGAGTGCAGTTCTCTCAGAAGGAAAGTTATGGGACTTTGTACAAACACAGGCCTTGGACCATTACGTTGTTCATGTGTTCTCCTACAGTTGTTGTCCAGTTTAACAGTTAAAGAGGAAAAACATCTACCAAGTTTTCTGTGAAATTCATTGACCAGTTTGAAAAGGCGAAAATGCCTACTAGGGAAATACAAGTAATATCATAAGAGGAATAAAACACATAGTTTACTCACCGTATCATGATGCAAACCACCACCAGCACTGTGACAAAAACAACCAGCAGGACAGCCACCACACTGAGGATGGCTGTGAAGACTAAGTCTAAAGAGAGAAACACATCCCATTTCTGATTAGCTGTTTCTGACATCACCTTCGTGTATCAGGTGATGTAAAACCACAAGTAACCCAGACAAAATCCTTCTTACTCTTTTTCTTCTGCAGAGTGATCTTAATGACAATGCTGAAATCTCTCCTTTCAGGCATACAGTTGGACATATTGAAGAAGAAGCTCTCGGGGACAGTGATCTCACTCTTTGCCTCTGCATCTTCCCTGCGGCTGTAGTCTTCCTCAAGCCTGCCAATTCTCTGCACCACGATAGTGGCATGGTGTTTACTGCACTTGGGTCGACTCTGGTTTAAAAACTTTAGGTGTGCCTCTTTTTTTTCAGGAACTGCGACAATCCAGGAGATGGTGGAGTAATCCTTCATGCCAACCGGCCAACCAGGAGAGGCTACAAAGACAGGGGTGTCTCCCAGTGGAGATACATAGAATATGTATTTTTCTGAATATCAAGAAAGAAAAGAATATAAAAATGCTACAATAAAACGGTACTTTAATTTACTAATTAGTAAAATCTGCTTTTTACTTTATTTTTTACCTGATATTTTATTTTCAAAAGCTGCAGCAAACCCATACTTCAGTTCCTCTATCCCCATGCTTGCCCTCCATGTGACAGACACACTGGTGTGGATGAGGACTTTCTGTATGGCTCCCTGAGGGCAAAAACGTCCAATGGGATGGCCATCTTCTTCAGCCATTTCAACAATAAAGCTGTCATTGCAAGGCTGTTCAGGTAGGTCCCGTTTCAAGTACCCAGTGGGAGAGGTAATCTGTACGCTGCCATGCTGAGGAGGACGGAGAATCCAGGTAACACTACTCTGATTGGCAGGAATGCAGGATGGCAGCACAGGCACCATGAGATTCAAAGTCTTCTGACAGTCTTTGAGATTACTGCATTCTGATGACAATAGGAAGGAATTTAAGAATGAGACTGATTGTGTACAAATAAAGCTAGCTGCACAAACAAGACATTTAGCAATAATTTAAATGATTATAGATGCATCAATGGAAATCTACATTACTAATCCTAGGAGATTAAAAAGAAAGAGCATAAGACATATCCATCAGGCTATCTTGGTTTTAGCTCACTGGTAGGTAGTTCCTAGCATTTCAGCAGTTGGCGTTTTGATTTGAGGAGTTTAATGATCATTTAAGATGTCTTAACATAAGATACACAAATCTAAAAAATAAATAAAGATAAGAAAGGTGATAAATTCTAAAAAAAAAAAATAAAAAAAAAAAGCTCATGTAAAAAAAAATAAAAAATAAAATTATATATAGTAACGTAACAATCTTTGTTTCAAGAGTCCTACTTTTGTATTTTGCAGTTTTATTAAAAATCTTGATTTCCATTTATTTATATATTTACAGTTTAATGCTGGCAATTACTTCTCCATTTTTACTTATTCCTCCATTTATTTCACTAAATCTATTCACAAATTTTATTGTCACTTTACAGTGTTTCCCTCCGTTTGCCCTTTCTTCTTTTTTTAGTTCTTTCATTATTTTGGTGCGTTAATTTCCACATCTCAGATTTTACATTTGCGTACATATTTCCACTTCATAATGCAAATTAGAGGTGCTATTTTTTCTTCATTTCTTAGCATCTTCATTTTTTCCTCTTGTGCATCTATGCACAAAACGTTCACAGAAACTTTTAACTTATTCTGCTTTGAATCATTTTAATGTAATTGATGATTTTAATATGATTTTGTGATTTATGCAATTTGTTGCTGCCTTTTACTATTTTAATGCTTTCTTTGCACCATCTGTAATGCTTTTAATGCTTTATGTAAAGCACTTTGAATTGTCTTGTACATAAAATGTGCTTCACAAATAAACTTGCCTTTATTGAGCTATTTTTATTTTTTGTATTTATTTCAAATATTGCAATTTTTATCCTCCTATTCTAAACATTTAAATATACATTTACCTATGACCCTTCGGGCTGTGACTTGTACATCACCATGGTTGCAGCCCTGGAATGACAGTAGACTGTTTGATGTGACTGTGATGTTCCTCATCATCTTTGAGTTCATTTTCATTTCGCATTCAGAGTCTGGTCTCAGGTTGTGTATGTAGAGATCAAGCCCCTCTGTTTCGCTGGGATCTACTTTACATGTCACTGAAAAGAAAACAGCACAGTGAGAGATGATCTTAAATTCCATTTCTCTCTGGTTATTTTCCAGGCAAGCACATTCACACACACATACAAGGACAAACATGCAGCTATTCCACGATCACTGCAGGAACTGCTTCCTGGTAATTTGCCACTGCTGTCATTATTGACTCAGAGATGAGGCAATCAAAAATCCCATGAGGCCCACTCTCCACATTACTGTTAATGTATACCACTGAAAAACCAGGAACATTTCATCCCACCCCCAAGTGATGCAACCTGGTTGTCGTAGTAAAGAAAATAGGGGGGGACAACACTGCATTTATGTACACGCCTCCTGGAAAATGTAGGAGACAGCAATAACCTTATCTGCTTGGTAAAGAGCAAAACTACCAACAGAAACATGTGTAGCTTTAATACATCTTATTTTCTTATTCCATATCCTGCATTGATGACCTATGTGAAACCAAAAAGCACTGAAATGCTGCACCTAACAAAACATTCAGCAGTGTTCCAAACTGCTCACTAAGTTTATCTTTCCAGAGCTTTTAGTTAAAAATAGTTCACACATACATTTTTGCTTTAAAATGCATTTTCTTTTGCTCGTGCTATGACCAGCATCAACACTACTCTGACCTTTTAATTTAACAAACAGAGACATTTGATAAGCCGAACACACAGATTAAATCTAAAAGCATTTCAGCCTGTAAGGCATTATGTCAGTGTTGCTCTGTGATTCGTCAAGCCTCTGTCCCATGACCCTTTGTCCAGAAGCCAACATAGCATCCACCTACATCTTTAAAGTATTATCCAAAAAGGGTTTTCTTCAATTTCTGCTCAGGTTTATCTGACTGCCTCTTTAAAAGAACTAGATATTACGGAGGACTCAGTCTACAGATAAAGTTACAAGTCAAACTGCACAATAAAGTACAAATGATATACAAACCTGGTAGATTTGTTGTTGCAGAGACCCTGAGGTTCAAGGAGAGTCCTGGAGAAAGAGCACGTCTTCTGTCCATCTCACAGTTACTCAGTGACAGTAAGAAACTCCCTTCCTTCAGTTCCTGCTGGACGTTGTTCAGATTCCAAACAGATGCTCCTATCCCTCTCGTTGAACTGAGTTTGTACTCCACTGCTGTATTCTTCAAACACTGTGGCTGGGTGAGGTTTAGAAACTGGACAGATACCTTGTGATTGTCTGGGACCTTAAAGTACCACTCCATCACGTTGTTGTCAGGAAAACTGTCAGGGTAGTTTGGTGAGAGCAAATCTAGAGACGAGGCGCCCTTTGGTAATGTTAGTGAAAGTTTGGCAAGGGCTAGGAGGAAAAAAAAAAAAATTTAAATTAAATCAGACCTTAAACGTTGTTGATGAGATTAACAAACCTAACTTACACTTGATTTCCTCCCCAGGAGACACACCAAACTGCCCATGCCGCAGCTTCTGGCCTGCTGGGACATCTAGGGAAAAGCTACCATGGTTCAGGATTTGAGCACTACTGATGTCACCCGCTCTGCAATATTTCCCTACAACAATAGTCCCTTTAGTCTGGAAAACCTGGAGAATGTAAGTGTGTTTTTCTGGACAGTCTTCAGATGGATTAATCTGTTTCAGCCCCATCTCAGTGAAGTCTAACTTGAATGCTTTTGGTGCAGAAGCTTTTACATTCCAGATGAACCTGCGGGGAAACTCAAGTAAAGGAAGAGAGCCAGAGTCAGCCTGGATGATGTGGCTGCTGCACAAGCTTGTGGAGCATTCTGAAAGGAGAAAATTATTATATATATATATTTTTTTAATGCAAAGAAATAAATCCACTTGTGTTGCAATGGTCCATAAAGATATTTACTTTTATGGTTCTTACCAATATTTTGCACAACTTCAACTCTGAATACATCTTCAGGTTTGGAGCATTTAAACTCCAACGACACAGAAGTATTATTTTTTAACAACAGGGAGGTACTACATTGTTGGGAGTCTCCTGATCCTGTGCACACACTGCAACCATTGGTCTTAGTGCTGCTGATGTTGATGGTGGTGCCACGGTCAGGAGTAATTGTCAACTTCTGGATCCCTGGAAATGACAAAAAGTGAGAAAATTGATTTGGTTAGAAGGGTTAAACATGTACACTTAAATGAATAAATAAAAAATTGTAACTAAGCAAGTCTGGGCTAACCGTTTCCCACACTATAAGGCGTTGCTTTGTTTTCTCACATATACTAATCAAGTAGATATCCTACATTCTGTTCTACAGTCATTTGGCAGAGGCTTTTATCCAAAGCGACTTACATCTGACAATAAGAACACAAGCAAGAATTCAAATAGGGTGGGACATCGTAATTAAGTAGTAGTCAGACTGCTGTGAGTCCAGTTGGACCC
>JBAMHW010000006.1:19747701-19764079 GCA_037177495.1 Rhadinocentrus ornatus
TTCTTTCTTTCTTTCTTTCTTTCTTTCTTTCTTTCTCTTTCTTTCTTTCTTTCTTTCTTTCTTTCTTTCTTTCTTTCCAGCAGACATGCAGTTCTCTCCCTCTTGCCAAAGAAGGGGGAGTTGGCTTTACTTAAGAACTGGAGGCCAGTGGCCTTGTTATGCACAGACTATAAACTTTTTTCCAAGGTGCTGGCTAACCGGCCGTACTGTGTGCCGGATCGATCCATCATAGACAAATTGTTTCTGATGAGAGAATTACTGGACATTTGTAAGGTTTATGGTATTAATATTGGCATTATTTCCTTAGATCAGGATCATGGGTTTCTGATTTCTACGTTACATGCTTTTGGTTTTGGTGGTGGGACGACAGGGGTTGAGAATCTTGGGTATGTTTTTAGGAACGGAGGAGTTTACGGACAAGAACTGGGAGGGTGTTGTGGATGGAGTGTGAGCCAGCTTTCCTATCGGGGACAAGCCCTTATTGTCAATAACCTTGCGGCCTTGACCCTATGGCACCTGCTGATGATCTTGACCCCAGCAAGGGGCCTGGTTGAGAACCTTCAGAAGGCTGTCATTGACTTTTTCTGGTCTGGGATGCACTGGGTGAAGGCAGCGGTACTGTACCTGCCGGTGTAGGAAGGAGGACAGGGCCATGGACTGATACTGCCTGTGTACTGCTGAGGAAAGCCGGAGGCTGGGGATACGATAAACACCTTTTTCTGCTTCAACCAGGGTCTAAAGATTTGTCTTGTCTGACTCCTTTCTACAGGTCTGGTCTGCAGGGATGGAGAGGTTTCTTTTTCCATCGGAAGGAGCCCTTGATGGTGGGAATATGGGTCCTGGAGGAGCCTCTGGTTGGAAAAAGCCTCATAACCTCTCAGGCTCTGGACTCCGAAAGCCTGAGATCCAGACTAAGGGAAGGGGGTTGTGTGAAGCTCAGTGACCTGCTAAGGACTTCTACTACCCATCTGTCCAGGCTGCTCAACAACAGGTCCAGCAGACTGCTGACCAGGCTGGTGGAGGAGGTTCGTGCGTTGTTACCAGGGCCTCTCAGCGGGTTTGCTGACAGTTCTGGACTGGTGGGAAGCTGGTGTGGACTACCTGGTTCCATCCCTAACTGTCTCTCTGTGTCAATCCTGACACAGGGGAGGGTTGTCCTTTCTGTTCACTGCCTGAGACGCTCTAACATTTGTTCACTCAGTGTGGTAGACTGGCTGGACTCTTTAGGGGGACTTGGGGACTTGGTTTTAGCGAAAAAAAAGAAAAAAAAGAAAAATGTGCACACACTTTTTAACCTCCTCTCAGAACAGGCAAAGTTAGCGGTCTGGAAAACCAGGGTGTAGGGACGGTGGACGTGGTGAGGGTGTTGACAGGAATGCTGGCAGCTCGACTCGGGCTGGAATTTGAGTTTTACAGACTTACTGAAAGGACTGATGAGTTTGTGGGAATCTGGGGGGTGACGGAGGTGCTGTGTTCAGTCAGTGAGAACTGGTTGGGGTTGCATTTCTGAGGGTGGTGGCGGCAGTTTCTAAATACTGGTAGGTGGGAACGTTTGGAATGTTGCTTATTAATGATTTCTCTTTTCAGGTGTGTGTATTATTTTGTGTGGTTTTTTTGTTGTTGTTTCTTTTTTTGGTCTAAGTTTTTTGTTTTTCCTTGATCTGTTGGTTTTGTTGTAGTCGTTTTAATAAAGGTGTTTTTGAAATCTCTTTCTTTCTTTCTTTTTGTAACTTTGTACCATCGTCACATCCGGTGGTGTGACTTTTACACACTCCTTGTAAAATGTAAACAATTTAGACAAATATCACCATGTGGAAATGTTGATGTAGAACATTCTGCTTTCACATTGACTTGGGCATCTGAGGTTTACCCAGGTAAAGGTCAGTTTATGCATGAAAGTGAAAAAATAGCTTCAAGTGTAGCAGACAGAGCAGATCTGATGGGTCATGCAAGAGCATTAAAGAAAATTGAAAGAGAGGGTACAATCTTGGAGAACGTCTTTTTGGAGACACAAAGACATAAGTGACATTTTTTTATATTTGACACACAAAATATACGGTTCTGCTCTTTTAGCTGTTGTCCATTAGCTTGCACATGCAGATAGACAGACAGACCGATTATGTACATAATATTTTTTTAAATATTACTACTGCTGAAAGAAATCAACATCACAGACGTGTTTATCATATTTAATCACAGAGAAATATGTTTTTCCTCATTATTGAATAACAAAATTATGTAGTAAAATAAAATTGTGGACAGTGTGTAAAATATTTCAGCTGTTAAATATCCTTCCCTCTTAATTTGTTGTGGAAAACAGACATTTGAAAGGTTGAATGTGGGGCAACATTTTCCGGCACAGTTTAACAGCATCACAAACATCAAACAGTGTCAGTCAGCTCTGCAGGACAAACTGCTTGCAGACAGATCAGGCTGATAAAGCCCCTTCTGTCTTGAAGTGCTGCTTGCTGGTAGCAGCAGAAAAAAAAATAATAGCATGTTATGCTTGAATGTTCTTTCATTTTGGGGGAAATGTGGGCCAAATGTGCTAAGATGAGTTATTCTGCCACAATATATAGAGAAGTGAGAATGCAGTAAGGTTCATTTAAGACCAATAGACCAACCAGATGATTAAAATTCTCATTTATTATGACGACATTAATAACTCAGCACTCTGAAAGGAGCTATTTTATGTTTAAATTTCTTCCCTGTAGAAAAAAATTCTGGTTTTATTCGGTTTCCAGCATTAAAAAAAAAAAAAATTCAAATCGGACTAATTTAATATTTACTCACTAACACCATGTGCAGGCTAAAAGTGCAGCTCTTTAGGTTGAAATAGATTTGAGCATGTGTGCTTTAACTGTTATCATTGAAAGTAGTTTTTACTTTAAGAGCACAGAGCACAACCTATAATTTAATTAAATTTTCATTTAAACAGCTGGAACATTCATACAAATACATAGACCTGACTAACATTATAAGAATTGAAACCATCTCTACTTATATCAACCATAAATAACATCGATATCTCAGAATTTAATGGAAAAACCTAATTACTTGTGACGGAGCATGATTATTAGTTGAGTGACTGCACACTTTAAAGTTTTCAGTGCAAAAGTTCTACACATTGGGATAAGGCAAAAAACTGTCTAGAAAGATTAAAAACTATACAAACACTGTTTAAAGAGAAAGATTTTCGAAGTTTACATTGACTTTATCCATAGGAAGGCCTACAAGGGTATACAAAACACATTATTGTTGGTCCCAGTATAGATATAGGTATAATAATCCTTCATACTTTACCTTGGTTGTTCTAATGAGGAAGTAAAGATAAAAAATAAAACAAAACAGTCATTCGTTTATTCGTGTTTTGCGTCTGAATGGCTACAATTAGAGTATAGGCAGCACAGGCTATAAATATAATGAAGATTTTTCAGTTATCTCGGTCTCCTCTGCTCCATCCCATTTGGCAGAAATCCTGCAATGATCGGCACTGGCCATATGAGAGCAGCAACACTCCACACGATGATGACCAAAGTCATGAAACAAGCCACAAGTGTCGACTCGATGGGCTTCCTATTCAGCCCCCAACTTCTGTCCCCCTTCAGCTCGTCGAGGCTGAAATCCAGGCAGCAGAAAGTGACCTGATCCCCAGTCTGCTGGCCCCTCAACCTGCCCTGACCAAACCTCCTGTACCGTGACATCCCGCATCCCACACACAGTCTCAACTCCTGTTGACCCCCTGTGACCCCAAGGTGCTCGATAACTACAGGAGAGATGGCCCGATTGAAAGACGCGGAAAAGAAAGCCCTGCCATGGTTGTTGATGGTGTAGATGAGCACATCACATTGGAAGCCGAAGCTGCTGTCCCAGCGGGTCACCAGTGAGGTGGGAAGGAGTCTGTGGATGCTCACGTTGCACTGGGACTGAGTGGGACCTAGAGTCTGCACGGGGGACGCGTCGGGCGAGGCTTCACTCTCCTCCACAGACCTCTTGGAGAAACGCACGTCAACCTCCAGGTTGGCCAGAAACCTGTTGGAGGAGTTGATGGGAGGCAGAAGGAGATCCTCGTCGCTCCAGCTTTGACATGGCAAGAAAAGTGCGGCGACCGCGCTCAGAGCCAGCAGGAGAGTCGGGTAGTTGTTCAGCATGGCACAGGGCGCGTCTCTCCTGCTCGCATGGTGCTATGACGATTCGCAGACGTCGAGCAAGATGTGCAATGTTTGGAAATGCTACTGATTTGAAAAACAACGCAGCTCCCAGTGGAGGGAAAATCAATTCCAATAGAAACGTCCACACACTGTTATAATCCCTCCCTTTTGAAGGTTTCTTTATCTTGTTCTCCTAATGTGCTTTGCAGTCGCTGAATAGAAGTCTCAGACTGTGCGCTCACGGCTCCGATATTCACGCCCGCTCCGTCACTTCAGGTGTGAGCGCTGAGCACTAAGAGTGGGGAGTGGTGAAGGGAAGAGTCCTCAGTGCGCAACGACACGAGCACAACGTTCTGTCAATAATCCGGACATGCACATTTCAAACTTCCTGAACAAATTACTTCTGTCCTGATTGTTGTCTGATTTTAAATTGACCTAGCCCCAAATGCTTTGCAATGAAAAAAGGGATGTGGCATTGAAAGCATGCAAAGCACATCTGGTTGCTTACCATTTTGCAGTTCATCAGTTGTGTGCCTCTTTACGCGACCACAACAAGGATGAATATTTTTCCTTTAGGGGCAGTGTTTTCATCTGCTAAATTATATTTTCTGTAAGACTTTGAATAAACATTAATGAAAATTCCTTAATGTACTACTTTAAAGTACTACTTTAATCCCAGCTAAAATCATTATTATTATTACCATTTTTTTAAATCATCAGTAGCTTATTGTGAAAACTTCATGAGCCACCACCATTTCTTTAGTATAAAAATGGGTAGAGTAATACTACAGCATGGGTAAAATGTTTATTAAATTACTTCTAATGAGTCTGAAAGTCATTATTTATTATGTCCACATTTATTCTTCAACACAGCTTGAACCCTCTTAGATCATTTTTCTTGTAATTTCTTTAAGCACTCTTCAGAAGCAGTTCTTCAGACGTCTTGAAGGGCATTTTAAAGCTCTTCTTTGGATTTATGTTTCCTGCAAAGATGATCACACTGGTTCAACAATGCTTAAGTCTGGGCTCTGAGGAAGGTTCATCAGACCTGTTGTCAATTATTTACAATCTAATTTCTCAGGCCATGTGACAGGTGTTTGCTGATTTTTGTTTTCCTATTTCAATTGAATCAGTTTTAGAGTCTATTTAAGCTGATGTAGATAGTTTGTTAGGCTCCCAATCTTCTTCTTCTTCTTCTTTTGTCCTCTTCTTTTATGCTTTATTCATATTTTTATAGACACATTGTTTATTTTAATAGAGCTAGCTCTTTGGAAACTCCCTTGTTGGTGCAAAAAAATTACATGTTTAAGTCTGAAGAATTGTGTTATCTTCATCATTTTTCATGCAGTTTAAGTAATGGGAACAATTTTGCTTACTTGTATTTGCAAAATGGTCTAAAAAGTGCCTAAAAGATGCTTTCAAAATGATTTTCTGGTTGTCGCTTTCATTGTAAATGCAACATTACAATGACAGTGAGAGTGATATTCCTTTTATTGTGTGTTTTAAAGGCTTAACACAACATTCAACATAACATTTTGTACTTGCACTATCTTTGGTTTCCCCTGATATTTTTTGACAACTTCAGGGAAACCCTTTTCACAACATTTGTGCTAGGATGCGTTAATGGTCCTTTAACCTTGCATTTCTTGTGCTCTCACAGGACTGTTATTGGTTGGAGAAACCACAAGGAATGCTAAACCAAAGAATCCTCCAACTAGGGTCATTTTCATTGTTTGTTTATACCTTTAGATGCCACTCCTAATGGCAGCTAATGAAATAATTGCTCCTATAAGTGGCATGAGCCTTTCCACATCAGAGCACATCATTCCACATCCCAGACATCAGTGGTGAGTTTATCTTAAAAAAAGCATTCAAGTATAATGGGTTCTATTATTCTAATTCATGGTCGCTGGAAAGCTGGAGCCTATCCCAGCAATTATCAGGAGAGAGACAGGGTACACCCTGAACAGGTCACCAGTCTATTGCAGGGCTGGTTTAACATTCTTTGAGCATAATTATAGTCCATTTGTGTCTGCGTTTACATTTGCTGCATGGAGAGGACAGTCTCCACTGAACTAACTTTTGCATATTTGTGGATGGAAGTATGGCACCTCCAATACTGTGTGCCAGCGATGATGACGTTGTTATTGTTGACAGGTATTGCATAGATTATGTTAAAGTTTTTTTCATAGGTTTCACCAGTTTTTATTTATATGTGAATGTAAATAAAGGTTATGATTCAAGTGCTGTAGGAATTACCACTATGAGAGGTCCAGAAGATTATCCAGACCATCCAGTGCTTTGTAAGGTAACAGCAGGATTTCAAAGTCAATTCTTTGACAGATAGGAAGCCAATGTTAAGATCTGAGGACAAGAGTTGTATGATTTACTTTCTCGGTCTTAGTGAGGACTCGAGTGGCAGCATTCTGGACTAACTGCAGCTGTCTGATGGACTTTTTAGGGAGACCTGTGAGGACAGCATTACAGTAGTATAGTCTACTACTACTCTAGGTCTTTCCTCCCTGCAGCTGTCATAATTAACAACAAACACATGTAAAGTGTGTTTACATATTTATATACTGTACATACTCACCCTGTCAGACCATATACTGTACATATTACTACTTATTTTGCGTGTGTGTGTTCTTTTCACCTGTGTGCTTCTGCTTACTGCACCTGTACTGCTACAACAAACTATTTTCCCCATTGAGGGACTAATGAAGTTGTCTTATTCTTATTCTTTTTTTATGTGACAACTTCCAGATTCCTGGCTTGGTTGTTAGTTTTGAACTTAGCTCTTTGAAGCTGAGTACTAACTTTTAATATTTCTCCCTTGGCTCCAAAAACTATTATTTCAGTTTTGTTTTCATTTAACTAAAGAAAGTTCTGGCACATCCAGTCCTTAATTTGATTGATGCAGTTGATCAGAGATTGGATCAGACTGTAGTCTCCTGGTGAGATGTTTATGTAGATTTGTGTGTCATCAACATAACTTTGGTAACATATTTAGTTGTTTTTCATAACTGGAGCCAGTGGCACTAGCAGCATATATATGTTGAACAGCATTGGTCCCAGGATGGAGCTCCACAGGTTATTTTGGTTTGCTCATATTTGTAGTTATAGACACAAAGTATTCCCTCTTTTTTAAAATAGGACTCAAACAAGTTAAATGCAGTGCCAGAAAGTCCTACCCACTTTTTCAGCTAGTCTAGTAAGATGTTATGGTCGACTGTGTCAAATGCAGCACTGAGATCCAGTAGAACCAGGACTGAAATGTTTCCGCTATCTGTGCTCAAGACCTTAACTAGAGCAGTCTCAGTGCTGTGGTGTGGTCGAAAAACCTGACTGGTAGACAGGAAGTTGTGCAGCTGTTGAAATACAGGTTTTTCTATAATCTTACTAAGAAAGGGGAGGTTTGATATCGGCCTGTAGCTGCTCATGAGTGACGAGTCTAAGTTTTTCTTTTTTAGTAGTGGCTTGATTACGAGTGTTTTTAGGGTCTGTGGGAAGACACTTGAAAGCAGAGATGTGTTTACAATCTTTAAGATACTTAAGGACATGCTTCTTGAAACATTCTTAAATACCCGGTTGGCAGAACATCAAGGGAGCAAGTGGTGGTTTTCAGATGGCCAATGATCTCATCCAGGTTGAAGATTAGAGAAAAGTGTGTCATGGTGTTCGTCTCTGAGTGGGCACATGGACATATGTCCTGCCCCTGGCAATGTCCTGTCCCTGGTGACCTAGCCAATAAAAGGCCAGCATCTGGCAAAAAGAAGAGATAATATGTTTACAAATATTATGTATACATTTATAAAACTAATCTGTGGAGCTTTGGTAAAATCCACTAGGCTGAAAAGCATGATGGAAATGCTGCAACAAGGTCACACTGACTATGACTGTCGTTCCATTTGAATGATTAAGTTAAAAGATAAGAAGTTAATCTGTGTGCCATGCAGGAAAGATTAACGTCTGAACCTTTATTTAGTCAGAATAGATTTACTGAGTTCAGCTTTGTCCACTGTGCAATCAGCCCCTCTGGAGCAACAGGGGTTTGAGTGCCTTGTTCAAAAGTGCTACATTTGTGGTGGTAATGGAAAATACAACTAACCTGCTTAATATTTATCACATCAATCCAAACTTTAAACAATGATATGTCTCTGCTTGTGTATGAAAATATATGCAAAATTTTGACAGAATAAGAGCAGTTTGAATGTGTTTCCGTCTGGTCAGTAATAGTCTGTAGACTGAAAACCTGTAAAGTCACATTTGCAGCTTTAAATGATTGAAAGCCACATTTCATAAAAAATGTTCCTTTTTAAAAGCCAGTTATTATCTGTTCTTATTTATTAGCCATAAAACCAATAAGTTTGTGCACATTACAAGACTACTAACTAAATTTAAACACAGTATAGTGACATAATGTAGTGAACTGGTGTATTAACACTGTTCTGTCATATATTACATGGCAGAAGCTCTAATTTTGCAGTTCAAAACAAAAATGATCAATAAAATTGTAAAAAATATAACATATCACTTCTTTCTTTGTGTTTTTATTTTGTTCTTGTTTTGTGTTTACTAATTAAGATCTCAGAGCAATCCTGAGATCTCTCCCCTCTGTGTTAAGTACAGGCCGGAGGTTGGGTCTTACATTAATTGTATTTGGCGCTGCCCTCTGGTATTTAAATTTTGGGAAAATGTCTCACAGGGAATAATTAAATGTTTGCAAAGAATTTACAAATGGATTCTGGTTTATTTCTGTTAACTCTATCAGGAGATAGTTTGTCTCCTTGAAGTCTGCACCAAAAACTCCCTTATAAATTACTTTTGTTAGCTGGAAGATACATTCTGTTTCAATGAATCAAGGCCAGATCACCACCTGTTAACCAGTGGTACAGGGAGAAAGTTTAACCATTAGAAGACTTGAGCTCTGTTTTGAGGGGGAATGAGATCTATTTTGATAAGCTGTGGTTATCTTTCCTGAACCACCTACCAAGTGGTACAGCAGACTTAGTCCGTAAAGGTTGCTGCAACGTTGGTTTGGGCCCCTTTGGCGCTTCTCTATCTCCCTAAGGTTCTTTCCTGGGTGAAGAATTTGCTTCACTGATTTGGATGTATAACTCTATGCATGTGTGATTTTTTTAAACTCTTAACTTTTAAATAAGCATCCACATAAGGCTCATCATAGTTTAAATATATTTTTTAATTTTAGTTTCTTTCATTTATTTTTTTTCTCTTTTTTTTGCTCTTTAATTTAATTCTGTCTATTTCTTTATGACACCTATGTGATTTGTACAATTATGTGATATGTAACATGTTTGTTTGTTGCTGCTGTCATGTGTGTTTATTGTTTTATATATTCTGTAAAAACTTAATAAAATATTCAGAAATAATATCTAATAAGATCTGTCTGTCCTGGTTTTATTTTGTTGTTTTACAATTTATGTATTCTGTTTTGCTTGGTTTCAGTTATCCTTTGTCAGATCATTTGTTGTCTTTCATTTGTGTTTCCCTGTTGTGTTTCCCATTTCTTCAGTGTAAGTGTTTATCATTAAACCTTGTTCCTGCATGTTATAGGTTGTGTAGCCAGAGTGGTAAAAGGATGGCAGTCGACAGAGGTCTTCCAAACTGGCTAGATTTTATTAGTCAAGGTGCATGTTTCAACTAAACTAAACATAGGAAATGCAAAAACATTACGTAACTTAACAGTTAACTTAATCAGCTTAACACAACTGAAACAAACAAAACTTAACTTACACATGCACCCTGCTACATCGTCATGGCCCCCACACAGACAAAAAGCTAGCCTTATATAGGGTTGAGTTCTATTTCCAAAATGGCTTCCCTAGGCTCCTCCCATTTCCCAGGTAAATCTGTCCCATACACATAAATTCAACACAATTACCGGACTCATTCCCAGCTGAATTCCAACTAAAATAAATACTAATACAGTTTGTGATAAATCAATCCTGGTTCCACCTAAAGATCTAGGCAATAAAAGAAATCAAACATTTCCTGCAACACAAACATAATCACTCTCCCCCATACTTGAACCCTTCCCGTGACCTCCTCGAATCAGGAAGTGATGTACTCTTTTCTCCTTTTGTTCCTGGAACTTATAGTACGTGTGGTGAGTAACATATACCTGTTAACTATTTAAACAAAACAGACTGAACCAAATAAACAAAACTAAATGTTAACAATGGTCCGAGTCTTACTATAAAGAGTTATGGTTGACATTAATATGCACAGGTTAATATTATAATAGTGGCAAATGGTGTGGCCTCACCCACTTTGTCGCACTGCACCTGTCTGCCCCCTGCCTCTTCGACCTGCAAATGGGTCCTCACATCCAGCTCACCATGACAGTTACAAAGAAATTCAATGAATAATAAAACCCGACATATTAAATATTCTGATATTTAATATTTTTATCTTATTTTAGTTGCCACATGAAAAATATAAAGCCAGCAGTCCATAATCATTTGTGTTCACCTGCTCTCCACTGTATGAGCCTGCAAAGTGTGCATCATTTGGCTACTTTATCTGATGCTGAAGATAGTCCCCCATCCCTCTGCTGTCCTGTTACATTTGTGTTTTAAATCCAGACCTTTTTTCCACAGCAAATCTGACAACAATTGCAGCTGGGGAAACATCTGCAGTCTCTACTCAGTGGAGCTTTAACAGCTTAAATATTAGGACTTTGGAATAAACACCTGGTCAGTTTTTGGCAATGAAAGTTTTGAGTTGGATTTGGATCAATTCACACTAAGCTCTGTGTCCAAATGACACACTGTGCTGAGGCCAGAAAAGAAGTTTTCTCATTCATTCACCTTTCAAAAGTCAGAATCAGAATCAGAAAGGGACTTTATTGCCAAGTAAGTTTGCACATACAAGTAGTTTGTCTTAGAGTGGTGGTGCAAGAACAAGAGAAAAAACCCCAAAAGAACACAAATCCAAAAACAGAGAAATTAACTGTATTTATAGGAGTTTAAAAGTATAAAATAAAAGTAGATATGGACTAGAAAAGAAATTTAAAAAAACATTTTAATGATTATTATTATTATGAGATGGGATTTACATCAGAATTTGAACCTTCTCTCTTCAGTAAATCTGCATTTTCAAACTGTAAGTGAGCTAAAACAGGTTGCCAGATTTGACAAAAACATTTATTGTCTTATTCTAAGAGAAACAAGTCTTATAAATTTTTAATTTTACTTATTTCTATTTCATCTCTTAGTGGAAATGTCATTGCAGAAAGTAAACAGTACTGAGTGGTATGTTTTATTTTTTTCATTTTAGCTAATGCTTTAATGCTCTTATGTCCATCCTACTAAATACATCACTTGCAAGAGACTTCAAAAAAGGCAAATTACCCTTTAGTTATAACTTTAATGGTTATTATGCTGACATTTAGAAAATGATGATGTTTTTTTAGCTGTATACACTTCCAAACAACTTATATATTATGCATTAGAAACGATAATAAGGTATTGACAGAATTGGGTCATTGGCCAGAAGCTAAATCGTGATGAATTATGCCGTTTCATCTTTGCAGGCTAGGAAATATGAATGCTACTTGGGCAAATCCTTTTCTTCGTTGCTGTTTAAATGGTGTAATCTGCTCCAGAGGCCTGCCTCTTTGTATTTGATGTGAGCTCCAGCTGAAGGTAAAGATGCTTTGGCCTTAATTTGCACCTGAAAGCCCTTGTCCTCTTGTTTATGTTTAATTATGACAACATATTCAGCTCAACCTCCTATGCTTTAAAACAATCCCCTAGTTTGTTTGGTTCTCTTTCTGTTCACTAAGATGTCTCTGTGGTGCTCAGAAACACTCCCACGTGCCCCCAAATGCAGGTCCCACTGCATCATATATGCTCTTGACAATATTCTAGTGAACCAGAGCAAGAAAATGTAAATGACTTTCTTGTTCATTAATTGTGCTATAAAAATGTTAATTGCTTTGGTGACAAAAATGCAAATTGACTAAGATAAAAGTCTCTTCTACTAAAGGAAAATGTTTGACAGATTCATTTTCTGAAAATGTGGATCTTGACTTAACAACCAAAAAGAAGGATCTGCAGCAGCTGGTTGCCTTCATCAGCTCTGTGCTATCTCAGACGCCGTTATTCTGGCCCACCAGCTCTAACACACAACTGACTTAATTAGAAGTTGAGGATTGGGTTCATGCATCCTCAAAGCAGCAGCTTTAAATCTCGTGTTTTACAACTGAGCTCAGTGAATCCCCTGACTGTTTCCAGAGGACATGTCATTCCCCCTAAAACATGCCAGGACTTATCATGACAGCAACAAAGCGGTAGATTCCCTTGGAACATCATGCCTACTAATGAAGAAATCCACTGTTTGTTTTGTTGCTAATAATAATTACGGCAGTAATAGCACCTCTCTAATCAGAGCAACCACTAATATTAATTAAAAATGTTGTGTTCATGCACTGTGGACGTCCCACAGGGTAGTGGGTCTGAGATTTTTTGATCAGAGTTTGACCTGCTCAGGAGGAAAGGTCAGTAGTTAGCAGAAAGCTGGAGATTAAACGGAAATATTTCATCATTAAGTGTATTAACAAATGAAATATATCTTTAAAATGCAGATTTTTTATCTAAATTTCCTAAGATACAGTATTTGAAAAATAAAATTATCTTTTACCTTTAGTGTCTGTCGATATGTCCATCTTTAAGCTAAACCTAACTCTAAATATTTTTAACAAAGTGTTACATGGCATTTTAAATGTATCACCAGGCAAAGTAGGTGTAATGTCACATGCTACTAACTGCATAATGGGAACTTGAGGGCTCACCATCTTTTGGCACCTGAAACAATACAGTTGCCAGAAGAATGAATACATTAGCATGTAATATTTATCAGGAAGCCGCAATTGCGTGCACTATCTACATTTCTTGTGAAGCTGTTACTTTTTTTCCCTGCATTAATATAAACTTGATCAAGTAAGATGTAAGTCTATCATATGAAAACGATGTGGCAAAAAAACATGCTTTTACTTCAGAGACATTTGACCCCTGCAGAAAAATTATCTTGTCTACTTCTTTTAAATCACTCGTCACTCTGTGGTAAATCCTGTCACGGGCAGTTTTTCACATCCTTGCCTTCTTTATTAAGTTTTTTTTAATGAAAAATAGCAAAGCTTATGACATTACAAGACTAAAAGTGTATTGCTTGGAGGGTTTGCCAGGAGAAAGCTTCTTCATCCAAAGCAAAGATGGCAGCAGGACTTAAGTTTGCAAAGTGGTCCCTGAAAAAAACTCAGAACTTCCGGAACTTTGGATTGATGAGAAAACATTGGAAATGTTTGATCACAACGTACAGTAGTATATTTGCCTAAACCAGAAAACACAGCTAAATAGAAAAAATACCACACAAGCATGAAGGAGGGTGGGTAATATTTCTGAATTATTTTGTAACCACATGATCTGCAGCCTTGTAGTTTCTGAATCAACCATGAGCTCCATTGTATACCAAAGTATTCATGGGTGAAATGTGAGGACACCTGCCTGACAATTACAGCTCGGCTGAAACTGCATTATGCAACAGTTCAATGACCCCAAACACAGAAGCAAATCTACAACAGAATTACTAAAACTAGCAAACAAAATAACCATAAAAATTAATTAAGGTGTTGCAAACTCCAGACCTCAGATTGATTTAAATCCTGTGGTAGGAGCTTATGAGAACTGTCCACAACTGAATAACCAAAACCTGAAACAATGTTCTAAAGAAGAGCCTGCAGTTTTCAGTATAACTTGCCTCAGAATTAAAAACTGGAAATGCAAAAAGACATTTTGAATTATTTCCCCTTCAGAGTATAATTAAACATTAATGAATCATCACCGATGTATTTGCATCATTCACTGTTGAGTCAAAGATAATAATCGACTGCTGGGAAATTAAATTAATAAAAATTAACCTCAAAGTGCTTGAGGTATGTGTCAATCTCATGCATATTTATTTTACTAAATGCAACTGTTACTGGTGCATTAATGGTTTCATTGCTTGTTTTAATAAAAATACAAAGGACTCTGCTTTATAAGATAAATGATCAAATAAAACTAATCTCAATTAATCAGTAAAAATTTTAACGTTTGTCAAAAAAAAAAAAAAAAATCAATGTTCACCTCAAGAAAGGTGTTGAACTTTTTCAACTATGCTGTCTACATTATTTTGTCACAATCCTATCCAGTATACAAACTCGTGAATCCGACTGTTAAGAACTTCATTTTATATTTTATCAAACTGCTACATCATCTCGGCTTGCAAATGGTTTGAGTCAGTGATCTGATTCTGCAGATCTGAGGAGCTGCATACCAATTACTTGCTTGAAATAAGGCAAAGTAGATGGGAAGCCTGAGGGATGACATAACAAATGTGTAGTTTTGCATAACAGCTTGTCAGCTGCAGAGACTACGTTCTTCATCTCAGATGAGAGAAAGTAGTGCTGCTGTGTAAGAAGAAAGATCAGGGTAGATTGTGATGCTGAAAGATTGAAACAATCTAAGAGATTTTTGGAGATCTGTTCTAACAGCAAAGCTCCCAATCTCCACTACCTTGTTTCACTCTGAGGCCTGGATCCTTCATGAACACAGATAAGTAAAGGACACATGAAGCTGTCAATGTGAAATAGGCCCTGAAAATAACATCACACTTATCAGGCAGGCTCCCAGAACCACGATCAGTGCCGTGCAGAGACCTATCAGCCTTCTCGTCCTGGGTCTCTGGGCGCTGAGATGGCGTGAGATTGCTTCTCTGTAGCTCCCCGAACCCACTTCTCATTGAGGCAGATATGGATTGTGAATCACACTCTGGTTCATGAAAGGTCACCTTGGACAGGTAGAGACAAGTCAACCCTCGTCTGCTTTCTAACACATTGCTGTTCCAGCAGCTCCGTGTGGTCGTTTGTCATATGGTTCTCTGCAGGTGAAATGCAATCGTCCTTGGAAACAGGGAGACAGGGAGTGATTACCATGGGTTGTTTTTCATGGTGGGAACAAGGAGGCGGATGCTAGTGGAAAAGGAGGATGATTGGTTGCTTTCAATTGTGATTTGTTTGAAGAACAACAGGAGGCCTGCATGTACCTCTGCAAAATGCAACGCTGAGTTCTACAAATGTACAACTACAATCCATCCAAAAATAACTAATTAAAGTCCCTTTTTTAAAAAGTAATAATAAGAAGAGTGAAACTCAAGGAAGTTAAGCACTGAGGCAAAGCTGGCAACTGGAAGAGGATAAGACTTTCACAGAAGTGATTCCATGTTTCATGTCAGATTTCCAGCCATGAACTGTCTTTGTTCACTCACACACTCCCTGAGGACACAGCGCCTCCATCTGCTTCTTTTATATGAAACCTATCATTTTCACTTACATGTCATCTTCTTAGAGGGCTTTGTTCTTTTTTTTTTTTTTTTTTTTTAAGAATACTGATGTGGAGGAGCCAAGACTCACCAAGCAGATTCCTTACCCTACTTAAAGAGCTATTTTGCTAATGAGATTATTACTAATAGACTAAACATGGGGAAACATGTTTACCAACCATATATGGTTCTCAATGTGTCAGTTATAAATTTCTCATGTTACACTATTTCACTCTTTAGTCATCTTAAGAGATGCAGGCTGGCAGATTTTTGTGCCCTCTAGCCTATAGAGTAAACGACTAGGGTAAGCTATGCTAGGCTAATATTACAGATCAAGCTTTTATTTATTTTTTTTTATAAACAAACTAAAAACTATAAATACAGCAGTGTGAAAAAGTGTTTGCCCTCTTCCTGATTTATTTTTTTCTTTTTTCTGGCATGTTTGTTACAGTTACATAGTGCAGATCATCAAACGAATATAAATTTTTGTCAAAGACAACACAAGTAAACACAAAATGCAGTTTTTAAATGAAGGTTTTTATAATTAAGGGAGAAAAAATATCCAAACCTACATGGCCATGTGTAAAAAAGGTAAGGCCGTAGTATTCTCTGGTCCCCTGCCCAACTTGGTCAGTGATGAGATGTACTCACAGTTCTCTTCACTAAACCGCTGGTTATCAAGATGGTGTCCAATGAATAACGTGGGCTTTAATGATAATTGGAGTGCGTTTTGGGGTAAGCCCGGTCTCATTAAAAGAGACGGTATTTATCCCACTTGGGAAGGTGCCGCTCTCTTATCCAGGAATATGGCTGAGAGGGTTTTTGACCGAAAGTGACAAACCAGA
>JBAMHW010000006.1:19776569-19793111 GCA_037177495.1 Rhadinocentrus ornatus
GTCTCTCACAGTGGACATGCACCTACGATGAAAATTTCAGACCCCTCCATGTCTCTAAGTGGGAGAACTTGCAAAATGGCAGGGTGTTCAAATACTTACTTTCCTCACTGTATGTGTAGCTCCCTTTCAGTAGCTTCTGCTTTTGAAGCCTGGTATGATGTGACTTCATGATCATATGATGATGATAATGTGATCATTTTGTTTATTAGTATTCGAAAACAGCAAATCTTACTCAAATGATTTTTATTTAATATTACGGATTCTTTAAAGGCAGAGAAATGCACATTTTAGTGGACAGTTTAATGTTTTCCTGAATACTTGTTTTAAACATTGTTCTTATCTGAATAAATTGGAAAAGGGAATATTTACTTGGCTTGTATATTTACTTTAAATTTCTCCAGCACGGTTGTCTGCCAACTTCCCTCAGAAAGTAAATACACTGCACACGCAAACACTGCATTCAGGCACTAGTTTACTTACGAATATGCAACTTTCCTGAAAATCCTAATGGAAAACCTAACATTTTGATTTGAGCAGTTTTATAGAGGCGATAAAACTTGAAGCCGTCATATATACACTACCAGTCAAAAGTTCCCATAGCCCTTTCCCCCCCAGTTTTCCAAAATTTGAATGATTGAAATTTGATTTGTGATTCACTGCCCTCATTATAAGCTTTCTTAATAAAGTTTGTTAAAATCCTCTTTGTCATAAGCTGCCATCTGGAAGATCTCAGACCAGCACTAATAATTTTAAACCTTGAAACCAGTGTGAATAAAGTAAAATCTAAACTTTTGCTCTTAAGCACTCTGGTATCTTGACTCTCAAAGTGCTGCTAATCTACAGCTTTCTCTCTGCCCTGATTCCAGTAAACAGTTTTTGATGAAGCTAAAACAGGTGACTTTCGGGTGGATCATGCTTCTGCAATGACACCACCTGCTCATTTCTTTGCTCTCTTTCTGTCCACCCAGCCATCCACCCCTGTCTTAAACCAGATAAGAGCTTGGTGGGTGACAAACCCTCTCCCTTCCTCGCGTATTTTGGGCTCCTTGTGGATTTTTCATGAAATGGTGTGTATCTTCTCCCACACCTTCAGAGGATCTCCCTTTCCTCTGTCTAGGTTCTCCCCAAACAGAAACAAGGTTTCACATGACTGGTAACTGTAAGTGTACTCTCTCAGCATCTGTCTGAGAGTGAACGCTGTTCTGCTGTGCGCCCACCGTCTACTCTCTTTACTTGTTAATTGAGAAATGCATTTTTGGTCAATGGTTATACCCTAAAGTTTTTTTCTTTTTCATTGGTTTTCAGCTGTTAACATTTTAGTTTTAGCTCAGCTACTCTGGGCCTCTGATGTATGTTTAATTCCACAACAATGATATGCAGACAAGTCAGGTCACCTCTTGAAGTCTTTTATTAGGGAACGTTGCTGTTTCAGTACATTTAGAATATGGTTTAGTTCATGCTCAAAAAAAAAAAAAAAAGAGGCCATCCCTAAAAAAAAAAAAAATACACCATATGCATATGCATAAAGTAATTTCAGGCTTTGGTTAATTTAGCCACTGTGTCTCGAGAAGCTGTGTTAAAATCTGAGAGGAAGTGGTTCCAGGTCTTATTCATAAAGGGCTCTTTTCATGGTGATGTTTTAACTTGCATTAGTCCGTTGTAAAATGCTTTCACTGACAGTGGTTTTTTGAAAAGTTGCTGACCTCATGCAGAGATTTTCATTGCTGTATTGTGTCAGTTTTTAATGCAGTGCAGCTTGAGAGCCTGAAAACCACAGGCATTGACTACTGGTTTATTTATCAAGGATTTCTCCTAATCTCTCCTTGTGTACTCCTGAATTTAATTTTTTCTTATTCAATTATGTTTGAACTGCTTGTCATCTATACTTCAAACAGGCTTGCTTTTTCTGGGATACACTACTTTTTTTTGTGCTACTCTTGCCCCATTTATAAAAAAGAAAACATAGAGGCACCATCTCTGAACTATTGTCACTTAAATATTAGAGTCGAAATGGTTAAAGACCCTTAAAGTGTGTAATTTATTTGTGTTTTACAAGGCGCCCTGACTGTAACCAGGGTTGCTGTAGACAGCCGATGTTTCCGATACTGTTAGTGAATGTTTTCTTGATACCTACTTCACATTTACTGTTCCAATCAGCCAGAAAGCAAATGAGTGTATTTTGCAAAAGGCCGCAAAAACCACTTTAACTCCTGAAATGTCAAATTTTAACTTATACCGAAGCACGCAGTACAAACCAACTTCTACATACACTGCTCAAAAAAATAAAGGGAACACTAAAGTAACACATCATAGATCTGAATGAATGAATTATTCTTATTAAACACTTTGTTCTTTACATAGTTGAATGTGTTGACAAACGATTAAAATTTTTAATCAGATTAATCACAGCCTTTAAATGAATTAATCACGATTAATCACCATTTGTGACTATGCATGAAATTTGTCTGTTTTTACTGTATTGTATCAACAGAAATAACCAATGCTTACAAATATTTGTTAACTGACCTTCTCTTGGGTAAACGTCAGATGTCCAATGGTCAGTTAATGCAGCATGTAATGTACTTCTACATGCTGCTCTAAAACAAATTTACCATGTTCTAGATCATAATTCTGAATTAAAACTTTTTGTGCAGCAGTGATAAAAGTCCTACAGCAGCATCACCCAAAGTAAACACCTGTTGATAAAATATATCATTGGAAAGTTTTTCTTCACTTTTTACATTAGATGATCACTTTAGTTGTAACAATCAGTTCAATATTTCATAAATCTAGACCTAAAAAAGGTCTAATTTGTGCCCCGTTCTTGTCAGTGCTCCTGCCTGGTCCACATCAGATCTTCTCTAGACCCGGCGCTGCATAGCTGAAATCCTTTCCACAGCTACTTTCTGTCGTCAACTACATGCTTTAGTCAGCTACTATGTTAGAGAAGGTCCTGCCAAAAACAATACTTTGAGGTGAACATGTGACGCTGTTAACCATTAACCGCCGTTTCCTCCTTCTCAGCTGAACCATAAACACACGCAAAAAAAGAGAAAAGCGCACGCTTTAATTACGCTAAAAATTTTTACGCAATTAATTACATAAATTAATTAACGCGTTATTTTTGACAACCCTATTTTTTTTAGCAAGTCTTTTGGCAGAAAGGTGCAAAGCAGATGTCTAATTAAACATTTAAACCAAACTGGTGGACAGCTGCTGCTTTAAAGTCACTTGTGCATTTGACCATTGTTAAAGGGAGTTTAAAGAAAGTTTAATTTGTCCACCGAACAAGATGAAACAGGAGACTGCTGACATAATTATTGGAGATTGGTCAGTCGGAATCAGTTTTATGATACAAACTCTTTTTGAAGCTGCATTAGAAAAACTGCCAAAGCTGATGTCAAACCTGTCACTGAAGCTGTGTGGGTGAACACTTATTGTTAAGAGTCACTCTACATTCATAAAATCAGTCTCCCCGCTCTTCAGTCCTCTTTGTGATCCATTGAGTCATGTATCTGTCTCTGGATGGCACCGACTTGTTTTATATTACTGTTGACAGATTGTCGGATAATCAGCCTGTACTGACGCCCACGACCGTCTTCTTTCGCCTCATGTCACTCATAATATGAAATGCACTGACGCCATGATGACAGCTTGCTTAAGAGTCAGGCTAGGCTGTACGCTTTATGTGGACATGAGGACAAGCGGCACTATTATAAGTGGAGTAATAATTTGCCACCCTCTTTAAACTTGTGAGAATTAAGCTCATTTACAGGATGCAGCCATTCTGATAACAGCGTCTCACAAATCCCATCTCACTTTATTTATACAAGATGAACAGCATAGTAGCATTTCATCCCAGTGTCGTTGACACTTTTTCTACTCCTTTACTCCTTTACAAAAGGTATCCTTGGCGAGTGCCTTGCTCACTGTTCGCTTGTATTTCCCCCTGAGCAGAGCAAGCTGAGCCTCTCAGTCTAATACCATCCACCACTCAGCTTTACAAATGAGGCCCATGCAGTTACCAAGGATACCAATTCATCGGAAACATCAGACCCGTTAAGAGTCCACACAATGATCCTCTCCAGACTTCGACTCATTGTCACTCTGCTTCTCCTCCACTTTTTTTCACTCCTTCCACTCCTGTGCTTTCGTGTCTTTTTTTTTCCCTCCAAGCGAGCAGTAAAAACAACCAAGGAGCTGAAGAGATGAGTGAATAGACATTACCTCAAGTGTTTCTCGAGCAGGGGGTGATAAAATGGATCTGAATACAAAGCACAGATGGACAGGAAGAAGGCACACATGGGGACAAAGTAAAAGAGATTTTGTTTAGGATGTTAATTTGGTGTTGGCCAATGAAAAACACTGTTACAGCTTTATTTTTCATTTTTTAATCTTTAAAATTTTAAATCTTTTAATAGTTTAATCTTGCTTTTTCAAATAAATTTAACTCATAAAATGAAAGAAAATAAACAAGCCACAGACCTCCTCATTTAAAGATCAGATAGAGATGTCTATCATATAATTCTAATATGGAGTTTTTCACACAGTAACACAATAGACTAATTTATTTATTTAACCTTAATTTTACCAATAAGAAAATCACATTCAGATTAAAATCTTCTTTACAAGTGAGCCCTGCCCAAAAAGGCAGCAGAACAGAACATATAAATTAAAAAACACTTAGAAATAAAATATTTTTTATTGTTCATGCACCAATGATCATGTAATATATTGTGTCAACAGGTGCTGAACCCAATGGGTTGGGATGCTTTTGGACTTCCTGCTGAAAATGCAGCAATAGAGAGAGGTCTTGACCCAGAGGAGTGGACTAAAAGGTATGTGTATTTTGTATAATAATGTGATTTTAAACATAGCTTTATTGCTCTTTCTGCTCTTCAGTAATATACAGTCCATGCGGGAGCAGCTGGACAGTCTTGGGCTGTGCTTCAACTGGGACCGGGTATGCAGGAAGTAAAATATAAGACAGTGCTGGACAGCTTATAGTTCCTGAATACTATCCTCTGCATACCTGACTGTAGCTTTTCCTGACAGGAAGTGACCACTTGTCTTCCAGACTACTACAAGTGGACACAGTATTTGTTTATCAAGCTCTTTGAAGCCGGGCTGGCCTATCAGAAAGAGGTAAGAATCATCTTTAAAGTTTTCACAGCTTCTCTTGGAAGGAATGAAATGATTGGTTTAGGTGAGAGATTACTGACAGTTACAGAAATGATGGAAGCCGCTCATCCATCACTCTTAGAGGAAAATACTTACAGTGGAAAAAAAGTTAAAAGTTTATATGATGATGAAATGGGACAGCCTTGAAAAAGGTCTTTGTCTGTCTATGAAGGTCAAGCTCTTTCCTAAGCTTTGATTTCTAATTCTAACTATGTGGTTGTTCATCTGCATTTTTGTGCATGTGTGTTATCCAGGCTGTGGTGAACTGGGACCCTGTTGATCACACAGTGCTGGCAGATGAGCAGGTGGATGAAAATGGTCGGTCCTGGAGATCCGGCGCTCTAGTGGAGCAGAAGTTGCTGACACAATGGTTCATCAGAACTACAAACTATGCAAAGGTATTACTGTTTGTGTGTCAGTCCTTTTTCATGTTTGAGTGTGTGTGTGAGACGTGGCTGGATCAGTGGTGTCGTAAGGAGAAACGAACGGTTTGCCCCTCTGATAACAATCACAGCTGATGCTTCAGTAGCAGAGTGCTGCCTCTCTGGGTCTGCAATCAGACCCCTGGAGACCGTCATCTGCAGCCTTGCCTATTTTCACAGGAAAAATGCACCAGCAGACCTGAGGTTGGCCTGTCTGGCTGTTTAGCCTCTACTTTTTAGTGCAGAAGTGAACAGTCCTGCTGCAGAGTGAAATTAGCCCGTGGACTAAAAAAACCACCAGCAAAGACCTTTTATGCATTTGACATGCAGATCATACATGTACAATGTTTGACATGCAGGTGTGCAAGTTTAAATGTACATTACATTCAGTGGTGTCCAAAGTGTCCGAAGCGCTTGGAGAAAGATGTCATTTAATCAGTAGCAACATATAGTGCTTCGTATGTCACCTATCAATTCATTATATTCAGCGTCTAAGGAGTCAGACTTTCTTTTAACATACAACTCAGCAAATAACCTTTTTTAAACAGTATCTTTAGGCATGTTGCTACAAGGTTACTGCTGTAAAGACACCTCATTACAAATATAACCCAGTTTTTGTTTAAACAAGCGTCTCAAAGAACTGTTAGTCCAAAACGTGATATATACCACCAGTCAACAGTTTGGACACAAATTTTCCAATAAATTCAATGGGAAAGTGTGTCCAAACTTTTGAGTGGTACTGTGTCTTAATACAGTGGGCAGTTGGAAACAAGTGGAGGACAAAAAGAGAAGTGGCAAGCCTATAAACAGCAGGTGGGGCGCTTGAAAGTGATGTTTTTTAGAAAAGAGGAGAAAAAAAACGAGCATCAAGTCCTGATGCTGAACGTGAAAGATGGATCCGGCCCTTCAGTTGATCCAACTACTTCTCACTGATATCTCATCAGAAATGGTCCCCATGGAAGGGTGGCTGCCAAGAGGCCATTTTTAAAGAAGGAAACTGTGAGAATAGGCTGAGATTAACAAAATGATACTAGGACTAGGAGACCTTATAGAGTGATGAATCCTCCCCAGAGCCAGACCTCACTATTACTGAAGCAGTGTATGACAAAATGATGAGTGGCTCAGGATTTTTGCACAGTATATTAACATATAGGTCCCTTAAGTCAGCCCAACAGCTCTGACTATGATGCATACATGGAAGTCTTCTTGGGTTTTCTGGAGAAATCTTGGCAGAAGATTAAAATGTTATTAAGTGGGTTAAAAGGTTAGCTTCTTATCTTTGTTTAAGAGCCGTTTCAGAGCATTTTTGTGGTGTTGTATTTTATAATATTACTAATAATTTCAGCTGGGCTTGTTTCAATGAAAGCATGAGACCTAAATAAACCACTTTAAAAGGTGGATAACAATTAAGTGAAATAACTTTAATTTGCAATACAAAAAAAAATTTTTTTCCTTTAAGGATTTATCATTTGTCATTTTCCCCATTTCGCTCTAAAACTTTTGTCCACCAGCACCAGAAAGGTGAATGAATGTGGAAGCAGCCTACTGTAACTATGTGTTCCAGCATTTCTAATTTTCTCTGATGAGCAAAAAAGTTGGAATGAAGGAAGAGGTAGGCGTTAAGGGAAAGAAGTGAGAAAGACAGATGGATGGAAAGGAGCAGTGTGTCAGGCCAGAGCGTGCCAAATAAAAAGGGATGTAATTGGACTGTGATTTCCTGCATGTACATTTTGTCTGCTTGCCCAGGCACATATTTAGGTCTGCTAGACATCATTAATTTCAGACAGTATTTATTCATTTAACTGTCAAGTTCCACATTGTACAACAACTATATTAATCATAAAATTTTAATGTGCAGCAAGCAGGATGCTAAATTATCAGGTGGCTGCTACAGAGTTTTCAATTTCATGCATAATCACACTTGTTGCAGTCAGACAAATAGAGACGGCACATTACACAACACAAATATCCAAATAATAGTCTCAGAGTCAGCTTGGGTCATTGTTCTCAGAGTCCATACATGTATCTAAAATTTTTAGTTATGTTGGTAAATTAGCCACAATTAAATAGTAACTTGAAGAAGGCTGGTTCAAATCTCTTAACTATCCAAGTGTTTGTGTCAATATAGTGTGATATTTCTGTCAGAAGTGTATTTGATGTTACACACACATTAATCCTTAGTTATTGCTATGCAATGCCTTTTCTTTCAAGCTTTTCTTAGTTGCCATGGGAACTCTTGTCCCAGCTTTACATATTTTATCTCCCACTGCTTTTCTGCCAACTCTATTTTTTCAAGTGCAGGAAAGTAAAAACATCTAACGCCTCTCTTCATTTCTGGTTACATCCTTGTTTTGCTGCTAGAGTCTCTCAGTCACGCTGACACAGATTTGTTGTATTTCTGTCTCTTTTCTCTTCCTCTTGAGCAATAATAACTGTCACACTCTGCAGTCATGCTAGTTATGACTCTAGCCATCGTTTATGTTTGTATCAATAACTCTGTGATGAGCCAGAGCATGCCGAGCTGCACCATATGGGGCATTGTGGGTAATAGATTGTGACAGGCTGAAAAGGAAATGGAGAATTATAACATCTCTCTCCGCAGACCAGCTGTGGCTTTTTGGCCCAAGCCTGGTTGATATGCATAGCTCCCTTTAATCATGCTGAATAACTGTTGCTGGGTGTTTTGAGAAAGAGAAGTAGTGTGTACACGCTATTGGCGATTGCTTTGTAATATCACAGAAAGCAAGGTGGAATGAGGTCGGAACTTCTTGAAAACATCTTTTTGCCTGCATATTATGACCTGGCAGGGTCATTGGTCAAAATAAAGTTGCACTGCTTTGAAAGAGCCTTGAGTTGGTGTCAATTTCTTATGAGAATATGTCTTTAACTCACTTAGGTGGATTTTCTTTTTCCACTCTTGATTAAAGCAGAAAACTTGTGTATTTGTCTATTGTCCAGCCTCTTCTGGATGCTCTGGAGGACCTTCCAGAGTGGTATGGGGTCAAAGCCATGCAAGCAAATTGGATCGGAGAGTGCACTGGGTGCTACTTTGACTTCAAACTCAAGGTGAATCTTGACTCCCTCTTCTGTTTACTTTTTAATCGTTCATGTTTCTTACCTTCCAGTTTTTCAGTCCTTTTACAGCTGTTGTTTCAACATTCTTCTTCGTGTTCTTTTAATCCGTTTCCATCCAAATACTGATTATGTGCAATATGTTGTATTCTTTGACGCCTGTGTTTCCTAATGATTTTTCGCTCAAAAATCATGCACAAAAGCCTTGAAATGCTCAATGTTTTCATCTACTGTTCATTTATTTCTGTGTACGTGCTTAAGATGGGTTCTCTGGCAGAATGAATAAACTAAATTACAACTAACAGTCATTAATTTTGTTGCTGCTTCTCTTGTTTTACATCATCCTACCACCTCACAGAGACTTTATACCGCAGTGTCTCCCTAGAGAGCCAAGGATGTTTATGAGTCAGTATTCAACATGATATTTTTAAATTATTAATAAGTGCGCCATCTTGAGATTAGAAATAAATTAAACTGACAAAGTAGGGTTATTATGTGTCAAGGGTCAGGTGAATTGATTTGGGACTTGAGCTGACGGCTTATTAAATGATTTATTTACTGAGATTTGTCAAATTATAATGTATTTACAAGGTAACAAAAACAATCAGCTCTCTTGAATCTTGTGTAAATGTTCAGTCGTGTAGGATTAAGCGGCAAAAAGAAAGATCTTTGTATTCAGTATGTAACTTTGATTTATTTATTTTTTTACTTTTTAAATGAGTACAACTATTAATAAGTTAAATGAGCTTTCTTTATTTCTACCCACTGATATATAATTGCATTGTTTCAGTAGTATTCTACAGAAGCACAGCTGTAATTAGAAAGCCAGCATGTATTACTAATTAACTCAGCTCTCGTGCTGCCTTGGAGGTGAGAAGTTCCCTCATTCTTCCTTTCTTACCTCCCAGGTGAATGGTGAAGAGACGGGGGAAACCCTATCAGCCTACTGCTCCTCCCCAGAGACGGTATTTGGAGCAGCTTATCTGGCCATCCTGCCATCCCACAGACTGCTGCATGGTAGTAGCTCGGTCCGTTCTGTTCTGCAGAAAGCCTTTCAGCCAGGCAGAGGTGAGCATCTTTTAAGGAATGGTACACATGTGCATGTTTTCCTAACAGTAATATGATTATTAGCTTCACTATGTTTCAGGGAAAAGACAGCTCTCTCCTCTACACCTGCATGCTGTTAGAACAGGAAACAGCTCTAGAAAGAGGTGGCAGCACCTAATTAAAAGAAGTGGTTCAGAAGAGAAATCCTCAAATGAAGAAAGAATATCATTAAAGACTTGTAGTGTACTTGTCCTTGTGCATTTCATATCCCTAGTATGGATTTATGTTTAAGACTCTGCTTGTGTGAATTTTATTTTGCCATCATACTTTACGTTAACCATCTGTTAATGTATGGCTGCTGGTCCTCCTGTGGATTGGCGTGTATGTTAACTGGGATTCCCTTGAGGTGGTCTAATTTTTGAAAAGTTGTTGATAATGAGCCACAGGGGGAACCAGCGCTGTCTCTTTTACAACCTCCACCTCTTGCTTTCCAGACTCCCTTACAGATGTTTGGGCTTACAATCTATTCACTGGCCACGAAGTCCCCCTCGTCATCTCTCACAAGGAGGCTTTAGATGGCTATTTGGACACTGTGGTTTGTAAGTTATTAGGTCATTAGCATTTAGAAAAGACACTGGTTTTATACTATGTGATCTTGTTGATGTGAAGTTTGTGGGTGTTAACAAACCCAGGGGATTGTTAACTACACAGCATGCATCGGTATCACAACAGAGAGGGGTTTGTTTATTTTTTTTCTTTTACCAGGGAAGGTTCTAACTTTGTATTTTCATGTTTTATGGTTGTGTTCATGCTGCTCTTTTTTGTGACAGGTGTTCCAGATAACAGTGAGGAGGATCTCTCTGTGGCCAAAGCTCTAAATCTTAGTTGGAACACAGTGCTGAAAACCCATGGAGATGGTACACAAACTCTGATTAACTCTGAGGAGGTCAGCACTGAATATGCATTTAATTCCTGATTATTAAACTGAAATTTTGCTGCAACGCTTAATAAGTATAAAAATATTATGACTTTATCCCATCCCTTTTCTTGTTTAGTTCTCAGGCCTTTCCAGAGAGCAGGCCTTTGATTCCATTACCCAGAAAGCCAGAGAGGAGAAGGTCGGAGGCCACCTTACTAGCTCCAAGCTCAGGGACTGGTTGATATCCAGACAGAGGTACTGGGGCACACCCATCCCTGTGGTGCATTGTGGATCCTGTGGTGCCGTTGCAGTCCCTGATGATGAGTTGCCAGTTACTCTGCCAAAGGTGGCATCTCTCACAGGAAAAGGGGCGTCACCTCTTGAAGCTGCACATGACTGGATCCGCTGTAAATGTCCCAGGTGAGAATCCTGAGAATTAAATTTATGTTTTAATTAGACTCCTTTGTAATCCAGAGGAGAACTGTATGTTTAATCAAAACATTTGTCTTTTCTTTTTCGCCTTTATTGTCTGTATACATTCCAAGCCGAGGCTCACTCTAGTCAGGGGAATGGCAATACACATAAGTTGCATCAAAATTTAATCTGTTAAGTGGCTTTTCCTTTAATATATCCCAGACTAAGTGAGCAGGTATGTGCCCAACTGACAGTTGATGTCAGTGGGTGGAGCCCCGCTGATTGTTTCAAGGTCAGTTTGTGACAATGATGGGTCAGGTTTTAGCCCCACTTGAATAAATTTGGGTACACATTTTCCTTTTCAGATCCTTTCTTAAAACTAAAAAAAGATTTTCTATAAAAAATTATGAAAATGTTTAATTTGTAATACTTGTGTTTTTATGCATATAAAAAGGTCTCATCTTATCGTCTGTACTTCTTCTACTAACTTTGTTTGGCCTTTTCATTGTTTCTGCCACCGATTTTACATTTATTTTGCTCCTGTGTGTAAAGCATTCTCACACATTATTCAGAAATGAAAATAAAGTTTATTTTATCTTGCTAGTCATGCTAGTGGTTAGCTGGTCATGAAGAAGCAGACATGAAGTAGAAAAAGAAGTTGAAGGTCATTGATGCATGTCTATGATGTCAGTGTTTCGCCCAGAGATATAAAAAACAAGCAATTTCAGGCTTGTTTTTAATTAAACAGCATAGATCAAAACATTTCAAACTGGGGTAAACAAAAGACTGCAGCCCTGAGGTGAAGTATAAAACTACCCTGCAAACTGACAAATCAAAAGTTTAGATATTTTCTGTAAATCATGGATGTCATGTCCTCTGGGCTAAAGAGGCAAAGGATCATCCAGCTTGTTATTGGTGCATAGTTGAAAATTCAGCTTCTGGACTGGTGTAGGGGTTCATTAATGCGTGTGGACCAGGTAACATGCATGTCTATGAAGGCCTCACTAATACTGTATGGTATTTTCAGTATGCTGACTTTTTCAAAACAAACCAGTGGAAACCAGTTAACACTATAACGTTTTGTCCAAGCAGAAGATGAATGCGAAAGTATTCTGATAAATAATGAAACAGCAGAGACTCTTTATTACGGTCTTTGTTATCTTGGTTTCACATTTAAATCACTGTGGGCAAGTGCTCTAATTAATTGTAAGTGCAAATGTCTTAGAGAGTGTATACAATTTATCTTTAATTTAGTAAATTTTGTCAATTAGAACATAAAAAATCTTGTTCAAATATGTACAGAAAGCCCTTAAATGATCTTACTCAGTCATGCCCTCAATGTCTTTGTTCAGTTTTCAAGGCGATCGTCCCTCTGAAGAGCCCTCAAATAAGTCACTGAGTCACCACTAAGTACTGGTGGCATCAACACATAGTAGCTTTGCATTGAGCTACTTGATATTGTAAATGTTATTCAGCATTGTTTGTATTTGAGCAAATTGGGAAATTATGCTGTGTAATTAAAGGGTAAGAATTAAATTATGAGTAAGCCCTTTCCGGTGACTGTCCTTTCCATATTTCCTGTGTTTCCTCAGGAGTCCAGCTCTGACAAAACGAGCTGCTGTCAGGCGAGCAGAGAAGACTAACAGCTTGACAGGAACAAAGAGTATTCAGAGACAGCCTGTAAATTGTGTGATTAATACTTTGGTTCACACTGGGTTATGCAATGGGTCGCATCTATGACAAGAGCAGTGTGAGATAAAGGTGGAGGTTACATAAGCCAGCTGTGCTTCGAGAGAGACACAAACACTGTACATGCGGATGCATTAACCTTTTGTACACAGCCGTAATCACATACTTTCCAGTAGGCAACCCATCTCGTGAATGCACTTGAAAATGCAGAATGACTACTCAGCTGGTGTCTCCGGAGTCCAATGCTGACATGGGAATTCCTCTCTGAATAACAGTAATCACCGGTAACGCACCATGTTATTTAAACCTAAGGCCCTCTCAGTTGCAGATGGCAGAAGTCATCAGATTGTATTTACTCGCTTCCACAAAGCTACTAAAATTCCTCCCATCAGCGATGATTGATGGCAATAATCGTAATGATGCCGTTATCTCCCCATCTACCCTTCGTTGTTAAGTGTCTGTCAAAATTTGTTCTCTTCTCTTGTCGACCATGTCTAATTAAAGTTAGTGGAACACAGACGAGCAGGGTGGTGAGAGATGGGAGGCAGAAACGGAGTTTTATCTGTCCTTGAGGAAGTCATTTCCTGTGTGCTCATCTCGTCTCCGACTCTCTACAGCACCATAAATTAGCCTGCCAACTGAAGCCTGCCACGGCTTAGTCTGATTAGGAGGATGTGTGTGCAAGTGCGTGCTCCATATATTCACAGGTACAGGGAGACCTCCCGGTTTTTGTTGGGCAGTCACACAGACACACAGCAGATGGAGAACTGTTTTCTCTTGGATAAGGACTTTTATGGAGTGGGCAGCTGCTTCTCGTTCTGTTTGAGAACCATTTGGCTTTTTTCTGGCTTGTCCTCAGTCACACACTCACTCATTTTGGACACCCATGCACACAAGTTGCTCCAGGTTCCGTTATCTAGTTTTGCTATTGGACTTCTTGTGTGTGTTGCCTGATCTTAACTTAGATAATAGTAGATATAAGTTGTCTCTCA
Organism: Rhadinocentrus ornatus; assembly: GCA_037177495.1. Lineage (NCBI taxonomy): Eukaryota > Metazoa > Chordata > Actinopteri > Atheriniformes > Melanotaeniidae > Rhadinocentrus > Rhadinocentrus ornatus. The sequence goes on from JBAMHW010000006.1 coordinate 19,790,306, forward strand.
AAAGACAAAGTCAAGCATCTGATTGGCCTGCTGTCTAAACCAAGACAGGACTTCAGAAATGTTTCTTTCTCAAACATTTCTGATACTAATATTTTTTTCTCCATTTTTAAGAGGTTCCCATTTTTGTCTTGTTTCCTGACGGCTAAGTTTTGTTATACTGCTGTGTTCTCATCATATGAAACAACACCTGGTTTCCAAACATTAACCTTGCTGCACCTTAGCCTTGTTGCTAGGCAACTCTTAGCTCTTACCTCATCATCACAACCTTATTATAGACTGGTATGGTAGGTGGTCGAGACGTTATTTTGCCTCTCAATGTGTCTGTTGGTGAGTGTGTTGTTACATCATTTTATTGTTAGACAATTAGACAGTAGAACAATACAGCGACATCCCAAATGGTCCAGGTAACAATACCAGAACTGTTGCACAAACTGTGGCAAAGCTAAAAGCCGTTTTACTATTTATCTTTCTGGCACACTGGTTTCAAATCAGTTGAGACTCATTATAAACTAAAAGGCAGAGACTCTCATTGTTTCATTTATTTATTTATTTTTCTTTTTTATTATGTACCAAGCAAATCATACTGTAAAAACTCTTTTTCTCTCTTGTCTTTGTGGATGTCCTCTCCTGTGCATTTGCATTAAGCCCCAAAGTGCTGTTTGGCTTGGACAGAAAGAGCCACAAGGTGGCATTTTCAACACAAACACATGATCATGACTGAGGCTTGCCAGTTTGTTCTCTGTTAGCACAGCTTGTTAGTTGGGGCACAAGAACAGAGCTCTGGTGCCAGTCTGGCTTCAGCTGTGCTTCTCTGCAGGGACATGACCCCGACAGCCAGATGGAGCCAGCTTTATACTCAAACACACATTTCTCTGACCCACGCAAACACAGATCATTCATTTGCTCTAATTTGTAGAACTAATATTAATTGTTGTGATGCTTCTTCCAACCATGTCTGTTTGTTTCTCCCCCGTCAGATGCAAGGGCCCAGCGAGGAGGGAGACTGACACCATGGACACGTTTGTGGACTCGGCCTGGTATTACTTTCGATACGTAGACCCTCACAACGCAGACAGGTATGTTTATCCACCTCCAGAGACTGCACTTAGCTCTTTTTTTATTTGTTCTTGTCTTTAATACAAAGTGTTCTCTAGCAGTAGATATACAGTAAGTATCTCTGTTTAGATCAGTACACATATCTCTGATGTGTAAACACACATTTTGACCCCCCCCCCCTTACCCTCTTTTTCTCTCTCTCTCTCACAAACACACACAACCACACACACACATTTAACTTTAATGTATTATATTTTGTAGATCTTCGGGAATCTTGTACTGGACCATTAAATTATACTCATTGTGCATTTCACACTCTCTCCCACTTACCTGCTTCAAACATACATATACTGCCTGAATGCGTGCACACACACACACACACCCACACACACACTTTTCTCAAAGTTTTACTGTCTGCCAACAGAGATTATGGAGCCATGGCTGTCACCTGCTGGGATGGTGGCGATACCCAGAGCTTAACAAAAGAGATTAATTTCTCAGTGCCCTGACCTAGCAGTAAAGCTGCTTTAAAAGGGAAGGGGACAGCTCTCCCTATTGCTTTTGCAAACTGGACAGATTATGGCGCAACAGAAAAAGTAATTACACTATTTGGGCATTTTGACTGGCCTGCTGAGGCTCATGTGCACAGGAGGAAAATATGAAATTAAGAAGCAAGAGATTTTGGAAGTAGCAAATAAGAGGAAGGAAATGAGAGGGGGTGCTATGTAGGAGTTCATGCATGGTTGTGTGTTAGATTTTCTTGACAAGATGCCCCCAGACAAGCTAAATTAATTCAGCTTTGTGACTTCATTACTTTTTTCCTTCTTGGTTCAATCATCTGGAGACTCCATCAACCGCAGAAGGAAGGTGAGAGGCAGAGAGGTGTTAAGTGACAGTGTGCCTTTAAGAGCATCATTACTACTGACAATATGACATGCAGCTGCTCTGTTAAGATCTAAAGAAATAACTTAACTGTGAACATGTGAAGTTTTTTTCTCCCGCTTACTGTAAGTGGGAAGCCAGTTTCAGACAAGAGGCTACAGGATGCTGCTGTTCTCCACATCCTTGGACCCTTGTGTGTCAGAATCAGTCTGCCCCCTGCAGGAAGAATGTTTGCATGTCATAATAAACAAAAATAAGTGTCAATGGACAAAAAGGATTTAATAAACTATATACTTAACTATATTATTATAAATGTAAATTGAAGAATATATTGTGAAAATCTACTTGGCTGATCAGCCTAATAACAGTAATTATAAAATAAAAAGCATTTGGTTTAAAAGAAAAGTAAGTAATTTTGAACCATTTTACCTACAAATATAAATATGATCAGGGAAATAAAGGACAAATATAGTCTGCTGTAGCATATGATAAGATTAAGATAAAGTTAGAGTGAAATTGATGATAATTATATAGTGCATAGGCAAAAGAAAAAGGTTTATAGAAGGAATTCATATTAGTATATATGCCAATTGTTGCAAGCTTTTAGCCTGAACATCTACATTTGCTGTCATAAATATGAAGCCGCTGTGTTTTCCCAAGAAAAAGAAGAAAAAAATAAATTAAATAATAAATTAAAATAAATAATAATAAAATAAATATAATAATAATAATATATTAATATAATAAAAATAATAAATAAAAACTTTATTTAATATATATAGTGAGGAAAATAAGTATTTGAACACCCTGCTATTTTGCAAGTTCTCCCACTTAGAGACATGGAGGGGTCTGAAATTTTCATCGTAGG
>JBAMHW010000006.1:19823827-19855973 GCA_037177495.1 Rhadinocentrus ornatus
TATATATAACCTATGTAAAACTGGCGAAGAACTATAGCCATGTTCCCTAAAAGCCTCACGGTGTAAAAAAATCAAGCGCACCCAAACGAATACCAACCCCGCCTCCCAGGTTGACTCCCCCCAATGACGACAGCAGAATCCTCCCAATGCGGGGGCTTTGTGATGGGCTCTGTGTGCACCGTCGCGGAGAAAACGTGCATTCATCCCGTGTGAGACACTGACAGTGACAAACAAACCGAGCAGCAGTCAGGGAGCTGCGCTCAGAAAGGGAGAGAGCTGTTTTTCCACAAACGTTACATCCAAACAGCGTTACATAAAGAGAGGGGTTTGTAAAGGGAAGCACGTGCATGCATCGGTGTATGTGTGCAGATATTTGGAGGCTTTCGAGGAATTTAACGCTGCTGATGGAGCTGCTGCTGGTACACTGAGACTTAGGACACTAGTTTGAACTACTGTCACTACTGAATTCAGGTGTATCCTGGCATGGAATAATTTACCACATTACCACATTTTATCACAATTATTAAAGGAATAACTGAGAAACTCATCTTCGCTATCCATGGTGCTCGAAGGGTAAGTAAAATGAGAGGTGTTATATCATTTATAGTCTGAAATCATCATACTTTTTCTCAATCCGTTCGTGTTTTTTTTTTTGTTTTTTTTTTTTGTATTTTTCTGTTTTTCTAAACAAAATATAAGCTGTCGGTTTACACGTTACACACGGCAGATCTAATTTCTGATGTGCGTCGCTTGTGTTAGCAGAAGGATGGACCGGATCGGGACCACCATGCAGAAAAAGGCAGCAGAACTGGAGCGGCTGGCAGAGGTGCTTGTCACCGGAGAGCAGCTGAGGTGGGTCGGTCAGGCTTGGTCAGTCTTTATTTATTATTTTATTTTATTTTTTTGTTTGCTTATCTCTGTGTACTCCCGTTGTCCGAATCAGGAAGTATATGGACATGTTCGGACTAAGAGAAAGAAGTGGGGTTTGACATCTACACCCAGTTTTAGCCTCTCTGCAGTATGTGCAGCCAAACAAAGACATCCACACACACCCACCCCATCCTCGTGCACACTGCTGCTCTTCACCTATTTAACTTGCACATCATTGTGATATTGCTATCCCGTCTTCTGCAGGATTGCATAACTATTTGGACCCAGCACAGCTTTTTTCCCCTGTTCTTGTTGCTCCACTAATATAGTGCCCTTTGTGCTGCAAAAATGACTTTTATCCAGATAAATCATGCCCTTCCCATTCACCCTATCAGGGAATTGTACCAATAACCCTGGCAGTGTTGTTGACATGCTGAACCCTTTGACCTACAGTACTGTACATAAAGAGTGACTCCATAACTGGTATTTGCTGCCTCATGACCTCACCAATGAATAGAGGCTCAGTAGGGTAGCGTGGCACTTATTCCTGGAATTTCAGCCCCCAACTAAAGTATGAGGAAAAAATCTTACTGAATAGTTTGTTTTTATTATTCTGGGTATGAAAATCGGAGTCGGCTCTTGTGCTGTTTCCTTAAAATACAGATTGCAATATTATTCTTTTTGGAATACCCTCAAAAAGCAACAGTTTAAGTATACTTTAATACTGCATAGTGTGCAGTTTACTCTTGCTTAGCTTCCTAATGTGTTTCTCTGTTTATTATTGTGTGTGTGTATGTGTGTGTGTCAGTGTCCCTGGCACAGCTGTACGCTGGAGCTGCCAGCTGGCAGTGTGATTGGTGTGAGTGAACCTAAGGTTGCTTGGGGTGGCTGTCCCTGATTCCTCTGAGATATTGCTGTTCTGGGCCAGAGAACTTAAGATTACAAAATATAACTTGTCTGTCTCTGTATGTGTTTGTTTCTGCCTTCTGCACATCCTGCTCTTCTCTCAAGTGAGCCACTCTGGTTTGTTTTGTTAGATTTTCATGAAATATGGGCTTTAGTGATGCCATTCTACTGTTCATCCACTGTGAGGTCGACTCTCTGTCTCAGAGCTGGATGGATTGCACAAACTATGATACAACTCTTTATAAATGACTCACATTTTCATATGTAATTAAAATTATTTGTTCATTTTTATGTTATTAACCCCTGAAATTAATCTTGTGCAATCAAGGGGGCATGGTTAGAAACGGCCATTGTACTATGACTAAAATGCAAGTCAGTGGGAAACATTGTGCCTGCATGGTATTGCTATATTGTGTTGTTTGCCCGGACATGTTAGAATGCTGATGTTGGCGTTTAGTTGAAAGCACTGTTTGTCTGAATACAGTCTAACATGGCTGCTAGTGTGGCTATAGACTTGCACTTTTGTTGCACCATACAATAAGAGCACACACTGCACAGTTTAATAATTCATTCTTTCCCTCAGTGTTTTACCTTTCATCTGTGAATTTGCTTCATCCAGAGTTGATAGCTCAGACCAAAGCACATCAAGAGAGGCTGAGTTATTACGAGTTTAAAATTAGACCCACTATGAAACACAGCTTCTATAAAAGCAAAAAGTTAACTTAATCCACACCTTTTGTTTGTTCGTTTTTTCATAAGTCAAGCTTTTGGAACATGAGAAGCATAGTTCTCGATAGTGATAGCGGTGCACTAACTGCATTGATTATCAAGCATTTGTGTCCCTTCATGTTGGATTTTCATATCTCAGAAAAGATCTCTCCCAGGCAGAGGGCTGAAAAGAGCCGTCATGTTACAAAGAAACATACAGCTGCTGTAGTAAGTCTTGTGACCACTTCATAGTTGTGAATAGACCCTTGTTACTCCATGGTGAAATGTGATGGAGAGTGAGGCATCGTGGATGTTTTTAACCTGCGGCTCAGCTTACTGTCATTCAGAAATGTACCTACCTGCCTTTGTTTCATTCAACATTCAACCTGAAAGTGGTTAGAGTGAAACTTCCCGAAGCTGAGCAAGGAAGGAGGATGATACAAGACCCGATTGCATTTTAAGTCCCTAAATTATTTAGCTGAGTTCGTATGCCCATCTTAAGCCTTGGCTTTACAGTTTGGCTGGCTGTCATTTCTAATCCAAAGTGATGCTAGCCAGCTGTACACGGACTCAGCACGGAGGGAAACTAGCTAGCTGCAGGGAGCCAGACTAAAGGCTGTGGTGGGCTGTGTTACAACATTCAGGTTCAGGTAGAGGACACAGGGATAGTGTGAATTGAGCATCTGGACAAGCTGTAGAAGCATGGCAATTATTTTTTGCTATAACATCTTGTAATATAGGCACATTATAAATCCCTGAAGATGATGTTTCAGTACCATGCATGTTCCATAAGGTTAGAGAACAGCTTTTTTGTTTCATTTCATTAAAAAAATGTGTTCGGTTCTGGATGTCTTTTATTGAAATCCTGAAGTTTATATTTGGCTTTCTACTCCTAGACCTGTTTTTATCATAGAGACCACAACAGGTTATTAAAACTGAAAATGAAATAATAAAGTTTCTTTGTTTTTTCCTAAAATACTTAAAATACAAAAATGAGAAATAAAGTTACACTGCATGACACGTTCCTTCATTAAAATGCTTTTCTGATTTTCTAGAGTCACACATCAATCACTTTTCTCTTGCTTGTTTGCCTGTTTTCAGGCTGCGCCTCCATGAGGCAAAGGTGATTAAGGATCGGAGACACCACCTTCGAACTTACCCAAACTGCTTTGTAGCCAAGGAGCTCATTGACTGGCTGATTGAACATAAGGAAGCTTCAGATCGAGACACGGCCATCAAGATCATGCAGAAGCTTTTAGACCAGAGCATCATTCATCATGGTAAGGCTTAGCTATGCATGTGTTTGTAAGGTTAGGTGTGATTTTCTGGTGTTTTCCTTAATGACGAGGGTCTGGGTCTGTGAACAAGTGGTACGTCTTAATGGCTGGCTCCTACAGTCTCCCCGCCAGTTTGGCTCAGACAATGTCTTACTACCTGCTTCACAATTGACCAGATACCAAAGAAAGGAACAGAAAGGAAAAACTGCCCTGTTATCTTTAGAAGATACGGAATCTCAACTTAAACTAGCAATGTGCTTGTCATAAATGAACTTCAGCCCATGGAAATGGTCACAACATAAAATGACCCATGTGGCAGCATAGCCTATGTAACAGCTGCAATTATTCCAAGTACATCATAGAGCCACCATTTTTTAAACAAAAAAAAAAAATTTTCAAGTAATGGGTTTCTTTGTGAAACTGTAACAATGTGTAACTCTTGCAAGTGATGAGCACTTTAAAATGAGCTTTTTTTTGTTTTGTTTTCAGTGTGTGATGAGCACCGCCAGTTCAAAGACATGAAGCTGTTTTACCGTTTCAGAAAAGACGACGGCACATTCCCGTTGGACAGCGAAGCCAAGGTCTTCATGCGGGGACAGAGGATTTATGAGAAGTATGAACACATACAAACTCCCAAAACCTCTCAACCATGTTTTATGGTGTAATGCTCTGAGGAGTGAAATAAGATTTTAGGTTTTCTATTTTAGCATGCAGTTTTGTGATAATAGTGCCACATTTAGGGAAAACATGCTTATTTTTTATTGTAACCAGAGGTAAGAATGGGAGAAATCATTACCTGTCTTATGTCTGTCTAATAAATAGGCTACTCTATGTTGCCAACAGGAATTTAATTTACCCTAGCTAAGCTTAGTTAAGCTTAAATGAAAGAGTTCAAGCAGGGGAAAACAATGTGGTATTTCTAATCTCTGATTTAAGAATAAATAAGAATTTATGAAGAAAAATCTGTCAGTGATGGGAGAAGTTGGGCAGCAGTTCTTATTACATTAACATGATACAGTAAGCAAGCTTTTATCTACAAAACTATCTCTAAGCCTGTGCTGGTATCCATGTCATCATGTTCATACGCAAATAGTGGTGCAACCTGTTTCTAATGCAATGTAGCTAAAGTCTGCTTAAAAAGTAGCTAAATGTCGCCAGATGAGGTCATACTCATTAGCTTATTTGATGTTCTCTTCTGGTATGCTATGTGCTTACATATACTGTATCTAATGCAGCTTTATGTTTCTGTTGGCCGAGGGTTAAAACATTTGTGCTTTAAAAGCAGCCAAATTAGGGCTACAGGCCAACTGTGCAGTGATTTTTGGCAGTATTTAGATGTCAAATTATAACTCAGAAAGGTTAGAAATGGTAGCTTACACACATCAGACCATTAAAGCAGGGCAACTTGTCTCTCTGAAGTACCTAAGGTTGATTCCAAAAGTCGTCAGATTTGGCACTACAAAATAAGTTGCTGAAGAGATCTGAAAAGTAGCTGAAAGTGGTGAGAAATTTACTATGTTGGCAACATTGTGCACACACTGAAAGAAGATACACAAAAACTTAAATGATACCCCTTTCCAGAACAATCAGTGACATTTTTCCGTTCTTATGTCCACTTTGAACTGGCGTAATGCTCATCTGGCTATGAAATGTCAGGCGCTGAATGGACAAAATAACCTGAAACTGCATTTTGCCCAGTCTTGGCGCAACAGCATGTCCTTTTAGAAGTTCAAAAACATTTGTATGTGCTCCCTTTTTCTTTCACACAAGCTCATCATCGCAGCCATGGTGTTAAATGTCGTAGGGGTTGGAATGTAGAAGTTCAACACTTGAGATTCCTTTGATAAGATACCTGTAAAACAAGATTCAGGCTCCTTTCCAATTGAGCTGTTCCATAAGTAGTTTGTTATACTTGTTACACAAAATATTTCTACTTGCAACAGATTAATTCTGTTCAACAACATAATTCATCATTATTGAGAAAACTATCAAACAATCAATGACTGCTTGCAAAATTTGAGACTTTCTCCTTTAAAATAATGATGAAGTTGGTGATATGTCCAGCCGTGACCTTTCAGCTGCCTCACTTTGTGTCTCTTTGCTTTGAGCTACTGTTGTTGTTTTAGCGCTGCTGATTGAGTACATCAGACTTACCACCATCATTATTCTTTTAGGAAATAAATGTCTCATTGGTAAAAAGGTTTCTATTAGATTAGACTGCATATCATTGCACTTGCCTGTTTTTTTTCATTAACTGTGATAAAAACCTCAAGTCAGTAAATGCTGGAAACATTTTGTACAAGAGATGACTAATAGCTTTTGTCCCGTGAGCAGCTCTGTTTAGAGTAGGGCACCACAAATCAGAATGTTTTTATTTGTCATCAACCTTGTGCTCATGTAATTTTTTTTCAGTGATGAAGGAACTAAAAGTTTATGTAAAAACACTAAATCTTTGTGTTAATAAAAGCACACACACACACACACACACACACAAACGCACACACACACACACACACACACACACACAAAACAGTTGTTGCATAAGAGAAAGAAATAGTGCAAGAGGAGACATCTGTCATGTCAGGTCTCACAGCTATGTGTTTATGTAATCACTATAGTGCAGCCCAGCACTCACACACACATGAACACCCCCCACACACAGACAGTTTCATGTATTTGGTTTCTTTCTTGTAAGCTAGAATTGCTTTACAGCCACATTTAAGGCACAAATAACAGTCCAATAGCATATAAATGACACTCATCTCTTAGTCTCCCGTGTCCAAGTGCAAAATGCAAGCATCTTCCATTGCCTTCATCAGAATATGCTGAGACTTTGTTACTTAGTTTAGTTCATTATATTTCATCATTAAACATGATTCATTGCTTACATTCTGAAAAGATTATTCATCTTTATGGCCTTACTACTTCAAGTGCTCATGTTACATGTTAAAATGTACCAGCATGAACAAAACTTTCAGAAGCTATTCATTGCTTCATATGCTACAAGTCCTGCTGTTCATTTTGTACAAAGTCAATAAGCATTCAGTGTGTTGCAAAAAGCAGAGTTCCCTCCAGCCTCTACATTATCTAGTTTTTTCCAGTAGGGAAATAAACATACCTTCTCATGCAAGGATTGATCCCCGATATCTTCATTTGTCTAAAAACAAAAAACAAGAACAATGTTAGATAAACAAACAAACCCCAGACAGATGCTGTTTTGATAGCAGTTCCTAGGCGACAGACTTGGACAGGGAGGACAATTTAAAGCATTGTTCACAATATGCTATGTTTATTTTTTTTTTACGGTCTAGGTATAACTTATTTTGCGGGGACATGTTTGTGGTTGAGAATGTAGACAGTAATGACTCCTTAGTAACTAACATGCAGATTGACCCTCACTGCTGTCTGCTTAGCTGTGATGTGTACTGCTGCAGACAGTGCTGAACTAGAAGCACTCAGCCATTGTCTTGTTTTTTTTTTTGATTGTGGGTTTTAGATTTTGTTAGAATCTCTAATGGCAAAACTATCCCTATCCCTCCATAGTAAAGAATAAAGCATTTCTATATCCAGGCAGTGATCCGGTTCACCCCCACAATTTAATCACTTGTTCCTTATTCTGTTTCTGAACTTTCCTAAAAAATTTAATAAAAAATCTGTCCATAACATTTTGAGTTATGTTGCTAACAGACAGACAGACGAACACTGCAGATTTCTTGACCTTAGCCTTGGCGGCTGTAATAATAATTATTGTTAAACAAAAGCTAAATGAAAGACTTTGTGGTTCTACAAGACACAACATCTTTGTTTGTAGCAATACTGACATATCTATCATAGGATGATGTTCAACAAAAATACCAGTAAACCAATGTATCAGTTTGACTCTATTATTCTTTATTATTTATCAGGAGCCTCATTGGACCAGCTGTGGATAGACTCAGTCTGTCAGTGCTGGTCACCATGAAACCATCCATCTTGTGGTTGAAATTTTACTCGTCAAGTCCAATTTAAAATTTCAACATTATTCTGGGTTATATACATAACTGTTAAGCTTCTTTTTTAGAAACTTCATTATTGTCTGCTAAACAAACATTTCTGAGACTTCAGATGCAGTATCTGAGTTACAGCATGGAAATTAATTCGTTTTGTATAAACAACTTGTTGTTTTTGTGGTTATGCCACAATGATATGAAAGATAAATGTTCACAAATCTACTCAGCCACATGATAAAAGTTGCTTTGAAAATTTGGACCAAACAACTCAAAAAGAATTGATCCTCATTATGCATTTAAGGCAGAATTTCTCACAGGTTGGATGTTACATTGGGTTGGATCGCCGCATGGCCTAGTGTGCTTGGCAGTGTAATGAGTTACCACAGTTTGTCCGTTCTACAGTATTACTGCTTCAGAAGAGTTGTGACTGCAAGACAGATCAGGCTTTTTAAAATAAATTCAAGTGTGCATTTGTGTTTTTCACCCACAATCTTGTCAGAGAATGTTTTTAGTTTCACAGTGACATTTGATAATTCAGTTGTTTGTCATCTCACTTCCTCATTAAACTGCTCAGTTAAGTCACTACAGCACTGATGCTGGTGCTATGATTTCATGATTCATGAAGTATTTCATTCACTCTCGAAAGGTACCACTCACTGCTGTGACAGTTTCTATTGCATGTTTAGTATTTGTATGCTGTGGTAGAGATAGAAAATGTTAAAGTTAAAAAACAACAAGAAAACAAAGAATGGTTCTCATTCCCTGGGCCCCATTTAGTTTTTTGGGGGGAACCGCAGTCTTTAACACGCTTTGCCAGTGGTTTTGCATGTTTTCCACCTCAGACTCAAATTATATATACTTTAAATGATTAGCAACCATTTCTATTGCATTCTGTACATCTTTTAAACTGGGCTGTTTGGTTTTTGAAGTCAGGCCAATGCTGACAGAAAAGACAGAAAGCGAGAGTAACACAATCCTGGCTTCCTAAAAACCTCATTGCTGAGCTTTAACTTGCAATGGCTGCTTTTCATATCTGGAAATAGTTATGTTATTTCCACAAAAAGTACAAGGTTATTGACAGAGGTTTTACCATAAATGTTTTGGGTTTTAGGTTAGATTATCCTAAGACAGTAGTTTTAATTTGTTCTGAAGGTCCTGATAAATTGCTACCATTCATTTTTTGTGTCATTAGGCATCAGTTAGGAGCAATCGAAGGTTGTAAATGAGATTAAAGACTGAAAATACATTTCAATTTGATAAGACACAGTTATATTCCATTGAAGACCCGTATTTACAATAGCCGGGTTCCTCTGTTGGCTTTTAAGTCCAATTTAGAAGATTTGACATGTAACTGGTGGAAGCTTTTTATTCATGCTCATTTAAGCATATACTTAACTTGTAGTGTGTTTTTTTTTGGCTGTTTTGGTGAAAACTTGATGCCCAATAGGAGGAATGTGACTCACTTGGCAAAGATTAAAATTATGTGACTTGTTAGAGGTTTCCAGTCTTAACCAGCAAACAATAAGCTCACGGGCTGACTAGGGTCTTCCCAGGTATAATGTAATATCCCAGTTATTCCCATAGATTTAAGTAAATCCTGAGGAAAGTGCTTTCTCTTTTGCATCCTGTGGATGTTCACAGTTATTCTTGCTTTTCTTCCTCCAGCTTTGTCTAGTTTATATGCTTCCAGCTAGTCAGTGAAAACATCTGATTTAATTAGTATTTTGCAGCTTTTCAGAAGATCACTAGTAGCTTCGCTAGTAAATGGAAACCTGACTATTGTGTGTCTACTGCACATAGTGGTGTAATAAAAAATGCAAACAGTAAATATCATTAAGCTGCGTGTGTGGTTGTTATAGGTTGTCAAGCATCATGGAGGAATATAAGTGGTTTTGGATTAGGTTAAGTGTTGGGTTTCCTTGCATTTTAGTCATAGTGCTAATATCAAACCCACAAGCCAACAAAGCCAAACAAAAGAAAATAACAGGCTATAACCATGCAGGCATTTAACACCTCCTTTAATCACTCTCTTATATTTAGAAAAATCCAGCTAAATAGCTGTAACTGTAGAATCCAGCTGTGCTGCAGTAACAACACTCAGTAAAACTGAGCGTCCATCCTCTTTGGTTAAGCAAAAATATTCATTGCATTGAAGAAATTTAGTTTAAAGCTTTTAAGATATAATTTTAGTGTGAATCAATTCAGTAATTTTAAATGGTAATTTAAAGAAGAAGCAACTTGATTTTCTCCACTCCATGTCTTCTTAGTTATAGCCTAAATATAAAAGTCACTTAGACTCTGTGTTAAATAATTAAAGTAAAAAGCTTAAGAGAAACTTCCTTATCAGCTTCTTCCATTTAAACCTTCTGTGACTTGATTTTGCATGCCCCTTGAGTGACCCTTAAACTCACATTATTACAGCTGAAAGTTGTTGCAAGGCATGATCAGTGCTTCTCAGAGGATGCCACTCCGGCCGAGTTAGGTATGCATATCCAGGTCATTGTAGCCCACGTTGTCACAGTTTGAGTTATCATCCATTCACACACTGCATTTAAAGTCCCAGGTGACAAATAAACTATTGTATTGCTCAAGCTGCTTTCATTCAAAGCCCAGAGTGCAAGACCTTGCGTCAGTCCATTTGAGCTAACATAGCATGAGCTGTTGACTTAATAACTTTAAATGGATTTAATACCTTTTTATATACAGTCAGGTATCATGAAACATCTTGTCCAATTCTTTCAATGTGAATTAAGATGGCCCTTAATGTGAGCCATAGCTGTTGTTCTGCTAAATCTCCCAATCCATCAAATTTTGACAGCCAAATAAATTGTGTGTTCTTTGGTTTGTTGACTTTTAAACTGAGCCGCTCTGGGTGTGCACCTCAGGCCATTTTCTTGTTCTATTTTTTACTCAACTCAGGATTGAAATTTGAGGAAGACAGTATGACCTTTGGACTGAAATTAATGAGGGCATAGTTGCACTTAAAAGTTGCAGGCCTCCAGCCTTTTCTGAATTGTTAGCAGTGTAATGAACCACACTGAGAAGATGGCAAAAAGTGCTCAGGAGAATTCAAAGCTTGTTGCAGAGATAAGGCTTTTTACATGATTCACCTATTTTAGGTTTCATTTAGTTTAATTTAATTTATTAAGATCCCATTTCAGCTTAGATGGAACAGTTCTTCCTTCTTTTCCATTAATGGTTTTGACTCTTATGTCCTGTATCCAGCTAATTATTACTGCCTGTGCCAAAGTAAAGCTGCTTGCTGAATACACAGATTAATGTAGATTGTGCTTTAGATTACCAGCATGAACACAGCTGGTTGTTTTGCTTTATGGAGGGTTTGATATAGAGAATGTTCTCGCTCCCCAATGATGCCACTTGATTAACAGCCAGCAGATAAAACAAGTTCAAAGACAAAAACAAGAAACATGAGGTGCACATTTAAAGCTCATTAATAGACACAATATTTTATTCTTTTTTTTACAAACTAATCAGAAGTGTACATCACCAGTTTAGCTTTAAACAGCAGCATATAGCTATCAACAAGCTGCCACTGGATACTCTAGCTCAGGGGTCACCACCTCTGGTCCTCGAGGGCTACCTTTCTACAGGTTTTAGTGTTTCCCTTCTACTACACCACGGCCACCTGCGATGGACTGGTGACCTGTCCAGGGTGTACTCATCTCTGCTTAAGTTAATAAAGTTTTAAAGATGATTTGTTCACTGTCAGACAACAGACAGCACTGGTTCCTCTTCATCCTGTTTGAACTAATCTAATTAGGTCAGTGGCTGTAAAGGGTTCTTAGCCTGGATCTTAATACCTTCATCTTTATGATGTGTACTTACTAGACAGCTTGTAGTTTTTAGTCAATTAAATATCCTTCAAATTGTAAAAATGTCTGGGGTAAATTGTGTGAGTTGTTGACTGTGAAAAATAGTTCATAATAGTAAAAGTGTTGGAGAGTGTCTCTCATGTTGCAGTTTACTGCAGTGCTACCACAGAGGGCAGTGCCTGACATGGCTTCTTTGGCTCTTTTTCATAGTTTAAGCACATAGGTAATGGTGTTTCGGTGTAAATGTGTTTTTAATAGAAGACAGAGTGCCTACAGGCCAACATGAAACAGTAAACAAATACTGTTTGGAAGCAGATGTTTGAAACTTTACATGCTGTTACAAGTCAAACCCCTATTAGTAGATGTAGAAGTTCATTTTGGTATAATTGCCTTATAATTGTGCAATCGTTTTGGTCTTAGAGGTTTGGAGAATAACATAAACTTAGTTTTAAGAGTCACTTTCAGTCATCTACTTACGTGGCTCACATGCCAATTTGAAGTGTAGTTACAGTGCAGCTGTCATGCAAATTACACAGTCGGGAAATGGGCAGATTCTGAAGTTTTTGCGTTTTGGAAATTCCTAACAAAAAGTTCAATGTGTTCTTGGTCTGAGAGCATTAGGCAAAGAGAACTGTAATATTCATGTTTCTATTACAATGAACTCTTCACTGTAAATGCTAATTCCAAAACCAAATGTTCTATTTTCTGAACATATTCCCAGTCTCCACAAAGCTAATCTTTCAACATCAGATTAAAATTGAGTTTTTTTTTTTCCCTCTACAGATTGATGAACACAGAAAATAACATATTACAGACCCGAGAAGAGGAAGACGAGTCTTTTGAGCGGACACTAGTGGCTTCAGAGTTCATCGACTGGCTGCTGCAGGAGGGCGAGATGCTGACCAGGGAGGAGGCTGAGCAGCTGGGACGAAGGCTGCTTGAACATGGAATCATTCAGCATGGTGAGGACAAGTTTTACTGTCTACACTGATTGATCCATAATCAGTATTTTTTTTATCAATGTAAATGGATATGAACATGGTGTGTTACATGTTAAATCTTTCTTGGGAAAAAAATACTTTGGTGGTGCTGCTTTCTATCTCTCAATGCTGGAAATGGTGTGTATTGGTAGTGCTGTAACAAATTTTTTTAGCTTCCCAGTCCATATTTTACAACTTTTTTTACTTCTCGCTGCTCCCATTAGTATCAGGCTGCTGTTCTAGGGAACAAACTTGGATAAATAGAAGTATATGTCTTGTTCCAAACAGCAGAATCAGGAAATGTGACTTAGATTAAGTTTTTCCTAATTGTTGAACTTTTGTATTAACAATTTTAGTTCACTACATAAATTGAAAGTTGTCTACTATAATTTCTAAATGTGTCAACAAATTAAAAAAAAGTGTCCAATATGTAGTTCATGAAATATTTACACAAACAATAATAATAACAATAACAACAACAATAAGAAGAATAAATAATAATTATGACAACAACAACGACGACAATGATGATAAAAACAAAAAAATAATAATGTATTTTATTTATAAACACATCCAGAGACAGGAGAAACCCTGTTTTGATTTAGGCCTGGTACACTCATAAAGATTATCGGACTGTTTTTTGTTTTTTTTTACGTCACGACAGATTTCTGGCTCGGAGGACTAGATTCTAGATTGATTGCGGGGCAGCATCGCTATGTGTGTGTTGTTCTGTGATGAGATCATCATAGCACAACACACACAGTATGATCAAAACTGTTAAATGCCTGATTTTTTTATCTTTATGTGTGAGGTCTCGAACGGTTAAAAAAACCTTGTGTGTACCAGGCCTTAGGTATCAACCACAAGACCAGATGACACTGACAAGCTGCCCACAAGATAGTTTTGGTGCAGAAAACAGAGCATTTCATCTCTTTCTGTAGCAATCTTTAAAGTGAAGACAGTCCAGATAAGTTTGGAATTTATAAGGAGTAAATAGAGTTTGATCCTTTTCTGTGTTTCCATCTTGTCAGATTTTACTATGAGCTTTAAATTTTCTTTTAGGTTATTTTAATGTCTTCTACATGAAAATGAAACTACAGAGTAAAATTATATCCTGGTTGAATCAATCTACAGAGCATCAATGGTGACCTGTGACAGACTGCTAGATAGTGTGGTGGCTAGTTGAATCACAGCAAGAAGGTTCAATCTTGGCTGGAGCCTTTTAATGTAGAGTTTATGTCCTCCCTGTATAAATGAACACTTCCCACTGTCCACAAACAAAGAACAAGGCAGGTTAATTGGTGATTCTATATTGACTCCAAAGTGAATGTGAGTGACCCCAAATAGCAAAAAGCAGAAGAAAGTGGATAGGTAAACAGACCTGCAAGTCACCTAATAGGAAGTGCAATTAGGTATGATATGAGGTTGTTATATCCAGAAGAACTCAGCAGGAACATGAGGTCATGATCCCTCACATCCCCCACATCTTTGTGTCTAAAATAACATTATAGGAACTGGAGATCCTTAAAAGAATGACTCTTCAATGTTGTCTTTAACTCATCGTTGTGATGATTTTACCACTGGCTGAAAGGAGCAACTTTGCATGTCATCTCCTTAGGGCTACACCCCAATGTCTTTAAATCCTAGAGACATCTCAGACATGGTATAATGTACCAAATATTATTGCCAATCTTAGCTTGTATTTAATTAGTACAATGACTTAGTAAGGACTTAATGTCTTTTTTTTATTATGTGATGCTTAAACCATTAGAACTGAAATAGGTCTTACATTTTTCTTGCATGACTGTATGTTTAATTTAATACATTAGCTTTGCTCTTTTGTGTTTGAAAACTGATAACTGCTGTAGAAATAATTAAAGCTTACTCTCAGACATGTGCATTTAATTCTGGTTTTCTAAAAACAAAACAACCAAAAATAAATAAATAAATAATTTAGTCTGGACCTGCAGTAATTTATAACAAAAATAGACCCATTTCATCATTTGAGTAAAATAGAAAGTCTACAAGGATCCTTCCAGGATTTTAGTTTGTCTTACAGTAAAAGTATCTACTGACTAGAACAAAAAATAGGTTAATATGGTTCTCCAGTGGGTACCTGAAGACTCTGATATAGAAACTGTGTTAGTCTGTTCCTAAGCCCCATTACTGCTCTTTTTGGATCCCAGCCAGTCTGCACTTAGGGTTAGACCAGAACCCTAACCAGAACAGTCTGGTTAGGGTTCACATCATATCTCATTGTGATGGTATTTAATCTGCTGCATCTCTTTGACCTGACCTGACTTGGCTCAAGGTGCTTTCCAGAATCAGGGCAGGGTGATAAACATGAGGAGAATGAGATCTTAATGTCAAAAGCTTCAGGAGGTCATCAGATTGTTGCTTTCTTAGCCTGAAAACACACTTTCCTTGTTGTTTATGACTGTATGGTTTTACTAAAAGACACTTATACCTTTTACCTGAGTAAAATATTGTAAAAAATTGTCACTCAGATAACAGTACAGCAATATAGCAACAGCATGCAAAGTCATAGCAGTGTGCAAACTCTATTTGTATTTTTTTTAGTATTTGACCATTACTACTGCATTATACAACATGTAAAGCTGGCTGAGGTACTCAAGGTACATCATCTTAGATAATGTTTTGGCTGTTAAATAATAAGTAAGTATAACAAATGTATTCAGCACTGCTATAGAACAGAAAATGCTTTCAGCAGCTACTTGTTTAGACGGAGAAATGTCTTCATTTCTGACTTTACTCTCAGTGCACACTCCCAATTCAAAGGCAAAATTTGTTAAACCTGACAAATGAAAACAGCAAAGCCTTTAGAAAAACAGTAGAGTCAGGTAGAGTCAGATACTTTGGGGTATATTTTGTACATTTTTGTTCACTTTAGCAGAATGTTTGTGTTTCTGCTTTGTGTCCAGTGCAATCAAATGCATTAGAAGCAGGTGTGAATATCTGCTGCTGAGAGAATTAGCACCTATTGTTTGAGCTGTGTTACTGGGCCTCTGTTGTTAATCACTTACTCATAGGGTCTGTCCTGCAGTTGTTATCATTCTCGTCTTGTGCACCCTGTCTGTGACTCTTCATGCTTGACATTTTGTGGAACAATGGATCCTGAATGAGTTTCTGTTAGGCCACTGCATGACAGAAATTACATTTACAGCTGTCTGCAGAAAGGTCAGCTGGCTTCAGCGACACAGATTGTTTTATAGTTAAACAGGGCTGGTTTGACTATATTGGTTTAAATTTCACGTGTTTCACATGTCCTGTCTTGGGTTATAAAGGCAAAGGATGCACTAATTCATCACCAGTTATAAGAGTTGGATCAATTTTCAGGTGATTTCCTAAGTAAATATAATATGCATATAGTTGGGAGAAATCAGATTTTTTTCCCTGGTCCATACATGCACCATTCATACACTGGGTCAACATTTGCTGACAACAAACTGATACCTTTATTGTTTTGTTGAAAGCATTAAGTTTATTTCAAAACAATGTGTGTCCTGTTCTCCATTTCATGAGAATAGTAAAAGAAAAAATGGTTTTGGGGGGTAAATTGCTATTCTTGTTCTATGCGTGATTAAAATACAGTATAATGCTGTTATTTTGGTCTTTTGTTGTCACCTATATAGATTTAGATGGAATGATTTCCTACAGAAGGAATAGCGCAAGAAAAAAAATTAATGTTGGGATGGTTGGTCGTGTGATAGTTATTTCTGCTACTCCTATTGAGTCTCAATGGCTCTGATCACACAGTAGGTATCACACATCATATAGATGATTTGTATAATTTAGGATGATCATTCAATTTTTATTTAGTTGTGTAGGTGATGTTTGCTCAGACTGGCAGCTCCTATTGAAGATACATTATATCTCATTATATCTAATCCCAGTAAGTCCACATTTCTGCTTCTTTTTTTTTAAGTTGCAGCCACACACATATATGTATATATGTATATATATATGTGTGTATATGTGTGTATATATATATATATATATATATATAACCCAAGACAGGACATATGAAACACGTGAAATTTAAACCAATATAGTCAAACTAGCCCTGTTTAACTATAAAACAATCTGTGTCGCTGAAGCCAGCTGACCTTTCTGCAGACAGCTGTAAATGTAATTTTCTGTCATGCAGTGGCCTAACAGAAAGTTGTGGAATATATACATAAAATTCTACGTTTAACTCCTTTTTATTTCCTGCGTTTAATTCTCTATCTTTGATTGTCTGTCTTTAGTCACCAATAAGCATCACTTTGTAGACGGGCCTCTCCTCTACCAGTTCAGGATGAACTTCCGGCGACGACGGCGACTAATCGAGCTTCTTCATGAGCGCAGCCGGAGCATCCCTGAGAGCCACGACAGCCCCTTCTGTCTCCGAAAACAACCTTCGGATGGAGGCAACACCAGCTTCCTCTCAGGTAGAGTATAGTATACACATTATATCTGTGCATTATAATGTATGCATTGTTGCCCCAAAATAAAACAAAACAATTGCCGCCTTTGAAAGTGTTTGCTGATGTTGAAGAAAGCCATAAATGTGACAATATATCATAAGTGCTAATTGAGACAGCAGTTTGATTATAAAGGCTCTACATTGCTCCTGTTATTGCTTCCTGAACAGTGACACATTTACCACAATTTGTCTTATCTCCTGTTGGCACATATACCAAAACAGACATTCACACGCAATAACTAGTGTCCTTGCTGGCATCTGCCATATAAAGATAACAGAGTCCTGTTTGTGTTGCCAGCCAGGATAACATTGTAAAACGTGCTTGAATTTTTATCAGCACATTTCGAAAACATAACTTATTATTGCTCAAAGTTTTAATGTTGTTTATTCCATTGTTACAGTGTGTAATGAGAATGTTCTGTGGCGAAGGTTATTTCCTTTTTTTCACTTATGAATATTTTAAACTAACAAATTGTACAAAAGTGTAAAACAATTTGACAAGTATGTGATTGAGGTGTCCTACAGTTATTTATAAGAAGTAGATGATGAAAACCTTCAGTCAACTTTAAATCAGGTTAATCAACAACTAGAGATGTTTTTTGAGAGTGACGCATCTTTTGCCCGTACTTGCGTAAATACATGCTTACCTCACAATAGTGCCATAAAATAATTTAAGTGCACAAACAGTGGTGACAAAGTTAGTAGTAAACAGAACTTTAGTTAGAAATGTAAAAGTCAAGTGATAGTTTTTGTTTAGCGTATTTTTTGATGGAAAAAAACAAGCCCTCATAACATTCAGTATGGTTCCAGACTTTTATTAACTCATTAGGACTGATGCTGACAGTCAGCAGCCATGGACTCCCATGCATGTCTTCCTAAAATGAAAGTAAGTAATGTCAAACTAGGAGGAGGTCCATTAAAAAAGAAGATAAAGAAGACAGCAAATATAATCAAAAGCAAGTTGATAGTTTTGCCTTGGCCCAAATATTCTCCAGATCATCATCAGAGTTCTGTAAACATGTGTAAAATGTGATGGAAAGTATTTACAAGCTGTAGTACTTGTGTGGTTGAGTGTTAATGATGACTAACCATGCAGGGTGTCCATCCTTTTAAATTGGGACTTTTGGGAACTATGTCATTGTTTACTCGTTTATCTGGTCACCCTGACATTTTTTTAAAATTTTTACTGAAGTTTTAAAAAAATAATTTAAAAATTATTGAAGTTAAAGGTAAAATAAGTAGCATAGCCACCTAGTGTTTGAAATCAGAACTGCAGCCGAAAGAGAAAAACACGGAGCGCGTTCTCCCCCACTTCCCCCTCAGAGAGTTTCGCAGGCAGGTTGCCAATTGTGAGAGGACAGCTCTTTTATATACAGAACATTGCACCAGCAAACATCATGATGACGAGTGAAGATGACACACAGTAAATTGTTATGCTTTGCAATGCTAGCGCTAATTTCAAGCGCTAATTTACGTTAGCATAAAATAGAGTGTAAACAAAAGCTACATCAACCAACAAATGCCACGCAGTGGCTGTTTTCCCTTAGTCTCATTTAATATATTAATTTGATAGTAATTTCATAAGTTTATAAGGACAAACACACTCATCTCTTGGCCAAAACATCATTTCTGCAGGCTCTTTTGCCAACATGAAATACCAAATGCTGCACTGTTGTTTGGCAACTTGGGGAGTTGCATATGATTGGTGCACTGAAGTTATTCTGTCACGTAACTCTTATTTTGAAAGGAGAAAAGCATGACAAAGACATTGTTGATGTAGAGGACAATTTGTTTATAGGGAAGCTTTTTTTTTTTATCCCTTGCAACAAATGTGAACATTTTAAATGATTTTTTTGTAAATAAATTCCTAATTATTTAGCCTTTAAGACTCTAAATACTGCAACTATCTGCTCATTGACCACTTTTGATCTACATTTTTTTCACCACTCTACCTTCTTTTTGAATCCAATATTTTGTGTGTCCTTGTTTCAGTGAGTCCTACTAAAGAGATAAAGGTAGTTGTTGGAGCTCGGCGGAGCAGCATGAGCAGCAGTTGTGGCAGCAGTGGTTATTACAGCAGCAGTCCAACACTCAGCAGCAGTCCACCCGTCCTCTGCAACCCGAAATCTGGTAGGATCACGTGAATAAGTTTGGATGTAAAACTGATGCTATAAAAAGTAAAAAGAGATGTGTTTACAAGTAGACACGCTTTTCTAAAGGTGTTAATAAAATGTTGGGGATATGCATAGGTAAAAATACGACAGAGAACCATTACAAACTTTACAATTTAAATGACAAATTTACAGCTCTTTTCCTTGCGTCTTGCTTTAGTTCATAACTTGAGTACCCTCCCAATGCATTTTGCATTTACAGCCTCCAACTTTTGTGCAAATATATATTTTGGTACAAATATATAACAGTAAGTCTTAGAGCACATTATCAGCATTTGTGAAAGCAAACAGTACTTAGCCTGTGAGACACAAAAAAACAGCACAAACAGCAAACTGAGCTCAAACTTTAATTCTCCCTGAGGACGAGTGTTACATTTCGTTTGTTTACAGTTTGGCCAGAGGCACTGATTCCTCTTTTAGGCACAATATTACCCCCAAGTCGTGCGTCAGACAGGTACAGATTGTTAAAAACACTACACCACATACAGGAAGGTACATAGGTGCTGGCAGGTTGCCAAAAATAACGTTCAAAGCTCAAGTTGCAGTTCTTCCATCACATATTGCAGTGGTTCCCAAACTGGGGGGCGGGCCTCCCAGGAGGGGCCCAGAGCCATTACAGGGGGGGCACAGCAAGGCTAAATAAAACTTATAGTTTTACACTGCCAGCAAAACATGGACAAATTTATGAAAGTAACAATGGGCAAACAATGACGAATCAAGAACAGAGATTTCAACTACTTAAAAAAAAACCTGATTTAAACAATGTCACACTACAGCAGATGAGTTGATCATTTCTTCTGCCACAGACATGGTTTTTACTGTAGTTAACGAAGAAGCAGCCAATAAATGATAGACTATTTGATGGTACGTTTCTTTTAAGCTTTGGGGTGCATGGGGTACTGGGATCAGGGGGGCTTGACATTATTGTTGTCAATAAAAAGGGGGCCCTGCAAAAAATGTTTTGGAACCACTGACATATTGGCTCCTTAAACCTCGGTCTATATATTGCTGTTACATACTATTCACTTGCAAGTCTGAACAGCTCACCAATATTTTCAGACTTGGTGGGTGTAAAAAAAAAATGTCAAGGTTGTTTTATTTTATGAGTTTTTTAATTGGGAGAAACGTCAAACTTTATTTGTTATTAAAAAGTGATATTTCCCCTTTCGATGATATGTTCAGCTTAATATATACTCTTCTAAAGCTGTGATTTTTAATTAGTACTTTAACAGTGTTATATCAACATGCTGATTTGGGTGGGAAACCCCCCCCAATTAAACCACTTAGGAGTTTTACAGTTAAAGGACATTAATCCTTAACTTACTTTTACATTTAGTACATGTTAATGTTTGTTAAACAAAAATATTAGGCAAGGCAAGTTTATTTGTATAGCACTTTTACTGTACAAGAGTATTCAAAGTGCTTTACATAAAACATTAAAAGCATGACAGCGGGGTGCAGGAGGCAATAAAAGGTGCTTTAAAAACAAACTTTAAAAGAAATATATTAGAAATATAGAAGACCAATAGCGGGTCATAACTGAAAATCTACTACAAACCATAAAGTAGTTTGATGTAATTTGTTTTGATGGAGTTAATAGATGATCAAGAGGAAAGCTGTTCTTTCTGTGCTGCTTGTTCCAAGTGAAAATCAGACTCATCATTTGGATATAAACTGCTTTAACTTTCAAATGCACATTTAAATAAAGGAGTGACACATTTAAGCTTCTGTGAGGTTTCCTCTAATCTTAAATCCAAGATGCGTTTTTGACAGGACTCTCTTTGTACCAGCAGAGCCCCCCTCGGCATGACCCACACAATGAACAGGAAGAGGAAGGCAGACAGACGCACACACACAAGCATACTTTTAGAGTTTTTCCCATGTACTTCTTCTTTATTATCATCAGCAATAATGTGTATCACATGAAGAAAAGAAAAAAGGGTCAAAGGGATTAAATTCACACCAAATGACACAAATAAGAAGAATAAGAGAAGCTTGTAGTCTGATATAATAATCTGCTTATTAAGTTGGATAGATCAAAAGAACTTTACTCGTGTTTGCTTCTGATGTGAGACAGAAATGACAGAGGGAAAGAGTTTTTAAACAAAGTTGTCTCATATATCTGATGAGATCACAATTCCACAGAGAGATTATGAAATTGTCCAGAACAAGAGGATAAAAGTTTGGTATTTACTTATCATTATCTTTCCTATAAGATCAGCATGAAGTTAAACACAGACTAAATGAGAAGAAGTAAAGCTTGTTAAGTTGAAAAGGACTGGAAATATCTTTAGGTTGTGCTGTCATATATCACCCTCAAGTCACTAAGTTTTAAACATTTCAGTCATTTAGTTTAAAGACTTTCATTTAAAGACACTATTAGACATAAAAGTCTAGTAAATCTCCATGTAGAGGTATGTTGAGTTGAGTAATGGTTAGGGGAAGTTGGAGGGGGGTTGTTATGCTTTTTTAAGAAGCAATGTGCCTCCAGGCTCTTACAGCATGTGAAGTAATATAGTAGTAAAAAAAAAAATCTAGAAATTTTAGATATGTGTGTTTTAATTTGATTCCGTATGCTCATACTTGATTCCACATGTAAAGGCATTGTTTATCCACTCACACCTATACTCTGTGTTAAAGGTTTTGTGTCAAAGTAATATGTTTTCTGGGTTTTTCTCAACAGTTTTAAAGAGGCAAGTGAGTCCTGAAGAGCTTCAGACACCAGGAGGGTCTTTTATAAAGAAGACATTCACTGTAAGAAACACACATGCACACACGCGTGATCCTCATTATACAGTACTGTGCAAAAGTCTCAAGCAACCCTTCATTTCCTTATAATTTGATAATAAGGAACTATACTTTCTTGTAAATCGTAAGTGGAGCAACAGTTCTCTGGACTTTCTGAAGGTCATTCAAGATGTTAGGACATTGGCTGTTTTTTCTCTCATTTTCAATCCAGTCTGTAGTTTCTTAATCAACTTAACACTGACCTGTAAATCATTCAAGCATAAATAAGGTAACTAATTCAAAGGTTGAACATAACCGACAAGAACAACAACAACAACAAAAAGAGATCTAATTTTAAATAAAATCTTTGTACACTTTACTGGCAGCCTGTCATAAAACATATTTTTTGTTTCCATTTCTTTAGTTGCATCTATGAAAAAGATAACATAATTTGACATTAAGTACTATTTCTGCACAAACAAGGTGATTCCCAAAGAGCTATTAGCTGGAATTTTGGCATATCTCAGCATGGTGTGCAGTGTGTCCTTTAAAAGTTGTGAAGAAAATGGACAAGTGGGGCACACAAGAAAAAATGGTTGAATTAAAACCAATAAAAATAAAAACTACATTAGATTAACAGTATTTGAAAGTCATGTTAAAAAAACAAAACAAACCAAAAACAATTTTAATCATATCAGGACCTGAGAAATGCATCTGGATCTTTAGCCAAGAAGCATCCAAAGAGCAGAATTTCCCTTAGAAAGCCTGGACAGAATTTTCTGAAGACTACTTAAACAAATGACAAAAAAGGCAGTTTATGCTGGCTTGAAGATTAAAGGTGGTCATACCCAATAATAACTTTAAATCCGCAGTGTGTAAGAATTACTCCCATCTAGTGGTGCGCTAATATATTACAAGCAACCGAGTAGTGGTCTACTGCAGGCTTACTGTTTTAAAGCGTTATTATGACTACGGAAGCTGCGGAGATTTGTAAATGTGAAGTTTGAGTGTCCCGTCAGGTGATGAGCAACAGAACGGTATATAATTATTATTTTTTTTATGCCAATGAGTTACAAGCGTGCCCTACATGTATTTAGTACCAAGCTACTGCTAATAGCTAACGTTATCGTATGAAATCATTTTTTGTGACTTGCAGACTCAACGATCATCTGACGAAGGGAGAGAAACAGGGAGAAAAAGCAGGGCAATGGACTGCAAGAGGAAGATCCTGTGCTGTAACATTACTTTGGTTTAATAACATGTATTTCAGCTGATTTATCCAGGGAGGTGGGCGGCGTATTGATAGAAAATAATTATTATCTGAGAGATATTTTTGCGTTGGAATGCTACAGTTCTGGTGATTAAATCACGCCGAGAAACTGGTTTTACTTTGGTCTATTTTGTCTGACAAGGAGGAGGACAACTACCCCCATCCCGTTGACAAATCAGTTGAAATAAAATATGAAACACAAGGGAAAGCTCTCGAAAAATAAGTCTGAAAGAAGCGCACGGTCACCTGCTGGTATGACTTCTGTGAAGAGTAACAACTGAAAACTGTAGCAACGTAGCTTTTCTTCTGTAGGCTAACTAACAATTTATTCAGTTCTGCCGTTTTATACAGTAAGTATCAGTAAATGATCCGACATAAACGGGATAATGAAGTAGTTGCTGGACCTGCCCTTTTTCGAACATAACGCCAAAATAAAGTTCAATGTTAGATTGCATTACCTCACCTATCCAGCAGAAAGCTGCAACCTCCGCGTTAGCTTTGAAGTCCCTGCCTCCATCTGGTAAATGCTCCGCCGATGTACATTCTTATTTTCTCCCGGTTATTATTTCTTTTTCTTTTCTTGGCTATTTTTTTCCTCCGTCTCGCAGGCAAAGAGTATAGATAGCCCTCCATTTCAATGTAAGCTGGCAAGCTGAATGATCTACACTGGTCTTGGCTTGTTTACACCAATATATTACACAAATATTTGTGAAAGATCTAAGATCAAGAACATCAATCTTTTGTTTTAATCACAAGTCTTTGATTAAAATGCTGTGAGATTTCAAACTGACATTTCATTGGCTGCTGTGGTTTTTCAGATTATTGGTGATGCTGTTGGCTGGGGCTTTGTGGTAAGAGGCAGCAAACCCTGTCACATCCAGGCAGTGGACCCTGGCGGACCTGCAGCAGCTGCTGGCATGAAGGTAAAAACAGGAGGCATGAAGTCTTGAAACCATATCTTTCATCTGTTAATTCCTGGGATTAAGTACTGAGCTAAAGAAAAAAAAACATTGAAGGTTAGAGGAAGGAAAATAAGGAGGGACAGATGTTGAGCTCTGATTGTGTAAAATATTAGTGTGACTTATATGTTTAAATCTAAATTATTTTTTTCTCCACTGTGCCTTGCAAGGAGTCATTTTAACAGTTTTTCCCCCTCAGGCATAAAGATGATACTTCCTTTAACTGAATAGTTTGCAGCAGAAGTGTTGGACAAAAATAGAAAAGAGAACTAGTTCTTTGGCCTGCAGGATGAGGACAGAGGAAAGGGGAAAAAAACTCAAGGAGCACAAAAACTGGGTTTTTGATGGTGATTCTGCTCCTACAGCATGCATGAAGGTATGTCAACAAGGGCAGGAGAAGGAATCCTGGGAATGCAGAGGATAGCAATTTTAGCCACAACATGGAGACAGAGGGGGACTGAATGAAGAAAAGCAGTAGAAGCTGAACGAGAAGCAAAAAGTAGTTGGAATGAATAGTGAGCCACTGTAAAAATCTTTTTCATTGTTTTCTTTAGAAATGAAACTGTGGTTTTTAAGTAGCTGTTGTGATTAATGGCGTGTTTGATTTAAAACCATTTAAAGCAAAATTTTGCTGATGAGGAAAGAGTTTGATATAGAGGAGTTTAAGTATCGGTACTGAAATAGGAAATAGTCAGTGGAAATAATATCAGTTCTGCTTTGGTTGGTTATTGTCATGGAAACATACCCACTGTAATATGGTTCAAGTCAGTCATAAAGGCCTCATTGCTCATAAAATGTGTTTCATATCTTGTGTTTGATTAGTTCTGTCGAATGCACGGTGAACTTATTTTGCAACCTTCTTCGTGAATTTAGAACATTTCATCACGTGATAAGAAAATGGAAATTCAGAATTAGGAGTTATTCTGTGTATTGAGTAATGTTTATTAATGTATTATCAGGGCTGATTAAATCCCTGGCATGCGGCAGTGTGTGCTACAATCTCACCAGTTTATTTGTTTATTAGTTTATATGTGCTTCCTATGAGGTTACTCCCATTTGACCTCACCTGAGTAGTTTTACTGATGTGCAGTGAGTTAGGAACACAATCCAGGGAGCAGATTACGAGGCTTGTAAAGTGCTGGGACTTCAGTCCAGGCAAAATGCCAAAGGAGTGGTGTATACTCGCTGTACTTAGGTTGCAGGTTGCAAAAATCATCAATATTTACCACCTTCCCATTTATCGTCACATATGCTCTTAAACATGCATGTGTAGTCTGTGTAGGTTGTTTTCTACCACATTGACTTGTAAAAGCAATGTCCTTTTCATAATGGATATGAGTTTTATGTAACTATCCGGTACATCAATGCTAAGCCACTTTTAATTCAGAACATAGATCAGGGAGTCTGTTTGTTTCACCTTGAGTCCATTTCTGATGGATGTTTCTATACCATTATGTGTGTGTCCAGAGGATTTTGTGCTTGTATATCATGGACACAGTCTGTTTCATAGGTGTTGGGTCTCCATTTGGAGCTGCAGTTCCAAATATTTTCCAAATAGCCCCGAATCTCATAGCAGAGTAAATATAGATAAAAACAGATCTATTTCAATCATATGCTAAGCTCCCACAAATAATGTTTTCTCAAAAACACAGTTAGTGTTTAAATTTTAAGTCTTTAAAGGCATCAATGCTGTTTGTGTTTTATGCCTTTAAATATCTTAATCCTAATATCCTGAACATAAGCTAGAAACCACTAGATCCAAACAATGCCTTGTTTGGATCTAGTGGTTGCTAGCTTATGTTCAGGATATTAGAATATTTTCTTGTCTAAGGCAATGAGGAGCAGTTAAGGATCAATGAGTTAGAGAAGAGTTTATCCTCTAACTCCAGTAACTGAATGATTCATCAGTAAGCAGAGGTTGGTAAAGTGAAAAAGGATCATGGTTGGTTTGACTGAGGGATTCTGAAACATTTCTTTGGCAAAGCCTGCTGTTCCATCCAAAGACTTCGGGGCTGGGCACTTCTGGTCTCTTTACCTCAGTTTAAAGCATTTTAACCATTAAATTAAAATGTCTGAATCAGGAAATATTAACTGCAGACTATCTTCATTACCCTGTGCACAGCTTTGATACGACTCGATTTAAAAAATAGTTTGAAAGCTTTCTTGTTCACACTTTCCTGGAGTCTTGTTGTCGCCGCTAGGTTGCCAGGCAACAAGTGCACTTCTTCAAGTCACAGCTCCTGGCCAGGGTCCAGACATGTACCACTGAGTGAAACCACTACTTGTTTTTAAGCTAATAAGTGTCATGCTGAGCTAAGCCAGATTACTCCTGGTTCTAAGTATCTCTGGTATCAATCTACTCTCCCAGCAAGGAAGGGCCCCTCATGAATGTATGTGCAACAAAACCTGAGAGTATTATTTCCTTTTTTTGTGCACATATTCTAACAGGACCCAAAGTCTTATTAGTTTTATAGGAAGCGGTTAACCCCTGCTTCAGCTGTAGCATCTTTCTCTCTATTTCTTTCTTTCACTTCTTTGTGCAAAAATGATTTTTAACCCTCTCTGTACAGAGTCATTAAGTTCAGCTGGGCCCCAGCTAAGACTAATAAACCCAGAGCCTGAAAGAAGAGAAGCAGCAGGGGGAGGTGTGGGGAGATAGTTAATAGGTTTATAGGAAAGATACCACAGATAAAGGCATGAGCAGGAGAGAAAAAATGTATATTCAGAGGGGCATGAAGAGTGTCTGGATTCGGTTTTGTTCTTCCTTTTATCGCTACTTCTCTAGCTGTTACCTCATTACTTTCACTGAAACATACAGAGGTGTCATGAAAACATTCAGCAGTCAGTGCTGTAAAAATGATGAGAAATACTTCAGTGTGCCTGTAACATCTAATGCATCGAGTGAGCGTTGTATGGACGACCCATGAAACATCTAGAAACATCAGCATCTGTTTCTGTCTGCAATCTGATTCATAGTTACATAAATATTATGATGATGAGCTGTTATGGGTCATCTGTAATTTTTCAAGTATCTTGCAACTTTTGGCAACCAAAGAATGAGGAGTGTGCATGTTTCTGAAAAGGCGAATAACTACCCCCCACTTCCCTCACTACTAAAACAAAGAAGGAAAAAAAATCTTTAGTAACGGGAAGTTAACCCATTCAGACTTGATGCAACATACATGTATGACCCTTTTTTAAAGATTACATTTGCTCTATTTTACCTTTTATCTTAAACTTTGAAGCACTTTTGAAGCACTTTTCAACAAGAGAACAATTTATGTATTTATTTTATTTTATTTTAGTATGGACAGAGTCAGTGATTTAAATCAAAAATAAAAAAATAAACTTACCCTCTTCGAGGGTTTAAATTTTACATTTTCTGTCTCCTTAAGGACTGAGATATGAAAGTTTTTGTGGACCACTCAGGGTGTTTTTTAAAACGTTCAGGTTTTATGTTTAAATGTGTCTCAGGTTTTGAAAGTAATTGCTAATGTGAAATGTTTGTAGCAGCGTTTAAAGCAACTCAGACAAGGTGTTTTATATTTATCTGTGTAAACCATGTCAGTTAACACCAACACTGCTGACTTTAGAGCTATGACTTTACTCACTGAGTCTTCTTATGTTACACACATAGTACATTTGTTCGGCTTTATTATCTTAATCTGATTTCTGTTTTAGTGTTTTTAAGACCTGTTCAGAAAAGCTAATCAATTCAGTTATCAAACAAGCAATTAATAAATGATTACAAGGATTGTGGTTGAGGCTGATTTATCAGATTATTTTGTGCTTGATTTGTGATGTTTGTATTAAAGAAAGCTCTATTAAGCTAAATTTGTGTCTAAACTTACCTAATGGAGTCAAATATTTATCTCTCAATTAAAAAAAGCAAAAAAAAAACACAACAAATAATAATTAAAAAAAACTCTCTGTGGGTATAAAGAACGACTCTGATTGAGCCTGCAGGTTTTGCAGCTTCTTTAGCCCAAACATTAAATCGCTCTCTTGTCATCTATCTCCAGGTGTGCCAGTTTGTGGTGTCTGTGAATGGACTCAACGTCCTCTGTCATGACTACCGGACCGTCAGCAACCTGATCTTGACCGGACCCAGGACAATTGTCATGGAAGTGATGGAGGAGGTACAGGTTTGACAAGAGCTGCCGGAGGAGAAAACCTTATACACAAAGAACAGAAATAACAGTAATAACAAGAGGACTGGAAAGTCTAGCACCATATTGACAGAGAAATATATCTCTTCACCATCACTACCTCCTGTTTGGACAAGGTGGTTTGATTGAGAAACAGGGTGTGTTTTGGTTTAAGGTGTTTGGGTTCAGTAAATGACCACCTGCAGAGGAGATTTGCAGGATGTTTTGGATTTGTTTTTTTTTAATAAAGACTGTCAGTCTTAAGTAGATCAGACTATATATGTGGAGCAGAAAACAACATTGCCCGTTGGTTTTTGAACTGAATCTGAAACAAATCTATTTCTGATCCTTAAGCGTGTTAAAAGGACGTCAGAGGAGGTTAATCAAAATTCTGACATTACAAGCTGATAAATAATTCAAAATTTAAAGCTGAAACTTTAAAAAACAGTGGCAGTTTCTGGCTGTTGCACACTGCCCTCTGCTGGGTAAGATAGGAAGATGCACTTTTTAAGACATTGCTGTCTTGGGTTTGTTTTGATTGTTTTTTCCCTTCTGAAACACAAGTTTAATCTGCAGATGACAAAATTTTGTTGATGTCTTAAGAATTTATGTCCAAAGTTGAAAAAGCTCAACTGTATACACAGTGATTATCAAATTGTTTAACTTTAACACTGCTGCAGGATTCAGCAGGTTTATCAAACATTATATGTAATTTTAGACAGTAATGACCCCGTAAGTCTCTAATAATGCCTTTTTTTTTTTCAAAGGATGCCGACCAGAAACTTCATCAGTGAAGCAAGATGCCAATATTATTGTTTGTGAGAGTTTTTATAAATTAGAAATGCGTGCTGTTTGCATTAGATGTTTCATATTTACTTTGACAAATAAGTCCTAAACTACTGCCAGTATCATGCTGTGGAAAACTGCTATATTTATAATCTATAATTTAGAAATAGCAAAGAATAAATTAAGTATAGCTTTTTAATTTAATTTTATTTTTTTTATTACAAAAACAGAAACTATGTGAGTACTTTAATAACAAAGGCATTCAGAGAGCTGATGTTTCTTTCTGAGTCTGAACAAAAGTTGATCTGCTCCAGAATTTAATGCTTTCTTTTTTTGTTCGTGCTCCAACTCTTAATAAGTTTCTTTAACATTGGTTTGATACTTTTAGGGTAATATTGCAAATAAATTGGACAAAATGTTCCACTCACACAACCTCTTTGAAAGAAGTTATTAAATTATCTTAATCAACAAACGCACTTTACAGGTAAAATCTTCCCCCTTTGGAGTAAAAAAACAAAACAAAAAAATCTCCAAGCGGTAGATGTAGGTACATAATATCTGTACATAATAACTGCCCTTAATTTGTATCTCCTGAGGAAAAATAAGTTCCTCCTTGCCTCACTATGATAATCTGTGTCACTGTGTCAGTGTTGTGTGCAGTAGTTACACACCTACTGGGATCACAGATAGTGACAACAGTGCAGAACATTTTTAACTCAACAGGAATAAAGGTTTTAAAGATCAGAAAGATAAGATGTACTTTTGTTTGGGGGGTGAGGGAGGGTATTTGTCAAATATTGAAATAGCAACCTCAGTAGTCTTCCTAATGTCCATCCAGAAGTCTTTTGTTTCTGTTTGTTAAGATTTTGCCCCCACCCTCTGTAATATTAGATTTTCTGGTTTAATTGATAGTAACTTCTCCTTTTCAAATCCCAGTATCACTAAAGAAATACTTGTTTCTCCCTGATGCAGATTTCTTTTTCTTAGTTATTCAAATGCCATGAGAACCACAAAGAAATTTGGTCAGCCTCTGGTCTTACTAGAGGACTTTTTTGTTTTAAAGATATTTACACTGAGATGATGTGTACTCTCAATGAAAAGCAGTTTTGATGCATAAATAAAGGGTTCAGGCTCCTCAATCGCATCATTTAACTGTATGTTTATAGACTGCTCTATTATGTGGTTCAACATGCTAAAACAAAAAGATTTCATTTAAAAGATATTTAGTAAAAGGAAGACCATAGATTATTGATCTTTGCTTATGCAGTAAATCTGTAGTC
This sequence comes from Rhadinocentrus ornatus, assembly GCA_037177495.1. Taxonomy (NCBI): domain Eukaryota; kingdom Metazoa; phylum Chordata; class Actinopteri; order Atheriniformes; family Melanotaeniidae; genus Rhadinocentrus; species Rhadinocentrus ornatus. The sequence goes on from JBAMHW010000006.1 coordinate 19,854,218, forward strand.
TTTAGTAAAATTAATCTACCTGTTTGTTTTAGGGTAAGCTACTTCTGCGTCAGTAGGCGAATATTTAGTCGATTAAAATGATTACTAAGAAACTAAGCAAATGAAGTAAAGTGAACTTGTTCTCCTCAATTTGAACATACCATGTGTTTGAGGAAGTCTTGAGTGTAAACAAAGCTGTTTAATTATCCTGCCACAGTGAACTGCCTCCAGATGTGTGTGTCGTTCTCTTGATGCTTAGATGTTATAGGCAGTGAGATGCATGGAAGCTGTAAAAAAGTTGATTTGTAGCTTTAGCTTCTATTGCAAAGCACTTCCACAGCTCTCATAGATCTGATTTATCTGACAAATCATTGTAGATGTAACGCAGCCAGGCTTTTGTTTAAGCATCAGATTTTCCCAGACATTAATGACATCCTCTGTTTGCCTCTGCTGAACATGTTGCTTCATGTTGCTGATTTCATAAGTCCATTTATGTTGTTTACAGACAATGTCATTCGTGGATGCTTCGGTGAAGGGTCACTGTAGAGAAAAACATGCAGATATTTTGATATTATTAAATATCTTAGAAAATGTTTATAGTTTTATCTCCAATGCAGCCATACCACACATCTCTTCTGTAAATACTATTACTTGTTAATAGTTAACATCTCCCTTTTTTCTGTTTTCTTCAGTCAAGAACTTCTTTATTTTCAGTTTAAACTCAGTTTTTGTTCTTTTAATTGTGTAGAAAATAATCTGGTTGAAGGCTTTTCACATAATGCAGATGATGGACAATGTTGTCTGATGGAAGCCACAGTTTTGTACAGAGGGATAAAGGTTGTAATGGAGTTTTTTTTCACCCCAGAAATGGAAATATGCAAAACTTGTTTGTTGTGAGGGTTTGTTGTGCTGGGTTGGCTGAAATTGGGTTCACTGACTGTTTAACTGAAAGTGTTTGCCTGAAGGTTTTATTTTGCTGCTAATCACAGCTGATGGTCGCCTCATTCCTCAGCATTTGCATTGAACGTGTTTGTTCCTTCACTTCTACTGACAATCAGTGTTTTCCTGCTGCCACCTTTAAAAAAGCAGCAATCTGACAGAATGTATCTGACCATTGTCTACATTGTACTGTTAACAGTATCTTTTTTATTTATTTTTTTTTCTTTAATAATTCATTTGACTAAAGGGACTCACTTAAATGTGTGTTTTCACCATGAGGCCAAGTTTTACCAGGTAAAACTGTGTGTTCGTTTTTCTCTCAGCCATCAAAGATTGAATGTTAGGTTTTAAGGTAATATAAGCTCACAGTACAAGTCTGTTTCATTGCTCTGATGTATTTAAAAAAGATTAAGTGTTTAATAAATAACTCGATTCAACCCTGGTATTGTGGCATTATCTTAATGACTCTTGGATTTTTGTCCAAATCTGATTGTTTCCCATGTCATGATTATTGTGCTCTGCATGTTAAATATTTTAAGAAAGCATAAACAAAACCAATCCATGTAAACAAAAAAAAAGAAAAAGTGGTAACTCTATCTACTTAAAGTCATCGCTGACTTTCCTGTCTTGGCAAATATATATTTACCTTCAGTTTACCCATCTCATGTGTTTGGAGAAAGTATAAATTTGAATGCATAAAGCAGTTAAAGCCGTCTCTGTGATGGTCTGTCACAGAGTAGCAGCTCGGATATGTTTATCAAGTTTCAAATCAAATCAAGTTTATTTGTATAGCCCTATATCACAACAAAGTTGTCTCAGAGGACTTTACAGAAAGAGG
>JBAMHW010000006.1:19865314-19877598 GCA_037177495.1 Rhadinocentrus ornatus
CCTCCACTAGCTCTGAGTACTTTGCCTTCTTTCTCTCATGGGCCTCCTCCATCCGGTCCTCCCACGGCACAGTGAGCTCCAGGAGAATTACCTGCTGGCTTGCTGCTGAGGTGAGAATGTCTGGCCTTAATGTTGTCTTGGCGACCACCAGGTCAATTTTGAGCTCCCAATCACGAGCCGTAGCCAGCAGGCCCTGGGAGGTATTTCGGTGAGCTGCCTCTCCCAAGGCTCTTGCTGTGGCTGATTCCACTGCAGAGAGCATCCGCAACGGCATTCAGGACTTGGTCGTGTCTCCAGCGGTAGCGCCCTTCACCCAGGGCTCTCGGACAGCAGCTGAGGATGACACTTTCTCTACCATGCCTCACAGCAGGTTGTTTTTTAAAACAGTAGTAAAAAGAGTGCCACTTATTGATGTTCCTTATTATTAAATAATTTTAAATCATATGGAAATCCACTGAAGATTCACAGGCATCTATTTGTTATAGATTTGTGAGATCTATTTTGGTTATCAGAGGTTTTAAAAAAGACATGTTTTACCTATATGGGTCCAATACTGTGGTCAATGGGACACAATATGGAAGTCATAGTTCTGATTTAATGGATGGAGTGAGAAGTGAAGTGGTTGAATTATTGTTTATTAATAATTGTTTTATGATTTTTTTCTTTAAAATAGAATAATTACAAATCATCCAGCTTTGATGGTAACTTTGATGCTACATTTACAAACTTCAGTGTGGCAAAAAGTGTTGATTCAACCAACCAACACTAACTGCCAGAATTGCTAAAGGAAAAAGGAGAATTAAAAAACTGAAATCATGAAACAACTAAGACACAGACTTAAAAAGTGCTGCAGTTCAGGAAGATTATATTTACCTGAGTATAGTGTCAATTGTGCTACCTTTGATTGTTGTGTGGTCTGCCGCAAAGGGGTAACAGATAAAAGGGAAGAGGATGACATAAGGACAGGAAGGGAGGAAGAGGAGGAAGGACAGAGAATCCTTATCCACCTGATTATAGTGCTTATGGCATCTGGACAGTTGTTTGGATAAGGTGTATGAGTATTTCATTTTTGTGTGTGAGTGTGTGCCCAAGGGACACACCTGGAGTGAAGCTATTCAGTGTTTCAGCTCAGGCAGCCGCTGGCATATTTCACCAGTCTCTGTTTCCCATGACTCCCTTTCTTCACAAAGTCTCTACAGCAGCAGAGGAGCTGAGTGTATGAACAGAATTACACAGTGAACTCGGTCATTTTTTTCCAACACAGACGGATGAAACCATGGTTTGTAAAATTTCTTTTTAGGAATAGTTTAACATGTTTGAGAATTCTGCTTCTTGTAGAGAGTTAAAAGGCTGATGTATACCTCTTTCATACAACATGTCTGGCAAGCAGATGGTCAGCAAAGCATAAACCCTGGAAACACCCTGGCACAACCTTTAAACCACAAGTTGCAGTTTTATATACATTTCTGCACTAATTAAACAGAATAGTTTACTGGGGTTATTTATGCTATTTGTCCATCTGCATGTTAACCTTCATTTATCTTCTTTAGGCTTATGCAAACATCAAATAAGTAATTTAAAAATGTCAATTAATTTGATATTTATGGGTTATTCGAACCACTTGCTGAATGCAGCCATAACACCTCTGGTATCATTACAGCTTAAATATCTTCAGCTGGTTTGTATCCAGCTACCCTAAATATTTATGGACAAAGTGGAATTAACAGGAACTGATGAATACCATTTGTAAATCTAATGCACATGAAGAGGGTTGTTTTGGATTTGTTTTTATTAGATTTTTTTTTAAATCTTAGAAATAAAATAATTCTTATTTTTCAGGAATGATCACTTACAATTAAGAGGTAGAGTCTAACATTTTGGTTTTGTTGATGCAAAAGTTCAAGCATCACGCTGCTAGGAAATGATTGCATTTCATTTTAACATTCCCTTTCTTTATTTTTAGAGAGAGACAGAGAGAGAAAACCTTAAACTTCTTATTGCCTCTGGTTCTCTTGAAATTCCAACTTTAGTGTGTCATTGCGCCTTTAACATCCCAGCTGGCCGCGCAGTGGGACATGGTCAGGCACCTGCTCTGAGCGCACTGAACAATCCTCACGTTGACTTTTGTTTTCTAGCTTACACAAGTCAACACACAACCAACTTTTAGTACTGAACGCTTGGGACTTATATAGCTGCACTCAAAGCGACAGGTCCAATCGAGGGACCAAAACCGACTTGGAACACGCGGGTCGGCGGAGGAGCAATTTCTGCGCATCGCCTCGCTTCGTCTTTTCAGCCTGTCTGAGATGCACACGGAAGGAGGGAAGGCTTAGGACAGGGAGAAATAGCCGGAGGGAGGGATGGCTGAATAACGAGGCGAGAAACACCCACTCCGGACTGACCGAATTGTATCCGGAGAGAAAGAGTGAGAGAAAGAAAAGCCCGAGGAAGAAGAGGAGATAATAGAAAGAGGGGCGCTTTGGGAAGCAGCAGTAGCACTCGTCTTTGGCATTCAGAGGATTTCCTTTGGGGATAAAAAGGACACCTTGAATTAATGACTGGAAAGGTACGAATGACTACTTTATTAATTGCGCGTGTAGCTGAGTCGATCTCAGGTGTTCTGCGCTGGAGTGTTTCCAACGCAATCTGTTAATTAGTATAAATCTGATAGTTTGCCGCAATTCTTGCGTGGAAGCTTAATTAAAATGCGACAGCAGTACTTTAAAACCAGCTTTGGACATTGAAGGAAATCTATATGGAAAAGGGTAAAAAAAAATTAAATTAAAAAAGTAAAGAAAAATTTATTAAGACAGTAGAATTTGCTCTTTTTGTTTATATAAATGAGAAGGTTCTGCAGTCTTTAATGACAATCAAATTTATATATCATATTCAGTATGCGTGCAAATTATGGCAGCTTCAAAACAAAGTACACTTAGCAAACTGATAAAACTGCAACTAACGTGACGCTTTAACTCCGTTTTCCGTTGACTAATTAACCAGTGTAAAAGTTGCTCTTGTATAGCAATAAAAATGATGCAGCCCCAGTGGAAGAGAAACTTTTGCATTATGTGTTGGGCTAAATATTTAGAGTAAAATACTAGGTCTACAATAAAACTTGCTCTGGACTGCCTTAATTTTGTATGATTACCTTATTTGTGTGCATGTAGAAATAAACTCTTTGTGTTTAATCCTTTTCTTTTTCTTCTTCATGTCTATTGCCTGAGCTACAGGAAGGAAAAACATTAAAACACCAAGCCATATCCTGGAGTATTTAAACCTAATGGAAATGCACTGTAATTTTTCTGATCTGTTGGCTATTTCTGAGTTGAGGGAACCCAGCCCTTCCATACTTCTGGGTTACAGCTGTCATTGAAATTAGAACAACTTTCACCTTATAGAGCTATTTTATTAATGTGACTGTCATCCAAATGTACTGGCAAGAGACACATGATAAGATGTCTTTAACGTGTCCATCCTTCCTGCAATAATGAGAGGCAGACTGGAGAGGTGGCAAAGGAGAGGATGCAGAGAACAAAAAGTGAACAATGAAAGGAGGGGATGAAATAGGGAGAAGAGGGGAGGTGCTGTCATGTTTGCTCTTTTTGTCCCACAATGGCACTCATCAGATGTTCCCTCTCCGGACTGTCAATCAACCTGTGCTTGCTCTTTCTGTTACTTTGCCTTCTATCTGCTTTTTCCTGTCAGGTCTTTTGTTAATGTTCCCCTCTTTTCTCTCCTCTTTGCTCATCTTTGTCTCTTCTTTTCTCTTAAACAATGTCCTCCACTGTTTCAACCTCTGCCTGCTCTGTGTAGGCGAGAGGCTCTGGCACTGGTCTGTGGTCAGTCCAGACAGCAGGCTGCTACACTGTAATTGTAAAATAAATTGGATTAGAGACATAGCTAACTGATTCCAGATCAGTGAGTTGGAATTGTGTGGGTAAAGTTCAACCCACAGTCTGTCTTCAGCTGAATGGCATTCTTGGTTTTTCTTTGTACAGAAATCCCTGTTCCTCTTTGTTTTCCTTGCCTTTCATTTTGATCCTTCCTTCACTTACTCAGTCTGTTTTTTCTCAGTACAGGTCTAGAACTGCTGGTTATGAGGATGTTGTTGACGGAACAGGTCAGATGGTGTTTGTGGGCTCCACTGGTGTTACTGGCCTTCATTTCTTGTTACCCTAGTGAGGCTCAACGTGATGGTAAGTGCATTTTCGTGTTCTCCAAACTTCCTCCTCTCTTTCTTCGCTGCTCTCACTTAGGGCTGCTTGATTATGGGAAAAATGATAATCTCGATTATTTTGATTGAAACTGAGATCAAGATTTTCAAACACGATTAGAGAAAAAAAAGAAACGGGGTGTGTGTGTGTGTGTGTGTGTGTGTGTGTGTGTGTGGGGGGGGGGTGTTGTGGTAATACAGACTTTCTTTCCACGCGACACGCGATTAAAATAGTGACGAGATGGCAGTGATGCCGTTTGTCCAAAGTGTTGATGGTTTCTTAAATCCGGGTTGTTCACTGTGTTAACTGAGCGCTGGTCTTTGGTGAGAAAACAAGTTGTGTTTGTTATCTCTCTGTCTCTGGGAGCTATTTCCTTGTGTCGTGTCGTAAGCCCCCGTGTGCACGTCTATGTGAACAAGCGCAACATTTCACATGCACGAATGTCGCCTGTCGCTTGGCTGGAGGAGAGCAGCTATTTTCGCCTCATCGCGCAGGTTCAATAGAAAATGAGTACAGAAGGAGCGACGTTGCCTCCCGTGTGTCCAACCTATAACTTGAGAGGTGTTTGCATCTCAAGTTGAATTAAACCAAAGCGGCTGGGACTGTGGGAGGAGTCTGCAGCAGAGTGCAGCACTGCAATGCCAGTGGCGCTTGATTTGCAACTGGAAACAGCACAAGCGTAAACTGCGAAGGAGCAAAATAATCAGACCATTTCATTTTTATTGATCCTTGAAAACCCAGATCGTAATTGTGATTAAAATTTGATTAATCGCCCATCCCTACGCTCACTGTACTTCCACCTCTCTGATCTCCCTTACACACCATGCAAATCCAGAACTTTGGTCATCCATTCTCATCCTATCCAAATGCACTCCACTTCTTTCTCTTTTCCTCCTCCAAGGCTACATCCACTCCTTTTTCAGCCCTCCATCTCTTTCTGTCTTTCCCTCACCTGGCCCCTTTCTGTCTCCTCCTCCACCATTTCCACCTCACTCTGGCTTTTGTCATCGCTCTGTTTGATGCACATGCTCAGATCTAATCAGATTATATCATGCTTATGATCATATCGCTCACATCGTTATGCTATTTCTCCCTGGCAGCATAGCAGTTTTTGCAACCCTGCTGCCAAAGCTGCCACGCAGAGGGGATTTCAATGAATGTGCTGTAAAAGTGCGCTGCACAATATTTTACACTTCAGTGTGCTGTGGAATTACATCAACACACCTGATTTAATCAAACTAATCCATTTTCAAAAAGTGTTTTTTTTGTGCATATTGTGATCGTGGTTGTTTAAAGTCTGGTTGTATCTGTTGATAAAATAACTTTAGAGGTTTCAGAGGTACATTATCCAGTAGTTCTTTTTAGTCATGTGATTAGCACCAGGAGATCACATGACACATGTCAGATGCTCACATTTTGTGTGTTGCTTTGAGTGGCAAAAATTCATAGTGTATGTTTACATTGAGTACTTATGAGTGAGTATTAGAGGCAAAAATGACATGGATATAGCAATTATCTAAAATTGAAACAGATGGACACTTCAACATTCAGCTGATCCTTCATCCTTGAGTGCTTGTGCATTTGTGTTTATGTTTGTTTATGTTTGTGTGTGTTGCTTACATTCCCTCCAGGATGTAGTCATTGGAGCAGGAAAGCAGCAACTATTCATTAGAGCATCACTTCACAAAATCCTGAAGTCGATTAAATTAAGTTACCCACACCTAATTCTTTTAGTAGTAAATGTAATTAAATTTTGTAAAATAGTAAATTTATTAAATGGTCTTCCAGAGAAAAAAATTATAATTATTAGCTTTGAATGTATCAAAAATGTGTGTGGCTGGATTACAGGTTTATCAGTGGAGTCCTTTAATCAGCAATGATAGCTTTGAAGTGAAAGTAGTTTCCTGTTCTTATTTCCTATACTGTGCTCTTTCCCCTTTCTTTCCCTAATACTCTATGGCTTCATACTCTTTGCTCGGTTCATGCTGTCGTTTTAATTTCCTGTGCGCTCCCCATCTCTCCTAATCCATTTTGACAAAGTACTTTTACTGCAGTTCTGATCAGCACTTTCATCATGCTCTTCATTGCAAGCAAACAGAAATTAGAAGGAAGACACAAGTGTGGCAGTATAAATTAAGCTGGTATCCAATCCCACTGAACTGCAACAGAACAAGGATGACCTCCCAGACACTTTGGGGGGACTAGCTCCTATTCAATCCAATCACTGGGGAGCATCTGATAACCATTTTTGTCCCATCTGTCCCTGTAAATTGCAACATCTGGTTGCAGGGGATTACAGTTTGGGGATTAAAGTGTTTGTTTATACAACTGAAAGCCTGGATTTTGTCAGGAACACCCACCAAAAGAGTGGTGAAAGCATGAAATGGAGAAAGATGCAATGTTTCAAATATTGCTTCTCTGATTAATGATTTTTGTAGTCTGCAAAAAAGTCGGTTACAAAAAAAAGTTGCTATAATATATCTTCTTTGCTAAATATGCTGATGATAGCGTTCTTTCCACTTTATTCTAAGATGGGGTGATTTCCTTCTAACGCTTATAAACAATGTTTATTATTTCAGTTGCAAGAATCCTTTTTCCTGACCAAGTTGTTTGAGCTTCTGCAAACACAAATATTTAGCTATAGTTTTGCAGCTGCATTCATAAAACAAGGCGGAGGTTATGTTTTGGTTTTTCTGTCTGTCTGTTAGCAGCATAACTCAAAAAGTAATAGACTGATTTTGATTAAACTTTTAGGAAATTCCAGAAAAGAAATAAGGAACAAGTGATTAGATTTTGGGAGTTTTTTTCTTTTTTTTAAGGATTCTTTACAGGCACAGGGCAGGTGCAAACATCTGGGAGCATCAGTGAACTTTTCCACATCACCAGTGAAAGCAAAAGGTTGCTAAAGCGTAACACCATTGGATTTTCACTGTCAATCCTCAGAGGTTCTTAGATTTTAAAATATGCTGAAAGGTTTTGTTGTGGTGGACTGCCATAAACATAGTTGTTCCACAGACAACAAGAGATTGTTCTTTGAATTACTGAAAAGACACAAAAGCCCAGAAAGATGTGATAACTGGCTAGTGCTCAAGCTGGTTAATGCTGACAACCTTGGAGTCCTTCAAAATATTCAACAGTTTGTTCAGATCATTTTGTGACTAGCAAGTAAAACATTTATTAAGATCTTACTGTTTCAAACTTATGGTTGTTTTGGTATAGATGCCAAAAATACAACAATGCCTGGTTACAGTAACAATAACAACTGTTGGTGTTTGATGTGAAGTTCTCAATGTTTCTTGTTAGCAGCTCCTTTACAATGTGATGGTGGCTAGACATGAGGGTATTCGTTCAGTCCTACGTCCACTAGCTTCGCCTCATATCTTTTTCTAGCCTTGATACTGAGGGTATCAATATAACTGTATGACATCATGGATTATTTTATATTAAAAACCAATGGAGAGAACTTAAAAATATGACAAGCTGCACACTTCAACATGGATGCTGGTATGATGCAAGGTTTGGTTTCACCAGCAAGCTGTTCATGGTCACGTGACCACCGGGTTGTGATGTAGGCTTGCGACTGCCCATGGGGAGTTTGCCATTAGAGCTTCTAACTCAAAAACGAATTCCCGCAATCCCTGGCAAAAAACCCCCCAAAAACCAAATAACAATGGCTTGGTGGAGGTCTGCGCTGTCTGATGGCTTCTATCACTGTTTGCCTAATACATGCCTGACCTGCTTCTTACAGTCAGCAGAGATTCCAGCCTGCAATCATTCTGTTTATTTCACCAATAATCCGAGTGTTATGCTGTATTAGATCCAATTATTAGGGATGTGCATGTTGAGTCGGTACTTTTGCCAGTCAAAATATTGGATACTGTTAGTGTTATTGGTTTCATGCTGGTTATTACTCATTCTGTTTTATATTACGTTTATATATTTTATATCTTTGATGTTTAGTATAAGGAAACATTCATGGGATGTGATGCCAAACTGTAACCCTTTTATCTATTAATACTTTATCTAAATCATGCTTTAAAATATCCTTAACCATGTTTTAATTAATATCTGACCTAAAACATATTTTACACTCTTCTAACAGTTTCACTAAATGCAAAATTTTGGGATGTTACAGTTTTTAAATGAAAATGTAGGCCTGTAATTGGCCCGCAAAAGGTAGTACTTCAGCATTTGTTTTATCCTGCATGATAGATCCATGCAGTGCAGAATGTAGAAATGCTACCATTTTAAGAGGCAGAATTAGGGCTACAACACATGATTATTATATTGTGATTATTTAAGTTAGTTGTGGTCATGGCTGAATAATCATAATCATCTTCATCCACTTTTGTGAAAATAGCTTAACATAAACATATTTAACAACGTTTTCCACCATATAATAGAACTGAGTGACTTGTATTTTAAGTTTGGTGCCTTTAATTAGCATCGTTGGTGCTGTAAATGATTTAATTAATACCAGCTTTTAGTTTATTAATGGCCTAAAAATGAACAGAGATCATTGTAATTGTCTACTAAATGTGAATAATTTTTATGGCTTTAAGCTAATGCCCGAACAGTGTAGTAACTTAATAAATTCTAAATTTTTGTGGTAAATTTTAATTCATAGTCCAGGGTTTTTTATCACACTGAATCTTGAAATTATCCCTGGCTTGTAAGTTTGTTTGGATGAAAACTACCCCTATTTTCTACCAATCATTTTGTCCAGTTGTAATGTTGAGTCCTTTTCATGAATAAGTTCTTTTTCGGAGACTGGATTTAGACACATTACATAGTCTTTATTGTGCTTCAGTGCTTCATTGTCTGACCTGTGGGAACGGCTCTGAGACTGTTCTCACTGAAGAAATGGAGCAGTGTGCAACAAAGTGGATTGTTTCTTTTTTCCACCTCTTTTTTTTCTCACTGACTCTGTCTTTTCTTTAAAACATATTGAAAAGGGAAATGTAAATTTTGTTCTGAGCTCATCCTACTCAGAGGGTGCAATGAGTGATCGAACACTCTTGTGGTCTCTTGGCTGCTGTTTTAATTTTAGCAGTAAAAACAGCAGGAAAAATGGCAGAAAGAAACAGAAGAACTGATCTCATTCTTCGAAAGAGAGAGAGAGAGAGAGAAAAAACCCCAGTAAAAACAGTGTTAATGAAACATTTATCACATTTATATACAGTATATGTGCAGTCCTGGGTAAGTGGCAAACTGTAAAACATTTGTAAATGTGTGTGTTGGTATGTTAGTATGTGTGTGTTTCATTGCATGTGCTTACACACATATTTAATTATTGTGATTGATTTTGTTGATTGACCGACAACTTGGATCAATACTGTGCTTCGGGAAACATCACAATAGATTATGTGCTCAAAGACATAGCACTTTTTTGCAGTTGTGTGTGTGTGTTAACGGTATGGTTAAAGGGCAGCTTGGTGAATTAGTATGAATTAGAGCATTGTCCAGTAATTTCACTTATAGTGACCAAGGAGAGAAGCAAATGATGAGATTCATAAACCAAAGAAATATGCAACAACCTGTTTGGAATTTAAAAGTGATAAATTATCCAAACCTCAGCTGTTGTCACCCCCCTCCTGTCCTCAGCTGATGCTGATGTTAATCCAACTTGACATTATCATCAGCCATTTCAAACTGGATGGAGCACTGAATTGTAGATGTGATGATAAGGAGGTGTTCAGCCTTTCGGGGATTGTCAGAGAAAGTGAATAATCTGTGATTATAAATAAAAATAATCCACATAAATGGAAAATAAGCTGATGAAGATTTCAAGAAACATGAAAGTTTGAGAAGAAATTTTACAGAACTAATGGGGTATAAAAACTGCATAACTGGTTAGCGCACAACATCATCCACAATGTCTAGTTCACTCCACTTCCTGTGTGTTATTAAAGTGGGATTTTGTGGGATATTATCAAGGGTCTCTGGGTTGAGCAGAGGTGATTGTAAAGTTGCATAAAACACCTGCTGAATAAACATGAACAGCTGTATTGGTTAGAAGAGTTTATTTAAAAAAAATATTTAACTCATTAAGTCAGTTTCATTGAATCAGTTGAGTATTGATTGGACTTATGTGCAATGCTATACCCAATCATTCTAAAAGGTTTGATATATTCCTTATACATGTTTTACTTAAGAGTTTATAGTGATCTTGCTAAAATACCCTCCTGAATATTCTTCCTGTTTAATTTCAAAGATCTCCTGCAGAATATTTTTCACTTTTGGTTGGTAGGCATTGATAACATAGCCTCTTTTAACAGACTGCACATGGGGATGGATCATAGAACACACTCATGGTATTCAGCCACTCCTTAAGAGAGATTTTATATGCATATGCAAATTCAGACACACACATATGCCGCAAAGAGGAGAGTGCTGAAAGATAAAGGCATCACTTACACAGGTATGTGATGGTGCATAAAGGCGTTAAGTCACTAAAACACAGAAGTGGAAGGAAGAAAAGGATAAGATAATAAAATGAAATGATAAAAGAGCAGAAGAGAGGGAAGATGAGAGGTAAAGAATAGTTTAAATCCAAAGAGCAGCGGAGGAGATAAAAAGAGTGGAGAGGTGATGGATTTGCATTAAGTGCTATCTCGGTGAGCAGAATAGTTTATGTACAAATGAGACGTTGAACACTGAAAAATGCGTGCTGCAGTGCTCACATGCATGCTTAGACACACTCCCCCCTTCTTCATCATGTACAATACAGTGTTGCTATCTTGTGGTGACAGCGCAAGCCAACAGTTGTCATCCATAAATCCTGTGCATTAGCAAAGCTACTGTAGCCTGAAGACTTACGGTTGAGCCAGTACCAGGCTTATCTGCAGAGAGAAGAGGAGGAAAAGGAAAGGTATAAAAAAACTTAAATGATGGAAGGAAGAGTGAAGAAGAAGAAGACATTGGAAAGATGATAAAAGGAAAGATGGAAGCATCAAAATTTGACAAAAATAGAGCAAAAAGAAGAAATGAGAAAAAGTAAAGCTATGTAAGAAAAAAAGACTGTAAAAAAGATGGTATAAAAGGGCTAAAGATTGAAAGGGGACAGAGATGGAGAGAATTAAAAATAGGGGAAAACTAAAAATGATAGACTGGAAAAGAGCAGAGAAGAATATGTTTGATGAAAAAAGTGAAGTGTAATAGAGAAATTGTTGAGTAATTAGTAAATGATTGAAAAGGAGGATGAGGAAGAAGCTGGATGGGAAAACGACCAACATTGATTAAATGGTTAGTCAAATCTAGAGAGGGAAAGAGGAAACTTGTAGTTGTGGTTGAAACGGGACTGAGGGGAGACAGGGAGATTAATTTGACTGCGAGCATTAACTCATCTAGGAGGAATCCCTGCTAGCTTTCACTACTCTTAATCCTGGAGTAAGTCATCCCTTCTCAAACTGGTGTATCAAGCTGTGCTTTTTTTTCTCAGATACTTCCTGTTCACACTGGGCCTCCAGCTAGAAGACGTCTCTGTTTCACTGTCTCTACAGGAGATAACTCAAACTCAGATTTGAAATTGGACCATCAGAATCAGGGTTCAGCTTCATGAGCTGAGAACATGTTAAATACAGTTTTTGAAAGGATTTGCATAATTTTCATACTGAGGATTTTTCATGTTTCTCACTGAGGACTTAGGGGCTCTGATTATTTCCTGGAGCTAAATTTTTTCTGCATTTGGTACCTGGTGAAAGTTTTATGTGAGTAGGTGTTGGGAACTCGTTGATTCTTTTCAGATAAGTTCCTCTGCCCATGTGCTGAACACACACAGCAAGTATTAGACAGGTCTGAACTATTCGTCCAGGGCTAGTGCAGTTTCCACGAAGCATATTATTGTGATATAAAGCGAGGTGATGGTGACAGTGTTTGACAAAGCAGCTTGGCACCTAGGATCAGAGAGACGAAGTGTGAAATGTGGAGTTCTTGCACGATATTTATGGCTGTACGACAGTAAACAAGAACAGACGTGTCAGCTTGTGAAAAGTATTTACAGTGAGGAAAATAAGTATTTGAACACCCTGCTATTTTGCAAGTTCTCCCACTTAGAAATCTTCGAGGGGT
>JBAMHW010000006.1:19877698-19889202 GCA_037177495.1 Rhadinocentrus ornatus
AGACCCCTCCATGTTTCTAAGTGGGAGAACTTGCAAATTAGCAGGGTGTTCAAATACTTATTTTCCTCACTGTATATTGGGTGCCCTCATGTTCTGTCAGCATCCACAGCTTTATGCACCTATCATTAATCATAGTTGCATCTAACTTACACAGTAGGTCTTGACATACAGGGTTAAAGCAGGCTCATTCTGTTTTTAAATTATTTCCTTTCACCTATAATTTAGTACATGTATGTGTGATCATTTACATGAAAAGCAAAGGTAGAGGTACTCAAGACAATTTTCACCCAGTTATTAGTACTCTGTCTGCCAACTCATTTCACATAATATTAGACACGATAAATTATATAAAAGTAATAAGCTACTTGGCGCTTTCATGCACTTAAAATTATTCATAGATCCTTATTGTGTGGGATAATTACACCTTTTCATGCTATGCATTTTGAATATTAGATAGCTTGTGACTACTTAAGAAAAGCAGCAAGCGAAATATAACATTTTGAATAGGTGCTCTGTGTGTGTGACGTTCTGATTATGAAATTTTCAAAAAGTTGTTTTTCTTTGATAACTAAACAATGGATTTATTTTTTCCTTTTATGGCTTTTTTTCCCCCTGAGTTGGGACTTGACAGTAACTTGTGAGATATTACCATGACTAGAAAAATGATCAAATATCTAAATTAAAATTCTCACAAGTTTGTAAAGATCACATTATATCTTAAAAAATGCATTAATTACGGAATAAGCCTGACTGGGCATGAACTTTTTTTTACAAAGGCCTGCACTTTGAGCTTTTCTACATATAAAAATACAATTTTGATTATTCATTACCTTGTTTGTGGCTTTAATGGGATTTCCCACAAAGAGAGATGAATGTCTGTTCCTATCTGTGGTTGAAAATCATGAACAGCACACCTCTGGCTTGTCTACATCATATCACCTGTGTTTGTTTCACTCTCACTCTGAATGCAGTCGCTACATGTCAATGCTCACTGATTAAAAGTAACTGATGGATAAGCATCAGTGTTTATACATTGAGGGATTATTGAAATCTGTAGTTAACTGTTAGCATGATTTTATTTTATGTTTTGGTTACATTGTTAGTTGCAGTGACTATATACAAAGGCAACACACTTAGATATATCAAGGAAGCAATGAAAAGAAATAAGAGTAAGAAAGTAAAGTGATAATGTCATAGACTCATTTTTCTGAGGCTGAGTCGTAATATATTTCAAAGAATTCTTCAAAATGTAACATTTTCTGTAGAGTAATGAATCCTCTGGAGGAATAATTTTTTTCATATGTTCTTGAGTGTAAAGTGGTGCTTTTGAATCAATTTTAGCAATGACATTTTTTAAGTGAAATGTCAAACAATTTATAATTCTATTCTTAAAAGCATGGCTGTAGCCCCAAGCTGATTCGAGAAAAACTATGACTAACACAATGTATTCTCTGTCACCAAGCTATTGTAAATATTCTCTTTAATTTCTTTGTCCATGTCTGCAAATTTAATATTTGTTCTGATCCAATATTAGTTTGCTGGTTGACTGCATTTATTTTTTCCATCTATTACTTGTTTAATTACAATAGAATTTTTTGGAAAACATCTCATTTGCCTCTCTGTCACAGAGAATGTGCTATCTGTGTTTCTGACAGCAATCAGCAGAAACTCAAGCAGAGTAGTTGCTGTCTCTTTCTGCAGACCAGTACAGATGTGTTTCCATTGACAGAGGATGCAGTTTAATGAGTTGCTAAGGATGTTACACTTGTCATTTCTTCCTTATATGTAGATCAGAAATGATGGCATACACTCACATATGGTTTCTTTTAATGCATCTTTATTAGTTTGTTACACAGACTATATGAAAGATGTATCCAACGTGTTTGATTGACCGAAAAATGAAATCAATTAGTGTTTAAGTGCGGTATACCAATGACGGTTGCTCCGTGCTGGCTCCAATAGACTCTTACTTAAGAAATCAATACATTTTTCCCAAAAGTTGTTATAGTCATTAAGCAATTTTTTCTTTGTCCCTGAGTGTGCTGGTAGTTCTTCTGAAAGTAATTCCAAAGCAGTTATGTGAACATCTAGAGCAGGGGAATTTAACTAAAATTTAAAGAGGTCCACTTAGACAACTATTTTTTTGTCTCGTCTTTATTCGTGAACTAAAATGTCCATAGATTTTAGCCCAGTCTTTAGTGAACTACATTTTTGTCTCGTCTTTTTTAGTCCACGAAAATGCATCCTGATTTAGTCCCAGTTATTGTTTATTAATGGGAATTTTAGTCCCGTCTAGTCTAGTTTTGGTCTAGTGAAAAATGTGCGTTGACGAAACTATTTTCGTTTAGTTTTTGTTAACGAAATTAACACTAAGGCAGAAAACTGATGATGATCACGTTTAGGTTTACTCACTTACCCCATGTGTCTGTTGCCTCACTTGAGTTGCAAGCTAAAAGATGAGTCTGCACATTTGTTGTTACATTTATCCTTACAATTTTGTCTTTTAGTTTTTTTCATTTATTTATTTTCTTAATTTCTTTTACTTGTGGTAGTGAACAGAACTTTTGCTTATTTAGGTTATCAGGGCATTCTTTAGGTCAAGATTATAGTAGAGCACCTCCTACTTGATCACAAGAAAAATACTTCGAATGGCCTGTTGGCACTGACAGTAACATTTATATTCAACAAGTTAGTGATTTTTAAAGTTGCCACATTTCAACATGGGTCTTGAAAAACTTTATGTATGAAGGGAAATTGCTGGACTTTTAACAGCAGCAACATCCCAACTGACCAGTTGAGAGAAGAAAAAAAAATTTGTTGTTTCAAAGTGACCACAAAGAAATCTGAATGTAGCCATGTTTTTCTTCTTTCTTTGCACACTTAGCATGATCAGGTAAACCCATTTCTGAGGTCAAGGAATGGAGCAGTCATGCTCCTCCCCTTCTTCTAGCTCCAGAAACTCAAGATGAGATGGTGACCAAGCAAGTGCAGAATTAGAGGCTTAAAACAGGTATATCCTAAAAACAGATGGAAGATTTGATGGTGGCTAGGTCCACTTTTAAACATTTTATTGTGTGCATTGTAAATGTATAATATTTTTTATCATAAAAATAAGTTGAGTGGAATCGGTTTCCTCTAACTGCCATTTACAACATTTTCATGCTATTTTCAGCAGGAACAACCTATAACTGAGCTCTTCACCATGCTGTCATAGTTGTGGGAATTTAAGAGCTGTAATTTGCTCCTATATTATCTGTCCAACTCTTCACTCATCCTTTTGAAATCACTTCAGTTCATCACTGGTGGTAAATTGTGAGGTTTGGATTTTATATCTCTACCAACTTTGTCTGATTAGCACATGTTGACTGATGGCTAAAACTTTTTTAGTTATCTTTGTTTCCTGTCATCACACATGTTCCTATCCTGTCATTTCTTGCTTTATTGAAGCTGACTGAATTGTCGCATTGTTCTTCTTCTCCAGCTCCAAGAAGACTGCGTTTCAAAGTGTTGAGTTCAAACAAACTCCTCGTTTCATGGAGGGAGCCCAAAGGAGACATTGACAGCTACCTGATTCTCTACAACAGCATACCAGGTAGGATCTTAGAGTCACATACACACACATACACATGAGTACTGTAATCTAACTTTGAAAGTTTGAAAAAAGGATCTTATTATGAATTGGGCTTTTGGTCTCTGCCAAAAGGGATTATGTAATTTTCTTCTTATCAAACCTCCTTTGAAAGGATTACACTTCTTAGAGATGTGGAAGCCCCAAAGTTTCGTATTCACCTTTGCCAAGTTTAAAACAAGGGAGAATTTATGCTGCATATATAAAGCTTGTCAGCAGATTTTTAAAAATAAAGACTAAGGTAGGACAGTAGGAGGACCTTTGCTAAGTCATGGTGAGTTCAATCCACGACAGCTGACCGTGGTATTCATTCACTCAGAATTAGTCTGCATCATTACTGCTTACAAATACCATAATGGGGGCTCAGCATCCTGCTTTTATTTAGCATGATTTCATAAGTTGATCAATGTGCAGACATGGTGCACTCACAGTTTAGCGTTTATCATCGTAATCACTGCTGACATCTTTGTCATATGATCACAGTTTACCTGCATTTACAGTCAGATTTCCCAGACGTTCACCGGTATGTTATTTATGTTCTTTCACAGCTAACATAAAAATGAATGTGTAGGCTTAAGTAAATAACTCGTGACATAAACTTTTGTCCATGCAAATAATCCATATTAAGAAACATTTGGTAGTCTCTCGCTGTCTCTGTCAACTGGTAGGAAAGTTACAAATGAACATTTGGCCTGCTTTCTTCTCAGTAAAGATAACATCAGGAGGTTGTGGATGCACTTTAAAAAGTCTTAGATAACCATCATATTTTTATTTATATTATATGTGGTTAATAAAGCTGTCTTTAATAGGACTGAAAGACGAGGTCATAGGAACCTGTTCTGTGTCCTGATGTCCTGATTTGGTCTCATCTGTCTGTTTCTGTTTGTGAGTCAGATGAGGTCAATAGGAGGTACAATAAAGCTAGTTTAAGCATAGTTGATGTCCTTTTATTGGGAGGAAAACTTTTTTTAAATTTTTTAGATCACAAAGGACACTGTGAGAGTGACAAACAACGTTTAAACTTGAGGGTATTTAAATAAAAGTCCACTAAATCTTTTATTTCTCATCCTTTTAGGAGACTGGAGACATGAAATAAAAACCATTTGAAGATTTTATTGGAAGTGATGGACTTTCCCATTATTTTAATCAATATTTCTATAAAGGAATACTTTCACATGTCATGAAAACTACAGTTCACATCAAGCTAGGAAATCAAAAGGATAAAAACATTGCTACATCAGGTCTGACTGAATTGAAGACAGAAGTTAATGTTTTGGAAAAATGTATTTATTAATTTTGTTGTTATGGAGCAAGGGCCTGCGGTTTAAATAGGTGGAGACTGTTCTGTTCAACATTTACCTCTAATAAGCACAAATTAACTGCATGTATGTCATGTGGTCAATCATTTTTTCTAACAAAAATATAATGATCAGATTTATTTTCAATATTTTATGAAGATTTGTATCTGCAAGCTGGCTACACAGACTGCTACCATGTGTCCTGCATAATTTTGCATCTAAAACCGTTTCAGAGTTAGCATGTCCTCCCTGTGTCAGCGTGAGTTTTTGCCAGGTACTTGGGGGTTCTCCCACAGTCCAAAGACATGCATGTTAGGTTATTGAACTAAAGGACTTTTGAATTGGGCTAAGTGGTAAAGAAAATGGATGGATGGATGGATGGATGGATGGATGGATGGATGGATAGATGGATGGATGGATGGATAAGTTAAATGTGTTTCTTATTTAGTTTAGCTGTAGCCTCCCAAATGCCACTCTGATTTTAGCATACAGACATTTTTGTTGATCCAACCTTTCTCAAGGTGGCTTCATGCACTGAACCAGCAATTCTTCTCAGCGAAAAGTCCCAAACAGAAGATTGGAAACAGTTTTTTTATCACTTGCTATTGCAACTGAATAAGTCATTTTCAGTCACAAGCAAAGTCTGTGAAGATGACGGGCACACTGTACATAAAGTTTACAGAAAGCCCTGATATAACAAAGACAAGACCCCATATAAAGATGTCATACGGTGATCAATTGAGTGCTCAGTAATTACCTCGAGTCCTGGTGTTTTGTTTTTTTTTTAGTTATAATCTGGTTTAACTGCACACACTGCCCCTCAGCTTGGAGCTGATAAGTGCAATAACCTCACCTGATCTCTTTTTGTCCAACTGGTCTCATTAGTTATTACCCTGGAGGCGTGAGAAGAGCTGAGAAAGTGGGCGCACTCTCTCACACAGTCACTACTGATCACAAGATCAATTTGAAAATGACCATTAACGTGACCTGATGGGTATTAACAGGAGTGGAGAGGACACAGACACACTATTACCTTACCTTACCTTGAGGTTTAGCATTTCATGAAGGAAGCAGCCGACACATTTATTATTTGTTGAAGACAAACCTTCCCTTTTATATTCAGCATTTGATTTCTGTGCTCACAAAAACTGGCACAAACAAATGGATTGTGGCACCAAATATTTCAAGCTTGACTTTAGGAAGATGGCGGCGTCCTGTTTGGCTGCGAGTGCACGAGCTCGTGATTGTTATGGATTTTTATACTGTTGCGAGCAAATGCAACAACATTTGTTCTGTATATTCTGTATATTTGAATGACAATAAAGTCTTTAAATAAGTAATGTTTGCCTGCTTTAACACTGCAGAATAATATCAGTCAGCCCCTAATGAACTAACTTTACATTGGCTCAATTCTGAGAGTATTCATTTTTGCTTTTACACAGCTACTTATAGCAAAAAAAATCTGCAACATGGAGTTTTGGGTCTGATCTTTGCCGTCTTCTTCTCATTCTCTCTATTTCAGGTGGTCAGCAGAAGGAAATAGTAGTGTCTAAATCTGACACTAAAGTGTTGATAACAGACTACAATCCCTCTAAAGACTACACTTTTAATGTTATTCCTGTGAAGAACAATGAGCAGAGCAGACAACTCCAGGGCAGATTTAAAGGTTTGTTTCACACATTTTACCTCAGTTATGTTGCTGTTCTCTCTGTTCCTCTCTACTTTTCTCCTCTGTAGTGTTGAACACTGCCCTATTCTGCAATACTTTACTATTACATTGAAAATCATCTTGCCTTTTCTCCCTGTATTTGTTCTCTCCTCCCGTCTTACTCAGTTTTCCTTGTTTTCTGCTTTATTTTTTCTTTTCCGTCATTTCTTGCTCTACTTATATAAATTTTTCGAAATTAT
Organism: Rhadinocentrus ornatus; assembly: GCA_037177495.1. Classification (NCBI taxonomy): domain Eukaryota; kingdom Metazoa; phylum Chordata; class Actinopteri; order Atheriniformes; family Melanotaeniidae; genus Rhadinocentrus; species Rhadinocentrus ornatus. The sequence goes on from JBAMHW010000006.1 coordinate 19,884,533, forward strand.
GTATGCATAATTGTTTCCATGCACCAAATGCAGACACAGAAAGGAAAGAAGTGATAAAACAGCCATTTTATTCTTGTAATTCCTCACTTCTAGCTCATGCAGGTGAAAGACATGATGGAAGAGACAAGACAGAGCCCCAGAGGCTGACGGATTTGGTTGCACCTCCTGAGGATGCCAATGAGATCTCTGGAGGTAGGACAAATCCTCACAAACACCAACAACAGCTATGTTTACATGGATCACTTTCAATCTGATCAAATGTACATTTAGAATAAAAATGCATCGTGTAAACATGTCAGCTGATCCAATCGACCTCAATCGGAAAGAATTTTCAATCCGATCAAGAGGGGTGCTTTAAATCTTTTCACAGTTGGATCAGCAGGAAACACCAACCATGTATACACTCATTCTGATCGTTTTGTGGTGTATGTTGTTTATGTGCATGCTTGCACTACACGGGGGTTACGTGACGTAATGAGTTTCAGAGACTACTTGAACAATGGTGGCAGTAAAACAGAACACCTCTTCTTCTGAACTTGTAGACATTGAGCATGTCAAAAGATTGTATTAAATCTGTCCATTATGTAAATACAACCAATTGGATGACTTTATCTAGCCTCCATCTCCGATCATATGTAAACGTGTAAATGTGAACCACTGTTTCCAAGCCAGAAGACCACATGTAAATCTCTCCATCACATGAACATATAAATTAAATGAATAATACTGATGGGACTCTGCATAGAGTCTACCAGTCAGTCACCATAGCGATGTTTGGAGCTAGGAAAAACAGCCATTGGCTGCTGTTTTCAATATCAGCTTGACAGATCAGAAAGCCAAAATTACTTATGATGTCTGTCTACATCCAGTTAGACCCATATACAGATGTTGAAATCTATTTTTTAAAGAATTATTCAGGCACACATCAGTCTCTAACCTTTCTTAGCTGTGATTTGTGGAAACTCCCGGAGTTATGCAAATCACCCACAGTGTTCAATGTTGCGTCTTTGTGTTGACTATTAATTTGAGCTTATTCTCCCATTCAAGATGCTTGTTTTTCTATTTCCAAAACCAAGATATTCTTTTAGTTGGCAGCTGTGATATCCACATATTGAAATCCTTATTATTTAAACCACTTTTCTTTTCATAAAACGAGAATTAAGTGAGGAATCTTTGGCTAAATTATCATCAATTACGGTATTGTGGTTTTTAGTTCGTGGTTCTGTGTGTGTGTGAGAGAACGATGAAGGTGGTGAGATGATGGCATGAGCAGTGCTTGTGGCCAAAACCTAGAAATTGTAGCTGCTGTTGATGTGTGAATGTGGTTATTTTTACAAGTTTTAAGCACCATTTTCTGTTACACTTTCATCACGGCTTTCCGGCCTTACTTGGTGAAAGGGAGCTTATTATTTCAGTCGACCTACTATGGGCTGGCTCAGTATTTGTTCTGTGTGGGTTATCAGTTATTATAAAAACTCTAAGATACAGCAGATTACTATATTCACCAAGTTATTATTATAAAAAATAGTTTAAAGGTGCAGCCTGTTTTACTATCCACTGTGTCAGCATTTTAAGCAGTCTCATTTTTATACAGTATTATATGCACTATATAATGAAATGCTATATGAAACTTAACTTTAGAGTTTCTATAACAGACGAGCAGATGAGTGACATAAACACATTCTCACTGAGCATATTATGTCCATGAAAACATAACACATTGGCTCTTTGGTGGAAAGCACACTCATTTTTATTACCACAAAGTATTATTTTCCAGAAATTTGATTTCTTTAAAAATGCAAATCATAATTTTTATTTTTTAAACAACAAAAATATGAAAGCAGTTAAAAGCTGTGCAACAGGAACATAGTACCGAGGGTGAAAATCCTACTTAATTTTTTTGGAGGGACAATAAACAGTAACATTTCAGAGAGTAATTCCTGGGTGGGGACATAAAAAATTTCTCTTTCTCCTGCTCCTATGCAACTTTCCTTGAAGGGTTGAGCCTCTTCTATTTACTGTTTTTTACATTTTAACCAGTAATATCAACAATGTATTAGGTGGGAGGTTGGACTACCTGTATAAGTAAAGGTTAATAATAAATAATAATGATGATACACCTTTATGACCACATCTAACAGAATTTCTTTGCACCATCTCTAATTTCCACTATAGTCCATCAAAGTAACTTTACAAGAAGTCAAAATATCAAGATCAGAAATCAAAATAAGTTCTAAAGCTATAAAGGAAATACCTTCTAGAATAATCCAATAACATCAAACTACTTTTTAAAAATATACATTGATTGTAGTGTCAACAAACAAAAACACAAAATATTTAAACAATGCCACAAAATATGGCAACTTAAAAATGAACAGCCCTTTGTTTAAATTATAACTTGTAAGTGTAGGCCTATAAATAGACCATCCATTTAATAAATGGATCCATTAATCCATTTATCAATTTATAAATTTTGCCTAATTACTTAACTTTAAAACCAGATGCTGTCGCAGGCCACCTATGACATACGTTCTGTGAAATACATTAACTCTTGGACCATTTACGCTATCAACGGAATTCAAACGGCTTCTGAAAGCTGAGAAGCACGGCTTTGTTCTGATATACGGTGCATTACGGTACCGTAATGTGCCGCTGGTATGTGGCCGGTTAAATGGCATCTTGATTAAACAACAAAAAGAAGCTGATGTGGACAAAGCAGGAGAAATGTCACGTATCATGTTCCAAACTTGTGTTTGTGTGTGATAAATTACTTACTGGTTTTTACACATTGCTGTGGTTTACTCATATTGTGACACTGTCGGCTTGCTGAAACGTTGGTAGCTGCCAGTAACCCTGCCCATTGGAATACAGCAAGTGGGGTTCATAATCTTTCAACAATTAAAAAGCACTTGTTTGCTGCTTATTATTTGCACTGCTTGTGTTGTATTGTATAGAACATTACTATATTTTTATTAAAATCATGTCCCCTGTGTCGTTCCCCCACCCCCGGGATTTCCACCTATGCATAGCAGAGTGTGGAACAGTGGTGATCTTATGCAAGGCACTCCAGGCATGCTGTATCTTCACAGGTGCAGCAAATTTAACCAATTGGAAAAATTAAGCCCAAGCACCACTTGAAGACTGTTTGGGTCAGGTCCAAAACTCCTACTTGAGTGAGATGACTCAGAAGTAGGCCTTTTTACTTTAAAAAGTAGCCATCATAACAGTTGATTAAATGATCTCAAAACAGAGAAAATGAGCCTCTGTAGCGTCTGGTGGTGGTGGGGACCCAAATGCAGGCAGGGGAGGCAGGTCGGTGCAAGTAAAAGGGTTTTTATTTTAACAGCAGCGCAAAGCAAGGACCCAACCGCAACAGAGGTAAAAAGAAAAATACATGCAGGCAAGGATCTGACAGGGAATAACTGAAATCAGGCAGTACATATACACAGGGTAACAAATTGAGAACAGGTTAAGTGAATCAAAATCAAACCAGGTGAGCTAATGAGCCAGGGACAGAAAACACAGCACATGAGGGAAAACTTAACTAAACATAACAAAACCAAAAACCCAAACCATGATCTAACCAGAAACTAAACCTGTGAAACATGACAGCTTCTGGACTGCTTCCATAATGTCCTTCCGTATATCAAGCCTTTGAACCACCCTTTTCTAAAAAAAAAAAAAAAAGGAAAATCATTTTGTCCACGATTCCTTCCTAACTGTTCCCAAAGCATCTATAGTCATCCATTCAAACTAAATATGTGAATAAATGAGAAAATGAGGGTGAGTGTGAGCAGCCTGTGGCAACATTATCTTTCATCTTTAAACTTTCTTTTTTATATCTTATTTTACAAATTTGATATATAGCCTATAAATAACAATATCATAAGATTGTATTAGAAAATATATATTAAACTGCTGTAGTTCAAATGCTATAGCTGACTTAAGTTAATTATGATGAACAACTGAAATGCTGGCTGCCTCTTCTAATGAAAACATCACTAATAACTAGGGTCGTCAAGCCATTACAATTTTTAATCTGATTAATCACAGGATTGCTGTGGATTATTAATGATTAATCCCCTTTTAAAATTTAAATGCCTAGCTTGTGCTCTGCTAAACACTAGGTGTTAAACCTGAAATTGCAGCCCTAAGAAATGTGTGCCTGGTGTTGAGAAAGAAGTGCTTTAGTGAAACAAAAATGGCGTTTTCTGTCTGCAAATGGCAGCATTTTTATTGATGGTACCACCTTCAATTTTTTTTATTTCCTAAACTTCCTATCTAAAGGGCTTACAAGATTTTCCAGATTCTTCCTTGCTGCTCTGGTCAAAATCAGACATTACGTAGCTGAAACGATTTCTTCTTCTTATCCTTGGCAGTTGGCATGCAGCAATTTGGGGCATTTCTGCCACCAACTGGTAAGGAGTTTGGACCAGAATGTCAGATGCGATGACTGAGATGTTAATTGTGTGATATACCGTATCAAATAAGTCATCCTGCAGCCATCCTCTAGATGTAAGGCTTGAAAAATGTCAGAATCTTCATAAATAATTATTTAAATAATAATAAATTAATTAATTAATTAATTTAATTAAATGCCCTGCGATGGACTGGTGACCTGTCCAGGGTGTACCCTGCCTTCACCTGAAACACTGCTGGGATAGGCTCCA
>JBAMHW010000006.1:19889302-19916901 GCA_037177495.1 Rhadinocentrus ornatus
ACACTGCTGGGATAGGCTCCAGCTCACCCCGCGACCCCTACTGGGAACAAGCGGTACAGAAAATGGATGGATGGATTTAATTAAATAACATAAATAAATTAGTTGGTTCCTGGTAGCTCCCATCTGTGACAAGATAATGCCTCATTTGTATTTTTTAATATGGCACGAGTAATAACTTTGTTGTTTATGCGTTAAAAAAATCAACACATTAATTTCACAGATTATTCTCTTAGCATTTATGCGTTAATTTAGACAAACCTATTATTAACTTTTGAGGTACATTGGACACATCGTACTTCAAGAAAACTAACATTTCTTTATATAAAAAGGAATATTAACATTTTTTGAGGTTCTGAGCTGTAGTTGAGTTTAACATGAAAATATTCTGTAATGACAGCGGACTGAATAAATCAATTCAACACAACAAACTGTCCATTGGCAAGCTACTACAAATGAACAGTTATAAATAAAAACAATTAGGATTGAAGTCTGCCCTTTTACTGGTCTCGAACAACTCCCATGCTGCTCTAAGCTAAAGGCTGTAATTTCTGCAGAATATTGAGTCTTATTTGGTTAACTCAGTTAACTGCCTTGTCATCTCAGCTTAAGAACTGTGTTCTACCCTGAGCTGTGAATGCACAACTGCATGGATATTTACAAATATTAAACTGATGTATTAGAAAATTTTTCTTAAGATTTTTCAAAAGAATCAAAACAAAAATGAAAATATTCAAACATTTTATTGGATTACTTTAGCTTACTAGCTTACTTTTTTTTTTCTTTTCAAGAAAATATTTCATAATGGAAGATGGAAATGCCTTTTGTACACAAGTGTTGGTAAGTGCCGAGGATTCAAACATCTGCTTTCAGTGCCAAAACAAGCAGGCATGAAAGAATAATTAGAACAATTTTAAAACCACTTGTGGAACCTTTATCACTGCTCTCAGAAGACTGTGGGAACATAATCTCGATTCCTTTGTATGTCTTGTTCATGTGACGAAATTGACAATAAAGCTGACTTTAACTATGACTTTGACTTTGAAGACTGTGCACAAGTTTCAGTGTGAATTTATTCTGGTGTTGCTGTTTAGCTTGCATTTTCACACCATGCAGCAGGCGTTTTTTCTCATTAAGATGTGCTTTTGCAAATGAAAAAGGAAAAAGCAAGGGAGGACAGAAAGTTATTGTGCTAGAAAATATGTAAGAATTTCAAAGCTGGACAATGATAGTGGATCTTTATGAGGGCAAGAAATGAACAACCCAGCCCTGCACTTTTTAACAAAATAGAAAATTAAACCATAGCTGAACCCAGAATATTGTTGTTTATATAAACAATTAAAAATTATTATTCGTAGCACTATATTCCCATCTCTCTTTCTTTCTATGCGGACACAAAGTTTTGGATAATTTATATTCTATTTTTCTTGCTACCAGTAAGCACATAATAAAGCTGAATTTCTTTTGGCCTGTCATCAGACCCACTCACCATTCACTACAGCACATGTGACCTTGATTGGTGTTCTGCCATCTACCTGAAAAGGATTATGATAATATCCTGCGCTGCTTCTGTGTGTCTCTGTGTATGTGCTCTATAGTGAGGATAATAATATGACTCTGTGGATCAATAGAAGATGCTCTTTTTTATATTGTGCTGTAATGTGTGACTAATTTATTTTCTTCTTCTGTGTAACTCTGTGTGTATGTTTATATTCCACCATGATAACACCAGTGTCCCACTAAGCTCTAAAAACATGGCATTGTGTGTGTGTGTTTGCATGTAGTGAAGTTAAGCCAGTCCATCACTGCTCTGCTCCAGAGTAGTAATCATGTTGCTTTCATGTCTAGGTGGGCTGTTTACAGAACCTTTCTTTAATAGCTGGCAAACACTCTAATCTCTTGTCTGTTGTGTGTGAGCTTGAGTGTTTGTTTTTTGTTAATGCATGTTTTTTGCATGTTTCTGTATTGCAGACATTAAACATGTCTGCGTTCTTTAAGCTCTCTTGCCTTTTGTGTGTTTAAGTGTTGCACCTCCAACACTCCAACTGTCTTGAAAGATGTTTTACTCTTACTAAGAAAATGTTGTTTTTAACATGATTAATGATAGATAGATGGTATTACATAATATCACAACCCCAGTCTGCCAGTCCAGAGTCACTGTCCCTGATGTCCATGCAATGCTGCAGATGCGTGTCAACCAAGACAGCCCCAAGTGGATCTTGTCCACTCCATGGACCCTGCTACCAAGGAGCTTTTAGCCGACTCACAACGTTCTGAGTCGAGGTCAGAAGTCCTCTATCCCCACTGTACACAGTGTTGTACACATCCCCACTGTGCACTGTTTCACTCTTCTGAGCCGCCGGCTGGTGGACCAGAATCTCCTCAAAGCCATCTGCAAGTTATTTTCAATGGCCTCTCCAAACTCCTCCCATGCCAGAATTTGTGCCTCAGCGACCGTTAAAGTCACGTTCCACCTAGCCTTCAGATACCCGTCTGCTGCTTTTAACCCCCTTTAAAGTTCCACAGGCCAAAAAAGCCCAATAGGACTCCTTCTTCAGCTTGACGGGAGACCCCCACTGCTGGTGTCCACCAACAAGTTTGGGGATTACCGCAGCGACAGGCACTGCCAACCTTACGGCCAGAGGTCCAATTGGCCACTTCAACAATGGAGGTGTGGAACACAGCCCACTCTGACTCCACCAGACGTTCTGTGCAACGTAGTAAATGTAGTAACAGGGTCTTGAAATTGGATGCCTGTATGTTAAGATAGAGGGGAGAGAGCCATTAGCCAAAGGACATGCCATAGAAATTCCTCCGCTCTCAGTATAATAACTACCTCAGAACATTTTTTATTCTAAAGGTAATTTACAAATTACTTAACCACGTCTGAGTTAAATACAGACCATCCATTCCTTGAGCCTGAAATTAAACCAGTTTTTTGTTTACTCATAGGGTGACCTTGACTGACTGGATGTAAGGAAACAGGAAAGGGTTATTTGTAAAGTCTTAAATCCTATTGTGGATCTGCAGGAGTTAACTGAGACTAAAGCCGTTTGGCACTCAAATTTTTACAATCCAAACCCTGTAAAAGAATTCCCTTAAATGTAATTATTAAAAACACTGTTCTATCTGTTACAAATTGATATGATCTTTTTCCTTTGTTCCATCCTGACACCAATACCCCTGGGTTTAAACATCATCTGTTGATTGATTTGCAAACGGCTACTTAATAACGCTTTATAACCATCGTAAGCATCGTAAGAGTTTGTGTGGGGTAAGCACATCCTCATGATAGGTCAACAATTTGCATGGCAGTGCACACAGATCCATGCAAAGTTTTTTTTGTACATCCTGACATGTGCGTGGAACATGGTGTATGGAACATTTTGATACGTATGCAGTCTTTGCAAACAAGGCCCAAAGTCTTTTTCTATGTGCGGTCACCTGAGTAGCATCAAACAAACTTTGAATAGCATTTATGTAAGTAAAATTAATTTCTTAGCGTAACATCTGGACATTTTCACGAATTTGCTTGTGATAACATCATGGCAGATTAGCTCTAGACAAGCTTTAAAAAAGCAGATCAGGTACAGTGAATGCACCACATCATTACCAATAAATTATGGAAAAATAAAAACATAGAAAATAGAAATATACTTTCTACTTGTTTCTGTCATGTTTTTCTTTGGCAGTGAAAGGCTTTCTCCCTGGGATCCTTAATCATCTTGCTGTATTGAAAAATGTCTCTGTGCTCTGAGTCCAGAATGTCAAAATGGAAGCATCTAGTCTTTTCATTTTAAGAAAAGGAGGCAGAACAAATATAGTGTAGCACAATCCCACACAGGGACCAAATAACATCCGATAATGAATCTGCCATTTTTGTTCTCTTGATCCACAGAAAATTATGGCAGACTACTTCAGCATCTCTTCCATGTGATCTATATAGTTTTTTGCTAGATAATCAAAAGGATTTAACCGTAAATCCGTACAGTTATTTCTAGTCTTCGTTAGTGTTCTATAAGGTGTCTGGGTCCCTAGATAGAATGTTGGAGAGCAGCTTTGAGCCATTTTATGTGATAGTCTTTATTTATTTATTATTTATTATTTCAGATTGAAAAACATATACATGTATTACTACCCGTTTCATCGAAAATAAAGTCAGTGAGGAATTCTGCAACCATTAGCAACAAGTTTCTGTTTTGTTTGACAGAGCAAGAACAAATCCATTAGTGGTCTCCTGTGTAGCACATTAATGTATTTTGGAAACTGGCCCTAAACAATGAAAAAAAAAAAGGAAAAAAAGCAAATTTTTTGTACAGCTGTGTAATATTAGCTTACATGAGATGTGTACAAGTGTGTGTGTGTTTCAGTGTATTTATGTCTGTGTTTTTTTCAAATGTGGGGCGGTTGCCAAAGGTAGTAAAACACTTGGTTGTCATCGTAATGACCTAACATAAGCATAAATTGTAACCCCAAACTTGGGTCTCCTTTTCAGATCCTATTGCTACATTTTTGCATGGAACACAGATTAAAAATGGCAGTAATAAAGGCCTAATCTTCTGCACAGCTTCTCTCAAACGGTGATCAACTCTGCTGCGTTATAAGAAGACTCCTCTTGCTTTGTTGCAGTTGCTCACCTTTACTTGTTAGGACTGACCAAACTGAGATGCCATTGCACTGTCTCAATATTTCAGGTAGCATGATGGCTTTGCAGAATCAGAGGCACACTGTGAGGTGCTTCACCTTTTATGTCTGTTCATATTTCATCTTTGAAACTTCCTCTACTGTCAGTTCAGGTGGTGTCACAGCAAACCTTAGTCTGTCTTTATGTCTTATATACAGAACAACCCTGGGAACCTGGGTTCAAGTCCCCAGGCTAACAACAGAGGGCCCCTGAGCAAGGCCCTTAACCCCCCTACTGCTCCCTGGGCATGGAAAAATGGCAGCCCACTGCTACTAGTGTAACTAGTAATGGATTAAAATCAGAGGACTAATTTCTGTGTGTTTTGTAAGGTATATACTGACTAACAAAGATTTTTTTGAGGTTGAGTCAGGAAGCCTGTGAAGCTCTGCAGGACTGCTTTCATGCCACAGTATGGGACGCTCTCTGCCAGCCACATGGAGAGGATATTAATTAGATCACGGACTGCATCACCGATTACATTAAATTTTGTGAGGATACCCCCATCCCAACCAGGACCATGTGCTGTTTCCCCAACAACGAGCCCTGGATCACCGGCAACATGAAGCATCTTCTCAATAAGAAGAAGCAAGCCTTCAGGTCAGGAGATCGGGAGTAGTTAAAGGTGATTCAGAGGGATCTCAAGGTGGCGCTGTGGAGGTGTAAGGTAGTCTTCAGGAAATAGCTCCCTTCAACCTAAATCTGATGCAGGAGAGAGTGCCGGTACACTAGAAAACATCCCATGCATGGTACCGGTTCATACAAATGCCTCCCCATCTGGCCCCTCAGACTTCAGACCGGTTGCTCTGACGTCACTTGTCATGAAGGTGCTGGAGAAACTAGTCCTGGCCTACCTGAGGCCACAGCTGGAATCTATCCATGCAGGACCCTCTTTAGTTTGCATACCAGCCCCATATTAGCGTGGAGGATGGTGTTGCCTACCTTCTGCAGCATGCTTGTTCACATCTGATTAGTAGTCCCGGCAGTGTGAGAATCATGTTCTTTGATTTTTCCAGAGCCTTCAATACCATCCAACCAGCATTACTGAGTGGGAAACTGCTGCAGTGGGGGTGTTACCACATTCACCGTCTCCTGGATCACTGACTATCTGATATAGAGGCCTCAGTTTGTCCGGCTGGGAAACATTCTGTCTGATGTGGCGGTTGGTGACACGGGGGCACCTCAGGGGACGGTCCTGTCACTAATCCTCTTTACCCTGTACACCTCTGACTTTAAACTGACTCTACAGAAATACAGAAATTCTGCAGTGGTTGGATATATTAGCAATGGACAGGAGGAGGAATACAGGGAGCTGGTAAACAACTTTGTAGACTGGAGCAGCAAGAACCATCTCCTTTTGAAAGTGAACATGGAGATGGCTATTAACTTTAGGAGAAGGAAACCTGCACACCAGCCCATCAGGATCCTAGGTGAGAAAGTGGAGGTTGGGGACAGCTATAAATAATTGGGTGTGCCCTTGGACATCAGACTAGACTGGGGGATTAACACAGATGCTGTGTACAGGAAGGGGAAGAGCACACTCTACTTCCTGAGGAAGCTCAGATCGCAGCAAACTGCTGGAGATGTTCTTCCAGTATGTGGTGACCAGTGCTATCTGGTGTGCTGGGGGAGAAGCATCAGTTCCAGGGGTGCCAGCAGAATCAATAAACTGATCCATAAGGCTGGTAAAATCATTGGACACAACCTGGAGACACTGGAGACAGTTAGAGACAGGAGGTCCCTGAGCAAACTGGTCTCCATCATGGACAAATCCTCACATCCACTACAAAGTATACTGGAGGAACACTGGAGCTCTTTCTCTAACAGACTGCTACAGCTCCACTGTCATAAAGGAAATAATTTCTTTATTTTACAATTACCCTGTACAATAACTCCTCCATGTGTGAGAGGTGATCACCATCTCTTCATTTTACCCCAAAACACCCAATAATCCATAATCATAATTACATATAGTCTGTATGTGTGTATAGCTATTTTATTTATTTGTCTTTTTTTAAGGTTTCTCTTGTATATCTTGTGTATGTTGAGTTTATTTTTTGTTTCTCTATTTGTTTAAATGTTTTCTTATACATCTGTTCTTTCTTTATTTTAATATGATGGCTGCTGCTGTCACAGAAAAATTTCCCTCAAGGGATTAATAAAGTACTTATCCATCTATATATCTCTTTCATTATTTCCACTGATGTACTTGTGCTTAGATTTGTAGATACTACTCAGACCGGTTTAGCTACTAAAATGGAGATACTCCGTTATCATTACCAACCCAGCCATTAAATGGTTGAACTGCTTTTGTACATAAATCAATCCAAGCCAAGCCAACTGAATACACACAAGTGGATATCATGGAGCAAAAATAGGCAAAGGTTTAACCCTCCCTGCTTGCTATGGTACTTTTTTTAAAGTGTGATCACCTAAACAGGGCTGATGAAAAGCTGGAAACTTGCACTCTCAGAGATTGAACCCAAGGGACACAGGCTGTTAAAGCTGAACTGTGAGTTGAACCAATGAGATTATGCAGATATTCACCATAGTAATTGTGAGAGGGGGAGTCTCTTATTATTATTCTCCTGTGTAGAGCTGTAACACACTCTCACCTGAAGAGTGATGTTTTCATATTTATAGCATTTCCCAAGCATGTGTGTGTGCGTATTTGTGTTAATCTCTTTATTTATCTTAGCTTTGAACATTCTTTTAGTTTACTTTTTTTAATCTCTTGGCTGTGTGGCATGCTTTATTTATTGTGTTATTAGTCTCCAGAATTACCTCTTAAAGACTTTTCAGTCTTTGTGCATTCTGAATAAGTGAGTTGAGTGAACTGAAGTAAATGCCCTTCTGAAACACACTTTACATTTAATTTAGTCTTATTTCACGTTTTCCACTATTGCAAGCCCTGCTTTCTTTTGAATGATTTCCAACAACTGAGTTATTCCTGCTCAAGGAAACTAATGTCCTCACATAAGTTTGATGTGTGTTTAGAGACTTGGAAGCAGATTAGCATTTGTTCCTTTGGATGTGTGTGTGAGTGAGTGTGTGTGTGTGTGTGTGTGTGTGTGTGTGCTAGCCAGATTTCCATCCGTGTCCTCTATTAAGAAGGAATGTTCACGGGTGAGTTAAGGTAATTAAATTACAGTAGTTAACTACTACACATATGTAGACGTGCTAATGACATTTCAGTCATGAGGGGCAAAACCTCAATTAGAATAATTAATGTCTAATTCCAAATGATGTGATATTGCTTTAAGAGGCCAAGTTCAGTGCTGACAGAGCTGATCAGTTATTTGTGTGACGATAACACACCCTCACCTGAAGAGTGATATTTTCATATTTTACTTCGCCTGAGTATTTATTTGTACTTTGCTTATTAGTTGGTGTGCCAAGTGGGCAGCTCCTTTATCATTCGAGCACCTGATCTTGGTGCATCAGGATATAAAAGAGCCAGTCTTCATTTTCTTTTTCTCTCTCTCTTCCTGCTTACAGATTGGTTTATTTACCACACTGACTTGCAACCACTTTAAACCTCTGTACACTTTTACACACTTTTTTATTAATAGGGCTATTTTTAAAAACTAAAATATATTTTGGCATTAATTTGCGTGTCCTCTCCTCGTTTTGTCACAGCCTACCATGCGGGTCGAGACATTTGGGTATTTGTCCATTATGAACTTTGAAAAGAAAAATGAACCTCTGTGCCCTCACACTATACCATGTGGTTAAATAAGAAATAAGAAACAGCTTGCTTTCCTGTCTTGCTTTCACATTGCATTGACTGTAAAAGCACACCAGAGCACATCAGGCCTGTTGTTGACAGTAGATGCTCTTTTATGTGAAAAATGATCAGATTCCTGGTTTAGAAAAAGTGCATAGTTGGAAATTTGTAGTCTGGTATATTAGAATTTGTGGAATAATGTCATAGCTCTGTCATAGCAAACAAAGAGAAAAGAGCAAGGAGAGACAGATACAGAGAAAAAACATAGAAAGGCACAGAGCTAGAGCAAAAACTACTTTATATGTCATGTTTTGCTTTCAGTAGACATTTAGCATCAGTTCTGTCTGCATTCTCTGAGTTAAATGAAGTGGAACAAAACAAGACAGTGGATTAAGGATCGGGAGACCAACCAGGGAAAGGTCTCTTGTGGAATGACACAAACCCTTCAAACATCTCTTGGATTACACCTTAAAAGCCAATGGATCACACAGTGTACTTCAGCATACACACCCTCACGCATACTCACAGGTCTTATGAGATTACAGTCTCATTCTGAATTAAATAATATGAGCTACTATGGAAGTTTATCTCCTATCAATGTAATAATATCTGGCTTTGTTTTCTAGGTGTTATTGAAATGTTTATAACAAAAAGGGAAATTATATCTTTTTTTTAAAGTGTGTGTGTATAGTAGTACATCTGACTCTCTTGCCTGCAGTGGACAGCGATAAGAGTGCCTTATTTGGACAGACAGACTTTTATCTTTTTTTTTTCTTTTTTTTTTTTTACAGTAGGTCAACAAGAGCTTAAAGTTACACTATGTGACTTTCCAACTTTAAAACTCTGTGTTTCTGACTCGTTTGGTGGCATTTAATAATGTACATTTAATATGTACAGTATATATGCCTAGCAGCACCCCGAGGCTGAGAAACCACAGTTCACAACTTTTGCTTCCTCATCAGGATTAGACCTAGGTGTGCTGGTAGACACTTTGTGACGTTACAGTTGGGTTTTGCTTAATGCACTGTATCACATGCTAGCATGTTGATTTAAACACATCTGCTGTTTTAAAGGCGCACAATGGCTGATTCAGCAAAGAAATACAAGAGGACATCATTATAGGATGAGAGGAAAAGAAAGAGTAAAAAGACAGAGTCAAGATAATACTGACTTTCATTGTCTGGAGAAAGCTCACAGTACAGGTAGGATGCAAGATGGATGCTGAATTAGCCGTCATTACGGGCACATCACTGAGAAAATCTGTCAAAGTTCTAAAGTGCCTCTTTAAAGCTATTTTATACTAAGCCATTAGAACAAATATTTTACCATATAAGGGCGCATTCACAGCAGTTACTTTGATTCGAATCCTATTCCATTTGCCCGGAAAATCCACTTTGTTTTGGGAACTGTGCAAACAAACTGATTTGGATCAAAGAAACAAACCAAAACCTACAAATGTGTGGGACTATAGGCAGCTGTGGCAGGGAGAAATGACTCACGGTGAGACGTGGAAGAACTCAGTAAAATTCTGATCAAAATCTGGTCAACACAAGACTGCATAGATCTGATGCTCCATGTTTTGCTCTTATGTGCAGAAACAGAAGCTGTTCTGCATTAGGTGAACAAGTTTTTTCTTTATTGTCTGTCTCATCTTCTCCTTTAGTAATTATTTATGCAGCACTATGTCTGGTGGAAAGTAGAATCTCATTTGTTTGAATAGTGTAGCATGAATGCAAACTCGGTCCAGAAGAATGTTGCATTCCCGAACTACACAGAGTCCCCAATCGTACAAGTCTAGTGAACCATTCTGGTGTGAATGCACCTTTAAACAACTGACAGGTGTCTGATGTTATCAACCCCTGAGGCTTGTTTCCATGAGATCCATATCTATATCTCCATCACTAAACTGCTCCAGCATAAGGCCTCAAAACAATTAGCTGGACTACATGACTATATGTAGTCATTTATGTGTTCTCATGGGTGAAAAATAGAAGGTCACATGAAATCACCTTTGACTCCAGTTTTGTTAACTGTTGGTTCATCTGTTGGTTTGAAATATCCCCATCACAGCACATGTTATAGTCCCAGATGAATCAAAGAACTTGATAAGGTAGACAGCTTCAAATGTCTGGACTGACAAGATCAAATGTTTAGATAGGTAATGATCTTAAAGGCTCTCTGAAAATGGCCTTTAAGTTTCAGACAGCCATTTTCTTTTTCTCATACAAAGCAGTTTCTGCTGTTTGGGTGACAGACCTGTGCTACGCTGTCATTCACTCAGACACCTAAATACAGACACTGGACGAGTAATGTTGATCGTGAGTTGATTAGTGTTTTCCTTTGTAGGAAGTTTAAATATTTGCAGTGTAAAAGTTCTGTGGTGTAAACTATTGGAATTCAATAGCATTTTTTTGTTAGTAAAGTTTATTTATAAGCGTTTTTCACAGATAAAAAGTGCTGTACGTAAAATGGGTGCAATAAAACAACATAATAATATTATAAAATAAATAATAACCATCAACAAAAAGCTTTCCTGAATAAAATACTTTATAACTGCTTTTTTAAAGAGTCCATGGAGTCGACCACATGGAGGGACAGTCATGTCAAGTCATTCCATTCCATTCTGGGGACTACAGTCTGAAAAGTCAGGTCTCCACGAGTTTTAAAACTGGCTTTGTCGGACCTTCAGAACGCTCTGGCCTGAAGACTGAAGGGTGCGCCCTATAGGAGTAGGGACCCAGCAAGTCTGCAATATACTAGGGGGCCTGATCATGTAACGTCTGGAAAGTCAAAACTAAAATTTTAAAGTCAATGCAAAATTTAACTGGAAGCCAACAAAGTCTTGATAAAATAGGGGTGATGTGGGCTGTTCTGGGCATACCTCTCAATAGTCTGGCGGCAGAGTTCTGCACTAAATGAAATCTGTTTAGAGTTAAACCACAAATCAGCTGACCAAGAGGCATCAGGTACAACAAAAACAAAACAGAGTCAAGAACAGAACCCTGTCCAATTAAACAAGACAAGTTAGACACATAAGACATTATATTGTTGATGACAACATTAAAGGTTCTTGCTTTTATATACGAGGAAAACCACTGAAGGACAGATCCAGAAAGCCTCATATTTGATTCAAGTCGATTTATCAGTATACTGTGAACTAATTAATCAATTTTACCAAACAAGGGCTGTCTGACAACATCAAAAGGTTTTAAAAACAGGAATTTTGGAACAATGTCAGCTGGGCCTGATGATGGTTTCATCTTGTCCACTTAGGCTATCACATCCTGTAGGCTGACAGCAGTGAAGGAAGACCAAGCAAATAGGTGAAAAGTCTGTTGAACAAACATTCATAAGGGGAAGATAATACCAGCTTTTACGACCCCTGTTGATTCTAGGGGTACAAAAAGGGTCGTACCCAAAACGAGTCAGAGTCGGACACATACAATAAAATCAATTTACAATAATGTAAAACGAACAAAACAGAAAAGGAATCAGATGTCAATAACAGCCAAGGAATCAAAAGGGTAACTAAAAGTATCTGTTAAATAAATAAAACAAACTCCGACATAAACCAAAAGCTCAATAAAAGTTAAAAAAAACTCAACTTAAAGTGTCCTGTAACAGGTAAAAGCCCACAATGGCAGCTTAACAATGTTAACAATCACCAAAAGAGATAAGTAAAACACAAAGGCGGGAGCTGTCTCAACCTGAGATATTAAACTCTCACAAAACAAAGCAAAAAGGGGTCAATCACGAACCAAAAAAGAAACCACAAAATCCCAAAGAGGGTAACAAGTGTGCAAACACACTGAGTTCCAGTCCCCAAATTGCGAGCTGTGCTGCAATCTCACACAGCTGCCCCGAATGAAGGTAATCCCATCCTTTATGTCATGTCGAGGTGTCCCTGAGCAAGACTCCGAACCCCTAATTGCTCCTGATGGCTCGTGGTGAGCGCCTTGCATGGCAGCTCCTGCTGTCAGTGTGTAAACGTGTGTGTGAATGGGTGTATGTGACGTAGATGTAAAGCGCTTTAGGTAAAAGCGCTATTTAAGTACAGACCATTTACTCATGAAGCGACGGAGTCTTCCTGGTTGGCCAGCGACAGAGTAAGCAGAACCAGTGGCGACCAATCCTGGTGAAGGAAGGTGGGTTCCAATCAGGTCCCAAGCATGAGGTCCATAACCAATCACCTATAGGCACTGGCACAGTTCTATTTACATACCAAAAAACCAGAAGATAGGCCCGGGGCCGTAACACTGGCCCTAATGTCTTGTTCTTTGTTCACCTCCTGTGAGTATGCAGGCACATGAAGAGCTGAGGGTGCAACAAGGTTTTAATTAAATCAAAGAAGGCTTTTGGATTTTTCCTATTACAAGATTGAAGATTGAAGAAAAAACGCTGAGCGAGCTTGTTTTATCATTTCATTTAGCTCCTGCATCATGTCTTTAAAGTGGAGTCTATGCACCTCTAATTTAGTGGATTTCCATAGATGCTCCACTTTCCAACACTTTCGCCTAAAACTACAAATGCTCTCATTCATCCACAGAGTGGGCTTTTTATATGATGCAGAAGTCTTTTTGAAAGGTGATACCAAATCTAAAACAGACAAACAATGTTTATTTAAACTTGTCACAAATGTTTCAACATCATCACAATCATCATTTAGCTGATCCATTTATCCAAAGCAACTTACAATGGTTAGGCAGTAGCGTTAAGGGTCTTGCCTAAGGACCCAACTGGAAGGTGTTAATGTTCGTCCCCTGGGGGATTTGAACCCTGGTCTTTCATATGGGAGACTCCTGCTCTACCAATTGAGCTAACCAGCCAATCACAATCAGCAAAGGAGCTGGGATCAAAAGAGTCAGAGAAATCACTAAATACTGTATAATTAAGAATGCGTTAGGGGGTGTAACGGTACGCCAAAATCACGGTTCCATGTCTACCTTGGTTTTAAGGTCGGTTCTGTTTCAGCACAGTAAACTGTTTACCTTTGTTGTTAACAGGAACTTGTTTAATGACTTTTTGACATTTTAAATTAAACCAAAGACAAAAAAGAAAACTGCTTGCAGTAAATTATTCAATAAAAGATTAAAATAAAACTATGGCATAAATGAAGATAGCTGCATGTTTTATTTTCTTCACATTATATTAAAAAAATATAAGAAGGCCCTTTTTTACGGCTCTTTAAAATAGAAAATAGATCATGTATATACTGATAATTTTATTATCAATAAAAGAGGCTAAAACAATTATCTTTAAAAAATGTAACTTAGTCATTTCAAACATTTTATTTTTTCCTCATATTTTCTGTTTTTCTACATTTCCTTTTGTATTTTTGAGTTCTGAAGCGTGACTGATTCTCATCCTTTTATGTCGTTTATAATGACTCCCTCTTTGTGTATGGCTCTGTCCTGTTGTTTGTATCTGAATTCTCACTACTTGTAACCATTACAGATACAGAAAACTGGCAAATAAATTCAAATTACTTGGTGGTGTATTTATTGTGGTTGTCTCTTTAAATACAACCAAAATTTTCAATTCAGTTTGTAAAAGCATGTAGCTAAAATATTTATGCATGAGCAGATAAGGTGGAAAAAACCAGTGTATTGATAAACTTTTGCTGCAGCTTTCAAAAAATGTGCAGCTTGCTGTATAAAAACGTTACATTTGGCATCATAAACGGCAGGCAGGGGAAATAGATCCCATTACTATTCATCCTGAAATGATACACTGGGAGATCTGACAAGTGTGGCTATAAAATGGGTAGTTCACTCACTGTATAATATAATTTCCATTTTTATTAGTTCACTGAAGCCGATTCTGTTTTGGGCAATGTGTCAAAATCACATGTATATCAGTGTCTTAGACTTTTGATAATTATTGTACAATTATTTTTTGCAAATAATTAACCTTGTGTTTGAGGTGGAGTGCACCTTTAAAAGCAGGTTCATGCAGGAATCCATCAGCATTAGAGCATCAAAGAGGGTCTCTCCCTGTTGGGATTATCACTGGTTCCACACATCTATCTGTATGCCTGTCGCTGCCCTTAATGTTAATTCCAGACTCTGAAACACAATCACAGAGTCGGGGGAAATAAAACTTAACTGGAGAGGGATTGAAATGACAGCACACTCAGTCTGATCCCTGGCTAAATATGGGTTAGATATACATCAACAGACTTGGAAGGACTACTGTTAATGAGGACAGAGAGAGACAAAGAGAAGGAGGAAGACACGGATAGAAAAAAAGTTTTCTTAAAAAAACCCCACACAAGTGTGTGTGTATTTATTTCTTTGTGGATTTTGCAACTCTCTCTAAATGCGTGTCAGGTCCTGAGAGGAGGAGATTACAAATCTGCTTTGCTTTGAGTAATCTTTCCTTTTCATGTATAACATGTAGCCTACAATGCTTCTGTGTTAAAACACCTCCATGTGCATTTTTTGTGTGCTGATGCCCAACTTTTCTCACCACTGACTGAAGCTTTTATTCTTTACTTCACAATCTTTTTCTATTCTTTTTAGTACCGCCCAGTCTCTGTTTCTACTCTGTTAGACGTTGTAGTCAACTGTGGCTTTTGCTGTTGCAGTCACACAACTGCACTCCCACACAAGTTAACTCAATTGTCTGTGAGCCACACACTTTTCCCACAGCTCTGCAGAATGCGCTGTGGGCTGTGACTTGTAAAATGTGGCCAGTCGCTTGCTCATGGATATCAGGTGGACACAGATCACGTGCTTGCATGCCAGTTATGCTTGGTGTGTGTCCAAGTGTGTGCTTGCCAGTTTGGTCAACACATTTTATACTTCATGTGCTTCCATGCAAATAAAGTTCAGAAGCAGTTCAGCCAAGATAATAGTCAATGAACTAAAATACAAATTTGTTGATGATTTCTTGCAAAAATACTCCCTGGCATCTTGGTTGTTTTTTCACGTTTTTGTTTTATATTTATACACCTATTTGAACTGTTTTGTTAACATCCTTTACACAAATAAAACATATCCACAAAATTTATCAGGGCTTGGATGCATAAAAAATATGTTTTAAGAGGTTTGGTAATTACTGAGTTAAATTTATGTAATTCTGTGACTAATTTCAAATTTGTAAATAAGTTTTAATTGTAGCAAATGCTCCTTGAAAATGCACTACTTAACTTTTGCCATTTTCTCAGTGACACGTCCCCTATCAACCGCTAATTCAGCATCCATTTTGCATCCTATCTAGACAGTACAAAATAGTCTTATGTTGAGTCTTGTCTTATTTTTTGCTCTGTCTCTAGCTCTCTTTGTTTTCTTGCTTCCTCTGATAATGTCTTCTAATGTTTCTTTGCTGAACCAGCCGCTGTGCGAGTGCTAAAAGGCCATCTGCAACGTCAAGCAGCGTCCCAAAAAGTTGCATAGTCCGGTTTCTCAGCGTTGGAAAGCTGCTGGGCAGCTGTGCTGTGACGGCTTCAGAAGTGCATATAATAGACATCACTTTGCAACTACACAAGGAGTTTTACAGTCAAAAAGTTGTGGAGTGGGTCTTTAAGCTTTTACCATCATATCATACACACGTGGACAAAATTGTTGCTACCCTTCGGTTAATGAAAGAAAAACTCACAATGGTCAGAAATAACTTGAATCTGACAAAAATAATGGTCATGGTCAGTCAAAAAAATCTACAAAATTTAACCAATGAAAGTCAGACATTGCTTTTCAACCAGAATTATTTAAAAAAATAAACTCATGAAACAGGCCTAGACAAAATGATGGTACCCCTAGAAAAGATCCAAGGTGTGTCCACTAATTAGCATCACAGGTGTCTACAATCTTGTAATCAATCAGTGGGCCTATATATAGGGCTACATGTTTGATGACATGGTGTGTACCACACTCAACATGGACCAGAGGAAGCAAAGGAAAGCGTTGTCTCAGGAGATTAGAAATAAAATTATAGACAGGCATGTTAAAGGTAAAGGCTATAAGACCATCTCCAAGCAGCTTGATGTTCCTGTGACTGCAGTTGCACATATTATTCAGAAATTTAAGATCCATGGGACTGTAGCCACCCTCCCTGGACGTGGCTGCAGGAGGAAAATTGATGACAAATCAAAGAGACAGATAATACGAATGGTAACAAAAGAGCCCAGAAAAACTTCTAAAGAGATTAAAGGTGAACTTCAAGCTCAAGGAACATCAGTGTCAGATCGCACCATCCGTCGCTGTTTGAGCCAAAGTGGACTTATTGGGAAACGAGCAAGGAGGACACCATTGTTGAAAACAAATCATAAAAAAGCCAGATTAGAATTTGCCAAACTACATGTTGACAAGCCACAAAGCTTCTAGGAGAATGTCCTATGGACAGATGAAACAAAAATGGAACTTTTTGCCAAGGCACATCAGCTCTATGTTCACAGATGGAAAAATTAAGCAAAATTAATCAAGAAAAGAACACTACTGTGAAACATGGAGGAGGCTCTGTTATGGCACATATCTGGCACAGGGTCTCTTGAATCTGTGCAGTATACAATGAAATCTCAAGACCATCAAGGGATTCTAGAGAGAAATGTGCTGGCCAGTGTCAGAAAGCTTGGTCTCAGTTGCAGGTCATGGGTCTTGCAACAGGACAATGACCCAAAACACACAGCTAAAAACACCCAAGAATGGCTAAGAGGAAAACATTGGACTATTCTAAAGTGGGCTTCTATGAGCCCTGACCTAATCTGATTGAGCATCTTTGGAAAGAGCTGAAACATGCTGTCTGGAAAAGACACCCTTCAAACCTGAGACAACTTATTTTGCTTATGGGGAATGGGCCAAAATACCTGCTGAGAGGTGCAGAAGTCTCATTGGGAGATTGCAGTGATTACCTCAAAAGGTTGTGCAACAAAATATTAGGTCATTTTTTTCCAGGCCTCTTTCATGAGTTTATTTTTTTTTAATAATTCTGTTGAAGCATAGTTGAAAAGCAACGTCTGACTTTCATTGGTTAAATTTCATAGAATTTTTATTTATTACTTTTGTCAGATTCAAGTTATTTCTGTGACCATTGTGAGTTTGTCTTTCATTAACCGAAGGGTACCAACAATTTTGTCCACATGTGTACTTTAAACCTTGATCTCTGCTTATGTAACTAATATAAATGTGTGTCACCATTTGTTAGCATTTACATCTGGGTAGTTTCCCCTTATGAAGGAACAAAATATGTCACAGTTGGCGGATGGAAATAGTGTGAAAATCTGTAGAAGACCAGTTCCCAGACAAGTTTGGATGTTTTTTGAAATGTAAATAAAAATAGAAACAAAGATTTAGGGATGATTTAAATCCTTTAATTACAAATATTAAAAAGATAATATGTTAAATATGAGAAACTTAATATCTTTTGAAAAATACCTCAGATTATGTTGTGCTAAAAAAACAAATTTTTAAATTATTTTTAGGGATTGGCGCATGCAAAGGATTCTTTCACAAAATTATTTAACAACACGATACGATTATCAGAGTTCGTGATGATCCAAATGCAAGATGGAGCAGGTTAAATAAAAAGAAAGAGACTGTATTTTAAAACAAGAAGCGCTACGGTGGCAGAACATGAAGATTAACAGAATGCTGAATGCAGGGAAGTGACAGCAAAGGCAAACAGAGAAGACAAATAGGAATCTGACACTAAGCAAAGAAAAAACCTGGAGTATTTATTCTGAGGGACTTATGCTGAATGATATATGCAAATTTGGAGCAATAAATCCTGGCATGGAAAGAGCATCTTTTTGGGGAAAGGCCTCGCTTTCAGCCAAATTATGCCCAGCTGCATATTACAACAGCAAGGCTGAAAATGGAAAGGTACATCTAGTTTGCTTTGCTTGTATTTTGTTAATTAATATTTTACAAAGGTAAAATTCCAACTTTTTGGTAAAAATAATTATTTCTGTTGGATTTGAGAGCACCAAAATACAGCATTTTACATTCTTGCCATTATGCTTTCTTCCTTTTTCAGTTCAGCTTTTCTTTCTTTGACACTTTTTAATCTTATGAGCCATTTTTTCACAAAGAAAATTAAGCTTCTGCAGGTCGACATTTCTCTTACAGGAGCAGACTCACCAATATACCCTATCTGTCTTTCTGTTTTACACCCAAAATCAACTACCTTTCTTCTTGACATCATCGCATTTTTTAAAAGAGGTCTTTAAGTTATTAAATCTAGCTTTGCAATTGCTACAGTCCCTTCTTACTTTAAGCATGCATGCCAAATTTCAACCTCTTATTAAAAAGCCCAATCTTGATAGCTCTATCTGACCAGTTATCGTCCTATCTTAAAACTTCCCTTTCTTTGCAAAGTGCTATTTATAAAAAATTAAATAATAGAAACATTTCAGTCGGGTGTTAGGCTAAATCAGGATACAGAATTGATTTACTTAGGGTTTCAAATGACCTCCTGCTGGCATTAAACTCAGAAAATGGGCTGTGCTGATTCTTTTGAGTTTGAGTGGTCCAGTTGATTCTGTGGATCATACCATTCTTTTAAATCAGTTATACCGCCTTAAGTTTTATTAATCACCAGTAGTTAACACTAACAACAACAATAGTACTATAATATAGTATTGTGTATAAAGCAGCCGCCACTTCTCTTTCGATCCCTTTAGACTTTTCTCATGACGGGATTAGATGCCATGGTGGATTAGTAAAACATCATTTATCTGTATGACAATATCAGAAACCAACATCTAGGCTAGAGGAAATAATTGTGTACACAAAGTGAAGTTTCATTGTTATTCAGATTAAGTTTCAGAGGGAGAGTTAGAGACACAGAGTTAACTAAAATTCAGAAAAATGCACACATTTGGGTCCATGTGAGTGGAAACTGTTTCTACAAAATAAAATTGAGTACTCTATAATCATTAGATGACTTGATGTATGTTGTCTTGTTTTTTTAAGAAAGTCTTATAGTAAGCAGAAAATTCTCTTTCTCCTAAGAGAATGGATGGTGGCAAATAGCTACCTTCAACAGAACGGTCTGTTTACAGATGTCATCAGTAATAATGTGAAGGACAGGGGCAACTGTGATTGTTGCTTTGGATGTTAAAGACTAGCATTTTGCCTGGCGGACATTCTTACTAGCCTGCAAAGAATAAAGTTAGGAATGATCCATGAGCTGTAATTAGCTATAATTACTGACCTTCTAATTCTCTGTTTACCACCTGGATTGTCAATCATGGTGGCTTTTCACATTAAACAGTACCCCACACTCCCCCTCTGATGCTTTTTTTCCCCTAACCATTAAGTTCCCTCACCTCGTCATTTAACAACAGTGTCAACTGTTGCTATAGACACATGTCAAGGAATAGATACTCAGTTAATTTGTGGCATTGTGTGTGTTTAACTGCTTTTATTGACCTGTATTGTTGCTTGACTAGGATTCTCTCTTTTTATTCTTCTAGTCTGAGTTTTTTTATCAGATCAGTTTTGTTTGTTTTGCAAGGATACTAACACAGAATAATATGCTCAGAGTCATTTGCTGAATGTCTTCTATTCTTTTCTCTGCACTTTTCTTTCTATAAAGGTAAAATTTTGACTAAATATACATCTCTAACCACTGAACTGAGGGGTTGTTCAGTCTTCTTGACTTTTTTCCTGAAACATTTTCTTACTGTATTTTGTAAATCGCCTCTTTCATACACGTAATGCATCAAAAAACCAAGGATTATCATCAGCTATATCTCAACCTTGTCTTACCATCTCTACTTCATCTGCCACCTGTAGCAGATGGATGGCTCAAACAGTCAGGCACATTCAGACAGCAGGCAGACAGCTCTGTCTGGAAAAACAGTTCATGAAACAGATACTTGTGTGACTTATTGTTGGACAACAGTCTTGCCATGATACTAGAATTTCAAAGATCTATGCGATACAAAAGAAAATACTTAATAATTGATGCCATTTTCAATACTGCAGGCAGTGAGGGGGATGAAAGTTTAAGGGGCATAAAGTGTTTTTGATTGATGGTTTTGAACAGCACTCCTAAACTAATGTTTTCCACTCAGAGCTTTGGTTTCATTAATGTAGTTTATGTGCCCTAGTGTTCATCGACTCTTCACGAGTGTTTCTTGTTTGAAGTCTGTGGTCACTTTAGCCCAAATGTTGAACCACAGCAATAGTGGTACAAGAAATACAGTTTTTAATTCACAATATATTAACCTGAAAAACTTAGTTTCTTGAAGCAGAGATTTCTGTCTGCTGATTCCACACATTATCCTCATCATCCATTTTAAACTCTGGTGTCACATCAGTGTCTGAGTGCTCATTTCTTTGAAAAATACACCAATGTTTCAAAGGGATGTGTGAAGTAAAGGCAACTGGAAGCTTACTGGACTGACTCAGCGAGATGAGTAGCTGCTGCGTTGTAATCCTTCCTGCCTTTGTTGTTATGATGATTGAGACAAGTCTCCAGTCTCACACTCACACATGACACACACAAGTGCACACACACACAGATTCTCATTCCCTTCTGGTGTTTTACAAAATGTGTGATGATGGAAACAAAGAAACAAATAGAAATAAAACCCTTCAGAGCAACAGTGAACCAAGTTGTTGAATAGTCTACATTGCTTTGTCTCTAAAAATGGTCACTAAACGTCAAAATGTGAATAAGTGTGGGACGCCTGAAGCTCTTAGAAAAACGGAAACAATGTTAAGTTTTATTCTGCAGCAGCTCTTTGTGTTCAGCTGTTTTTTGTCAAATGCAGGAGCTCAGCAACGATGATTCATAGTGTTGCAAATAAATATCTGATATAAATACTCAATTTTATTATCAATATCTGACTAATTTCTTTCAAAACCTTATTAGAAATTGGACAATATATCTTTTTATATTTTAATAATTTAAATTTCATGAAAGTTTTAGATAAAATACAATAATGGAATTTCACAGGTTGCATGGTCAATGTGACTTGGAAATGACTGTCAACAGCAAGATATTTTTATGTTATAATAATAAATCCCTGACAGTTTTTAAATGAACTGTGTCTATGATCAGTATCAAGTCACTGGTGATCTAACAAAGATGCATCCTGCACCCAAATGGGATGTTTTGTTGGAGCAGATAAGAAATGTAACCTGTCACATATCTGTCTAAATAAAATGAAGAAAAAACATGCATAGTTCCTGCTGTGTTCTGATTGGATAGTTTGACGTTAGCAGTTCCTGTTGAATGATCTATGCTGACTCATCACTCTACTTAGTAATCTGTATTTTAATCATTTAAGCATCCTGATCTGAGCAAAAATCACAAGTAGATGTTCACATTTCCTGCAGTCAGCATTCTCTTTTATGGCCTGTCTTTATTAAGACACAAATCTTCAACCTTATCAGCATGTTCTAAATTGTTCTGTTACATTTTTAGACATGGAGTTGATCTATGGTGCAACTATAAGTGGATGTAGTCATTTTCAGGATTTTATTCGAGGCAGGTTGACAAGATAAGCAGTTATGGGATTATGATAAATGAAGTCATGGAAGCGTGTGTGTGGACATGCAAGTGTGTGTCTACATGTATAACTAATGTTCTGGGGACATAAACCAGAAAGTCTACTTAAAGTCTAGATGACTTTGCAGCGTATGAGTTACTGTTTGGCAAGAAAGGAATGTATACTTTGTCTAATTCTCCAGAAAATAATAATAAATTACAATAACATCATGTGAAGCGATGGAAATGCAGTTGTGTACGTGCATGTTTTAGACCAGGGATCTCGTGAGCTACTGTCCTTCAGGTTTTGGATTCTACCCTGATGAAACACACCTGACTCAAATCACTGGGTCATTAACAGGCTTGTGCAGAGGTGTGTTTTAGTAGGAGACATCTAAAACCTGCAGGAAAGTAGCTCATGAGGACTGGAGTTGGAGACCCCTGTTTTAGACTATTCCCAGTATAATAGTCACTCATATTCTTCCCCGCACTAGTATTTAGAGGTAAGTTTGAAACATGGATTTAAACCTTCAAAACTGTCTTTGAAGTAAAAAGCACTCTGCATTTCAGTTGGAATTCAAGGAAACTCAACGACAGAAAAACAAACAAACATTATAATGGCATTTTATCAAGCATCATAAATGTTTTATCTCTTTCTTTTAGCTGATCAGTTTGTGTGCCACACTGAGGCCATAGCAGATATTGTGATCCTGGTGGATGGCTCCTGGAGTATTGGTCGGATCAACTTCAGGCTGGTCCGTATGTTTTTGGAAAATCTGGTCAATGCCTTTGATGTTGGCATCGATAAAACAAGGATAGGTGGGTTGCAGCTACCTTCTTTTTTTAACAGATGGTACATCGTGCTATCACTGTAGTGATCTGATGTTAGCTTCTATTACTCAGTCAAACATAGACTCACATGATAGCTGCAACAAGAAACTATTTATGAAGGTAACTACAAGTTGTATGTGTATATGTCTGTTTGTAGGTCTTGCACAGTACAGTGGTGATCCCAGGATCGAGTGGCATCTAAGTACTTTCTCCACTAAAGATGCAGTCATTGATGCTGTCAAGAACCTGCCCTATAAAGGAGGGAACACTCTCACAGGTAATGGATATAATCTTTTAAACTATAGAGAATTTTGGTTCATTAGTCTTTAATGATTAATTTCTTTCTGTAAAATCCTAAAAGACAAACTATGATTGCACACTACTGTAGATCTCACACTTATCCCCTACCTGAACTATTTTTTTATTTTATTTATCTTTTCATTTGTGCTTTTATTTTATATACAGTAACCTCTCTTCCTGTATCTCCCCTCTTAATGTCTCTTCTTCTCTTTTTGTTTGTCACTCTAATACTCTCCACAGGCCTAGCGTTGACTTTTATTTTGGAGAACTGCTTCAAGCCTGAATCTGGTTCACGAGACGGTGTACCAAAGATTGGGATCCTCATCACAGATGGGAAGTCCCAGGATGATGTTAAACCACCAGCAGAGAGCCTTCAGAAGGCTGGTGTTGAGCTTTTCGCTATCGGTGTGTTCATAAATAGCTCTTAGTTTGCTCTATTAATTACAAACCTGCACTGCTACAGTGTATAAATTTAAAGAATGTTTCTTGAGCTATCAGTCAGATTTGTAATACAGATGTTGTTTCTGCAGGTAATGTGATGTTAATATTCGTGTATCCTTACCTTTCCAGGTGTGAAGAATGCTGATGAGAATGAATTGCGCTCCATTGCCTCAGAGCCAGATGACACTCATGTCTACAATGTGGCTGACTTCAGCATTATGAGCTCTATAGTAGAGGGACTGACAAGAATAGTGTGTGAACAAGTGGAGCACCAAGACAGAGACATCAAGCAGAGTAAGAAGAACAAACAACAGGAAAAAAAGGTGTTCTGAGATGAAACTGCAAAGTAACGTAAAGAAAAAAATTAACATTTATAAAGTGATCAAGTCAATGTTGAACAGTGATGATAATGAGGCTTTTATGAATAGATCATAATGAATGTGAAACACTGGTCATTGTTCCAAAATAGGTTTTGTTTGTTGTGAATTGAAACTTTAGATAAAAGTTTCATCCCCCATGGTGCTTGTGTTTGATGAAACATTAGGATGAAAATGATGTCTTATCAAATACCCTCATTTCAAATGGAAAATGTTGCAATCTTAGTAAAAAAAAGATTTTGTACCTCTTTTTTCCTTTGTCCCTTAATGTGTTTCCATCTCTGTCCACATAAAATTGCCAGATGGAAAATCAGGAAGTAACATGGCTTCAGATGGACACCATAAATCCAGTTTAATGCCTTTTCTATTTCAATACCATCCTCTTTACCCTGATGCTCAGTGGATATGAGATTTCCTCTCAGAAGTTCCTCAGTGGGATTAATTAAATGGAATTTGATGGAGTCTGTGACTATCCCCCTCCCTCTTCTGCTTTCCTGCCCTTTTCTTTGTTTGCAGAATTCACACCTGAGAAAATAGGAATGCCGCTTGACCTGGTGACATCAGAGGTCACTACCCGGAGTTTTCGCGTCTCGTGGAGTCATGCACCCGGAAATGTAAAGAAATACAGAGTGGTTTATTACCCTGTTCAAGGAGGACAACCACAGGAGGTAAATGCTGTGCTCCTGTCTGGGAACATCACTGTATTTACTGACCTAATTTGTTTAGCAAGTAAAAATTAAGTTAAGAAATGTATTGTTGCATAAAATTATGTAAAATACATTGCAAATATACAGTAAAAAAAACTGTTTGTGTTCAATGTTTTTTTTTAGCAATGCATTTATTGAAGCATAATCAAGAACTTAAAAAATACTCCAGCTAGAATAGGATCAAAATGATGTGAGCACATTGTGCTTTTCTGTTATATGTAGGATTTTAGTGAGAGCTATCTGGGATGGAACAAATTTGTAGTTTGAGATCAATTTTTCTGTGAAATGCTGGCAATAGCTCTTCCATGCTTCTCCCTCTCATCTCCCCATTGACAATTCCCCAGATAATCAGTGCAGGTTATGAGCTCTCACTAAAACTGATACTGTGGCTGATTCAGGCACCTGCCTGATTTTTCCAGAACATTTGACCATTAAATCTTTAGTATAGCAGAGTTTACAGGGACCAGATGTTCAGAGGGTGCATATGAGCAGGCTTTTCCAGCTGGCTCAATCTAGACCTAATCGTTATCGCAACTGTCATTCTTTTAGTTCAGATTAAAAAAGATAGTCTTTAGCTTCAGATGTTTGTGCTTTATCGTGTTCAATAACCATTTACCGTTCTTTTGCCACTCCTCTTTCCTTTTCTCTTGCCTCTTTTCTCTCTTCCATTTGGCATTTTCTTTTCCCTTCCATTCTGTTTTTGCTTACCTTTTTCCTGCCTTTTTATTCACATTGCTTTCTACATTTCTGTCTTTTCCATCCATCTTCCTGGACCCCAGGTTGTAGTGGCTGGCAGTGAGACTTCAGTGGTGTTACAACATCTTAGCTCCCTCACTGAGTACCAGCTCGCTGTGTTTGCTGTGTATGCAAATGAAGCAAGTGAAGCTCTGAGAGGATCAGAAGTAACCTGTAAGTTTACACGCAAACATGTGCAGAAATGCTCTTACAAAACCAAATGCAAGGCCTCAATCAACATCTGAAGACACACATTAAAAAAAAAAGTGGCTCTTAAGTGTAAGAGCTGTGAAAGCCAGACATATTGAAAATTAAGCACTCATAGGACAAAGATATAATTGTTTTAAGGCAGAACTTTTTTTTATTAGTTAAATACAATTCAAGATACTGGCTTGCGACTTTTTTCCTATAAAATACATGTGTTTGTCTGTGTGTTGCTGTGTGTATGTAGTGGCTCTCCCCTCAGTCACTGGCCTCCAGCTGTTTGATGTGACTCAAAGCACAATGAAAGCTAGATGGGACAGTGTGGCTGGAGTCTCAGGATACATGCTGCTGTATGCCCCTCTTACAGACGATGGAGACTTAAGTGAGAAGGAGGTAGTAAAATACAGAAAAAGATCAGTCTGATGCAAGTACTGTATTTTAATAGTATTCTATCCAGAAAAATAAAAAAAGGGGTTAAATCCTGCATTGTTGATTAAAGGTCAAGGTGTCTGATTCAGTGACAGACCTGGAGCTAGATACGTTGGTCCCTGACACTGAATATGCCGTCACTGTTTATGCCATGTATGGAGAAGAGGCTAGTGACCCTGTTACAAAACAGGGAACCACATGTGAGTAATGCACCCTCTCACCTATACATTGTGTAACTTAAATTTTAAGTTCCTATTTTAAATAGGACCCCTAAATAAAAAAAACTGTCCCATTCTCAAAGTAAAAATAAAAACTCATTACTCAGTCCTTCAATCTTCCACTCTATTTTCCTCTAGTGCCACGGAATTCTCCCAAAAACCTCCAGTTTTCTGACATCACTCACAACTCTGCCCACATCAGCTGGGACCCAGCGTCCAGTGGCATCAAAGGTTACCGGATCGTGTGGATCAAGACAGATGGACTAATCACCAATGAGGTGTGTGGGAATTTTTAGCCACCTGTTTTTAAAATGATTCGACTCCTTTGTCTGTATTTGTGTCTGATATCTGTGTAAATATACAGATGCTGCAGTAAATGTTTCAATGTGTTACTTCCATATGAAAGTAATTCACTGGATAAC
Organism: Rhadinocentrus ornatus; assembly: GCA_037177495.1. Lineage (NCBI taxonomy): Eukaryota > Metazoa > Chordata > Actinopteri > Atheriniformes > Melanotaeniidae > Rhadinocentrus > Rhadinocentrus ornatus. Next base: position 19,915,809 of record JBAMHW010000006.1, read on the forward strand.
ATTTTTTTTATCATGTGTTTTTTTTTTTTTTATACTTTTTGATAGATATTTTTGATAATTCCTTTTGTGTTGTGCATGTTTGTGTTCTGCAGATGGAGGTGGGCCCTGTGACTTCTTATGAACTCAATGAGCTGATGTCTCTGACGGAGTACTCTGTAGCCATCTTTGCCCTCTACGATGAGGGCCAATCAGAGCCACTTACTGATGGCTTCACAACCAGTAAGACCCTGCCAGTGTGTCACAAGAAGGATAAATGCAAAAACACTGCAGTTAAATACTTCAGGTGTTTCCATTACAAAACAAAATCTAACCAGCTAATAATGGTTGTAAATTTGGGTAATATTTGGACATTCATTACATGGTGGCACTCCCATGGCAATATGTTGTGATGTACCTTCACATGTCCTAACTAATGAAGTTTGCATACTTTTGATTTAATATTGATTTGAAGGTGACGGAATAATTAGTTAATAGTTTTTAAATAGTTTTTTACTTATTCACAAATACTGGTGATGATTATCAGGTACTCATTTTGCTGATCTTGCATTATTGTGGTCAATTTGTATCAATATTGGATTTAATTTCCCCAACTTCCATCTTGGCTGAGGGTAAGTTAGTCTCCATTTACAGAAAATAGCTGCATCAATATCAATAAAAGGCAAACAGCTACTCTCTTAGTGCCAACGTTTTGAATTTTATAACTTATCTGGTCCTTTTGCTTTTTTGGCAGTCTTCCCTTCTCATTTACACCTCAGCATAATAGCCCAGTCACATAAAAAGGTCATGTCGCTCTCCCTGACTATTCCATCACACTAACAGATATTGATCTGAAGGAATTTTCCTTGAAGCCACAAGCAGTTAGTCTCAAGCGCTGAGTCAGCTAAAAGAAATGTATGTGTGGTAAGCAACTATTAAAATACTTCCAGGCTGTGCGGATTTTATTTATATATATTTATATGAAACAAATATTTTTGATTATATTTTTCTTTAGTCAAGGGGGTAGCAGTGTGGAGCGACAAGATTAGAAAGAAAAGAAAACATGCAAAAAGGTCTTGAAAACATTGCACCAAAAGAATGTAATAGTGATAGTCTA
>JBAMHW010000006.1:19936739-19954573 GCA_037177495.1 Rhadinocentrus ornatus
CCGACTTAAACGGGAGGATAAAGTAGTTGCTGGACCACCCTGCCCTGTTTCTAACATAACAGCAAAATAAACTTCACTTTTAGATTGTAATAACTCACCTATCAAGCAGAAAGCTGCAACCTCCGCGTTAGCTTTGAAGTCCCTCTCCTCATCAACTGCCTCCATCTGGTAAAAACTCCACCGATGTACACTCTTATTTTCTCCCGGTAATTATTTCTTTTACTTTTCTTGCCAATTTTTTTCCTGCGTCTCGCGGGCAAAGAGTATAGATGATCCTCCATTTCAATGTAAGCTGACAAGCTGAATGATCCACAGTTGTCTTGGCTTGTTTACACCACCCCCGCGCTTTCCCCCCGAAACAGCGGGGACTCGCAGATAAAACGCACAAGGCTAACAAGTTTCTCCCCTTTCGGCTACTGTATTCAAAGATGGTGATGCAACATGGCAGCCTCCAGTTGGGTGCGCCACCACCTGTGTATTTATAAACATCTAATTCTAAGGTACGAGAACGCTTTCATTTGGATGCGATTGTGATTAGACTTTGGTAAAATACGTATTTATGAAAGCAATTCTGGACAAAAAAGCTACACACTGTACCTTTAATGGATGAAAGAAAACGAGAATAAGAAAACTATTCACTTGATAGGAACTAGCTACTGTTGTCTTTCAGTGTGCCAGCTCGTTTAGTGTTTGCTTCTGCGCAGACACACACACACACACACACACACACACACGTGTGTATGTTTGTAGTCAACAGATAAACTTTGTGATAGTGTCTCTTGTTGCTGTCATCATGATTGACGACCCACTTCCTGTTTCCATGTGTTGGTGTGTGGTTGTGTGAATCTAGTGGCAGCGCCCACTCAGGCTCCAACTGAACCACCCACCACAGAGCCCCCTCCCACCATCCCACCTGCAAGAGAAGGTATGTCGGTAGCATTAGGTAAATACAATTACCCACATATATTTATTTTTAGGCCTTTCATGCATAAATGTATGGGATACAGTGTCGCAGTTGACTTCTACAGACATATACAGTGATGCTTTTTTATTTCTATATCATATTTGACTTTTTATTTAATTTATTTTAATATATTCTGAAATGTATTTTTAAAATATATGTTTCCATATATCTATCATATAAATATTCTATAAAGATAAAGCTGTATCATTTTCTTTTCCTGTTTATCTCTCAGGCAAATTTTGTTGAATAGGTGTACCCTGTAGTGGATACTATGCATGAAAGCATGGGGAAATTTGTGGTTTGCTCTTGCCAATCTTGACAATTTGCAGTTCAAGACGTATTGACCATTCACCTTTGGGTCGGAACCACAAAACCACAGTTATCCAATGGCAATTCAACGTTTCATCAAATTTATCTGCATTAAAACAATGATTGGTGCATGGAAGTGGGAAAATTAGCTTTTACATCCTTTATCTATTATCCTAATATCTCTGACTACTCCAGAAGCCACACTGCCAAACTCATTGCCCTAGGAGGTTAAATCAGCAGATGATAGCAGGTAGGATTACAAACTACATCAGCTGCAAGCTACGATGGAAACATAATTATTAATACATTATATCGATTCAAGTCATAAGAACTGAAAGATTTATCTTACAGTTGTTAATAAAAACTCTTATATGGGACAATTCAAATGATTATGTAATACCAAAAGACTATAGAAACCAAAGATTAGGAATAAAAGCCTATAAGTTCATACTCTAATAATTCCCCTCTCTGTTCAAAGGTTGCCCTGCGACATGAGGTCCACAGATATGAACCCACACACCCGCTGAGTCTGTCTCAAAGCATTTCTGTTTCTGACCTTTGTCATGCCAGCACCTGTATCTGAAATGACAGGCAACCTTTTTTCAGGGTTAGGGTTAGAGAGAAAAGAGAAAACAAAGCCTTTAGTTTTTTAGTAAGTTGGAGAAAGACAGACAGCTCAAGCAAAATGACCAAGAAAATGGGGGCGTAACAAAAAAGTGATGTATAGTATAAAGAAACAGAAATGGGGTGATACAGTTTAAAGGTAACTGTCGGACAGACAAATGTAGAAAAGGATGCAGTAGTAGCAGCAGAAGTGAGAAAAAGACTCACAAGTAGGTGAGAAGAAAAACAAAAAGACAGATGGTAGCACAGGCAGGAATCATGGTGAAGAATCAGAATTGTTATCCTCACAATTTTACCCTCTTTCCTCCTCTCTCCTCCCATTTAATGCATTCAGAATTACAAGCAGTTTCAGGTATTTAATTGGAATTTATAGAGATTGATATGGTCATAAACAAGGCCTGGAATTTTGCGACTCATGGCTCAAAAACTCTTAAAAATCCCAAAACAACTTTACAGCAGCAGTGATAAGGCTACTGGGAGTCATTGAGAAACCTGAGAAGAATAGAAGCAGTGTTAAAAGTTGATACAGGACCAGCAATATGAGCAGCTAACAAAAGAAAAAAAATATGCACAAAGAGCATGTTTGTGAGTTTAAACTGCAATTGCATTATTCTTTTAACCTTTTGAATCCTACATTGTTTACACTCTATGATCTCGTCTTTATGTATTCTTTGACCTTTTTTTTAGCAGATGTGTATTTACTATGAAGGTTCACTTAGTCTGAATATACTAAGCAGTTAGTTAGTATTCTGTCCATTAATGTCATTCATTCTGTGTGAAATGATTTTTTTAAATGCAAAGACTAAGTGTTGACTAAACCTATCCGTCTTACTTTTCTCTGTACAGTGTGTAAGGAGGCCAAGGCTGACCTGGTGTTCCTGGTTGATGGCTCCTGGTCCATTGGAGATGATAACTTCATGAAGATCACTCGTTTTCTCTACAGCACCATGGGATCACTTGATCTGATTGGACCCGATGGCACCCAGGTAGTCATGTGGCCACATCCATATCCTTTTGTTATTTCACCATAGAGTAGGTTTTAGCTTGAGTTGGACTTCATTTTACCTTTCACTTCCAAATCCATCCTCACATGGGTAAAGATTTTACTCTTTACCAGCTTGCTATGAAGAAAGCTACAGTGAATTTCCCTGGAGTACTAGCATTTACATAAATGACTGCCATACTGTCTAGTCTAAATGTTTAGGTTTCTAAAGGTTTCTGGTGGACATAACAGCACTGCAGAGACACAAACTTAATAAAGATACACAAAGGCCTGTTAGGTTTTTAATTTTAGTTAACTGGGATTAGGATTCATGGTGAATCTAATGTTGAAGATGCTAAAGGTTCAGCCAAAAGCAGCTACAGTGAAAATAAGTGATGAAAAAAACAGATTATATATCTTACTTAAACTGTAATTAACTGGAAATGGTGTATGGAGGTGGTAATTTCTGCTAAAGAAAGATTTTAAAAAAAAGGGGGAAAAACTCTATTAAAATCAACATTTATTTCTGCTTTACAATCATGATGTAATACACAGGAAAACAAATATTCATCTGCCCCTTACTGTAACTAGCTCATTCACTTCTATCTCTTATGAACCTCCCCCAATTCTACCTACTCACCAAATAAAAAAGTAAAAAGTTTTTATTTTCATATAAAATCTGCTAAAACTAGATTTCTGTTCAATAGATCAGTGATTCCCAACCCTGGTCCTCAACGCACATTATCCTGCAGGTCTTAGATGTCTCCCTGCTGCAACATACCTGATTCAAATTAAACTGCTCTCTGACAAGCTCTGCACAAGTCTGCTATTGAGCCATTAATTTGAATCAGGTGTGTTGCAGCAGGGAGACATCTAAGACCTGCAAGATAGTGTGCCTTGAGGACCAGGGTTGGGAATCACTGCAATAGTTAATGGCATTATGGAGGTAGGATGCTTATAATAGTGGAAGCAAGTAACATGTCAAACCAAGATCTCCATTTTGCTTTATCTAAGCAATTTTCTATTTTGTGCTTTTTTAATTCCTATATTTTGAGACAGAAAGAGACATAGGGAAAAGATGCACCATTCCCCATTATTTTAAGCCATTTAAGGTTCTTTCTTTTTCTCGTCACGCTTATGCTCAGTTATTGTTTGGGGAAGGTGCTAATATTGGCATAACTTCACATTAATAGTTTCTTTCTTTCTCCAAATTTTCTTTGGCAGTCTCCAGAGAAATCAGCTTGGCCATGGCTTTGTATGTATTGAAAAGTTTAGGAAAGTGAGACTTTAAACTTTAAACCCCCAGTGAGTCAATCTTTACTTTCTGGAAGAACTTTCATTGCTGAGCTGCATTCGATTAACTCAGCTCATTTGCTGAGACCTATGCCAGATGCATTACTATTCTGGCATGAGTGGTGGTTTTAAGAAGTTAAGTCTAAATGCATTAAAAGCTGAAATAAACATTAGGTGGTTCGAGCAGAGACTAATTGAACTGTAGCAATTCTCCTAATTATGTTAACATAGAAATATAATTTTCACTGCTTTCCATTGCTGATGGATTTAGCAGTTGTAATGCCAGGCTATAACTTGGGGCAGCTGCTTCCTTATTGTCACTGTGCACTGATTTATTTGTGCCTCCTTCCTGCATGGCCTCCACAGTGTCAGCAGACCTCAGCTGGTTCATTTGTCACACTGTAGAGGTGCTGGCTAAACCCTTTTGTTTTATTTGTGTAATTCTCTGCTGTTAAGCACTTTGCTTCCCCTCACAGTTCCCTATAACCCCCTGGCAGCAGGTTTCTTGCAGCAAAACTCTGACTGTAATAGGAGAAACTTGTCTGCACAGTAAAGAGTAGGTTGGCTGCTAAATGTGGACTGACCTGAGCCAACAACAGCACCATTAGCTGTCTGAATTTAATGATAGCTGTTCATCTCTCTTGGAAGACAATTAGATTGATTATAGTTCTGGTTTGGGAGTCTGCACATACACTGATTAGCCACAACATTGAAACTGCTGACAGGTAAAGTGACGCCGGATTCACACTTTCACTGTTTGTTCCACTTTAAACTAACCCTGGTCCACAGTGTGGTACATTTGGAGCATTGTGAACATGCATTCACATTCTGGTGCAGACCAAATCAGCAAAGTCTGGTCAGCTTAAAAACCAAGGGTCTCTGTTCACTTGCAAGTTGCAAGTAAACCCTTGTGCAGTTCATTCAGTGTGTAAGGGAACGGACCGTCCAGTGAACCATCCAGTGCGAAGAGAGGAGGTGAAGCAATGTCAGATAACTCGCCGTCTCTCCTGCTGCTGGTACTTGATGGATTCTTGTGAAAATCTCTTTAGGTTTGAACATCAAATTAAAAACAGAAACACCAGGTCTGCATAAACTAAGTGTTTCTCCATTTTTGACTAGTGGTAGTCCTGGCCAGATTTAATCTCTTCTTGGTCAGTGGCCATTTCTGTGAATATCACCCCTGGAGAGCAGTTGTTGTAACTATGTGACGTTGCCCAGGCAGTTTGGTCAGCTTAAGTGAAGTGCAGTGTATAAGGTGCCAAATTTTTTCGGAATTCCCCACCCAATTAAACCAAGTCTCCTCCTGCCCTATCCTGGTATGAAAGCAACCTTTACAGTGAAACATTCTACTGCAAGAAATCCACATCCTGACCCATGATCATTAGCAAAGCATTCATAATGTTATCAACAACGCTTTACCTTTAAACCATGGAGATTCATTATTCCAGCTCCTTCTGAGTGATGTATAGTTGAGTTAATCTGAGAAGTGTTTACTTTTAGAGCTGACTAAGCAAATTGGTTAATATTCCCCTCAATGAAAAACAGCAGCATCTGCTCGCTGCTGTGTTTGCTGTTCGAAATAAATGTAGAAATTGCAGGAGATAATGCGATGGATTTCAGGTTGTTGGATGCAGAGCACGACCAGTTGGCTTTACAGGGTCTTCCACAAAATGCCACTTAAGTTGTTTGTAGTAATTTGGCTTCTTGCTGTTTGTTTTGGAGACTGTTGAAAGAAATCTGCACACACAAATATGAAAACTATCTGGAGTGATATTGTGACTGACATCAGTGTGAACAGATAATGACAAAATATTCATTGTTAGGGTAAATTATCCTTTTGCTCCAAATTTGAATTCAAATTGGCTCAGACAAAAGGGAGTTTAACTTTGAATAATTTTACTTGACATGTGCTCTGAACTTACATCTTTGTGTCTGTCTTCCTCCAGGTGGCCATTGCTCAGTTCAGCGATGATGCGCGGACAGAATTCCAGCTGAGTTCCCATGGCAACAAGGAGGCACTGCTTGAAGCTATTCAGAGGATCAAATACAAGGGAGGAAACACAAAGACAGGTTAGAGCAGAGTATTAGCAGAATTATTGTGGTAATACTTAATATAGAGCTGTGCAGGTTGATTCAGATTTCCCTTTTATTTACCTCTGCTTGCTGACCAAACAATCTCACCACACAAACATCTGCAAAGTACCTTTTTTTGCAGCTTGTGTCAGCAAATAGTTTCCCCTTGCATAAAAATTATCATTATAATAGCACTTGCAGAACATGTCAACTTGAAAACACATGTCTACCTACGGGAAACTCAATTTACATGCCACAAGGGGGAAATACAGTCAAGTTACAAGACAATTAAAAATAAAAGGCTAAAATGCTGATGGTTCCGCATGCTGGAGTAGAACTGACTGAACTCTGTGCAGGTCTGACAGTGATGAGATAATGTTTGCAGAATCTGCTGATCCACACATGCATCTGTACATAGGACTGCATAATACAGCACGACAAGCGGAGACGCAAACACCAGCCAACAAGTGACCTGGACTCTTCCAACCTAAACAACTGACACAAGAATGAAAGCACACCAGTTCTCACTTCTTCCTGGTGTTTAGGACAACATGTCATGACCACTCAAAAAATAAAAACTCTATAGCAGCAAAAAATGACACATTGGTAAGGTTGGTGCTAAGTCTAAAATATTGCAATATTGTCTTTAAAGATGGCTGCAAATGGCAATTAAATACTTACAATGTTGAGTACTGCTATCATGTACTGAAGCATATAAATGATTTAAATTTGTGGTCAGAATGCATGATAAGCAGTCTTGTAAAACAAAAAGTAGAATCTTCCACTTTACCCATAAATACATGATGATTGTCGATAATTCAGCGGATTATGTGACTTTGCAGGTAATACGTGCTGTTCAGAGCACTTTCTTTCTCCTAAAATCTGTGTCATGGCTCAGTCTCTGCTCATAATAATTGTGTCCTTGAGGAAACCTAGCTGCATCTCAAATCTCCACCTCCATACTTTTGCTCTTCTTTCTTCTCTTTTTCTTGTACCCTTTTTCCACCTTTTTCCTCCCTCTCTTAGTTCTCTTTTTCTGCTTTCTTTCTTCCTCTCAGCTATTTTTGTTTTTTTCAGAATTAATTTTACGTCCACTAAAGTTTCTTCAAATTCAACAGTACAACAAACAAAATGGTCTGGAGGCCAGTCATCTGCTGCTGGACTCCTCATTGTTCTTATTGCTGAAGTTAATTGTCTATGACCAGGGAGTTATTTTCTGTGTTAGTTTTAGGCTGTAAAATGAATTTGGAACCAATCTGATCCCTTCCTGATGATTTTACATTCTGTTTTATAATGCAAACTGTACAGATGCCCAAGCATTCCTACCAGTATTTAATACCTCTGGTCCATTGGCAGACCAGTAGCTTGTCTTACTTTCAAAGCTGGGACTTGTGTTCTAAGTTTTGTCTTTTTGCTCTCCAAACACAATCTGTTCCCTTAGTCATTCACAAAACCACAAATTCTTTCATGAAACCCCATCAGGCTTCCTCACTGTGTAAATACCCAAAGCTTGTTAAGAAAATGGCTTAGGTGTCCGACTGTTATCCTTTCAGCCTGGCTGATGTTTGGGATAGGCCTCTACCTATAATTGTTAGCCTAAGAAACTATGATGCCTCTTTTAGTTTTTACTGTAAAGTAAGCAATGGTTTGCTTACTTTACATTGTCTGTTCTGTTACTTTTGAGTAAAGCAAATTACACTGCAAAAGAGGGAAGTTTTTTTTTTTTGTTGTTGTTGCTGTTTGTTTATTCATCATCTTTGACTTTGAGAAATGTTGTATGAACACGCATAAACATGTAAGGAGAGTACTTAATATCCCACCTGGGATACAGTTGGCTGCAGAGTTGAAACTACATCTTAGCTGGGCTTGATGAATCAGCAATGTGGAATCAATCCTTTTAACATGTATGTGAATGAAGCTTCTTCCTTGAAGACTGTATAGTTTATTTTTGCTCACTATTACCTAAAAACATGCTAAAAGAGCATTTTGAGGATTGAAGGTGATATTTTGGAATTTGACTTCTCACTATAAATGTTTATAGTGAGGTATTAGTAAACTTGTAACCAGCTTAGAGTGCATTTGTTTTAGTGCTATAACAGTCTTTATCCTTGCCTATTCACTATTTACAATAGGTATGTGTGCATGTGTATGTGCTGTATTTAGACATTTTACACTACATAACTAACTGTGCTAAGAAAACTGGTTTTCACTCTTTACTCAAGTGAGTTTGCACGTGTGTGTATATTTGTATGTATGTACAGCTTATTTACATGTTAAGGTTTGATTTGCCTTCTGTAGATGTACTTAACCAGGCATCCTGCTTCAAAGTTTATGTCATTTAGGAGTTCAGAGATTAATGTATGGGTGTATACATACAGATTTAAATACATAAAACCTGGTACAATGCACTTAAAAGTCTGTATTGTGAATTGTCAATTCTAAATTTGATGATTTAGTTGTTTAATCTCAATTCTTTCATAGCATTTGACTGTAACTATGTCAGTCCCCAGAACCCTGTAGTACAGATGTCACAACCACAAGTCCACAAAAAGAAAAGGTTTTATTATTTCAATGGATTACACTAATAAGACTTTGGCTCCTAAAAAGGTAGATTTCAACTTTTTTTTAAAAATTTGTTTTGTCGTATTGCTTCCTTCCTTAGATGTTAGAGACAAAGCTGTCACACTTCCAGACATGAAAGCAAATTCAGTTTGACATTCAACTCACACTGTGTGACAAGTTGCTGATTGATGATGGGCGTCTGAAAACTTGCTGCCTTGTCAAGTTTCTGTATTCTTTGTTGCTGGTTTTATTTATTTATTTATTTATTTGATCTATTTATTGTTTAACTTTTTCTTATAGTCTTTTATACATGCTCTCCTCTTACTCATCTGATGTCTTTCTTCCTGCCCTTTGTTCTACCATCAGTTGACCACCGTCTACATCTCTCCTCTCGCTGCCGCTGCTCTTTTCCCTGCTCCATCATGTGTGTCACTTTGTGCCTCGCTGGTTGTTGTAATTCCAGTCTTGCCCATCTGATCAGAAGACAATGTAGAAACAGATGTACCACTGGCAAATATCTGTTGTCTCAACATTTTAAAGGCCAAGCACTGTATCATTTCTCATCACTGACAACTTGGTAAAAAAAAAAAAAAAAAAAAAGACAGGGGAGTGGTAATGCTATGGTCTAAAAAGTTGTTTTTGTTTTTAGTTTTTTAAAGCTGAGCAATAAAGATCCCATGCACATACTCTACTGTTGATCCTTTTTCTGCCACACATACTTGTGTGGTTGTTGAACTTGGGAGCCATTTATTGTTTAAGCTGGTCTTAATAACTCACACACACTAATGAGCACAAGAGGAGCGAGGGGAGAAAGTGTGAAACGACAGAGGAGCTTAAGAGGATAAATGGTGGTGGTTGTCTCTTTCATTTTAAAAAGGTCAGGTGGAGATGAGCAATGGAGCTGTAAGAACAATTAATGCAAATTATGATGGACAATATGCTAATATTGGCCTTCAGTAGAAATTACCTGAGCAGGATGATCAGACAGCTTTCAGATTGGTTTGCATTAACATAACACATTTAGATCAATTAACGACATCACAGACAGCCTTCAAGTCCTCTTATTCTCATGACTGTATCTTGTACTTTGTAATAATGACCATCCATCATCTGGTCAGAGTTCATGATTTAGCTTTAGCCCATTTTTATTTCCCAGACAGCTGCAGGGTGCAGCCTGAGGGCAAGTAGTCTTTTTAAATTTTACATGACTAAGGTTTTTTGGATGTTTTTTTAAAGAGCTTAATAAAGCGTAAGTGAATTCACTAAAGAATAAGCACGCCTTTTTTTAATGGGTGGGTCTGGAAACCTTTTAATACTGTCTAGACAGGCTTTATTCACTGATTAGGTCCATTAACAAGTGATCAACCTGCACACTGTCTAAACTTTATGCAGTTTTAACATTTGGACATACTGCTGCAGACTTCATTTTGACATATTTGTGTCAATCTCATTTCTTGTGTATGCTCTGTTTAAAAAAAGATAGGGCTTTGACTATTATATGACCATTTTAAAATGCTAATAGGCACTCTGCTTAGATAAGATATCGGTGGCCTTTAGGTTACATACTGTCATGTTATAATTATTGGCTCCTGTGGGGTATTTTATTAATGTCAATGACAGAATAAAGAATTTAATATTACCAAATATGTTAAAGTTGAAGGAAAGGTCTTAAGGTTTTAGCTCCATAATAAAAATGGGAAAGAGGATTTTAAATTGTTTCTGAAAATATCCATTTATGCCGATATGTTTGATTGGCTTAATGATTATCTTTATCTAGAATCTTCCCTCTCTAAACTCTAAAATTTTATACCAGTGATGACTTCACATTTCCTATTGATAATGGTGTGGTGAGCAAAGACGTTAAAGTTATTCATAAGCTTCAAAAATAGTGTTGCAATTGTGTTAACTCTGAGGTACGTCAGCTCATTGCTGCCACTCTACCAAAAGAAAAACGGTTGTGTTTACTTTATCAAAAGATGCACATAATCACATTCTTGCAAGAAAGTAAAAACAATCTTTTTTTTAAAGTTAAAACAGATTATTCTAATGTTGTAATCAATTTTATGTTATAATCATGATCAATTATGATGATTTTACATTTCTTAATAGTGAAAAATTATTCTTATTCTTATTCTTAATTCTGGTCATGTTATTGCACTGCTAATTTTTTTGTTATATCCTCAAGGTAAACAATGTTTAGCATTTATTATACAGACTACAAAAAGTGGCTAAGTTACATAGAAAATGTTTTTCTTTTTTTTTTACTTTAGCTTTAATCCCAGGTAGCCAATACATTTCTAAGTGTAGTCAGTGATAGATGATACAAGCTCTTGCATGGGCGGTAAAGCAAATCAAGAATCAAAAAGACACTGCATGTCTTTAAGTACATACACAAGGATTACAGCAACCTGGATGACTGAGAATTCACACACACGCACACACACACATTTCAGTCACTTATTTCTGTCTGTTCAGAGTATCCTCTTCATCATGCCTAACAGCAGCTGGGTTAGTTCCTGCCTCTTCGCATCCCTTAACTGGATTAACCATCATAGAGAGTGAATGGATGGAAGTTTTCATGATTTGTGTTTATTTTGTCTTTTCTTAGGTCGAGCCATTAATCATGTGAAGGAATCCATCTTCATCCCTGAAGCAGGTGCTAGAAGGGGTGTTCCTAAGGTCCTGGTTGTTCTGACTGATGGACGTTCACAAGATGATGTCAACAAAGTGTCAAAGGAGATGCAAATGGATGGTGGGAATTTTATTACTCAACTACTGGTTACTCAATTACTGGCAACGGTCAGAAATGGCCATTCAGAATTAGTCAAGATTGGGAACAGACCTCATTCTCCATTATACCCTTCTTTTCTCGAACAGTATTACTTGTATGTCACTTGTGTTGTTACAGAATATGACTATTAAAGCCAAAACTTTGTCACTATGTTCCATCTGATTATTTAATAATACTACTTGACTTAAAACTTGTGTTGTGTCATTGTAATGTCTCCTGATTTAATCCTATTTTCAGGTTATATCATCTTCGCCATTGGCTTTGCGGATGCAGACTATGGCGAGCTGGTGAATATTGCCAGTAAACCCAGTGACAGACATGTATTTTTTGTGGATGATCTGGATGCCGTGAAGAAAATAGAGGAGCAGCTCATTACCTTTGTCTGCGAGGCTGCCACTGCCAGTGAGTAACACCAGCTCGTGGTTTAAACAGAAACAGATTAGAGACAGGGGTAGAGACAGAGACATATCTGCTGAATTTATTTTAATTATGAGTTAAAAATGCTAAGAATGAACTGAAAAATTATTTTCTGTCTTCCAGCTTGTCCCTCTGTTTTGATGAGTGGTAACACAATGGCAGGTAAGAGGTTCAATGGCAGGAACAATATGCAGGACCACAGACATCCATTTACTAGAAAGCCAATGATTCTGATTGCAATAACATAATGACAGCCCAAATGGTGGGGCTCGTAATTACTGTGATAGCACTGATTACACAGTGGGGCGCTATTCATTGTAATGATGATAATGATGATGATAACGATAAAAACACTGCTTCAGGTTTCAAAATGATGGAGAAGTTTGGCCTGGTGGAGAAGGAGTACAGCAACATTCCTGGAGTTTCTATGGAGCCTGGTTCATTTAACAGCTACCCCTGCTACAGGTTACACCGTAATGCCCTGGTGTTACAGCCCACCAAGTAAGTAACATTTCCACTCTAAGGAGGAGGAAACCAATAGAATATGCTTGGTAATCATCTGTGTATAAGAACGAGATTTAGAAATTCTGCTCCAAATTGCTATATTTGGTGATTGCAGACAACTCTTTAGTTTAGTCGTTTCTCTTTAGGTATTTCTTTCCTTCATTCCAAAAAGTTCATAACTGCAACTTGTAATCAAATCAAATAGATTTTGATCAAGTACCAGTGGCATCAAGATCTCATTTGTAAGAGATATCTTGCATCAATTTATCAGTGCACAAGGCAAGGATGGCGCGAAGCAGCTCATTTGGTAGCTAAGGTAATTTGTTATAGTAGTAACATATCTTGTTTCATTCTCAAGTCAGCTGTCATTTCTCCTTTCTAGTACAACAAATACTTTCTTAAATGTTAGATTTTTGCTTTGTTTGCTTAATAAAAGACCCCGTCTTCCTCCCCTGGGTGTGGACAGTGCTTACTGTTCACAGTGGGAAACAAACACCGAAGGGCTTTAAATTGCCAGCTAGTCAACAAGCTTTTCAGCAGTTGTGCTAATGAGATTTAGTGAAATGTGTGGCTCAAAGAAAAGCACAAAAGACAATAGCTATCATATCAGGAATGTTTCCTCCATGTCTTTGTTTTCAAAGTGTCTTAGCTTACACACATGACATTGCTCATTACATCTGGACCATGTTGTAGTTGCTAACTGTCATGTCCCACAAGCTGAACTTGCCATCAGTATTAACAAGCACAAATGGTGAGCTCAAACATCGTAGACTTTTAACTTGTAATTGTTAAATGGAGATTATGTTTCCAAAGTGGAGCCAGAGCTTGCAATATACATTTGGCTGAGTAGTTGTGATGTAATGCATGTGTGATTTTTATAAAAAGCTCGTTGACAGGTTTTAATAAAACTTTGCTTTTTGAAATAACTAAATTAATTAATTAATATTTGATTCCAACAATGATCATCTGAACATATTTAGATAATCTTTTTACAAACGAATGAAACAACATGACTTGAAAGAGTCAGAAAAAGAGTTAAAGGTTTTTAAGACTAGATTTTTTTTTGTCTATTTTATTTATTTTGTCATATTTGTGTATTTTCAGTGGGTTATATTTAGCAGATTTAGACCAATATGGCTACTACTTTGCGAGGCTGTACAATAGCAAGACTTGATATAAAAATTCCAGTGCACATTAAAGGCTAAATAAGTAGCATTGACACCTAGTGTTTCAAATCAGAACTGCAGTCGAAAGAGAAAAACACAGAGTGGTTCCACTTTTAGACTTCCTTTATTTAATAATAGGAGGGAAACTTTTTCTCGGTGTATGCTGTAAACAAACTATAATTTTAGCTTGCTGTTGTGTGATTGTTGAGTTTGTAAAGCGTGTCAGTAAAAAACACACCAACTTTAAGCTGAGATTTAAACATCAAGTGCTTGGAGGCAGTTATTTAAAAAAGGCTCCTTCCAATGTTCAGAGTCAGTCTGAGGTGGCACAGAGATCTTTGCCGGCATCTGCAACAGCTAAGATGAGACAAAGCAACTTTAAAAACATGTAGTGGTTGCCTGGCTTCATGACACTACTAAGCTTTCTGTTTTAATGAATGTGTGTGTGTATGTACACATGCAGTGAGTGAGTGTGTGTGCCAGTTCACCTATTCCTTTCGTTTTCCTCCAGATACCTTCATCCTGAAGGCTTACCTTCTGACTACACCATTTCTATGATGCTTCGCTTACTTCCTGACACCCCGCAGGAACCCTTTGCATTGTGGGAAATTCTCAACAAGGATCAAAAGCCATTGGTGGGACTCATCCTTGACAGTGAGACTGAATTACTTGTTTTTTTCCCCTCTATCTTCTCTGCTTTCTCCTGCCTTCTTAGAACAGAGTTGACAATGAATCCAAATTTAGTGAAAAACAAAAGCATCAATAATTTTAGCTGAGGTGCTGCATTCGTTTAATTTTTATCCACGACTTCTGTGTATGTATCAGTAAGTAATGTTTTAACTTCCCTTTCTACTTTTTTGTGGAAGAAGCCAGTCCCTGTTTTTCCTCGTTAACAGGGACTGGCTTTTTATGAAAGGAAGAGCCACGGCCTTAGTCATTGTTAACCCTTTGATTCTTTAAACTTTGTTTTTTTTATAATGCAGAGTTTTGAAGTCAAAACAGAGGTAGGTATTTAGAATAATCTTAATGTATTTCAGTAGAAGGTAAATCATCTTTGCATCTTGTATTTCAACAATGCTCTAACAGTTTACACAATGAGTTTATTTTATAATTATCACTGAGCTAAGTGTTTTAGGAAACAACAACAAAGAAACCTATTCGATCTATTATTCTCTTTTGCCATACAGCAGTGCAAGCAATTTAATAATGACACTACAATTCAGGGTGCTATTTCATACTCATACTTCTGATGAATGCCATTTGATAAGATATAATGTAATGGTTCCAATGAAACTCAAAAACAATTCAGATTTCGTGTTTTTCTTACCTCTATGAAAAGCACACCCCAGTTAATTTGCCATTTTCAGCACAAACTAAAGTATAAATGTCAGAAATTCAGTAGTGGAACTAGTTAAAGAGGATGCTTGTCGCTTCTATTGTGAAACCAGTGTGTTTCTAAAAACAGTTTATTCTAGATGTGAACATTAACCTTTTCCAAGCTCACCACCAACTGTGTCCACCCACAGATTCTGCAAAAACACTGACGTTCTTCAACTATGACTACAAAGGAGACTTCCAGATTGTTAACTTTGAAGGACCAGAAATAAAAAAAATCTTCCACAGCAGCTTCCACAAGGTTTGTTGAAAAAAAAAACTGTGTTGAAAATGACTATTTATTTAGGATGTAAAGGATTAATGGCATAAATAAATTTTGCATAAAATGAGTAAGGAAATTTGTGTTCGGTTGATTATTTCTTTGTTGTTTCTTGGCAATAAATTTTACTTGTGGAAAACCTGTTAATTTCCCTTTTAAATGATGTCACATTTATAAGGAAATGCTTTTGTGAAGCAGCAGAGTTGAGTGTATGGGCTACACCCATAAAAACCTCTGTTAATGTCAAACAGTTTGTTTTCCTATTGCCGTCTATTGGATTGGATATTTGAAGTCTAAATAACATATATTGTATATTTAGTGATTTATTAATTTAACAGGGACCTCAGTAGCATGTTTAAGAATCACACACAGCCACAAAAGCCTGCCACCTCCTCTCATGCTGGTCACCAGCCATTTTGGAGGATAGAGTCCATACTATGGAGATCTGGGATTGTCATTGGTTGCAGAATCTAATCTCAATATATCTCTGCATTGAGATTGACTCCAGTGATGACAAGTCTTGTTTTTCCAGTGAGATAGGTGCCTCCCAAAACCACTGCACTGGTCCACCAAAAGCTGTTACCCTATCAGTGCAGAAATTAGCATAGTGCCCTTCATGTCTTCTATGACGCTATGATCCAGCTGCCATTGGTAGAAAATGGGCTCATTGCAAAACATAACATTCCTAATCAGGCACCAATCGGGCACCAGAAGCTCAATCCACAAGTCAACAGCAGAATAAGCTGTTTGGCATTGACAACGTTTTCATGGGTGCAACCCACATACTCAGTTCTATCTGCTGCTCGCACTACACATGTATTTTCCTCACAACTGTGGTTCCTTTTAATAGGAAATTAACAGACTTTCCAACAGTATAAGATTTATTGCCATGAAGCCTTGTTACAACAAAGAAATAATTGACCAAATACAAGTTGGGTTTTTTGTGCCAAGTTGACATGTACAAATTTTACGATGACAAACTTTCTTTAGAGTTTTACAGAAGGCAGCTTCTTAGATAAATACACTGCACAGAAACTGGACAACAGTGGTACAGAGAGAGCTGGAAGCTTGGTGGCAAGCTGCATGCAAACACACTAAATTCTGAAAGAGCTTCTGTATTTTGATGCTTTTTAAGTTGTGAAGCCAGTTTGGTGGTTTTCCCTTGGCTCCTGGGCTGACTTTCCTTTTTCTCTTGATCTGTCAGCACTGCTGTGTGGAAAGGATATGTGCACCCGAAGATAGACTTTCTCTTGCGTGTCTCATTCTGTTCTGTATTTGTTTGTTTTTTTTACTTTTTTTGTTTTATACTAGTGGAGCATGCATGAGTGAACCTGTATCATTCATCAACATTTAAGAAACATCTCTAGTTCCATTATAGTTGTTATAAGGTAAAGATTTTAGCCATTAGTTCTTACATACATAACTAGATAATAATAATTAATAATAATAATAAAATAATAATCAAACAGCTTTCCCAAAAATAAATTTTGGACTATTTGACCTGTTGCGCTGGAGCATATCAGCGCACGGTGCTGTCGCCCCTCCTCTTCACCCTCTACACCACTGACTTCCATTACAACTCGGATACATGCCACATGCAGAAGTTCTCTGATGACACTGCAAATTGTTGCATTTATTAGGGAGGGTGAAGACGGGGAGTACACGGTCCTAGTGAAAGACTTTGGTGTTAGCGGAACAAGCTCCTGCTGAACACCTCTAAAACAAAGGAGGTGCTTCATTTCTGCCAGGCGGCTCCCTCTCTGCAGCCCATCAACATCGATGGATTGGAGGTAATGGTGGTCTCCACCAAGAGTACCTGTGGCTGCAGCTAAACAACAAACTGAACTGGTCAGCAAATATGGACTCTGTGTACAGGAATGGGCAAGGCATGTACTTTCTTTGAAGGATGGCCTCATTCAGGGTCTGCTCTAAGTTACTGTACATGTTTTATCAGTCCTTTGTGTCCAGTGTCTTTTTCTACACTGTTGTGTGTTGGGAGGTAGTGCTCAGACATTCAGAGGCTGAACCAGCTCATACGGAAAGTGGGCTCTGTGGTTAGACTGTGCCTGAACTCTGTGGAGAAGGTGATGGAGCAAAGGACGCTCTCTAATATCAGGGCGATTCTGTTCAATCATAGCCATCCCTGAACTTGGTCTTCTCCCTCCAGAGGAGGTCCTTGAGCTTCAGACTCCTCTCTCTGGGGTGCTCCACTGAGAGACAAAACTCTTTAACAAAACTCTTGTCCAGTATGCCATCAGGATGCATAACGCAGCCACTTCAAGGAGGAGCAGGAGAGGAGGGCTGGACACTTTCTGAAAATGTTTATACTGCCTCAACTCTTTTGGCACTTGATTTTAGTGATGCTTTTAATTATTTATTGCTATTTTTTATTTTATTTTATTTTTTTGTATTTTAACTTGATTCTATCTATCTATCTATCTATCTATCTATCTATCTATCTATCTATCTATCTATCTATCTATCTATCTATCTAT
>JBAMHW010000006.1:19954673-19966663 GCA_037177495.1 Rhadinocentrus ornatus
ACTTGTTTTAAGGACATTACATCAAAGTTGGATCAGCCTGTAGTGAGTTTTTCCTCTTTCATTGTGAGTCTGACTCCAAATCCAGACCTCCATGGTTAATATATGTAAATAATTTCAGTAGAAAAGTTCAGCCTGTGATATTAAACCACTGGCATGTATACAAAGCACCTTTAACTTGTCGGAATTAAAATGATTAAAAATCACCCAACTACCAACCAACATAAACTTGCTTTGCACACAATCCGTTTTAGTCCAGTTCGTCTAACTAGAAGTCTGTTTTTTATTTATTTTACCTCCACCATCAGCAGAATGATGGTCTGGCTGCGTGGTTCTGAACACATTTGCTGTGCCAGGAGGATGAAGTCACAGGGAGGAGGCCGGCAGGGCCAACTAGTACAGTTTCTGGTTTGATGCGGTGGTGTGTGTGCTAACCCCGTCTGTTGTTGCAGTGTGGCAGCCTTTGAGGAGATGATCGAGCCTTATCGGTTGAATGACGACAACATGGAGATGGAGGCCGCCGAGAGGCTGAAAAACAGCGAGCCGTGGAGGATCACGGACAACGAGCTGGAGCTGTACCGAGCTAAGGTCCGTTAGCGTCCTCCATGTTGGTTCTGACCCGCTCATCTAAAACCTGAATGTTAAACCTCTGTTTGTCCCTCAGACCAACCGTCAGATCAGACTCAACGAACTGCTGCAGGAGCACTCAAGCACCGCCAACCTCATCGTCATGTAAGCTAGCCGCCTGTCTGTCCGTCCGTCTATCTGTGTGCCTGTCTGTCTGCCTGTCTGTCCGCCTGTCTCTCTGTCTGTCTGTCTCTGTCTGCCTGCCTGTCTGTCTGTCTGTCTGTCTGTCTGTCCGCCTGTCTGTCTGTCTCTGTCTGTCTGTCTGTCTGTCTGTCTCTGTCTGCCTGCCTGTCCGCCTGTCTGTCTGCCTGCCTGTCTGTCCGCCTGTCTGTCTGCCTGCCTGCCCGCCTGTCTGTCTGTCCGCCTGTCTGTCTGCCTGTCTGTCCGCCTGTCTGCCTGTCTGTCTGCCTGCCTGTCTGTCTGCCTGTCTGTCCGCCTGTCTGTCTGTCTGTCTGTCTGTCCGCCAGTCTGTCTGTCTGTCTGTCTGTCCGCCTGTCTGTCTGCCTGTCTGTCCGCCTGTCTGTCTGTCTGTCTGTCTGTCTGCCTGTCTGCCTGTCTGCCTGTCTGTCTGTCCGCCTGTCTGTCTGTCTGTCTGTCTGTCTGCCTGCCTGTCTGTCTGTCTGTCTGTCTGTCTGTCTGTCTGTCTGTCTGTCTGTCTGTCTGTCTGTCTTATAGAAAGGGATTTTTTTTTACTGAAATGTTAACCCTAATTTACCTTAATATTAAAATAAATGGAAATGGTATAGGATGTTTTATTCTGCTCACTTGAGAAAAGAAAGAATAAGATATGGAATAATTAGAAAAATGCCTCAGCAGAATAAATAATGCCATTGATTTGGACTCAGCAGGCACAGCAAATGATTTAATTACATTTGAAAACTCTTTGGCAGGAAATATCAACAGCATATGCTGACATAAAATACACTTTACTGAGTAGTAATTAGTCATTTTTGTCTTCATGAAATAAATGGTAATTTGTATTGTTAGCATTTAGTTGAAAAATCAATGCATATAAATCTAGAGTTGCTGATTTATTTAATTTTTTTTACATTGGCTCTTCTTCTTCTTTCTGCCAGAAACAAACTAAAAACAGCCCACAGCCTCTTAGTCTTTCTTTAGCTCATTTCTGAAAATGTACCGGAACAGCTGTCCCTCATCCTGCATCTTTTCTCTTCTCTATCTTTTTTTTTTTTTTTTATGTCTTTGTCAGAGAACATAACAATGTTCAGAAAGGGAACAGATGCAGAGGACTGCCAAACCAGTGGAAGTGTTTGTCTCCATTTAGACAGGATGACAAGTCCATAAGAGGAGGGTTTGTGTGCGTGGGCTTGTTTGTGTGGCCTTTGTAAACGTATTACCATATGAAGACACTGCGCGTGAAAGCAGGAATACCCAGCAGGATCCTGCAATGCTCAAATCCTCAGTGAAGCGCATACAGACCCTCTACCTGAGAGAGAGAGAGAGAGAGAGAGAGAGAGAGAGAGAGAGAGAGAGAGAGAGAGAGAGGATACAGAAACAGGTAAAGGAAAGAAAATGATACTTATGAAGAGTATGAGACACAAAGAGAAAAATATACAGAAAATGTTTAAATATGTAGACACAGTAGGGAGGAGTGAAACTTATCTTTGCTATAACTCTCTTATTGCTCAGAGCCGAATTGTACTCCAGAAGTGTATGGTTGCTTTTCATGCCTTCCTGGATGATAAAGTGATTCACATTAAAAAGTCACCCATGCTGCTGTGAGCCATCCTTCTGTGCTGTAAAAAATTACATTCAGGAAATTGGCTTTACCTTTTTTTGGAGCTTTTTAGCTTAATGCAATACACAATATAAAAGTGTGCTTTTTCATCCATATTTTACTGTTCATGTCCATCCATGTTGTTAGCTTACAATTCAAGACAGAACATAAAGCAGTAGAAGACAGACCTAGATGACTGAAGCCTTGTTTGTTTCACTGATGTTTGTCTGACTGTTGAGATGGGTAACATGATTTTTTTCAGATAGCTTGTAATATTTTACATAGTCTGTATCTAAACATTTCAGTTAGACTGTAACATGAGCTAGGAACATTTAGAACATCGCAAGGTGTGTGAACGATAGTTTTCTCACAAGGCACTTGTGGGTAAAAGATAGCTACATTCAACTACTTTAAACATCTTGAATCACTAAAATTTCTGCATTTCTGTATATGAAATCTACCAATTCTGTTAAATCTTCTAACATTAGGGGTGAAAGTGGTTAAGCCAGTAGAGTTTGTTGTCTGATAACCAGAGGTTTCAAAACCCACTGCAATGCTTATTTGGAACTATTTAAAATGTTCTCAGTGGTCTGCAACCTGCTACTGCACATACGTGTCAATCCGCCATCTCTTCTCCTCAGAGTCAGAATTGCCGGAGAGGGCGGGGCAGGAGCTTGTGGCCCCGCCCTGTGAGTTAATGACATGTTAATGCAGGTCTGTCTGAGCTCGCTTTTTCCTGCCTGCCACTGGTTAACAATGATTTAAATGCAGAAAAACTCAGAAAAGCCATTTTGATTACATTTTTCACAAGATATGTCCTCTAGCGTCAGATAAATGCCACATGGACATGTGAACAACATGAAAAACGTGATTTTCACTGGAGTAGGTTTTTAAAGGATTTGAAACCACCTTCATCCCGGTCATACCACAATTGTGTCCTTGAGCAAGGCACTTTTCTCACCTAGCCTCCAGTGTTTGCACCACTGGTGGTGATAGGAGCGATTGTTGGCGCTGAATGGCAGCCATGTTTCTGTTATTCTGCCCGAGAATAGCTGAAGCTACACATGTAGCCTACTCTACGCCTGACTGTAGAGTGAATAGATAATGGATTTAATGTAAAAAACAATAATATTATTAAATATTATGAAGCTAACAATGTACACACCCAATGCAACTGAAAGGCACAAGAAGAAATTATTACAATCTGGCAATGACCAAAAGAAAATCAAGATATTTAAACTGAGGGAGAAAATGACAGACCAGGAGTAGGATTGGAATCTGAACTAAAAACCTGGTGTGGCTCAAGAAGAGGATGAAAGCCGAAATGATTACGCAAAAGCCAAATTCTGCTAAATAAAACAAGAAGCAGTACTACACAAAATGTTAACATGAAATTTTCTTTGAAAAATATTTAAGGAAAAGAACAAAATACAAAGGAAAATCACCAAGATGAAAACAGATATCTAAAAAAGCATAAAGTCAGCAAAACTAAATCTCCCAGACCATGATGAAAAATGTTTGGCGTTTTATAGTTTCCTAAGATTATCTGGAAATGCATGTTCATTTAGGAGATTACTACAAAGCCTTATAAGCAACATGACAATGGTTATTGTCAGTAATTAAATATAGAATTTGTCTTTTGCCTGGAAATAAATAGAAATTATAGTAAATAAAAAGGTCTAATTTAAATGAAGTATTTTATATAAAAAAGATCCTTTTGATAGGAAAGACAGCACTAATATAAAAATGAATACATGATAGCGAGAGAAGGAGAGAGACAGCAACAGGATAACTCATGTCAGCAGCTCACAATGTCTACAAAGCAAAATGCCAAAAGTGGCATGCTAGCTATATTACTTTGGGTTTTATCCCTTTTTACATTTGTTATTCCTTTGTTTTATCCCTAAATATCACATAATTCCCATGTCTCAGTTTTGAGACTTGTCACTTGTCATCTTCTTGAACAAAACAAAAAAAAAACATTTTATAATGTTGAAAATTCCCTCAAAGTCAAGCATTTATAACAGCAAGAAATGAAAAAATCTAAATCTGTAAAATTCTCTTTTTACGCTGCTCTCAGTTACTGATAAAATCACTGATAATGAGTTGAATGTTCTTGTACTTATGTGGACATACGTGATTTATGTTGATTATCAGAGGCATTCTGACAGTTGTTTGGGTAACCTTTATCAGTAAGTCTGACAAGCTGTACAGTTAACGTAATGTTTTCCACACATTGATAGTTCAGCTTGACTACTTATATAAGCCAAATAAGTTTAGTTCTCAGCAAAAGGAGTACTGGACAGAAAAACATAGCTAGAAGGAGAACTGTATCAAAAAATGGTAAAACTTTATGAAAATACGAACAAAACAAATATAAGACATATTCAGGATATAAGCTTCCTCCAGTATGAAAATTGGTCCCAGTCAATGCAGGAGTTAATGGAGGAGCTAGCTATGACCTAAAGGACACAAACACACACACATACACACACATGTGTTTTTATACCATAGACATTTTACTGCCTTCCATTCGTTCCCAAACCACTAACATTAACCTTAACGGAATCCACTTAATGCCACAAAATGCCAGCAAAATGTCTGCACCTTGGAGGATTTTCATCACGTTTCTGTCACAAATGTACAACACACATCATGCCCAGTGAATTGTGAGGAGTAGAGACTGCAAACAGAAAGTCATTACAGAGCAGCAGGTTGGATGCCACCCAAATGTGAACTTTGTCCAACTCTAAACCAGCTTTTTTTGTGTGTTTCTTGAGGTGTATATGACTTAAAAACTCTTTTTTGCTGAGGATGAGCAAAAGCACATTTTCAGACACTAATGGCCCAGTTTATTACTATCGTCCATCCTAATGCAGCTTTCCTTCCTTATTAGCTGTACAACCAGCTAAATGTGATGGTTGAAGGCTGGCAGGTTGGCAGGTTTAGCTCACAGACATCCAGGACTCTGACTAGACTGGCAATTTGTGTTTTCTAGTTGCTCGTAGACTTTATTTATTATAAAGAAAAAATAAATATATACTTAGAAGAGTTTGTTTTTACTGCGATTTGATAATATATGTTGGAGGAATGAACACTTACAATGGAGTCTATTTTTTTAGATTCTGACCGACCCGTAAAACATGTTTCTCTTTCTGCCTCTTTCTGGCTCAAAACCTTCAGTTCTTTGTGTGTGTGCCAGATGACATATATTTGACAGTAGTACTGATGAGTCATTGAGACTTAATGGAAATTGACACAAATATGTCTCTCATTCTACAATGTTACAGATGCACATTTTTTCACAATTTCAGCAACTGAATAACCAAACAAAATAACCAGTTATTTTTTCCCCCACATTTTTCTTACTCTACTTGTATCAGATGGCTTTGCTGTACAGAGAATTGGGATTTATAATGCACCTTAATGTCTTTCTGCCATACAGCTCCATGTAACAATAAGCAAGACGTCGGTGAAGGTGGTGTTAGACTGTTCTGTGGTTGGAGAGAAATCAGTGGGCGCAGCCGGAAACATCACCACAGATGGAGTGGAGGTTCTCGGGAGGATGGTCCGGTTTAGAAACAGCTCTGCTCCAGTCAGTATAAATACTTTTTTGAAGCACTGTAAAGCACTAATGAGGATTATTTTGAAAGGGAAATATTTAAGGTCTGTGTGATGAATTTTTAGTGTTTACAGAAATAATAATGACATTTAGATGGCTCATTGTCAGTGAAGAACATTCATGCTGTTCACTACCCACTACATATATATATATTACATATGTAGTGCTTGGATGAAGTGGTATGGTAAAAGTTCTTGGCAAAAATAAAGAAAAAAAGAAACTACTATATATTTTACTCTATATTCCTCCTTCAGCCTGCTGTCAGTGTTTGTGAAACAATTATGGCCAGTAAAATGATAACCATAAATATCCACAGCCTTTTCAGTGAGTCACTCAGTGGGAGTTTATTTTATTTATTGCTAGTGGAAATGTAAAAAGTGCCATATATAGACTCTGCTAGCTGTGCTGTATCCAGACACAGGAAGGCAAGAATGTGAGATATCCTGGGCTTCTGCAAATACAAAGAAAAAAATTTCTGGCTTTAAAATGCATTTGAATGTTTTTATTTTTTTTATTTAGTAATAGTCAGTCTTTTCCACACTGAATTGCCCTTGATTGGTCAGTAAAGAGGGTGGCTTGTTTTGATATCTTACTACATTTTGGAAAAATACTCTGTAATTTTAGCAAAGCTTATATAATACAAAAGAAATTAATCACTTATTATTGGTTTTCTTTGACTCAGCCTAAAATAAAGTCTGACTCCACAATAAGCAGTTTTCTTTTCATCAAGTGTTCCTTTTTATTAGAAGACTACAAACATTAAAGTAACTGCATTGTCAAGTGATGACTTAATTATGACGATTGCAAAACACAGTAAATCCTGCTTTCTTTCTTTTTTTTCTTTTTTTTTTTTTTTGTCAAGATGTAAATAATTGCGTAAGTGATAACTCCAAATTTATCACAGCAAGTCTGTAACTCTAGGTCTCAACATTGATAACAGCTTGGCTTAAATCAGGAGCCCCCTGTAAAGCTGGAAGAGAATGAACTTAATTACAAAGATAAGCGCAGTAGAGACATATTCAGCAGGGCAGCGAGTCACTCTTTATCAGTTACAAACATCTAATTCAGATTTACAATGAACTGTAATTGATTTAAACTATTTGTGGTATTATTTAACATTTGATGTTTTTTTTATTTACTTTAACTTTATTAAATTAAACCCAGGAAGCCTAAATCAAGTTTACTTTTTTAACAAGAGAATGGCCTGTTACTCTGATGTAAGCAATACCTACATCCTCTTAGATAATAGTTAATAAGAATTATTAGAAAAGTAATACAGGAGCAGAAAGAAAAACAGTTTTCCATCAGCCCATTGAATTTTTTCCAAGACTGCAGTCATGTATCTAGCACTGTCTTTTATGTTCAACTTGAATGAAAAAGGTGTTTCACTTTGTTTTAGTGTAAAAAGGGCTATTCCATAGTTTTTTATGTGTATCTGATGCAAATATTGTGTGATCATTATGTCTGACATAGAGCGGCAGTATGGATGATAATATGAATGAATGGATGATTATATTACGATGTAAACTGTTCCTCTGCTGAAGGGTATATGAACAGGACCCTTCTACAGTTTTTGATATTTAAGTTCCACAAAACATACTTTTAGCTCATGACCTAATTTATACTCTGTCCTACAGTGTATCATTCAGAACGTTTTGTTTGTAAAAGCTATCAGCCTCACTTTGTATATCTGTCCTCCCATGCATTCCTGCTGCTCATTCAGTACAGTACAGTAAGCAGCAGCCAAACACTCTTCTCGTTTCTTATGATCACAGGAACATTACAAAATTGCATACTTAACAACAAACTCCATTTCATGTTGCCCCTGTTTTATCTGTACGTTTTGAAATGTGTTCAATAATGAAATTGGATTTGCAGTAGTAATGGAATTGGCTGAGTGTGTGCATGTGTCCTCATGCTTGTATGTGTGTGTTTACAGTTTCAGCTCCAGATGTTTGACATCATCTGCAGCACGTCCTGGGCCAGCAGAGATAAGTGTTGTGAGCTGCCAGCATTGGTAAGAAACTAAAAAGAGACTCCTTTACCCAGAATTTTATTTTACCTATCCTCTGTATTAGAAATCAAACTGCATCAACTTATTGAATTAAAATAATGTAATTAACCTGTTCTATTTGTGACATATCAAGTAGGCATATTCTTTAATTATCAGTTATTACCTGCAGCAATAAAATTCAAACATGTAGGTGCATTCATAAAATGCACACCAGTACAATCTGGTTTGGAGCAGCACCATAATAATACTTCATTATTGATGGTGGTGTGAGGATGAACTGTTAAATTCTTAAGAAAGTTTTCTCTAAATAAGGTCAGTTATTTTTTAACTTCGCTTGCCTGTGCTTGTCTGAAAAACAATGCATTTTTTATATTACTTCCAGGCCTTCCCCACTGCTAAGTAACTATAGATCAGGGCTATTCATGTCCAGCCCTCGAGGGCCACTGCAGATTTGAGATGTTTCCTCACCTCAACACATCTAACTCAAAATAATGGGTTATTGTGCAGAACCCAACAGTGAGCTATTTGATCAATTTAATATAAAATAAAGTGTGTTGAAGCAGGGAAACATCTAAAACTTGGAGGAAAGGGCCAGAGTTGAATAACTATGCTGATTATATTGGCAGTATGTCTTTACATTTGTAAACTTTTATGCTTTTTTTGTGACTGTGCTCAAGTTTGGCCGAAGTAGAAATAAAAAAACTGTAAACTTAATCTTTACATTAAGTGTGTATGTTTTTAGAGAGTTGAAGAGCAGTGCCCTCCTTTGCCTCATGCTTGCACATGCTCCCAGGACAGCAAAGGACCCCCAGGACCATCAGGACCCCCCGTAAGAATCTTTACATTAATCTATTCTTAGTTTTATTAAAAGGGCATCATTGCAAAACCAGAGCCTCGATTAGCTGCACCGTCCCAGTCAGATGGTGAGTTTAATGATGGATTAAATGGGGACGTGGGAGCAGCGGCTGCTGCAACTCCACAGGTTATTAGTGGAAAGTTGGGGTTAGCAGGGAAGACCCCTGTTGCCACCTAGTCTCCTAGCATTGATTCGATTGCTCTTATCCAAGCAGGTGAAGGGCATCATTGCAAAACCAGACCGAGGCTCTGGTTTTGCAATGTCTGAACCAGCTGTTTAGACAGACATCGTTTGATCTCAGCCTTGCTTGCATGCAAAGGAGCGGAAATATCAAACACATTAGCAATTAAAAACAGGTCCGTCTTTGTGCACTTGTCTAGTTTCTCAAAGGTGTGGTGCCATAATAATGTGATTGAACTTCTCAGAAGAAGTTTGCAAAACAAAAAAGATGTTTGAACAAGACACTGCGGGGAAATATCTAAAAGCTCTTTGAAAAAGTCTATTCATTGTGAATCTTTTAAAAATTAAGTTTAATATATTTTATTGTCAAATGTTGCTGCTGAATGTGAAATGTATAAAGAAAGGGCAAAAAATACATTTGCATTAAGGACAGTATGCATTTGTCATCTATATACAATAAAAAGATTTCTCTTTCACTTCAATCAACACCTGAAAACAGTTTCTATTCTGATTTTAGAGTTAGCAGCTGTAAGGTTGAGCAGATTTATTCCTGTCACACAGCAGCAGGCTAAATCTGAAGGAAGTTGTAAAAAAAAAAAAAATACCGTATTTTCAAGGCGCATGCTAAAACATACGGTCTACAAAAAAAAAAAAGTAACAGAAGCAAAACAATGACATTATTCTCACATTATTTTTTAATCAATCTTCTCCCACAAATCCATCAACGTCCTCATCTTCTGTGTCTGAATTGAACAGCTGGGCAATTTCGCCATCAAACATGCTGGGTTCCCGCTTATCATTGTCTGAGTCAGTCTCGTTGGCAGGTGGCTGTTCAGCAATGATGCCGGCTTTTGCGAAAGCTCGGACAACAGTTAAAGCAGATACCTAAGCCCAGGCATCCACAATCCATTCACATATGGTGGCGTAACTCCCCCTGCCGCTGCCTCCCAGTCTTTGTAAAGGTGTGTTCGCCGTCTGTCATCCATTGCCGCTCGCAACTTCACTTTGAACGGAGGTAAGCATACTGCTGTGCGTGGTCCGACAGTCAGTCAAGCAGAGCGCTTAGCAAAGTCGCACAACAACATTTTTACAGATTTTGGAACTCAGTGCACACATAAGGCACTCCGGATTATTAAGCGCACGGCCGATTTAGGTGCGTCTAATAGTGCGGAAAATACGGTAAATGAGCCTATTTGAAGTGTAAGAGTTATTGTCTGTATTCTCCCTTTTTTTTTTTTTGTTTGTGTACATTAACACTGGCTAAGTTCAGGTAACTAATTGCAGGGTGATTCCATTTATCATAGCCGATTACAAGTCCCCTAATTTACTTCCATATCTGAGGAGCGGGGTCTACTTATCTGCCAAGCTGTATCCAGATTGGAGCACTCTCCTCGAGTTTTCTTTGTTTTTAGCTTTGTTTAGTCTATTAATTTTCATTTCAGCACAAAATGCATTCATCATCTTTATGATTTAATTTTTTTGTGTGACAATAAAACAAAAAAGAACCTTTTTTTCTTTAACTTGGTTCTAGACAGCATAAGATCCAATTTACTGTATATGGCCAGAAAAGAAGTTGATGAACTTTGCACATTTCTATTGTCTTTTTAGTTTTCTTTCCACTGTCTGTGTCGCCTCCATCTTTTCACTTCCCTTGGAGCATTAGATCAATATAGTATAGAAGCTTAACTCTCTTTTTTCTCCCTTTTCTATTGCTTTCACTTTCCCCTCAATGCTTTAGGCTTTATTTCTCCTTTTATTATCACTTTATTCCTCTCTGTTTCTTAGTCTCACTGTGTTCCTCACTCATTTCTGAAATATAGGGTCATTTTAATTCTTATTTCAACTACAACACATGGGTCTACATAAATAGTTGAATGACTAAATGGTAGATATTTTGGGGGGATTTTGTGTAAGCATATTCACAATAAACTGCTCATTTTACAGAAATGTACTTTGTCCTCTGAGGAAGACAAGCTTTTTAGTCATGAAAACTTTTAGCATCTTAAGACTAAACTGAACAAAGCATATATACAGAATTTATTATTACATGGCTGAAACTCAATGACACATATGAGTGTGAATAAAGGCAAATAAATCTGTGGAGATACTTTCAGGGGCATAGCTAGAGTGGTGGCCAGGCTGGCACTGGTCACCTCTGCAATCTGATTGGTCATCCCAGGTGGTTGCCTCAGATGATTGATATGTCACTGGAGGAAGATAGAAATGTCTTTTCAGACATGCATGGATCACCAGTGTAACAACACCAGTTTGAAGTCAGTTTGAAAGTCGGTTTCTAATTAGTCACTCTAAAAATATTTACATTTGGCTGCACGTTTCTAGAAGAGATTTCGTCCCTGTGGAAGTTCGACTAATGTTATGTAAGGCTGTTAATTAAATGCTTGCCTGAAGCTCCGTAGCAGTGCTAATCTAGTTACATATTAGCACTAGATTAGTTTTAAGATAATGTGGGGAAATGTCATATTTCATATTTAGTGAAGGCATTTAGAAACTACACATCAACTCAGTTAATTAATTTTAACATTTGAGCTGAAAATAAATCACAAAGAATGATCAGAGTATCCCAGTATCCATTTTACTTAGTGCTGACTGGGGCAGGACAATTATTCAATATCAATATATATCGCAAAATACTTTTATTCAATAATGGTTATATGAGTTTTGAACATATTTCCGATATTTCGATATACATACAGTATAAGATTACAGCCTTTCACTGACTGCCATTCAAGCCCGACCAAGCCCAGCAGCAGTTAGCTGTGCTCAGCAAGAGGTAGAACGCTAGGCTAGGCCAGAGGTCCCCAACCTTGGTCCTCAAGGCCCGCCATCCTGAAGGTATCAGATGTCTCTCTTAATAAACGGCTCTCTGACAAGCTCTGCACAAGTCTGCTAATGAGCCATTAATTTGAATCAGGTGTGTTGCAGCAGGGAGACATCT
>JBAMHW010000006.1:19977523-20013971 GCA_037177495.1 Rhadinocentrus ornatus
GCTCTGGTGGAAAAAGAGCCATGTTGTTACTTTTTATTTAGTTGTTTGTTTTGTTTTTTATTATTATTCTTTCATCTTTCCACATTTCAGTTCTCCTATACATGTCAGTGATTACGTTAGACTGATGCATTAATCTGCCTTTAGAGCACACTGTACCATGACATGAACACTTTTCTTTGCTTTTCTTTAACTATCAAGTAGCTACAATTATTTAAAGAAATACTTTCATGGCCTAAGTTAATATTAAAGCTGATTTAATCTTTTGAATCAGAGAGCATCATAATTGTTCAACTTCATTGAACAACTGAATGGAGCTGGTTCTTATGCTTTTGATGTGTGGTCCTTGTCGTCAGCAAAAGCATCATTAAAGACGACTGGCTGTGCTGTTGAAAATCATCTGCTTGATGACTATGCCTATAGTTTTTTCTGACAAATCAGTAAATATGTTCTTTGTTTTTAAGTTTTGTGAGGATTTTATGAGACTATAATACTCACAATGTTTGTTTCTGCTAGACCGGCTTCATCTATATGAGAAACAGTAGCCAGTTCTCATGAGGTGGGAACAACTAATCTCTGAACCAAAAACTGCAACACTTCTCGATGCAGCACTATCTAGCTCTCTTTGCCTGGATAGTCCTATTAATAAAAGCTGGCAGTGCTGCCCTGTGCTGCAATGTATTACTGAGTAATAATGTGTTTTGTCAGAGAGAGGAATATGAATGGCTGTGTGTGGCGCAGTGGGGGAATATAGTACCTTCCAGGCCATTTTTGTAATATATGAGGGACCACAGAGGATTTTACAACTCTAAAGCATCAGTTACCTTTCTCTCTCTCTTCTCTTTTTCCTGCTTCTCTCGCTCTCTGTTCCCTCCTGCATTAAATACCACGTAACCTTGTCACCAGTCTTTTTACCACCATCTTTTTAATCTGGCGGAGAAAAATGCAGCTGCATTGAATAACCTGGAGTGGGTCATGTTTGTGTCTCAATCCTTTTCATTTTTACTTTAACTTGGTTTTTTAGTGTATTTGTGGGTGCGTTAGTTAGCATGAATGCTAGCACAATGATCACCTACTCTGGACCTTTTGGGCCAATGTCCTGCATTTTTTAGATGTTTTCTTGCTGCAATACACATGATTCAAATGAAATGGTTCTCCAACAGCTGGTCAAGTTCTGCACAGGCCTCTTAATGATCTATTAATTTGAATCAGGTGTGCCATGTTATGTCAGTGTCATCAAGAATGATCTTGGCTGTGGTTTCTGAACTCAACAAAAACAATAGAATGTTTGATCACTGAATTCACATTATTTCATATTTGGTGTGTCTTTATTTTCTCTTATTTTTCAAGAATTTTAAATAAAAATATATGCCAAGATAAAACATTTGACACATTTTTTTCCTTTTTTCCTTGAAAAACATTTTAACATTCCTGTCGCTTGGCCATGTTTTGTTATTTATTATTATAATAATGACTTCTGTTTTTTATTAATTTTATATATATTTTTTTTATACAGGGTATTCGTTGGCATCTGTGTTTTTTGTGCAGATGTGGATGCTTATTTCCCTGCTGCATGTATTTGTTGAAGTTTGTAGATATGCAAGTAAAAATAACAGAAGAAATATCACTCTGGATATTGTGGGAGAGTGCACGTCAGCCAACATCTGAACAACGGCACGCCATTAATCATGTGAGACATGTCCTCTGTGACCCTGTCCTGTAATTTGTAGAACTTTTAACAGTGTTAACTGTCCTATTTTATGAGCCTTGCACTAATACTGAAGTGCAGAGATAAATCACCTTAACACTTAATCTATGACTCTTTTTTGGAATTGGCTGTGTGCATTGACCTGCAGAGAGGTGGATGAAGGGGAAATGGGACAGGAGATGGAGCAGCAGGGCCGACTGCTGGTGCAAAGACTGTGTGCAGAGGGTCAGATGTCAGTTCTCTGTAAATCAGATTCATATTCACGGCTGTCCAATAATTTTCTAGCAAGACAGCAAACCATTAGCTATTTTGACTTTTGGTTGTCTGTAAATATATAATCATTATAAGATGTCTGACAATGTCTGATTTTTTTTTTTTTTATTATTATTTTTTTTTTAAGATTGCTGGTTTAAAACAGATTTGGGTTTTTTTGTTAAGTTATACTGTACACTAGACTAACTTCAGTGAGTATTGTTTGATTAATCCAAATATGTTTAATTTTGTTAAGGGTGTTCCTGGAAGTCCTGGCTCTCCTGGTAGAGATGGTCCTCCAGGAGCGAGGGTAAGAATTTATTGCTCCTTTCCTTAGTGAATGCTTTGCTAGACTTCTGGAATGCACAGTATTATATGCAGTAGAAATGTTATAGTTCATGAATTCATTAAATTTGAACTGCCCAAAATGTGTCTCGTGTCAACTGGGGTGTTTTAGGACTTAAAGTGAAAGTTATAACAGCTGGTACCAAGTAATTAAAAAAAAATACTATGGAGAAGAAATATTACTGAATATAAACCTGACATGTTCTTCTTCTGACCATGATTACTAGTAGTATCCCCCAATATTTGAACAAAACTTATCTTTTCTTCAGAAAATACAAAGGATCAAAGGAAGGAGAAAAAAATTTAAATTTGTTTGAAAAGCTGTGCTTATAAAAGAACCTGAAATAAATTTATTTATTTATTTATATTTTTTTTAGAAAAACTAAAACTCTCCACTAAATAATTTTAATCAGATAGAAACTGGATGAAACTGGAAACACTGAATAAAATTTATGTTGGTTAAACTTTTAGTTTTTCCTTTAAATGATTGATTTTGTCTTTGAAAAATATTGTTCGAGCGTGTTGTGAATGAGGATGCAGCATCTGTATTTTTTTCATCGGTTGAACTTTTTGATTGTAAACTTGCTTTTTTTAAGGGCTCAAATGTGGTTGGAGAAACAAACAAAACTATTGATTAGAAACTTACTTTCTAATAATAAATTAACAACACTTGCCCACAGAGTGGGTTTTCTCTTCTGTGATGTTTTTCCAGGCCTTAGCTGCAGCTGTGTCTTTAGTTGTTGTCCTCAGCAAATCAAAATATGCAGGGATCAGATGATTTACTTACCCACTACAGAATACTCACCATTTTACCTTCAAAAGATTTGGGGGTTGTTTTCACACCATGTTTTTGGTAGTTATCCCTTTGTACTGTGGGAAAACATCTCATCAGCTCTACAGTATTTGGCTGAATTCAAGAAGCTGAATTTATTCAGATGAATTTGCCTTTTGTCACATGATTAATTAACACTAGTGAACGAATGCCCGACCATCCCATCACACTGCCTCCATGTTTTTTGCATTACATTTACATTTTTTTGTATATTATATGCTGCTTCAAGCCTTCTTAAAGGAACTTATGTAAGAATTGCTTCCATCTAACGCTGGAGCTTATCGCATTCATCGCCTTTTAAGTGTTCTTTTTTGCTTCCTTGGAGAGGGTAAAAACGACTCCCGTGCTACTGCAACAAATGCATGGTCCTGCATTTTTGTAAATAACATTTAACAGATTTTACAATATGCAGGGGTAGTAAGCCTCCCACATTTATCTTCTCCCATGTCTCAATCACTCTGCGCTGGCTCGCGTTGGTGCTATTTGTCCCTCGCCGGTGACTGTAGTTCAAGATGCCAGACCATCATGGCGCTTTCCTACCGGCTCACCCATCATATGCATAAACAAATCTAAAATTCTTTGCTTATGAGAATGTTTAGATCATTAGTGGAGGTCATAATACACCAATGATAACACATAAATACATGCAGACATATTTTGGCCTGTAAACAACAGGAAATGATACACAATGTCCCTACTTCCCTGCCCCATCATTTAAAAGATGAGTGTGCACTTTAAACGCATATTTGTTACATAAGTATATCTTAAATTATTTTATCATAATAGTTATATATAACAGTCTGCAGATATTCTCACATCTAACTGTAGTTGCATTACTTTTTCAGCAGTAAACAATATCTAATTGTCCTGCTGTGTTTGTCTGTTTGGTTTTATTTTTCTTCATAAAACTATACAAATCTGTGCTTTATGATGCCAGCTGGCTCTAGTCAAGACTGACAGTGGAATCGAAGCTTTCTATGCTTGACTGAGCTTTAAATACAAAAAAAATGCAACCACTGGGTAAGGCATCAGCGGGTAGCAAAAGGATGGTTTTGACTAAAGAGGTAATTTGATAACAGAATAATTCTGTTCTTGGCCTGACCCCCGGAGAGGTGGAAGATTCTGCAAAAATAATCCATCTGCTGTCTGTGCTAGCTGACTGAAGTCAGGACTCTCCTCCCCTTAGTGGTACTTGTTAATAAAATTCATGCAGTTTTCACGCCTGTCATGTAGTTTTCCTAGAGGACATTTGCATTTCGGCTAGAGCTTTGCACTGTGCCAGAAAGGTTTTTAGAGTTCATGAACTTTAGCAGGAAAATAAATAACTCGCATTATATATCAGTTTGCAAGGTTTTTATGCTTTAGTGGCATTTGACAGATGAATTGTGATTATCAGACTTTGTAAAGGGAGTCTTAACTTATATTGCTGTAAAGATACCCATGAAAGCAGGTTGGAAATTTACACTTAACAGTGAATAATGCTGAGAAATAAGTCTATGACAGTATACATCTTTAAGGGGAAACAAGTAAATGCATAACTAACTAAAGATAGATAAAAAATCACTTCGCAAGCTACTGGAAAGCAAAAGTGTTGCAGAGAGAGAGAGTTATGGTTGAAATCTCTAGAGATCAATTTATTGGCATAGGGGCGAGAGGCATCCAGAGTATGCTTTTGTCCTGGTAAAACACAGATTTTTTTCCAAAAATTCCCACAGTGCCCTCATCAGCACTCCAAGCTCATTTACTTGCAAGTTTTCAAGCATTCCCCTGACTTAAAGCTCAGTCAACTATTCCCACATGCAAGTAACTTTCCAATTGGTTGGCATGGCTATGCAGTAAAACATGAAAAAAAACAACATTGTAAATATTGCTCCTGAATTTCTCACCTAAAAATACACCACAAAACAGTGATTAAACTGTTTTCCTCCAAGTTTTTTAACAACTATTAAATGTGAACACGTGTGTTATGAAAACTGTCTTTACTTAATCAATTTTTTTTAAAATAAATAAATTAATTTAAAAAAATGGTTAACCCTTTGAGCCCTGTGCCTCAAAAAGTGCACACCCGTAATTAAACAAGTATATCTCTGTAACCACAAGTTCTAACAGTTGAGGACGATGTATTATGTAACTAATTAAATCATCCCAGAATGTGTTTATTTGATTAAAAAGCTTATCTTTATTTAAAACATTTTTTTTAGATATTATCTAATAGTCTTTGAATTCTTTGAGTCTTAAAGTCTGATTACAAAAAAAAAAAAATTAATAAAAAGCCACAAAATAATAAGTGTTTACCAGGCATGGGAAACAGGGGTTTTTTTGCTTGTTTTTTTTTTTTATTTATTTACTGAATTACTTTGAATTGAACCAAATACAGCCCTCCTTAATTTTGCATTAGAAGTCTGCACTGAGTGATTCATCAGTACAGTAATTATTAAAAGTGTAAAATTATCAACCTTCCGGTCCTTTGAAGCACTAACTGGGACTGATCTTTGTTTTTTGTTTTTTTATCAAATGAGTATGTATTTTGTATTTGTAATTACGCTATTCCAGACCATTGGGATAAAATCCACAATATATATTGAAGAATCACAGAACTAATTGCAATTTATAAGATATTCAAACAGTACATTAATTGTTTCAAAATGTCATGGTTGCTTTTGGAAGTATCCATTTAACTGTGGTTAACAACAGCAACTACTGTGTATCATCCAGTGCTGTACAGTAAGGAGCCGGAGAGCTGAACTTTTATTGATTCACAGTCAAACTTTTTCCGTATCTCTGATTCTTTGGAAATACATGCTCTATAAAACTTTTTTATGAGATGTGTACAAGCCAAAAACAATCTGGCTCCAATTTAAAAAGAGTACAAGTCTGGATAAAGGTTTGCTGCAGCAGCCAGCTAGATCAGCTGAAACAACAGTAAATGTCTCCTGGATGTTTTATTTGTATGTATCACCATAAAATGGATCAAGGAAAGGAAGAAAATCTTGATTTTGTCGTTGGTTTCTATCAAAGAAGCTGATTAAGTCCAAGTCTTCTCTAAGATCCGTGCTCATAGATGACTTGGACATTGTGGAGAAGGTGCAGTTCTCATTTCAAATGTGTGTCATTGTCCTTTTCATAGGAAATTTAAAATGAGTCTACAGAGGTGGTCACAGAGAGAACGTGCATACTGTTTGTGGTTATTTGAGCATGCTTCTAAAAACTAGAATTAGATTAGTCTGCTCCCTTATTTTCAGATCATAGGTTAGACCAGGGATCTCAAACTTCAGTCCACTGTCCTTCGGGGTTAAGATTTTTCCCCATGCTTCAACACACATGACCCAAATTAATGGGTCATTTTGTAGATCTTGACAAGTTGAATCCATTCCATATGAATCAGGTGTGTTGAAGCAGGGAAGCGTCGAAAACCTGAAGTGGTCCTTGAGGGCCAGAGTGTGAGATCCCTGGGTTAGACCGTTAAACCGTTGGTTCTTTTGTGACAGTGGCGTAAATTTTCATGAGCTTGACATCTGTCAGAGAAGGTAAGAGGTTTCATATTTGGACACGAAACGGGAAATATTTGATAAAACAAGGATTACAACATGAACACCAACATAAATTGGTCGTGGCCCAGAAAGTTTGGGAACCACTGCATTAAGGGGTTGATGAAGACAGGTGTATTCTGTATTGAAGCATAGAGACTCACTGTAGAATAGCTGACAACTCTCTTTCACAGAGAAGCTCAGCGTATGTTGTCCAGTCTCATGAAAACTGATTGTTGTGCAGTCAGACTTCACAGCAGAGCTTGATGTTGTAGCTGTTTTTGAAACAACACTATAGAAATTTGCAGGAGGGTTTCCTCACCATCATATACAATGTCATCTTCTATTTAATATGATTCATTTTGACATAATTTCTTATTTTTAATCAATGATTTGTTCTCGCAAAGAGAGTTGAGGACAGTGTCCATATAGATAGGCAATCATCCTCAATGTGGGACCACAAAGTTCAACAGACATCCAAACTGAAATAAAAGTCATAGCCAGATCCAATAAACCAGTGCTGGGTTTTGCTTCCAAGTTGCACAGTACAGATTAGTAGAGCTTTCAGTTGGGGAGAATGCCCCTGTTTTTTTTTATTATCTCAACAAAAGAAAGTTTCAATTTGAGGCAGCAGTGGTTACATTTTCTGTCTGTACAATAATAAAAGATACAATAGTTATTTTTTTATTTTATTTTATTTACTTTTTTTTTTTACATGTCTGTCAGTTTTGTGTTTAGTTAAAGAAAATTCATCCAGCTAAACAGCCAACAATTAATAATGAGCATCTTTAGGAGATTTACTGAATGAATGTATTTAAAAAAAAACTCACAGGGTCTGACGGGTAACAATGGACCACAGGGACAACAAGGACCTCCAGGACCTGTTGTAAGTCTGTTTTCTTCTTATTCTCATCGTAGCTGTGTCTGGAAAATTGCCTCCAGTCACCTTCCTTCTCCATCTGTCTCTTTCTGTAAATGTCTGTCTTCTCTTAGGGAACTCCAGGGGCTCCAGGAGCTCAAGGACCGGGTGGTTCAGCAGGGTCTCAAGGGGATCAAGGACTTCCTGTAAGTAAAATTCCTTGTTTCATTTTTGTGAAATCTTTGTGTGCTGCAAATTTTTATGGAATAATAAATGAAAAGGCGAAACATTATGACTCGGCTTTCTTTACAAAATTGCATGAGGTCAGATTTTGTTTAGGATGCTAAAGGGATGCTGGGATCCAAACAATGTGTAAATCTAACTGGAACAGACCATACTGAGATGTTGGTGACAGCTAATCTTGTCTCAGGTCAACTCTGCAGGCCAGCAGTAAGTTTGGCTCAGAGAGTCAAGCTATAAATCACTTACTCCCTCCATAACACACACAGCTACAAACACACACACAAAAATGAGAAATCTCATCTGTCTCATGTCCGTGACAGAGAAAACAGAAAAACCCTTTATGAATGTTTGCACGTGTATCTAATATATTAACAGTCATTTAGTCTCACGTATCCATCCATCCATCCATCCATTGGGTCTCCTCCTGGTGGGACATGCCCGGAACACCTCACCAGGGAGGCATCCAGGTACCCAAGCCACCTCATCTGTTAGCTCTACTGAGCCCCTCCTGGATGAGCAAGCCTCTCACTCTATCTCTTAAGGGAGAGAATCGCTAGCTTGACTTCTTCAAACTTCACATGTATTTTGAATTACTGATTTAGTCCTCTTTCTGCATCTGCAAGTTAGTATGGTAAAAAATGTCTTCATCAGAAAGAGCAGTAGCCAGTTAAATCCGGTGGAAAATTTTGCATTCACCCCGTTTTTTATGAGTTAGACCTACATATATATCTGAACTAAACCAGCAACCTTTTGAGGCCTAGGTAGCAGGCAAAGCTGCAGTACTGGCAATATTTAAGAGTCTTGACCTGAACATCTAATGTCAAAACTGTTTTAGAAATTACACAAAACATCTGGAAATTTTATGTTGCATCTATCAAGACTGGTTTAAAAAAATTTGAGACGAATATAATAGTTTTGTTTAAACTCTAGATTTGGTTTGCAGTTTAGTTGACCCACATCTTAGCTGGAACTCAGCATGGCTGTCACCAGATGTGCATACAAGTCTGCTCTTTTAGACGTCCTGTGTGTCCAGGTGTGTTTCAGATACTGTCTCTGAATGCAATGTCCAGTTAGTGAGCCACCTAAGAGTTGGGGGTTTTTTTGGTCTTTTTCTTCTTTTTTTCTAACTTGTCTTCTTAGATTCAGTAGCAAGTAGGCTTATTTTGCCAGTTATGAAAAAAATTGGTTGGACTGTTCTACCAGCTCACGTTTGAAGTGCTGTTTCTCTCTAATGCAGTTTAAAAAATGTAAAGTACATTGATTTTAAAATATCACATAAAAACAAGGCTTATTGGCACTTTGGATAAACTCTGCATGTGCCTGGCATAATGTGAAGACAGTTTTGATTAAATAATAAATGAAGTCATACTTTTATGGGATATTCATGTCCTTCCAAAGCACTCTGGCTCCTTTATTTAACTTGGGTTTTTTCATGTCACCCTTAGATAAGAAAGCAGACATTTATGTGGCCAGGAAGACGCTTGTGTCATTCTGCTCCATGACCAGATTTTTATGGTTAAGCCCTGTGCCTCAGTTCAGCGACTGTGTCAAATGTTGGCAAAGCCCTTCAGTCATCTGCGTTATAATATGCATGTAATATTCAAGGCATTATACACATTTTTATCCCTCTCTGCCCATTAAACCTCACTAGTCTGTGGTCAAGGGCATGTTTTCCCAAGATAAACAAGCCTTTATTCAAAAGCTGTTACAAGTGATATTTATCATATCAGCACATGGTTCTGTAGCCAGGAAATATTTCTTTTATATGTCTCTGGATTACAATGTGTTACACTCTGATATGCACAAGCCTGGCAGGGCTTGGAGTCTATGTGTATATTGCATCTCCTTGGTTTATAGTGTTGACAATAGCAAAGAGCAAGTTCATCCTAAGCACAGATGCTGCTCTGTTTGTTCGCTTAGTAACATTTATAATTAGGACACTAAGATTCTGCGTGCTTTGTATTAATGCAGCTACGGTGGCATAAAGGAAACCTGAGATGGACAGTAAAGTGTTGATGACATTAGAGTAGAGAGGGGAATAACGGCTGTTTCTGAGGGACAAACACTTTACTGTTTGTTAACTGTCTTTCTATGTTTTTGTGTTCAGGGTCCTGCTGGTACCAAAGGTGATAAGGGAGAAAGAGTAAGTTGTTTCCCTCGCACACTTGAGCCACTATTAGAGCAAATCAAGTTTTACAGCTTCATTTTTGCAGTGGAAATACTGTTATTCTGCTGAAGTAAAACTGACAATTACTTACTTATGCTCCACACCCTTGTTTAAAAGAAATTGCATTACTCTCCAGAACACAGTCAATGCTTCCCATTTGGCTTTTGCACAAACATTCACTTTATTTCCCTTCCACTCTCTCAACCTCGTTTAAAGCAAACCAAATCGAATCATGGTTCAAATTTGCAGCAGGGCTCTGTATTTCTGCTGACATGTTAGCGAGGCCATCATTGCCGAGAGACGTGCTACTTGCCAGCTTGAATCCAACCTGTAATTCCTGTTTCAGCTTCATTTAATCAACTGCTGGGACATTGGTACCCTGCTGCAGTTAATTGTATGTCCTACGCCCCGCATTAAAATCTCTGATAAAGTACATGAAAGGTTTTTCTCCTGAGAGTTGTGGCCTTGTTGTTAGGTAACCTGGTTAGAATCTTATCAGCATTTTCAGTGACTTGAAACTGACTTGAAACTGACACACATTTTAATCTTCAAATGATTCCTTGTGGATTTTAAAGTCCAACCTTTATATAGCTGAAGTTATTTACTCACATAAATGCTCAGCATGCAAAATGTTTAAAGATTCAAATATATTATGTTTTTGTATTTAGTATCAAACAATGAAGTCACCCACAAAACTCTTAGCATTACTTTGCTGCTGCACATTAGTGATAATAAAAATGTTTCAATGATCAACTTTCCCCTTTAAAGTCCTAAAAATAAGAAAGGACTTTAACTCTGTCCCCTGCAAAGCTACAAACAGCTGTTTTTACACAGTTCCTAATTTTCTGATGTTTCAACATCAAACTATGGATA
This sequence comes from Rhadinocentrus ornatus, assembly GCA_037177495.1. NCBI lineage: Eukaryota > Metazoa > Chordata > Actinopteri > Atheriniformes > Melanotaeniidae > Rhadinocentrus > Rhadinocentrus ornatus. Next base: position 19,988,327 of record JBAMHW010000006.1, read on the forward strand.
ATGGGACAAAGAAAATTACATATCCAGAGTATTTTATTGACAACTGTGGTGATAATTATGACATGAAGAAAGTAGTAAATGGAATGAATAACTTTTTTATTAATGTTGGACCAGAGTTGGCATCAAAGATTCCAGATCATATAAAAGATGCTGTGAGTGGATGATTGATGAGGAATAATCCTCATTCAATCTTCCTCTCAGCGGTGGATGAGTTGGAGGTGAAATCAGTTGTCATGACCTTTAAAAACAAACTGTCTACTGATTGTGATGGTATTGATAAAGAGAGTTATTAATTGCATTTTAAAGCCACTAACTTATATTTGTAATTTATCATTCCAAACTGGCTCATTCCCACAGAAAATTAAAATAGCTAAAGTAATACCAATATTTAAGCAAGGAAACAAACATCAATACACAAACTACAGGCCAGTGTCACTCTTCCCACAATTCTCAAAAATACTAGAAAAACTTTTTCACAAAAGATTAGAAAACTGAATAACCTGAATAAAACCTGAATAAATATGAATTACTAAAACACAGTCAATATGGATTTAGAGCAAAGAGTTCAACATCATTTGCATTAATGGAAGCAATGGAAGAAATAAATAATGCATTGGATCAAGGATAACATGCACTTGCTATATTCATAGATTTTAGAAAAGCATTTGACACCATAAATCATTCTATACTTCTCAATAAACTGCAACTGTGTGGAGTTAGGGGAGTGGCACTGAGCTGAATTTGGAGTTATTTGTCTGAAAGACAACAGTTTGTGAAGATTGGAAATCATGTGTCTGGCTTTATGGAGATTGCCTGTGGTGTCCCCCAGGGTTCAGTATTGGGCCCCAATTTGTTTAACATATACATAAATTATATATTTCAAGTCTCTAAATTGCTAAAACTTTATATTATTTGTAGATGATACAAATATTTTTCTATCTGTGAAGGATAAGAAGGAGCTAGTTATTACTCTAAATAATGAATTAGAAAAAATAAACAAATGGATGGATAATAACAAATTATCACTGAATCTAGGAAAAACGAAGGTAATGGTCTTTGGTAATTATAAAAAGAAAGATGATATACACATACACATAGATAATGAAATTATTGAATATGTAAAAGAAATAAAGTTTCTGGGAGTAATACTAGATAATTAAAATGAGTTAGAAGCCTCACATCAGACAGAAAATAAAATGGCAAAAAATATCTCAATCATAAATAAAATTAAGCAGGTCCTGGATTACAAATCACTTTTTATTCTTTATTGTTCATTATTATTACCTTACTTAGTATACTGTATAGAGGTCTGGGGTAACAATTATAAAAATGCACTTTACTCATTATTAATATTACAAAAAAGGGCAATCCGTGTTATACATAAAGTCAGTTATCAGGATCATACAAACCCTCTGTTTTTACAATCCAAATTACTAAAACTCCAGGACCTGGTTAATTATCACGCAGCACAGATTATGTTTAAAGCTAGCAGGACCTTATTACCATACCATATACAGAACTTGTTCAGCCAGAGAGTTGGGGGGTATAATTTACGGTGGAACACAGTTTTTAAAATGCCCTTGGTGAGAAGCACCAAGAAAAGTTTTTATGTCTGTCTGTGGGGTCAAACTGTGGAACAGAATGGGGGAAGAACACAGGTGCTCTCCAAATTTACAAATATTTAAATCAGTATATAAAGAGATAATATTTAATTGGTACAGAAATGGTCTGGAATAGAATGGAGTATTTATCTCATAATTATTTTTATAATTGCTGCTATTGTTATTGCTGTTATTATTGTTTTATTATCATGATTATTATTTTTATTACTGAATAATTGCATCATTATAATTGAGTATTTAAGAATACAGATTATGTAACATAATAAGGATAATATTACTATATGGTATCATCATTATTATTAGTAGTACTGTATTAATAAAATATGAAGATTGTTGTAATTTACAGGGGTGGGATTATATAAGCTTTTGCTGTCACCCACTCATTTTGAACTTTTTGTGTTTTCTTTTTTGGTCATGTACTTTTATTTTATTTTTGTTTTTATTTGTCATTCTGTTCAAATAAACTTCAATCAAATAAAAAAAACTATATTTTTCTGTGATGTTTTATCTTTATTATTATTAATAATAATAATAATAATAATAATAATAATAATAATAATAATAATAATAATAATAATAATAATATAACGTCTAAAAATACACTAAGCTCAAATATTTTGTTACCCAGAGTTTACTTGTGTCAATTTAAAAATTCTGTGCTGCTTTCTTGAATTTCTTATTGTTTTTGTCAAATACAAATGGTGAAGAATGGAACAGAGGTGGAGATGGCTTTAAAAACCCTAAAACGCCCGCCCACCGCTTTTTTAACCACAAGGTCTGGAAGTTTATGCTTGTGTGGTAACAGTCTGCTGTGTGTAGCATTAAATCTTGAACTGAATGTGTTTGTTCCTCAGGGTGATGTGCAGTCCCAAGCTGCAGTTAGAGCTATTGCTCGGCAAGTGTGCGAACAGCTCATCCAGAGTGAGTAATCACTAATTTTACACATGAGCACATGTGAGTAAAATATACTGTTTCTTTGCTGAAAATGTTTTCTGTAGAGCTTTTATTGCTTAACTTTAACAGAACTTTAACACTTTAAAAGATCCCAAAATGAAAAAAAGTTCTTTTTGCTCTACATTCCCTCTTGCAGGCCATTTATCTCGGTATAACTCCATCCTGAACCAGATCCCCGTCCATTCAGCAGTATCTGTGCGAACAGTGCCAGGACCACCTGGAGAACCGGGTAGGAGAGGCACCCCAGGTCTACAGGGTGAGCAAGGCCCTCCTGGCAGGCCAGGCTTCCCTGGTACTAGCGGTCAGAACGGCCAACCGGGTCAAAGAGGTGAGATGGGACGATGTATAAAGATGTGTTCATGAGTGAAAATAGCTGTTAATGATACGATACAATACGCTTTCTTGTCCCCATAGGGAAGTTTATCTTGTTTAAGGTCTTTTACAATAATTATCCATATAAAAATAAACATAATAAAGGATAGACATGATACTGATCAAGAAATTTTCCAATGTCCCAGTTGATGGTTTCACTTTGTTTTCTGCATTTCATTATCTGACCCGCTCCTAGACTCACCAGATAAACCATCAGTTCAGGCTAGCAGACAGTAACTTCAATATCCATGAGGTCATTCTTCTGCTACAAGGCATTTAGAGGACAAACAGCCGTTCTAAGGCTCCTTATTCATCACTGAAACACGCAAACCGCACTGCAGAACCATGTACTGAACAAGCCTGCACACACAGAGGGCAAGAAGAGCTGAGAGCAGCTGAACTGTCTGTCGTCAGGAAGTGTCTAACACTGATGTGTTTTCTTCTGCAGCTCAGACCCTTTGATTCTCTCCAGTGAAATTTATGATCTGTAGCCACCAGCCTGCCACACACACACATACACACACCACACACAGCTTTAACATTTTATGGGCTGAACTAAAACCAGAGTCAGCCAAAGAGTATGTGTTTGGCTAAAAGGTGGTCAATGCAGGACAAAGGCTTTGCAACATAAACCAGTTTATTTGTCAGTATCAAATGACCAATTCGCGGAGAGACTGAACATGTTTCTCCTCAGCTTCTCTGCATGCAGCTAAGATGGTCATAAAAGCAGCAGGACAGAAAATCCACAGATCAGTTTAATGTGTTTCTCTAATATTAAAATGTATGAAATATATTCCATTAGGTCATTTTAACAGCTGCATCACTGAACAACAGCACAGAGCAGACTGAGTTTGTCCTACATTGTTTCATTCTCACTGAGACATTATTTATTCAGTTCACTTAGAAAAGAAAAAACAAAATGACACTGATATTCACATCAATGGTTTTGAAAAACATTTTTGGATTTATTTGTGAATTTAAATACCAATACATGTAAATGTAAAGACAGCAAACTTTAGGTTTGCAAGATAAATTTGTGAAGACTTAATCATTTTTGGTAGATGAAAAGAAAACCTTTTGACTTTTTCTTTATTTTTTGTGGTATTTTATATCATTCAACCTGTAGAGATTTTTAGCAAATCCCTCTGATAAGTGATACAAAATGATTATCTGAAACATTTAGAGTAAAAAATAAAAATTGATCACTCAAGTTGTGTTTAAATATCTCAGAATTGTGCAATTAATACTGTTATTTCAAGCATCTAATAGAACGTTACACAGTTGATGTGTTTTTCACCTAAACATGGGTCTTGTTTTTTTAACTCTGTTTTCAGGTCCACCAGGAGAGAAGGGAGAAAGGGGGAGTCCGGGGATTGGGAGCCAGGGACTTCAAGGACCACCTGGTCCTCCTGGTAAGATAAACCCCAGTCCTGAGGGTGCTTTATAAGCTAAAATAACAGATTTCACTGCCTGCATTTTCTGTACAGCTTCAAAGCTCAAATCAAATCTTCACGTAAGACAGTTCAGAGCTAATCTGATCCTGAGCATTTATCTTCAGTCTTTACAGACAATATCTGCAGCAAACCTGCAGTTTGTGTGAAGTTTTCTATTGTGCAGCTTCTGAACAAAACCAAAACGTTTTAAATATTACACGGGGAAATTAAGAGTCCAAAAACTAATACGTTTTGTATTTCCTTCACTTTATCAAATCTCTGTAAGAAATGCAAGCAGACATTTTGGGCCATGAATATAATTCTCTGGATTGATTTCTCTGAGCGCTTTGTGGAATTTGAAGTTTGTGTTATGAAAATATGTCACTGCTGGGATTTTGTTTATTGCAATCAATACTTGCAGAACGAGCACGAAGCACAAAACTTCCTGAAAAGTTTCTATGATCAGATAAAGGTAAAGAAAAAAAGCACACACACAACCTACAATATTGGAAAAATTAAGTTTTTATGTTGTGCTTTTCTAGAATATCTGTGGTATGATCATTTTAGCACATTGCAAAAGAAACTCCCTCAAAATATTGATTACAAATTTGTGCTGACTGCTGATCTGAGTCCTGTTGGAGCAGTTTCTCCTGTGAAAATATAAAACAGAAGCCTCTGGCTACATTTCAGCTAAGAACTGTGTTATTCCTGCTCCTGCCCCTCAAGACATTCACTATCAGCTCCCTAATGCAGGAATGACAAGCAAACATTTGCAGCCCACTAATATTTTATGTCATGTTGTTAAAGCCACAGACGGGGATTTTAAAGAGATTGAAGGGGTGATCGTACGGTGGCAGGATATACCCTGGATGGGGCATTTTTAGCTTATTTTCTGCCCCTGTTGTATCTCTTCTCACCAAGTGTTTCGGGGCTTGAGTCTTTTCATCAAATGTCAAATTACTTGATGTACTTGATCGTTTTTTAACGAAAAAGTTTCATCCCTCTTCAGGCTTGCCAGGTGAAGGACGGACAGGCAGCCAGGGCCCAACCGGTCGGCCTGGTAACCCGGGAACACCGGGTAGGCCAGGTAATCCAGGCACCACAGGAGCAGCTGGCCCACCGGGATACTGTGACCAGAATTCGTGTCTGGGATACAATGTTGGAGGTAAACATGATTTAAGTTTTATCTAAGAATGGTTATGTTAAATTGAACCATTTTATTCATTATTTAAATGCTACATCCCTTTATTATCTAGTTACAGGAGCCAACTGGAGTCAGAGTTTTTGATTACCATTTTAATTAGCACATCTATCTGATAATGACCACATTATAGTCTGTTATAAATAGTTTAGATAACAGACTAAAAGTTAAAGATGGATGTAGCTGGAGTGACACCACCCATTCATTTGTGAACTATTGTTATGAAGTCTTGAAGGGGCACTGACAGACTGGACAAAAATATTTATCCCTGAGGCTTTCTCATTCTGTTTTATCTTTCTAAAAGTTAAAAGTCTAAATTCCTAAAAATGAATTGATCAAATGAGCAGTGTTTATCTTACAGACTTTATATAAAGAAATGGACATATCTTACATGATGTCATCTCTTGGTTTAATAACTCACCTTGATGTTTCTACCAACACCAATCTTTTTTCTTTTCTTTTTTTAAGTACACATGTTGAGTTATTAAAAAACTCCTTAAAAAAAAACATTGTTCTCTGTTTGCATTCCCATTGCATCTAGTATAAGATCAGCGGTCAGGCAGGGGTTAATAGACAAATTGCATAAAATTTTCTATATTGCTTCAATAAATTACAAGCCCCATTGTATCTACATTCCTTTGTTTTGCTCAAGGTTTTATATTGTAACATTAAAAGGAAAAAGTATTTATAATGTTGAGGTTTAACTGATCAGCCACAGAATACTTGCTTCATAATTTCTTGCTTATACAAGTGGCTTTTAGGGGCAGCTGTAACTCAAGAGTTGGAGTAATCATCCGTTACATAGTAGTACTTTGTATCCACTGTTAAAATAATAAAAACAAAACAAAAAAGGAGCATTTAAAGACCAAAGTTCTAGGCACTATTTGGAGAAAAAAAAATGTTACAATGACATAACTTCAGTATTCCTGTCAATGAAATGGACCCCTGAAGTTCCAATGTACCAACCTGATAGGTGCTTTTTGACCCCAGGAACCATCTAGACAAGAGTCTGTCTTCTTCTCTCAACAAGGTGCCATCTTGTGTTATCTTTGAAGATAGTGTAGGGCCTGGGAGGCTGTTGTAGCATCAAAGCTTGATTAAAATGCTCTGTGTTAGTTTGGTGGTAAAGGGTAGTATGAGCAGTACCTCGAAAATGTGTAGAAACTCATAAATGGACTTGTACTTATATAGCCTTTATATAGACAGTCAGCTTGACCACTCAAGGTGCTTTACACCAAATATCACATTCACACACACCCTGATCGACACAACAGGAGGCAAGGTGGGGTTAGGTGTCTTGCCCAAGGACACTTCAACTTGTAGTTAGGGAAAGCCTGGAATAGATTTACCAACCTTCCGGTTGGAAAATGAATGCTCCTCCTCCTGAGCTACAGCCGCCCATGGTACTCAGTTCAGTTCTGAGAGTGACTGGCTACATCCATCTTTTATAGACAGTCAGTTGTTTATTAAAACATAAACAGTGGGGCAAAAAAAGTTTTTAGTCAGCCACCGATTGTGCAACTTCTCCCACTAAAAAGGTGAGAGAGGCCTGTAAATTTCAACATAGGTATACCTCAACTATGAGAGACAAAATGAGAAAAATAAGTCCAGAAAATTATATTGTCTGATTTTTAAAGAATTTATTTGCAAATTAAGGTGGAAAATAAGTAAATGGACTTGTACTTATATAGCGCTTTTCCAGTCAGCTTGGCCACTCAAAGCGCTTTACACTACTTGTCACATTCACCCATTCATACCCCGATAGGCAAGGTTAGATGTCTTGCCCAAGCACACTTCAACATATAATCAGGGAAAGCCTGGAATCGATCCACCAACCTTCCAGTTGAAAGACAACTGCTCTTCCTCCTGAGCTACAGCCGCCAAGTAGTCAGTCAATAACAAAAGTTAATCTCAATACTTTGTTATATACCCTTTGTTGGCAATGACAGAGGTCAAACGTTTTCTGAAAGACTTCACAAGGTTTTCACACACTGTTGCTGGTATTTTGGCCTACTTCTTCATGCAGATCTCCTCTAGAGCAGTGATGTTTTGGGGCTGTCACTGGGCAACACGGACTTTCAACTCCCTCCAAAGATTTTCTTTGGGGTTGAGATCTGGAGACTGGCTGGGCCACTCCAGGACCTTGACATGCTTCTTACAAAGCCACTTCATTCTTTCCTTTACACGAATCAGTCGTCCTGTTCCCTTTGCAGAAAAACAGTCCCAAAGCATGATGTTTCCACCCCCATGCTTCACAGTAGGTACGGTGTTCTTTGGATGCAACTCCGCATTCTTTCTCCTCCAAACACGACAGGTTGCGTTTCTACCAAAAAGTTCTATTATGGCTTCATCTGACCACATGACGCTCTCCCAATCCCATTCTGGATCATCCAAAGGCTCTCTAGCAAACTTCAAACGGACCTGGACATGTACTGGCTTAAGCAGGGAGACACGTCTGGCACTGCAGGATTTGAGTCCCTGGCAGCGTAGTGTGTTACTGATGGTAGCCTTTGTTACTTTGGTCCCAGCTCTCTGCAGGTCATTCACTATCCCCCCATGTGGTTCTGGGATTTTTGCTATTCGTTCTCGTGATCATTTTGACCCCAGATCGAGGGAGATTATCAGTGGTCTTGTATGTCTTACATTTTCTAATAATTGCTCCCACAGTTGATTTCTTCACACCAAGCTGCTTACCTATTGCAGATTTAGTCTTCCCAGCCTGGTGCAGGTCTACAATTTTGTTTCTGGTTTCCTTTGACAGCTCTTTGGTCTTGGCCATAGTGGAGTTTGGAGTCTGACTGAGGTTGTGGACAGGTGTCTTTTATACTGATAACGAGTTCAAACAGGGTAACGAGTGAAGGACAGAGGAGCCTCTTAAAGAAGAAGTAACAGGTCTGTGAGAGCCAGAAATCTGTTTGTAGGTGACCAAATACTTATTTTACTGAGGAATTTACCAATTAATTATTGAAATTCAGACAATGTAATTTTCTGGACTTTCTCATTTTGTCTTTTATAGTTGAGGTATACCTACGATAAAAATTACAGGCCTCTCTCATCTTTTTAAGTGGGAGAACTTGCACAATCGGTGGCTGACTAAATACTATTTTGCCCCACTGTATCTGCTAATTTAACCAAAAGCAAGATGAAGTTTTTATAGGTAAGTGTGGATTAACATGAGAAAATGTTAAAAATGTGATGCTTTATCTGACTGAGAAACATGTTTTCAATCACTATGTTATAGTTGTTAGGCTTGTAGAAGGAAGTATGAAAGCTGTGCTGTGGAAAAATTAACACAGGGACCCATGTACACAGTTTATACAGCAGGCCAGCATCTGGGAGCTGAAAGGTGGAATAACATTTTGACTGGAATATTTTCTTGAGCGTGGTCAAAAAACAAAATATGCTGAGCTAAGCAAACCACAGCTGCTGTTTACCTAAACCAAACTATGTTCTAATTTTGTCTTTCTTTTCTTAACAACAGAAGTCACATTTTGTTTTTAATATAATTCAATCATATATTGCAGACTTTCTCAGAGCATTTAATTACATAAGAATTACAGGCTTGAATTATTTCTACTTCTGTATGTATGTTTCAGTTTATTGTCATAAATTGACAGTGTTTTTAAGCGACAGGTGATTCTTAGGTTGTTATTGTTCTCAGAGGACCGGGGAGTGATCTGACTTTTATTCTAAAGTTCATGCAGTCATGCCCACACTGATGGATTAGGAATTTAAAAAGCCAAAGCTGCACTGAGATCTAATAACACATGATGTCCGGCTCGTTCAGGTACAGACACACAAACACATCGACATCTTTGAATATTTTTATTAACAATGGTGTTGAAGGGCTCTGCAGTGTGGAAGGTCTTGGGATGGTGCTCATTTAACAGCTCCTGACAAGTTGCCCTGATGATGCATCATTTGCTAAAAGTAACTGATGGATGAGACATTACTTCACCCATTAAACCAGAATTACCAGAAGAGCCAAATGTGTTTTTTATTTATTTATATATATATATTTTTTTATTTTATTACTTAAGGCTTCTGTCTGGTACTCCCAGCCATAAAGACATTAAATGCAGCCTCTCTGGCCACTTCAGAGAAAAACTGTAATAAAGTACAGGATGTAAATTTTCTTTTTCCTTCACAACTTTGCTTTTTTTTGTGATTTTTATTGTTCAGTTTAGGTTTTTTCTGTTTGCAGTTCAAATATATGTGAATAGTGACGTTAGTTTGCCAGATCAGGGATTTAAGCATAATAAGTATCAGTGCTGCTTGAAATAAAGGAAATAATACTGTTGTCCTAGTCAAACAGTACCGGGCTTTCAGTGATTTCTTTGAACCATGCTGTTCTGTGCAGACTGATTATACATAATCTTTATCAGAAAAAAAAAAATATTCAAGGATTGTTTGAATTCAGTACAGTGTAATAATAACAGAAATAGACTGAAATGTAAATTAAACCATATAGAATTATCAATTCAGTTATCATGAAAGCCCAAGATTGACCTGGTGAGGCTCCTTGACTTCCTGTCTTCAATAATGAGTGACAAGAGTAGTTTATTTAATTGGGAATTGGTTCTGATAATGGAAAACAACTTGTAAACGTCCAAAGGAGAGGACTGTCATGGTGGTAACATCATTCACTGGGACTGTTTAGCTGCAAGTGGAGTTAGTAGATTGCACAAAATGGGTTGAATAATGGAGGACGATCTCAGACCATGACCTGAACAGTTTAAAATAGGAGATGACTACATGTTCCTGCAGGACAAAACGCATCACATATCAAAATGTTTGTGTAAAACAATGTTTTAAAAAGTTCCTTAAGATATTAATGTATAATCATTGAACCAGAGAGAAAGGAAAAGTTCGATTTTGTGCTAATATTTAATCATGAATGCACTTAAACTTCCTTCTAACAATACTATTTACAGTGCAGCTTTTAGTGAAAAATGTCTAAATGATTGTAAGGATTGTAAATTACACTAACTGATCCACATTTTTTCTGTATTTGCCTCTTGAATCCATGTGAATAGGAGTATTTCACACTGTTAAATGCTCAGTTGTGTGTGTAATTGCAACAAATTGTGTCCTCTCACTCGGTGTGGCAACATGTACTTATTCTGTCTTTATTTGTATTTTTAGTTGAACGGAAAGGAAAATAGGCATCTGTCACTTTACGTTCTTCTGAGCATTATATATTTATATCTTAATATGGTTGCTTACCACTAATTTTTCTGTCTATAACCATGTCTCAGCAGCTGTGGGTGTCCTGTAAGATTAAAATCTGTGGTGTAACTGGGTTTTCCTGTTAACATGAGTTAACATCATCTCTCCAAACTTATTCTCCTCCTTCTGTTCCCCTTCCTGTGTCTCCTCTTACCTTTTAAGTTCAACGGGACTATGGGAATGATTACTGAAGAGCTCTCTAGCCATCTTCCTCTCCTCCTCTTCAAAACTCTCTCCAAGCCTCATTAGGAAATCCATTCACAACCTAAAGGTTGCCATGTTTCCAAGGAAAGAGCACACCTCCAGATCTTTAACTCATAATACTTTTAGCAGTGGCTTTTACCTTGTTGTTTCCAAAACTGGATTAGTTAATAATCTAAACAAGCCACAATCCAGCTGACTCGCCACCACCAATCAAATCACCGTTTGTCAGCAGTTACTGAAGTACACTGCTTTGCTACAGCCACCTCCGCTGCTTTAAACTCGCAACTTATGAAAGCTAATCATTTTTTTCAAAGCCAAATCAATGAGCTAAATAATGATTATTTTTTTATTTTTTAGAGCTGATTGGCTGCTCCCATTACTGACAACACAGCTACCTGTATATCTTATACTCTAAGATTTGCTGAAAATCTACTTCACCCCAAGTGTAATGGGAAAATGATCACATCTAGCAAGAAGGGGTTAAAATTAGATTTTCCTTCAGTTTCCTTTCTTAGTAATTTTTACGACTCGTCTTGGATCCCAAACCTGGTTATGCAGTCTGAGAACTGTGCAGCTGCATCTCCATCTGCATGCATCACATTCCTGCTGTGCTTCGGTCTAAACACCCCTCAGCTTTTTATTACAAGTGGTGGTGGTATCCATCATGTTGTCCCAAAACTGGTTATAACCTCCCTCCAATCTGAGAGCAGAGACTCTAACTGACCCTAAATATTCCCATCATTCTAGTCCAGCCCCTGCCTCATGGTGGCTACCAGCCTTACAACCCTGCAGCAGTAGCTTACAACAACGACCAAGGAGGGGAGGAGGAGGACGAGGAGGAAGAGGAGGACCCCTATTACCGTGGTTACCCCTCTCAGTACTACCCCCAACAGCCTTCTCAATTGGCTAGCAGTCACCATGGTTACCACCCAAGCCACTCTGAAGACGTGGAACTGAGGTCACCAGGCGTTGCCAGGAGGTTTTCACGTGATGTCACAGATGAGAAAGACAAAGAAGGACTTGGAGGAAGGATGGACTCACCTTAAGTGCTTGAGCCCTACAAGCCACATACACACACATGCAGCAAATTAGACATGTGACACACACATACACAATACTCATCTGAAACCAGTGAGAATCCCACTCCCTGCATCTCCAGTGGGTTTCCCCCAACCAGGTGAAATTATGTAAATAGCTCTGTGGACTCTTGTACAATATCTATGTCAAAAATGAAGGTCCAAAAAGTGCCTGATCTATGTTAGCTTCACCCACTGGTAATGTAACGGTAAAACCTGCTCCATCCCATCTTGCAGCTGATTTTAGGACTTGAGCCCTTCTTTTTTCGTATAAAGCTGCATGTCTCCTTTGAGTTGATCACTTTGAGTGTGTAACTGGGCACGTGCATCTTGTTTTAGTTGGAACTAGCCCAAATATTTCAGTTAAACTCGAACTAGCAACATTTGTACAGGCTGCTTTTTACAGTGATGACTCATGAGTCCCCTGCATCCATGCTGTCTTTATTTCACCTTGCAAAAAAAAAAATATTGAGAAGTGACTTCTTCATACAGTAAAGTTTAGATTTTTTGCTGAATTAGTAGTTCAGTTAATGAACTATTATAATACACATGAAAATTTAACATTACTTTTTATTTAAAACTTAGCAACCATAACTTTTTGTACTGTAATGTTTCATTTTCTTGTCTCAAATGAGTTTTCATAAAACTGAAGAATGAGTCTGTCTTTGTCTTCTGTTGCCAGTTTTTTCTGCCTATTCACTGTGGAAATGAGACTTAAAACAGTTACCAATTTACAAAGAAAGCATTAAGAAACTAAATGAAAACTGTTCCCCTCCTGCACTGCAGTCCTTCAAAAAAAAAAAAAAAAAAAAAAGCACTAAAGGTTTAGAGAGTGCTGGTTTAGGTGCGGACAGATTTTTATAAAGAACGTCTCCCCATCACACCCCTTTGTACAAAACTAACTTATTCATTTTTATTCTGTTTTCTTTTATGACCAATAAATCTCTAATGAGACTGTAACATTGTGCTTAGGTCATCTCTTTACCAGAAACGGGTCAAACAAGCAGATTTTATAACATTTATGTAAAAACAAGAGCAGGTTCATTAAATGGTTTATTAGTCCATTTTGCAATTCACTAACACAGGACTGATTTACACTTTGAAAAATTTGTGGAAACAATGAGAACACAAGTCCTGACAGAAGTTCAAATGTGCTGTCCGCTGATATTGTCATAGCAACACAATTGGTTTCACAGTGAAACCTTTAAGAGGCAAGACCCGCTCTAACAGATGTCATTTTCATGGGCCAGATCTGAATGTTTCATGTTTCTATAAATCAGACAAAAAGTCACAGAATCTGATTTTTCTCTGATCAGAGCTGAGCCACATGGTGACATCTCAAGCTGTTCCTGGATAATTCAGGTCTGCTGTGGCCGTGTCCAGGCCAAGGCAGTCAGCAGAGAGACTGTGTTTAACCTCACACAGAGCGAGAGAGCGAGAGCGAGAGAGAGAGCGAGAGAGCGAGAGAGAGAGAGAGAGCGAGAGCGAGAGCGAGAGCGAGAGCGAGAGCGAGAGAGGTGGGTGGAGTTCTGTTTGCATCTACAGTGCGACTCGGTGCTGAAAGTCTGATCAAGCCCTGATGTCCGTTTTAGAGAAGAAATGAAAACGTTGGCTGAATTTCCACAAAGGCTCATTTTAATGTCTCATATAATCAGAGAAAAGTTGCTTTTGAGAAAACTGTTGCCAACAGTGTTTAATGTATATGACAAAAAAGATAAGAAAAAAAACTTCTGCTTTTGGGGAGTTTGGATTTCATTTCGCCTTGTAGTCTTCAGGTCTGTGGAAAAACACAGAACAACACATTAGAACTGGGGAGGCAGAAAAGTCAATTTAAAGGAAAAACATGGGCACAAAATGACAGATGAGAAACTAGAGAGATGTTATCATTTTCCCTTTTTTAAAATGAGTTCAGATGCAGCATCCTCTCTTTGTGCTTCACTCCCTTAATGTCAAGCTAAGACCAGAGTAGACAGATGTTATCAGAACATGTACTGGTTTTGATATTAAGAAGACAAAAAATGTTATCAAATTTAACAATTCTATTGTCTACAAAAGCAGCATGTTTGTGTTGCTGATTGTGTGTGTATAGGCTCCCGTTTATGTGGTGTGTGTTATGAGTGTTCATATCTTGTCATCACCTCTCTCCACTTCTCCAGCGTTTTTCTGAGAGAATATTAACTATGTGTTTAATAAAGGGTAACAATTGAATCGCCCTCGATGACCTCAACCCTACTGCCACACACACACACACACACATATTTGATCAGTAAAATGAGTAAGGCAGGGCAAGAGTGAATTTTAATGAGGCTGAGGCACATCTCTTAAATAAACCAGGATTAGTTTGACCTTGATGGCTACACGACGACTGGCCTGAACACACAAGCTGATTGGCTGACGAGACTGAACCGGTAAACAATACGAAGAGGCTCATTTATCACCTCACACACCCGCTGACAGCAACGCTGAACGCAGCACAGACATGCTGTAAGTATCTGTATGAGACACACACACACACACAGCAAGCGGCACAGACCGCTCTGATGATTCACTTTATTTAGTCATTTCACCTAAAATTTAAGGACAGATTCGGGCCAGGCATGGCTTGTTTTATTCAAATGTGCTTTAAAAGACAATTTTGAGTCCAAATTTAGAAGAAAAGATTATGGGAGTTCCTTTTTGTAATAACAAACCAAGCAGATTTTCTTTCCTTCACTGAGAATTTCAGAGTCAGAAATTTCTGCCTCGATCTTAACATGGTGGCAGTTACTGGTATTTTTTCTTGCACACTGAGAAATACCAATTCTGAGAAACAATTTTCAAGTTAACTAGTAGTTTAGTTCATGTGTGCAATATTTAATATCTTAAAGAGTTAAAACTATTTCATTTTACTGCCTGGGTGCTGAGGAACTGTTCATGTGAAGAGAATTGACCTTGACCAGAACAAGCAGCTGGAAGAGGGGCGAATGAATCTGCAGATCAATGGATGCAAAGGCTACCGCAGGGCAGGTGAAGAGAAAATGCTCTCAGCTAACCCGTGAGAATGAGGTTCAGTGCAGGTGAGAGCTTAGAAATGCAGGAGCATGACATTATCATGCCAGCAAACCGCAGGTCACAATGTCAGCCTAATCTCCAACCTGAAAATACTCTAGTTGGAAAAGCCATGAATATGATTATGCTGAATAACAGATGCTTTCTTACACTCACTCTGCAGAGAAACCTAAACCTTGTAAACCTACTCAGAAAGATGGAAAGAGCTAACTTTCCCATGTGTGTTTGTGACATTTGATAATTTTTGTTTCCAGAATGCAAGGCCACAGTGAGAACTAAAATCTTTGAATGCGCCAGTGTTACTGTGACCTTCATTACTCTTACAATTTCTCAGAAGAGCTCAAATGGCACTCAGACTAAGTTGCATTAGAAACCAAAGCGTACATCTATGAAATAGAAAACAGTAAATTCCTAATGAACAAAATGACCTCCTGTCAAAAAGTCAGTCCTTGTTTGTTGCACATTAAACAGGTCTACAGCCTTGTCCACACAAAAATGGCTATTTTGGTAAACACAAAATTGTTAATGCATTTGTGTCCATTTTCATCTTTTGGCCCCTAAAAATGAATCCTTTTTAAAGTGCTAACAAGAGTGATGATATTTTCTGATTCTGGTTTTGATGTGGTTGGGATGTGGACGGATTAGCTCACCACATCAGATTGTGCAGTGGGGGTGCAAATCATGTTTGAGCCTAACAAAATATTATAGAAATTCAATTGCTAATGGTTTGCTAATACTTCAAACTGTGCCATGACACAATTAAAGATCGAAGCAGAAGCAAGTGATTGCTATGAGATGACATCACATGCTGATTTAAGCAACTAAAATAAAAATAAAAATTAATAAGACTTATCACAGCTTTAAATTTTATTAATCATGATTAGTTACAGCTTACAAATTAATCATGAATAATCACCATTAGCGACTGTGCCTGAAATTT
This sequence comes from Rhadinocentrus ornatus, assembly GCA_037177495.1. Taxonomy (NCBI): domain Eukaryota; kingdom Metazoa; phylum Chordata; class Actinopteri; order Atheriniformes; family Melanotaeniidae; genus Rhadinocentrus; species Rhadinocentrus ornatus. The sequence continues at coordinate 20,004,406 of JBAMHW010000006.1, forward strand.
GTCCGTTTTTACTATATTGTATCAACAAATGAGTAAATGCTTACAAATATTTTGTTAACTGACATTCCCTTGGGTAAACATCAAATGTCCAACGGTAAGTAAATGCAGCTTCTACATGTTGTTGTAAATCATCTCTACCATAGTCATCATATTATCATCACACCAACCGTCTCCATGTTGATCATTTCTGTCATAAAACCAGAAGTTGTGACGACTGAAGTTTAACTGCCAACATTGATGAAGAAACTGATAAAACTGATGATCTGGATAAAAACAGGTTTTTCCTTTTGTCATTGCAGTGATAACTGTTGATAAAACACACCATTGGCTCTTTGTTTTACAAGCTTTTCTTCCATTTTTTTTTTATTAGATGATCACTTTAGTTGTAATAATTAGTTCAATTTTTCATAAAATCTAGACCTAAAAAAAAGATCCTTAGCACTGCTTTAGTTTGGCAGTTCTTTATGGCTGCAAAAGGTTTTACCAGCGGGATATATCGTCAGTTGTGTACCTCAGCATCACGGAGCGTTTCGGCCAATTATCACAATACACCCTCTGCTGAGGAAGGCCCACCACAGGTTGATCACGCCTGGATGTGTGTCCCGTGGTTAGTTATTCATCCTAGCAGCCCAGGTGGTGTCATTCCTCTTCAGCCACAACCAATGGCTCATCCTCTCCGCAGTGTTAGGGTGGTGATGGCTTTTCTATGAGCCTGTCCTCTGACTCCGACCTCCCTAAGGAGTTTAGCTGTTGAACTGGCAACAAAGCCTCTACACCCCACCTCCAAAGAGCAAACCCTTATCTTCCAACCTCTATCCTCTGCCTCAGCTGCCAAGATGGAGTAGCGCAGCTTCTACCACTCATACGCTTTTTCAATTTCGTCCTCCCAGGGGACTGTCAGCTCTATGATGTAGGCGAGCTGGCGGGAAATAAACCAGACGACGACGTCTGGTCGCAGGGTGGTTGTTGCAAAAAAGCAAACTCCTTAGGATTTACAGTACAAATGCTTTAGAAAATAATAAAGCAAATATGTACCGCATGTAACCTAACTACAGTAAACTCTCACTGGTTGGTGTTTTGTATTTTCTGAGCTTGTCTTCTGAATGATGCTGTATTTTGGGGGGGAACAAAACAGTGGAAACAATGCTTGTTAAAACACTTATTTTCATGTAAAAGGTCTTAACAGGCTGATGATCCCTCCCTCCATAGGCACATGTGTTTGCGGTTACAGTAAAAACACTGAAACCTTTTTTACATGAGGAGAAAGTGTCCAATTCAAACTGGCCAAAAAAAAGTGGCTGGCATGCTCTTTGATATGAATTCATTTCAGCATCCATTGCTCAGCAAGACAAAAATACAGAGCTCTGTCTGTAACAGTGCCTGACAGGCTCAACAAAACATGGTAATGAAAAGTCCCCTACACCCACCCACCCACTCATTATCATAAAGATTTCACCTCACTGGCCACCCACTGTGTCTCACCTTTAAAGTCAACTTAACAGCCTAAAATAGAGTGGCTCCTATTTATTTTTAAATCGGTATTTGTAACAGCGCACAACCAAAACTTTAACTTAATGTTACTGTTTCTGTAAACTAAACCACATGACAAACATCTTTTACTCAACTAATCACAGCCTGTCAGCTAACGCTACAACTACTGAATCTTAGAGAAGGTTGGCTGTCATATGAAAAGTGTGAGAACAAGAAAAACTGTCAGACAGTACTCAGTTTCTCATCTTCTCCTGGCTCATCCTTATGATGGCACATAAATGTGTCAGTGTCCTTCATTACTGGTAAAAAGAATCGGACATGCTTCATTTAAAAAAAATAAATAAATAAATGTTTTCTTCTGTACATACGGCGTCCAGAGTCTGGGGAAGGCGTCGATCTCCTCCTGGGTGTACTCGCTGAGTTTCCTGGGGATCTCTCTGGGCTGAGGAAGCTCCTCTGTCAGGTTGGCTCGAATGTCTTCTGGCAACTCCTAAGCAGGGGGTGGATGTATGAGACATTTAAGAAATTTTAGGCAGGAAACAAAAACTCAAAGCAAAATTAAGCCGGATGAGGAGGGAGCGTGAATAAGAAGGCAAATAAAACAAAGTATCATTTACACTACAGAAACAGCTCAGCCCATCTGCAGCTAATTTAGGATGCATGTCACACATTTAATTCTACTGGTGAATCTCCCATCAGGACCAGGCTAGAAGACTTATATCCATCATTTCTCAAAATCCTAAGACCACTCACTCATGTTTTATTATTATTATTTAATTAGATTTAGTTAATATTTGGACATCCAGATCAATTAATGCCACGTTAAGCAGACATATTTAGTTAAATCTCAAAAGATGTGGTTTGTGATGTTAGTTGTCACTCACATAATACTACAACAATCCAAATGCTTTGAATCACCAATAATGTACAGCAGAATAATAAATCTTGTTAGCAACACAATGCATCTGTTTACTTTGAGTCAACAAGGTCGATAAGAGATTCTGACTCACTTTGACAAGCGGATGGGCACAAAAAGTCACGCTTTTCTACTGTCTAGTTTGGTGTAGAATAACATTCATTTAGACACTGTGGTGGCCTGCCCCACACTAAGAGAAGCATCTGTCTTTTTTTTCCCTACCAAGTTTGTCAAAGAGTCACCAAGTTTTCTGTTCGTTTCTGACTCTGGTCAGTGCAACCAATCTTATGTTGTGCCCTTGTACTACTTGTACTTCACTTCTATTTGAAGGAATGTTGTTCATCAGGAGATCCCCAGTCTCCACAAATGTAAGAGAGTCCCTAAAACTGGCCCAAAAATGTCTTATGTCACAGAAAACATACTTTATTGTGGGCAAAAAACTTTTTTTTTACAAAAGGAGGAGACTTTAACATATTAAAATAAAAAAAAATGTTCCTGCAGTATGAAAACACCTTGTAACAATTCAGGCAAATGAGGTTAAATAGGGGACTTACGTCTTCAGGAAAGATGTGTAATCGCTGCATCATGGTCCTCCGGTAAATATTTCGAGGCAACATACCGTAAATTGCTAACTTCACAATCTGGAAGAGTTAAAATGAAAAGGATGCCACATGTTTAGTTCAATGATTCTTGCTAAATTAGGTGTCAGTAGCAACCTCACTTGCTTTTTTTCATGTTTTTTTTCTTACATTATCCTCTAAAACACAACCATGTTTTGCAATGTGAGGCAGCTTACACAACTTGGACAAAGTTACTGGACCGAGACACTGGAGAGAGATGTTGGACAGAGGCAGTGCTGACAAGCCGTTCTTCTGTCCAACTCCCATTTCTCCCTCTTCATTCGCCAACTCTCCAAACTTCAGTTTAAATCATCATCAAGACACGTGTCTGCGGTCTGACCTGAAACCTGCACCAGCAACAGAGCCAACAGCAGGTTAATGTCTCTACTGGAACTGTCAACAACAGACTGGAGACCAGAGCAGGTCATTCACCTGCTCCCACATGACAAGAGCCATTTTATGGTATTGTTATTAGCTTACACAAGCTGCATATGGGAACACAAATACCACCTGTTCACATGCAAGAACGTGCTAAATGATTATAAACAGGCATGTTTCTTTTTTTTGTGTGTGTGTATGTGTAGCAAAGAATTTGTCAAAAAAGATCTGCATTTAGAGGAGAAACCTCTGTGGTGCACAGAATCCTCTGCACCTGTTTAGCATGAATCAGAAGGACAATGCAAACTTGATGTAAAATATAAGTGGAACTGTGGTCCACTTTATGAAAATTGTGCCTTTATTTGTAGTAAAAGCAAACTTAGCACTGAACTGCTAATGTGAGGTCAATCAAGTCATTTAAGATTAATAAAAGTGGACAAAATAAACTTCAGTTTAAAGAATGAAGATGGAGTTATTTTAGATATTTGTTTCTCCATTTAAAAAATTCAAAATGAATTAGGGCTTTTGTGAATACTTTGTCTTTTATCTGTGGGCCTGAAGCTCATTCATTGTATAAATTCAGCTCAAAAAGTAACATTTGTGTTTGGTAATAAATCTTCTACTGTAAGTAAGCTTGTTTATTTCCCTTTTAACTGGTGCCACATTTGTAAGGAAAATGCTTTTGTAGCATGAGCAGCAGAGTTGCGTATGTGGGTTAAGCCCATGAAAAACTTGCTAAATCTTCTCTGCCGATCATTTAATTTAATTTAAAACGAATGTCTTTTGTGCTAAATTTATTACAACTTTTTAGTCCCAGGACTCCTTTAAAATGTGGTGTTAAAACAAATAAAGCATCCCTCTAGCAGGAGGAAGTAGAGGATATGTTGGGGATGGTTTTTAGGTGCAGAATTCAAAATTTAGTTGTCTGACTAGATTGTCCAAGTTCAAAAGGAGGGGGAGGGGAACAGTAACCCAGTGCCGTAGTGTGACTCACAGATGTATTTAAAGGGTCTCTGGACAGTAATATGTAAAATGAGAGAAATTTATCCTCTTAGCTCAAGTTGTTTTTCTCTCTTTTGTAAAAACCCTGTGTTGATTTCCAATCTGCTTGTCAGTTTGCCATCAAGCTCTGAATGTAATCATCAATCTTAATCTCACACCAAACTCTACACTTTTTTTAAAGCAACAAACAGTCTGTAGCTGAGCGACCATGAATATGCAACACAACCAAAATCTTAAGAATTTTTCTTAAAATGATGCCAAATGCCACCGTCAGCAGCACACATCAACCACCGCTTAATCCAACTTCCCCACACAAGTCGTTAATATGCGCACACATGAAAACAGGGATAAGTGTCAAACCAGGAAATACTTCCACTGCTTAACATGTGGCAGATACAGAAAGTGTTATAATGTCTTTGTGCGGGGTTTGAAAATACAAATACAGGATAAGAAAAATATGTGGTGCAAAGTAAGTAGCAGTGACATGTCTGATATTTTAGAATCCACTCTGAATAACGTAAAGGAAAACAGAGAGAGGCAACACAGCTTACAGCTTTTGGATCCTTTTGATGAAGCTGAGCAGCTGTGACTTGTTTAAATCCACCCGGATACCTTTGGGGGGGAAAAAAAAAAATCACAAAGTTGTGTTAGTCTTTGGATGTGTGTGTTTACTCAAGATAATTGTTCTCTTTTAAACATATGAACAATGCACTGGCCATTTTTGCAACTGGGTAGTATATTTTAAATATTCTAAATAGTTAAGGAGGTACCATAGACTCACCCTGTGTGTGACGAGTAGACTTTCTGCTCCCATTTGTTCCCAGAGAAGGCAATGTGTCTGGAGTTTATTATTACCACATGATCTCCACAGTCACCTGGAAACATGGTACAGAGGTTTGCTTTCAGGGTTATTGTTTCCTTGTTCTCAAATTAAATAAACTCCAAGGCCATGTGTGGTTTTATCAGGTAGAAATGGTTGTATAAAAACAGCTACACAAACACATTTCCCATATTTTGAAAATAAATTAAAAAGTCAATGAAAAAAATGCCAACTTAAAATGCATTGATCAATCGCATTTTCGTCTCATAATATTTGCCCCAAAAAGCAAAATTTTTTCATTTAAATGTTTAGTGGACGACTGAATCAAATAATAGACACAGACTTTAATAGTGTAAACTCAAGCTCCAATAAAGTTTGATAAAAAAAAAACATTTAATAGCATTTCAATTGAAATCAGTAGAAAAACAAAAAGAAAATATCCCTAGCCAAAAGTGAACAGACCTAAAGTCAAAATGCCATTAAACAGCTGTTCTCTGATTAAGAGCCTACAACACGTTACATTACTTTTCACTTTTAAAATGTTTTTGTCCACACTCTTCATTAATAGGCATTAATATCTGACTGAATTTTCTGCGTTTTTTTTTTTTTGACCAACAGACAGATTGATTGATATACAAGTGAATCATATACATCCCTAACTTTTGTGTTTAATATATAACAATAATAATTTTAAAAAAGCAATAATAATTAGTAGTAGTATTAACTGTCTATATAGGCAAAGTTCTACAAGATTAAAAAAAAATTAATTAAAACACATCATTAGAAGTAGATATATTACAAAATACCAAAGTGACACAAAAAGGTTCTGCTGGTTTGCAAAAGCAAAGATTTATCTTCAAATATACTTCCAGAAATTCAAGCATTGAAGTATGAAGTATTCATAGAAAAGAAGCAAACATAAGTCTGTACTCTGCTCCCACCATGTGGCATTTTTTAAACCACAAAAAGTTTATACTTAGGGTGGGAAACAGTAAATTATATAGTCTGTGGGTAATGTTGCACTAGGAAACACTTTATAGTTACAGCTATGGTGTATTAAAGTATCCTGTGATACACATGAACATAATGGGGTTCTTACTCACTCAGTGCATGATAGATGGGTTTGTGTTTCCCCTGTAATTTAACAGAAGATATGGTCGCGATCTTGCCAGGCGGCTGCATCCTGGCATCAATAAGGAACCAGGAGCGGGCAAAGGTCGCCCATTGCTGTATGAAGAAAAGAAGAGGCGATTAAATGTGACAAGACTGGGAGCTTCACGGTATTTAAAGACAAAACAAAAAAATGCATTTCCTGTGACTACGCCCATTTAATAGAATACATTTTAATATGTCATTGTAGGACAGCACAGGTGTAAATAATAGAGATGTAGTTGATTTCCTGTCAGGTCAGATTATGTTCATACTGGTTCACTTTCACATATAGCAACATACAGATATTACTTTCAAACTAAAATTACATTAAACCTTACAATAAGAAGAAACTACTGGAAAGATAATCAATTCTATCATATTATGTACGTGTAGGTCTCCATATTCTAAAAACATTTTCGTAAATTGCTCCAGAATATCCCCAAAAATAGTTCTTTAGAGTAAAATCTACTGACACGTGACTGTATGTGACACTTAAGAATGGTCCAAAGTTAACTGGTAACAACAAACGAGTTGAAATTATAACTATTCTTTTAATAAAGAGCGTTATAGAAATTAATGACCAACATTAGGCATTTTTTAACATTCTTCTGATTGAGGGCAGTGCTAATTCGCTAGCTAGCATTACATTGATATCATTTGAGTCTTTCGTTAGCGACGGTAGCTAACTTGTTATATTACACGTACAATACGTTAAAATATCGTGTTAAAAACAAAATATAGAGCTAATAAAATATTCCACAATCACCTGAGCAGATCTGGAGAAACTTGACATTTTTAAAAACGCTACGCGCACATCCTCAAAACATTTGACCCCCGACGCGAGATGCAGTTTGTTTGGTAATTGGGATCGGCTGAAACACGAACTGAGACCTCAAGGTTCCGTGTTTGGAGGCTAATCTGCAGTCGGCATTCGGTTATATTAATATTTATTTTTGTAAACGTCGTGTTTTGCTTGTATATTTTCAATTTAATATTGTGTAATTATTTTGGATTCTTTTAAACCTCTTTTAGGCCGATCATGGGGATTTTTTTAGTCACCTCATTAGTATTTTGACGTCGCATCTTAGCGTGTTTGCGTCACTTCCTTTCCGCGAAGGAGAGAGCGGGGAAATTTGATAGTGAGAAAACATCGACAAAGTAACTTTAAAATCTGCTTTGTTATGCAGTGAAAAAAGGGCTCCTGTTTGGATATTTGTTCGTTCACTCGTCAGAACACGGACCGAGGATGAGAACGTTAGAGGAGGTACAGGCCACGCTGCAGATCGCCAAGCTGAAAGAGGAAGATTTACACACAACAATCCATTGTCTATCATTTGGGGAAAACGTTTCATCTGCAGACTACTGTCTGATGGAGCTGGATGACACACTTTGCAAACACATCGAAGCTGGCCAAAGGTAAAGCGTTTAAACTGGGAATTAATGTGCTAACTAAGACATTTTTGTACAGTTTTATTCGGCTCTTTTAATGACATTTTATTGGTTTGGAAATGTCATGTTTACTGTAACAACTGATTATGGAATATGAGATCTATAAAACCCTTGTTTTAACTTATGTCAGTTACATGAAACAATGATAATAAGAATTTGCCATATATGGTGGTCATAAAAAAAACTGTAAACGACAAACATGAAGATAATCAAAGCTGATCTGCCATGAACTGACACATGGTGGCTGAGCAGCTGGACGGATTTTCTTGTAAATGGTAAACTTTACCTTCAAATTTTTCTTCTTCAACAGTCTCGTCATTCGAGGGGATAAAGATGAGCGTGCAGTACTTTGTAGCGGTGACAAGACGTATGATTTAAAAATAGCTGACACATCCAATCTGCTGCTGTTTATACCTGAATGCAGGACAGCAGACCAACTGACCAGCACCCAGGACAGCTCTCACGTTGTGTATGCACAGGTATGAAGATCTCACACACACAGGTTGACTCCTACTACTGGTGAACTTGTTATACTATAACACACACAAACATTAATAATGAGTTTCATGTGGCATCTGTGCTGCAGATCTGGGGATTTTGTAACAGCTACTGGGAACTGAGGAAACAGCGGCCTAAAATGAAGAAGCTGAAGAAGATTTTAATGGAGAATCCTTATGAAGGGCCTTTGTTAGCAGGGCAAGAGGAGAATACAGAGAACAGAGTGAATATATTTAATATTTTCATTGTGCTCATGATGTGTATTTCATTAAGTTTTGTTTATCTATCAGAAAAACTGTAAGATTATGCAAAACATTTTTTCTGTTATCATACTCTTAAAAAGATAAGTCTGCAGGCTGAAACATGTTATTCTAGCTATTAGTAAGCAGTTTTCTGTGTTGGCAGTACACAATGGCGGACCTCTTAGAGAGAATTCAGGCCAGTGAAGAAGAGATAAAAACCCACCTGGAGACCATTCACGCCTGTCAGATAGATGGTAAAATCTGAAAAATTTATATACTTCCTTTATTATTTTGTGCATGCATTAAAGTCTATTTAACTGTTAGATAGCCACCTGGTGTTCATAGAGAGGATCTTTTTACTTCCAGGCTACTGGCGTGTGCTGGACTTTGATTATGAGATGAAGCTGCTTGGTCATGTAACTCAACTGGTGGATTCTGAATCATGGTCCTCCAATAAGGTCCCCCTTCAAACCAGTCTGGAGGAGTTGGCCCCTCTGGAGCCCCAGTAAGTTGATATCTGAAAGTCGTCTGCTCACATATAGAGATTAAAAAAAAAAAAAAAAAAAGGAGGGGGGGGGAGTGGTATTTTTAAGTAAAGGTTTTATTTGTGAATAAATATTTTATTATTTTTTTTCTGAGCTTTTAGTATATGTCTGGTTAGGTTATTCTCTTCATTCACAGAGAGATGATCCAGCACTGTTTGAACTGCTACGGGAAACTCTACACTGAAAATGGTGAAGAATAACAATCAATGAAGACACAATAAGATTTAATTAATAAAATCTTTTACAGTCCCTGTCATAAAATGTATGTTTCCTCCTTCTTGTGCATAGATGAGGTGTTTTATGCATTGCATGAAGATAAAGTGTGTCAGGGTGTGGCGCTAATGCTGCTGCATAATGCTGTCAAATTCAACCTCGGGGAGTTTCAGGAGGTCTGGCAGCAGAGTGTTCCAGAAGGCATGAGCACAAGACTGGAGCAGCTAAAGGTGATTCTCG
>JBAMHW010000006.1:20035765-20061045 GCA_037177495.1 Rhadinocentrus ornatus
TGCTGTTCCTACAGCCGACGTTGGTAAAGAAGCCCACCAAGAGACCTCGACTCAGCCTTACAGACGAAGAAGAGGGCCCTTCAGGATACATGTCTACAGTGGTTTACAAATCAGAGGACTCGACATAAACCTGAATATTGTTGTGGTTTAGCTATTTTCTTTCTCTTGCCTTGAAATTAATTTTTTCTTGGAGAAGAGTTGATGAATTAAGAGGCCAGAACTGACAATGGCTTTTGACCATACTGTTGGAAAGAGCCTCGTCCAAAAAAAGGGAGGGAGGAAAAGAAAAGTTCACATGAAACTGGACCACACAGCATATCACCATGTTATGTGTTATAATCCAACAACGACTCTTAATACAACAACAACTTTATACGAGCAGCCTTAACAGAAAGTGGCATACCTTGTAAATAAGATACTGGGTGAAGAGGTCTTTCACTAAGGAGATGCAGTTAACTGCATATACTGGATGTGTTCGAATGTGCACCCTACTCCCTACATAGTGCCCTATATAGGCGTTACGCCATTTTGTAGGGGTGTCTGAATGTCCAGAGAGAACAAAGTAGGGCACTCAAAATTACCCACAATGCATCTTGAAAAATAGTGAGCATCAATGGTCACTAGATGGGTCAATATAGACCACAATGCATTGCGGGTAGAAGCTCAACAGGAGATGAAAAAACATTTTTTATTGAATAGGTATGCAGCAAAGAATAAAATACAACATAAGGAATAAAAATATTTACACACAATTTTGGATTGGATTTGGAATGACATCTTGACTCGAGTTGTGGTTGCCGTGGTGACGGCTGGTAGTCACGTGGTCTGCGGCGAGGGAAAAATAGGCAGCTTCGTGTCCGAATCGCCAAGAGAATGAGTGCACTATGTAGTGTGTTATATAGTGCAGCCCTATGTAGTGAACGAGGGATTAGGGAGTAGGGTGGACATTCGGATACAGCCACTGTTAATACCTTAAAAGATATTAGTTCACAAAGAAAAAACTTCACACGTGCAGATAAAAAACATTCTGGCATTTAACAGTTTTGATCATGCTGTGTGTGGTGTGCTCCGATAATCTAATCACAGAACAACACACAAATAACAATGCTGTCCCGCAAGTGATCTACAATCTAGTCCTCCAAGCCGGACATCTCACGACCAAACGTCATCTAACAAAAACATAGAAGCAGAACCATAGCAACAACCAGAAAACAACACACACCATGGAACGGGATATATAGGACGAGGGAATGATCGTGGTCTTGGGACTATTGTTAACAGAAAAAGCCAGAACTGAAAAAAATAACAGACTGAAGACAGCGTGAACACAGACTTCATATACTTCCTTGTTCCCCAGCCAGCTCGCTCTATGAATAAAATCCAGCCCACATCACCATTCACACTGTCAAAATTCACGAGTCAGATTTCCTCACACATATGAAGATATAGATGCTGATTCTCAGCTATGACCCGTTTCGGAGCCAATTATCAGGACAAATCTCGGAACACACCTCAGACCAAATGGTAATTGTTCAGGGAAATCTTATAGGACTCATGATAATCAGACATTTGGCTTCCTTGGTCGGGAAAAAAAACAGCCCGAAAATCCTTGTGTGTGTACCAGGCCTTAGCATGAGTCTTCGCACAACTTGGATTTTGGAGCAGAATATGTGGCAAACATTTGTTACCAGCTGTAAAGTGCCAGTACACCAAATTTACATTGTAATAGGATTAATGAGCAGTACTGCACAACTTATAAAAATTTCAAATTTTCTCGTTACTCCATCTAATGTTCAAAATGCACCTGCCTTTAAGTGTTTCTGGTAATTAAAGTTGTGGCAGCTCTATTGTATTACTTTAATCATAATAGACTGTGACCATAACTGATTATTGACTTTCTAAATAGACCTGTGTTAGTTTCAGCATGGTCAAACAGAAACAATGCTTGGAAGAAACAATGAGGAAAGATGCTTCCTCACTCGGACTAGTCCTCACTGGACTGGAATGCTGGCAATGAAATAGATCTCCATGAAAACCAATATTTCTGTTGACGTGTAAAATGTCAGCTGCCTTTGTTAGGCTTGTTCTTGTTATACCATCTTTTACTGTGCTACTGGAGTGTCTCTGCTTTCTGTTGCAGATAATATAACCTCAGGATCAGCTGTTGATCATTTAGCTGCCTAGTGAAACATCAATACCACAGAAGGGAAACAAAGCCAACAAAGCGGTGATTGTAGATAGAGCAATGTGAGTTAAAGAGACCAGCTCAGAAAGCAGTAGTGTTGAGTGAGCATGACAGCTGTGTTCTGCAGAGCTCACCAGTGGTCTGAGGAATGTGGAGAAAAAAAAAGAGTAAATCTGTACTCTGTTTATAAACTCAGTTGTTGTGTTTATCATTTATGCACATTAACATCAGATCTGTCAATGAGGAACAATTACTCCAATTGGCTGTTCAGTATTGTAATCAAGTTTACACATTAATTAACTTATATTATTTTTCTTATTAATGAAGCTAAAATGCTTCATAAAAACATAAAACAATCCAGATTATGTTCATTTTGGGGGGTAGTTTATAATCATTAAAGCACATAAAGATACATTTGGATTATAAAAAGTTTGAAAACCCTTTACCCAAAAATTGTTTTATTCCTTACCAAATAATATACAATATTACTGCAGTATGAGAAGACACGGCAGGAGGCTCTTTATCACAGCTGGTTTTCATATTGGCTTGTATACAAGGGTCCTATTAAACATTTAATTTTTAATCTTGTGGTAAAGCACGTTCTGTTAAATTGATTATGTGCTTTTATTTATGTATTTTGGACTTTTTGGATTCCAGTCATTTTTTTTTTATTTATTGCAGACATCTGCAGTGTGGCCTCAGTCCAAAAAGAAATCCCAAGGACTTGCTGGGGAAAAACCTTCGATGACCATATCTTACAATGAATTATTCATTGATTACAATTTTTATCTATTTGAAATATTTAGCTGTTTTGAATCCAACTGACTTATATTGAAAAATCACATAGAAAGACATTTGATCAAAGAGTTGAAAAAAAGATGCAATTATTATCAGTTGGTGTACTTTAAAGCCAGCACAAGTAGGCTACAAAGATGAGCATCTTTTTACTAAAAAAGGGAAACCTTTTGGTGGTGGCATCACCTTCCAAATCAAAAATATACTGACGTGCCGTATTATACAAAAATATATATGCTGAAAATCACTGGTAAAAACCAGCACAGTAATTGTGTGGACAAGCTTAAAAGACATTTAGCATAACTTAAAACCAAAAAAAGTCATTTTGGAAGGCTTGCTGTAAAGTCAAAACAGTTGCGTGCAATAGATTTGAGACCCTTGTGTAAACTAAAGTTTCAAAGTGGAAAGTGGTAGATATGCTTTATAAACAGTACAGTTAAATAGATGACTATATAAACTTTTGCTTTCTTTGAGCATGAGTCACAGCTTTTAACTGATCCTAGATACCCACTTAAACTAAATTATAACATCAAATCTTGTGTTCTAAAATGTAAGTAACCTTTCAGTCAAAACACAGAAGTTTAGACTGTGTGAAGTATGTTTAAATAAGAGGAATTTATTTTTCCTAATGTCAGAAACTTATGGATTTATGACAAACTCGTGCATTTTTAAGTTCTGAAAATAATGGCCCAGTTGCTAAATTGTCATTGAATTTAACAACATAGCCATGATGTAATAAGCATCCAATAATGTAAAGAAACAGTGAAGTGAATGGTGTTTCGTTTGTGTTTCCTAAATTGAATCCAGAAACTGGCTTCACCAACTCAGATTTAAGAAATTAATAAATCTTACACCCCATATTTCTGAACTGATGTGGTATGACATTACTACTGGTACTAGCTGTGATTTGTAGATATTTTAATCATTCTGTAAAACAAAAAAAGTGGCACAGTAAGCTTTTTTGAGGTTCACCTAATTGTTATTGATTACCAATTTATTTGGTAAACGTTCACATCTAGCTAGTGTTATCACATGCGCGTTCCCGTGAGGAGAGGGGGCGCTTATTACTGCAGGGTTGCGTTTTGCACAGAACACCTACAGTGAAAACATCAGCGGTGGTTCGTATCGCGAGTTTAACTTATTAGGACGATAACAACGCCCAGTTGACATAATGATAAATAACAGTCAGTCAGTCATTATCTGTACCGCTTATTACATTACGGGTCGCGGGGTAAGCTGGCGCATATCCTAGCATTGTTTCAGGTGAGAGGCAGAGTACACCTTGGACAGGTCACCGGTCCATCGCAGATGATAAATAACAGACAAACCTATTTCCTAGATAATTGTTATCAAATTTGTTCTTAAAGCATTAATACATTGTCACGCTCACCTCCCTCTCCTGATTATAAATCAATCACTCGATACATCTACATGACTTCAGAAAACTGTAGAGTCTTTCTGTTAATCTGAATACTGAATGAAATTCCCATATTTTGAAATAATACCACTAGATAATGCGGTTGGGAGTCGATTCTCTCGCATGTATACGTTCAATTCGACCGACGTCTGCGCGCGCTCCACAGATCCCGCCCCACGTTTTGACCCGGAAAATAGAGACGCAAACAACTCCTGTTTATTTTGTCTATCAATCCTGGGAACTGGGACACCTAAACTGAAAAGAAGAAGAAAAATGACCATGGCGAATTCAAAACCCCTTCATTTTTGGAGTGACGAAGAGACAGAGTTTATGCTGTATCAGCTGAGAGACTTGAATATTTTGAAATACATGGATGGTAGGAAAACAAGGAATGGCCGCCTGTTTAAAAAGGTTGCAGAACAAATGGAGGATGCTGGATTTAAAAGGTCACCCGAGCAAGTCCGTGTTCGTTGGAAGCATCTGAAACAAGCTTACTACAACGCCAAAAAGAACAACCAAACAAGTGGTTACAATCCAGTTTCTTGCACATATTCTGAAATACTGGAGGAGCTGCTGGGAAGCCAGCCTTTGTACCAGTCCACAGAGCATGGTGTGGATATTGAGTTAATTCCTTCTGTCTCAGGTGAGTTGAATTATCCATAAGCTAACTGAATAATGTACCAAACTGGTCATATCCATGTACCATTAAAGAGTGGTTCATTGATGTCAAATAAAGAACTGCATATGCGATAATGTCGCACATTAAAGTATTTCGTAGGTAACTATTTTTAGTTGTAGTGTGAAGTGGTTGTTTTACTTGCGAGTACTTGCTGGTAGTAAGTGTCGCAGTGTAAACTGGACCGTGTTGCAACAAGACTGTTTAGGGGGAACAACTGTCCCCCAGCTGAGAAAAAAAACCCAAAAGTGACACGGTTTAAATAGAATAAATAAACTACAAGTCAAACTGAAATTCACGATTTTTTACATTGTGCTCTGACAATTTGACTAATTCACACAACTCCACTTGAGATAAACTGTTCAGCCTAAAATGTAAATGTTTTGTTAGATAAATTTACATTATGGTCATTTTCACATAATTTACCTTCATATTAATACAATGATTCATGTTGATGTTAAAATTAAGTCTCATCTGAGAGTAGTGATAGACAGATAGCACTCATATTGTCCCTTTACAACCCAGTCTGACTCCAAGTGAAGGTTAGTTAAGGTTATAGTCCAACTCCAGCTGCAGTCTTATTGAGATAAGAGTTAGTTTTGACTACTTGAAACTGTTTTCATGCATGCACTGTCCACACACTCAGTACTAGCAGGGATTGACTGAATGGTGTGGGGCAACACCTTTTATTAAAGTAAAAGGCTCTAGTAGGAAGAAGTAGTTGTAAACAGCTTAGTAGACCCTTGTAGTCTGCTTAACCCGTTTCCTGTAGCAGCCTACTAAATTGCATAAAATACAATTGGAGCTTTATGAATTAATTTTTTACCAATAGCTTTATGATGAATTTCCACAACTGTGTTCTTAACATGAAAGTGTGCTGTGATGTTTCTTGCTTTCTCTAGACAGTGTCCTGGAAGTGGCGGACCTGGAGGGGACGGTAGAGGCAGAGTCACCAGAGACAGTACAGGAGTTTGATGGGAACTCATCCGAATCATCAGAGAAAATTTACACTCCACTAATAAAGAAGAATAGTGCTTCTCTGTTGGAGAGGGAGACCAGCACTCCTCACTTGGATTTACCCGGTGAGTTCTTCTATATCCTACTTCCAACATAAATATGTGCACCTAAATTAATCATATCACATTACAATATATATTATTTTTTTCTAGCCCTTTCTGGGGAGACAGCAAAGACACCATCAGAGAGGAAGAGGCGTCGTAAATCTGATGTGGAACTGCTCATCCATAGGATGCAGCAGATGCAGAAGACCTGGATGGAGCAGATTCAGCGAAGCCATGAGAGGGAAGAGCGCTTGGTGAGCAGCATTCTGCAAAGCAATGAAATTGTGGTGTCTGCACTGATGGAGGGCGTCCGTAGCCTGCGTTCCCCAATGCCACCAAATTCACCACAGGTACCAAACCCTGGCTCTCACACAGTCTGCTGATCAGCCATAAAGGAAGCGCTATAAAGTAAAATGCTTTACTACTTTTTTCTCTTTTTTTAAATTGTATTTGCATTGATAAATGTATTGTGTGTTACTCTTTCCTGCTTTTAGGCAAGTGAGGATAACGGAAACGCATCTCATATATTACCCGTGGTACGACATTTGACCTCACAGACGGACTCTGAAGAGAATACATTAGTCAACAAACAGCAGAATAATGTCACAAGCACAGGTTTGTAGTCATGAAGTTTATATAAAAATATAATAGAAATAATTTTTACTGGTCTTAGTACCATAACACAGTTGGAGCCGACTTGCTGAAATCATACTGACAGGTTTGCTTTGTTATTTTGAAGCTACTCAGACAAAAGTGGCCAGCAGTGATTGTGGTGTTTCCACCCTCACCTTCCCCCTGGACAGCCCACAACTGTTCCTTTACCCAACAGTAGTAAAGCAGCCATCAAAGAGACCTCGACTTAGCCTTAAAGAAAAGGAAGGAGGCTCCACAGAATGCAGTTCCCCTAAGGTGGTGCTGGAACCAGAAGATTCAGCATGACCTTCCAATGCTTCGAAGAGTTTCTGCTTGTCTGGAAATATTTATAAAATTAGTGGTTGACATATTAGAAAATGGAACCAC
Source organism: Rhadinocentrus ornatus (assembly GCA_037177495.1). Lineage (NCBI taxonomy): Eukaryota > Metazoa > Chordata > Actinopteri > Atheriniformes > Melanotaeniidae > Rhadinocentrus > Rhadinocentrus ornatus. Next base: position 20,042,920 of record JBAMHW010000006.1, read on the forward strand.
CAGCTGCGCTGAAGACTTTGGTTATTGTGGTATGAAAGTGCCAAAGATCAACCTATCTGAACAACTATAACCCTGTTCAAGACTGAAATCCTATTTACTTCCTTTTAACAAGGTAACAAGCTCTCAGCAGCTCCACTGCAACAATTCAGTTTTTGGTCACATAGATATATTTGTCCTTTGTTTCAGTTCTTTTATATAAAGATTAGAAACACGCCGCCTTCTAAACACAGCACAAAGTGGCTTTGAGAGAAGATGTCTGAACCATTTAATCTTTTTCAAAACCACGAAATTAGAAAACACTGTTGGGTATAAAATACTGGTTAAATAAAGGTTATTTAGTTCTCCAGTGGAAGCAGAAAAGTAAAATGCCATCAGTGAGTGTGTTGGTTTATTTTCTTTGATAAACCAGCACTTTTAAAATAAGCTGTAGTTGAACTGGTGTCTTTAAAGAAACTGCATATTCAGTGAAAGTTGAGCTAAAATTTGTCAAACTGAATAGAAACACACACACACACACACAGGCTTATATGAAATACAAAGCTGTACAATTTTTAGTTGATTTGAAATGAGTTATTTCTTTTAGAGATTCTAGCACTGCCACTACAGTAGAGAGTTACATTTGGTCACACAAAGACCAATGTGTGGTTTGGAGATACAATTTACATATAACCTTCAATATCTTTGTAACCATACCTTAAACAATCTGCAAGTTCCTGTCAGAAATTCTGCTTAAAAGGGAAACTCTGCTCCCACTTCCCTAAAATGCACTACTTTCTGTTTATAGTTCAAATGTAATGATGTGATTTTGTATACATAGCACTTTCAGGAGATGAGGTAAAAAAAAAAGCAGAAGCACTAAAATTAGGATGGATTGTTAAAAAGTTTATGTTTTTCTTGCCTTTAACAGAAGTGATAAAATGAATAAACAGCTTCAGGAGTTGTTACAAAGCTGTTAAACAACAATGTCCTAGTTGTAACCTGACATATTAACTGACCTGGTATTCCTGCCTGCATCCATGGTGAGATGTCTGTCCCTTCACCGTGTGTCTCCAGTTTGGTTGTGTTAATGGGAGCCAGAAGTTTGACCACCTCTTCCATCACCTGTTGAAATGAACACAGCAGTTATAGACACAGTTAAATGCTGTATTATTTACTGGATGTAATTACAATTTCAAGATATGTTATCCATTCCTTGAACTAATATGTCATTGTATGGCAGATTTCAAACATTCCAGGTAAAACGCTGCAGCGCTACATTAGCATAAAATATACAATAGTAAAGCTGTGGTTTTCTCTAATGTGGCTTGTTGCAGAGATTCTCTCCTTAGGAAAAAAATGTAACTTTCACTTGGATGAATTAATTTTTCTGTCAACTTGCAGAATCTGTATCTTATAATGCTGTAAAAATAATTATTGTATCATAAATAGTTTCACAGTTTGGCCTTTAAAGTCACCTTTCGTGCCGCATCGCTGCCAGTAAACTGCAGAGCGACGGGGGTGAATGTCCCCAAGTCGGACTCCATAACGAGGTCAAAGTTGGACATGTTCACCTGTGTACAAAGAGAGAGGACAGTCAGAACAGAGTTAGAACAAATAAAAAGAAAAAGATGAAAGACCAAGTGAAGACACTCAGGTGCTCACTAGGGGTCGCTAAAACAGCTGCCTTAGCTAACTGAGGCTTTTAAATGCTATTTATACATAAAAACTAAGAACTAGATCAACCCACTTGGGAAGTTTAGGTACGTTGGCGGAAGCATACTTTTTTTATGCACAAGAAAGCAGCAACACTGCACCTCTGGTTTTGAAAATGTAGTTTATTATGGGTCAGAGCCTGGTCGGCAGCCAAACCTCTAAAGAAGGAAACTGTAGACTGGATTGTTGCATATATACTTTGCACAGAGAAAAATCTGGGAGCTAGCCAAGGCCTCTCCAGTTTGTTGAAAGCAGATTTCTACACTTCTACACCATGCTTTCACAATGCCCTGACCCTATTAATAGGAAATATATTTGCTTTACATGTTTCACAGTGGGTGTTCTAGTAACTGCCACAGTAACACGCTGCTGTAGTACCTTATGAAGATTAAAGTACTGCTGTGCCCCGACTCCACCCTGCTCCTCAGCTGTCCACAGCACTGTTCGCAAAGTTCTCCTTGGTCGCAAACCTACAAGCAGATGAAGTCACAAATGAACATGCAGCAATACAAATGAAGAGCATAAAAACAAAGCTCCAGCCCAGTAATACTGTTGAAGCTCATCAGATTTTGTGATAACAAAATTATCCTACATTTTAAAATTATTTTATCTCTATAAGCTGTATTTGTTAAATGAACTGTCCGAGTTGTGAACTAATTCAGCTGCATTCTGTTATTTCCAGGAATATTATTCTGAAAAGTTTCCAGATGATCGGTATCCCTATTCATCTAAAACCAGATGTTAACTTTTTGAATAATACTACCTCAGCATGCTGGTGAAACCTACAACAAATGGCATCTATTATTATTACTATCATTCATAAAAATAATTTTTAAATTAATTTTCGATAAATTATTTCAATTTATGTCGGGGCCTCTCTGTGTGGAGTTTTTTGTGTTTCTTCTGTGACTGTGTGACTTCTTTCCAGGATAGTTTGGTGGGACTGGAAATGCAAGGAAGGAGGTGCAGGGTAATGACTGTCTGGACATTGGAGACAAAGTGATTTACAAATCAGGCTGTAGAAATCATGTTTGTTTTCTTGTAAACAAGCTGAAAATAGTAGATGAAGCTCCTTATAAATGTGGACACGAGCAACACATGTTTGGGAAATAGCAGGGAACAGGAGGAAAGCAGCATGGCATTGCTCCAGAACATTTCTGACACATATTTGTACATTGTTGCACCCCCTTATATTCTGGAGATATTACTCGTGGGCTGGCTGGAAAATATCGGCAAGAAGTCTAGAGCAAATCTTATAGGCATTTGTGTACTAGCATGCAACTCCTCCTGAACATCTCAAGGACATTTCAGGACTCTTTTGAAAAAGGCTTCAGTGGGGCATTGTCAATTTGAGCTTGAATGTTCCTAGTTGAGGTTTTCAAGTGAGATCATTTTCATGAGCTGTTGTTTTGTGACAATAAAACAGCAGCAGCATTAAAGTCCAAACAATCGGCTAATTCTAAAGAAGAAGAAGAGCACGTGGCGCATTGTCCGTTCTGAGGAGAACAGAAAGTTGGAACTTTTCTGAAGGTAGGAAGTTTGGATGATGGCTCCAATGTTAAAACACTTAATTCATCAAAAAAGCTCAATAATGTTCAGCGTTACAGCTGAATATTTGCACTGTTTGAGCCACTTTTCAAATTACATGAAAATTCTTACTAAAGATCAAACCACAGAAGCTTTAGCGGATAGGTTTCTGTTGATCCGTGGGATATATTCAGATTCACGTTTCCAAGGAGAAAGATTCCTGTTCAGCATCATTGTTGCAGGGATGGAGCTTTAATCATTTTTGTAACCATTAATCCTCTCAGCTTAGTGATGCACATTAAAATTGGCTTCTTCTTTTTTAACCAAATGCCCAAACCTTAAAGCTTACTATGATAAATAACAAAGATGTCAAATCCCAACAATAAAACAAAGAACAGTTATTAGAAAAAATATTTGACAGTAAATTAATCAAGCACATATTTCTCCTGGCTGAAGGTTATAATTTGAATCTGTAAGATGTTTTTTTTACTTGGTCTCACTTAATTTTTAGAATTGTTATATCTATTGTATTTTTATTATGTGTTTGTATTTTTTATTATTATGAATCATTTTGTGACAATTGCTTTTAAAGCTCTATATAAATAAATTTTACTTGTCAACATTATATGTATAGTTGAATCTAACAGATTAACAATAATACTTTAAAAGCCAATTTCTTCCGCTCATTAAACTGATCCCTAAACAGTCTTAGACATTATCTGTTTATGTTCATTTCTTCTTTTGAAATAGACCTAACTGAATAATCAGCTCTATCACTGTGTTATAGTTGAGTACATGTAAACATCACATTCAGCATCACATTAGGCTGTGGAAAACACTAACTGTGACTTATGGTAAAGATTTTAGTTTAAATAAAGCATTTTCATTCTTAAAGCTACTGAAACTCTACTCCAGAGATGAATCCAGCCCTGATTGTAAAACCAAACAATCAAGCCAGAGTAGTCAGAAAGGGGTCATTCTTTATCAACTAGAAGTTGTTAGATGAATAAAGTATGTCATTTCTACATTATGTTAATGTGTATTATCTCTATTTTACAATGCACCGTGCATGTCTGTCTCTGCAGTACCTAAGTCTTTGATGAGTGACAGGGCTTCCCAGGAAATCATTGCTCCACCCCCATCATCCATGGCACCCTGGCCCACATCCCAGCTGTCCAAATGACCGCTCAGTAAGACGATCTAGAGGATTAAATACACAAAAAGAAACCGTAAACACAAAAAAACGTCAGAGAGACTGGTGGAATTGTTGGGAGTTTTTTTTAGATGTAAAATTAGGGAAACTTTACCATTTTTGATAGCGCTATCTGACCCTTGTCCTGTCTAGATTTCATTAAATCACACTCACACACTTAACACATTATTTCTAAAGAAAAAAAGCTTTTTTGTCAGCAAGAAAAGGAAGATTCCTGAAAGCAAATAAAGAGGAAAGCACACAGTTCTCTTATGGCCTCTTCCAGGAATTTAAAGGGGAGGGATTCCTGTCTGTGGGATGACCCTGACCCCATGTTCCAGGTTAAAAAACATTTTTCTGATGTGAACAAACTCTGTCTGTGAACAACCCAGAGGTCAAACATTCTTTTAAAGTAAAAGTAGGGTTGTCTGCTTATGTAACAGAAATACTAAAATATAGCTTTAGACGTTCTAGTGGATTGGCCTCAGGGTGGACAACACTTGTGTCTTAGTTGGTCCACCATTAAAACTGCATTAACTTTTTTTTAAGCCCCATTTTGTTTCTCTAAAGCTGTTATTAGGGGAAAATTGCAGTTTGTCTTAAATACTTCCTATTAGCATTATCTGAGCCTATTGTTTAGTTAAAAGATGGTGTTTTAGTTAGGAGAATGAAAACAGAAGACCTCTATTTTATCTGGTTAGAGCAGAAATTTTCCAGCCTAACAATTTAATTTACACATCTATAAGGATGGCAGTATAAAAATAGTACCATTTATTGCCTGATGTTAAGAAACAGAAACCAAGAATATAAGAAAATGTAAGATATGTGCTTCTACAACAGAGACACAATCATTCGAAAGCATGCGATTTTAAAATCTTGTGAATTACTTAAATTGCTCACAACACCAGAACTATCTCCATCTGTTTCCTGCATCATGCACCAAAGATGCAGTCCCGCCTGCTACACATCTCATAAACACACATATAGTAATTCAGGCTTCCAGCACTGTTGCAACATTATCGTTTTGTGTTTTAAACCCCAGTAAGATCTGGATCACTGTTCTCTGGTATTGTAACTCTTAGACAGGTCACACTCAGAGCATTAATCTTCCTCCTTTTGACTTTTACCTGTTATATTGAGCTCATCAGTGGTCTTTTTAATCGCTAATTCTAAAGCTGGATTGTAAAACTGAGCCGATGGTAGAGACACTAAAGCAGCTGTAGTGATTGGTCAATGGTTTAGCAGCTTGCAGGTGTGATGATAGCAAAACACTATTTTCATTAAACTTAGTAAGTACTCATGATCACCGTCTACAGAATATACTTCAGGCCAGTCATACACAGTCAAAGTCTACACCTCACATGATTTGAGACTTGACTACATAAAAGAGCCAAGATGCTCTTTTATAAGTTAATAAAGTGATTTGACGTATCCTGAAACTTCAAAGAAACATATTGTAAATTGATGCAGCACGTTGTCCCCTTTTTTCTGCGAAAACTTAAGCTACTGTCTCCTCCTGAAAGGTCCAGTCTCTTCTGCTTAGTCAAAAATGATGGCATGCTGGGCAGCTTTTAAATGTTTGTTTGAGAAGCGTTTAACAAATCACTGGGCGAGCATTAGGGAAATGTGTTTCAAGGTTATAAAAACAAGTGAGGAAAGAAAATCATGGACTACAATTTATTCAGACCGTTTATAGCTGCATCTTCTGCGTGACTCCCTTCGGTGTAGACTTTGGCTCAGACCTTTTACAAGCAGAAAAAAGTTGCTTGAAACACCGAAGAAGGTTGAAAACACAGAAAGTATATGTTCTCTTTTATATTTTAATTTCAAAGAGGAATGGAAAGAGCAGAGGTTGAGTGGGTGGAAAAAAGCCAAGCGACTCAGCAGTCTCTGAGAACTCTGAAGGGCAAATTAAATTTTGGAAATGACTCACTAAACCTCAAATGCAGACTTTTCAATGCGCAAATACACACACACACACACACACTTCAGCCAAATATGCAGCTACTGCAAACAGGGCGCAAAGTCTGAGTGCCAGACATGATGTCAGCCACAGCATTACATGTGTTTCAGCTCCCATTTCTACAGTGATGGACCAAGCGTTGGTTACCAGATCAGACTAATGACATGTTACATCAGTGATAGTTTGCTGGTTCAGGTTTACTGTTTATATTTTAGGATGGCTAAGAGGAACAGAAGTTACTTGAATTCCAAACACAAGTAATTTCTTAGATGTAAAGCAAATAATCATACTGTAATACTGGGTGCGATATTTTGACAATGATGGCTGATAGTTCTGTATATCTTAGAGGTAATTCTTACTGCAAACATTGTCTACCTTTATCTGCTGAGAAAACACATCTTGACAGATATTATATGGTACCCAGAAGCCTCCGTCTGAAATGTAGTTCTCACACTTCCATAGGAACAATAGAAACAGTCAAAACATCCATGCAGCTGGCAACCTCTTGGACTGTGGCTTTTAGCATAAGCTTGACTAGGTTTCTGCCACACACCGTCACATGTTTAAAATGTGATTAAATGTACTCTTATTATGCTGCAGTTTACTTTTACAGATTTGATCACTCTTAAAGAAAACTGCAATGACAGTTCAGAACAACTAAAACTCAATAATTTAGAACATATTTATTTCAACTGGCTCCCTCTGTGGACATGGGAAACATTGATCAGGTGAACATAACCATTAGAAGTCAAAATAAATCATCATAAAGATATTTAGTCATTTTATTCCATGATTCTAACAAGAGTCTAAAAGTGAGGGTAAAAGGTTCAAAATTAGTCTAAGTTTGGGACTTCAAACAGGAATGAAGTATTAAAAAAACATGACACATAACATAATGAAGCCAAACAGCTGTAGGAACATCTGTTGTTAGAACAACAAAAATACACTTTTTCTTTGTCTCTTCCTTATTTAAGTCATGACAGAAAGAACAGAGTTAGAAGGAAACATCTTTAAGCCAAAAGTTAATTTTAAGAGGACATCAACTGTTCCATCCAATTCAAGTAGAAAACCCAGCCAAATAGACTAACCCTGGCACCAACCTAGAAAACTGAGCTGAAAAGATAAACAGACATGAAGGTATATGTGACGAGTGAGTGAGTGCTACCTGATCTGGGTACTGCCAGCCTCTGATATCAGCTACTGTGTTAAAAGAGTCAACATCAGGCAGAGTCTTGGCTCCCATTGTGAGTCTAACCACAATCTTCTGCCCCCTCTGGGCCATACGCCCCATCAGCTCAGCATCCTCCACAGTGATACAGGCTGTAGGGATGCGTTTAACTCCATCTTGGTAGTCCTGCCAACCTGTGTGGGGACTTCACAAGAGAAATGCAAAGATGTATATGTGTTGACTAAATTGACAGAAACATCTGGAATGGAGTGCAAGTCTCACAGGCATTAAAACAGCAATAGACAGTGAAATATTGTAGATAGACCTGTTAATAGAGAATTGAGTGACTGATCGAATGAGTGTGGCCACAGCTCCTACTTTGGCTGCCTCTGAGGCACCAAAAGCACGGTAAGCCACTGTCTCTCCATAGCTGACAAATGGCTGATTAAAAACCACAATTCTTCCTGTGGCCTCGCTGGCTCTACGCTTCAGCTCCACAAAAGACTGAACCACCAACACCTCTGCCCGGATACCTGAAGAGATAAGACTCAGGCAGTGAGTAGTAAAAGGAAATTTGATGACAGATTTAAATGGCTGTACAAAGCACAGTCTTTACCCTCAGGTGGTGTTCCTACACTGCTACCCAGTCCCAGTATAGCCAGGTTCTTGGCCCTGGGTGCAATCATCTCAGCACTCTCTTTTCCTCTAACCCAGTGTGGGATTTTCACTGGTTCTGAAGAGAAAACCACATGAGATGACATCAAAACCAAAAAGCTGTTACACAAAAGATCGGTTTACTGCTGAAAGATTTTGTCCTCAATGCATCACTCACTGCAAACATCAAACACACTCACCCAAATGTACATCCAAGCCATCCTGTGTCATGGCATTGTACATGTATTTAATAGCCACATCCAAGTTTTGGGAACCGCTCACACGATTCCCTATGGTGTCGGTAAAGTCAGCCAGCCGCCTGTATGAACGGTTCTGGGCAGCACCAAACACAGCTAGCTCAATGATCTGTTTGGCAACATCGGTATGTCCTGCAACCTCTGTTGCTATGTCTGAAGCTGGGATTGGAAAGAAAGCTGCGTATTAGTCTTTTTACTTAAGAATCTTTACATAAAATTAAATAGCAGAACATAAAAAGCAAGTTAAAGCAGCTTTTGCATGAAATGAGAAGATAAATATATATATTCCTGAGGATGGAGACATACAAATTTAGCACTGTGTTATGCATACTGATTGGACAATCAAATAGTGAAGGACCACATGCCACCAAACAACCTGTGATAAATATTATTTTTATACATTATTATTATATAATGTTATTTGGACATTATCTAACAGTGTATCCCAAAGGAGAGAAACAGCAAACTTAGACAAGGGATAATTTAGCATTTATGTTAAAGAATGTCTTCCTTTCCTTTTTCATTATAGAATTCCAGTCAGAATTTATTGTACACACACACACACACACACACACAAACACAGGTGTTTAAGTTGAGCCCCCTATCAATACTGTAAAGACTGTGGGCGCTGTGCCACTTCACTGTTTGAGCAGGTGCCCCATATACAAAGCTTGTACGTCCTCAAAAGCATTTAAGTGACAGGTTTAAAGGAACCTATGTGGGTGTCCTAGACTACAAAGAAAATCTACCAGCAATCCTGGTTTGCATACATTACCTTTTCACACTACATATCTGATAGTAGAAAAGTTTGGGTTACCTCTCCTTACAGTTTCATTTGATATGGACCTGGTAACAGATGCTGAACTAGTTTGTCGAGCAGAGTGAGGATGACTGTCACACACACTTGACAGCATGAGGAAGAGAGAAAGGACGAAGATGGGTCTTCCCTCCCAAGCCATCTGAAGACACAGATATCAGAGTTGTTACTGATTTCTTTTTCACTGGTCAAGTCAGATCTAAAGGGAAGCTGATCCCACACTTGTATAACGTCTATCTGAAAATACTGCAGTATTACTGTACAATTGTTCTTCACAGCACAGAGACAACAGTATGCGAGTTGATCTAATGCTCAACTTAATGCTTTTAGTTTTGATTTGATTACTTTCAGTTTTGACATAAGTAGATGAAATTGAGCTCGATATCCATTTTATAAACAACATTACTTGAGTGAAAATGAAGCATACCCTGCTGGGGTTCGTCTTTCATTAAAAAACAAACAAACAAACACTGACTTGATAAATGTTTCAGTGCAGACAAACTGAGGATGAAGAGACACCTTAGATGAGTTAAAGTTCCTGACAGCAACCATGAGAGTAGAAATTCTTGTTAGCCGCAACGAGCGAAGAAAACAAACGCAAACTCGTCACATCAATAAGTGTCTTTGTTATCTATGACGTTTAAAGTCTTTACAAAACCAGTAAAAGTATCCTAATACATCCCCAAAGTACCTGAATTTAACCGCTTCCGTACTCTTGAAGACAAACGTGAACTTCCGGTTTTAATGCTGTCATAATAAAAGCGTTAAACATGAATTTAAAAATATATTTATTTATTTTAAATTGTTTTTATTATTTTTTAAACACGTTTCATTGATTAAATATTGTTTAGAATAGACAAACAAATTTCTCTAAACGTCTAGGAAATGAGGCCAGATGTTGGAATTTTTTAAAAAGGAATGTTGTCCCATTCCGTTATTAACAGTCCTGTGTCATCTGTTGCTTTTTTTTTTTTTTTTTTTTTGGTGCAAGGTCTGGACTACATGCAGGTCAGTTTAGCACCCAAACTATTTTCCAGTGAAACCATGCTAAAATTTGCAAGGCTTTTTTTTTAACTATCCACTGATAAATTTGTTAGATAATCTCCTTTTTAGTCTGCAGGACATGGTAACTAAAAAAAAGAATTTAAGGTTTTTTTCACTTATTTCACATTTAGAACAGTTTTGTAGTTTTCCTCAGACTATTGAAAACAAACTTTGACCTAGCATTTCTGGATCGTGTTCCCATATATGGCTTTTTCTTTGCCTGATTTTAACTTTACATTTATGGATTGTGCAGCCAGACAGTGGTTTCTGGAAGTGTTCTTGAGCCCATGCAGTAATTCAATGCAGTGCCACTCGAGAACCTGAAAATCACAAACATCCAGTTTTGACCTTCGGCCTTGTCCCCTGTGCACAGAAATTCCTCATGATTCTCTGAATCTTTTGATACACCATAGATCTTCACAAGTCTAAATTCACGAGTTCACAAGTCTTGGCAATTATACATTGAGTGAACTTTCTCTCAAATTGTTCCACAACTTGAAGACACAATTTCTCACATATTGGTGAACCTCTGGCAATCTTTACATCTGAGAAGTGATATATTCCCTATATATCTTAAATTCTTATATTTCTAAAAACAACATATCTAACTTAAGTGGCATTTGCAAACCATTTGCAAACCAGTACATTTACTGCATTTTTGGTCAAGGATGTTGGTGCTTCCTTCATCATTAACAATATTTCTATAAACAGAACTAACTCCTAACTTTTCAGTTGCCATAATAATGCCCACACTTGGAATGCATTGTTTCCACACAGTGAAAAACACTGCACTTATCTGACCACATCCCAGTCTGTGGTTTTCATCCCCCATCTTTTTTGCCACTAATCTACTGCATTCCTCTGCAGTATGCTTTTCACTGTAAGTGTCCCACCCATATCAGATTAACTTTTCTTACTACATTACTACTACTTGCTTAATATAAGGAATTCACGCACAGATTCTTTTTTTTATCTTTCCCAAATGTTACTTAATTTCAGTTGTTTGCTCTTTCCATAATAGGACTCAGCCTATTCACCATCATGCATGCTTTGTCCTCTGCATCACCAGGTCTCTGAAAACATCTGACCATTTGGCTCGCTGCAAATGCTGCTGAGCTGGTTTAACACAGTGGTTTGAAACTTCTTTTTTTTTCCCCCTGGAATTATATTTGCCAAAACAGCAAGCAGGAAACATTTTTCTGTATAACTATGCAAAAGTGTAGAACTAAAGCTTTACCTTCAGCTAAAGTCACATTTTTTCACACAAACCACATTTTTGTTATACAGAAGCTCCAGAGTAGGGGAGACCAGGGACAGTTGTAACAATTGTGGCATTTCTGTCTCTAACTTCAAGCTCTTTTAACCCACTGTGTGACAACTATGCAAACTAGTTTCAAGTGTCTGCTAATAAATGGCATGGAAATTGCCTTTGCAACACAAACACAAAATGCATGGCTTGAGTGAAATATTACGGTTGACCTCATAGTTCGGGTCAGTTGTACCATGCCTTGGAGTGAAATGTAAAATGATGAAATAAGGACTGACTTAAGATATTAAACTTTTTTAATAAAACTTTTAAACAAAAATGCTGTGGTCCCACATAGCATGGGAGTTAAACTACACTACCATCTTAACATTTAAGATGTTAAAACGGTAGAAAAGGTGCAACTGTGCACTTTCTTCAACAATCAAACATTTGTGTGTGTTTGTCTGACACTAATTAGCATTAATTGTTTGTGTGACCCTTGGTCCCTGGTCGTCTAACTTCTTCCTCAAACTGCAGAATCTAAACAGTGTGACATGGGATATGCCATTTAGTTTTGCCACCGATCTGAGTGGCTTTCCCTGGACTTTTGCATCAGTGGATGCCCTCTTTAAAATGTCAAGACGCACCCACCTGTCAGTCACTCATCCCAGACCTAGGCATGCTGAAACTAAGGCCACATTCACACTGACAATGTTTGGTCCACTTCCACAGATGGTCTGGTCTGTTTGAAACAGTGTGAACGTGCATTTGGTGCAGACCAATGGAAGCCAACTCTAGTCTGCCTGAAAACTAGGGGGTCTCAATCCACTTGCAAGTGAACTCTAGTCTGGTGCACTTTCAGAGGGAAAGCAAGTGGACCAAAGAGAAGAAGTGACGTACACACCAATGCATGCAAGTACATGTTGGATATTTTACTGCTTCTCTTACTGCTCATACTGGACAAAATCATGTTAAAAACGTATTAGGTTTTAGCACCAAAGTAAAAACAGAAACCCCAAGACTGGATAAATTTATTGTTGCTCCATTGTTTACTTGCAAGTCGGTTTCGGTCCTGGCCAATCAATGAACCGGATTTTCTTCTTCTTTGTCACCGGTCATTTTGGGGAATACCTGCCCCATATGAGCAGCTGTTGTAACTGCATGACATAATCGAACAGGTTTGGACCGCTTGAGTAAAGCCCAGTGTGAAAGCAAACTAAACCAAAGAAAGGTTTAAAAAGTTTCAGATTTCCCTGCCCAATCGAATCGAGTCCCTCTGACTATCCTGGTGTGAATGAGCCCTTAAACAATATGTTGTAATTAAAATAATATTTCTACTCATACAATCATTCAAATTTAGTTCTGTTGTAACTTACACTTGTGTCCCTGAGTACATTTGCGGTGAGTAGCTTGCAATTCAGCTAACAGCTAAACATTTCCACAAACAACCTGAATAAAAGACAGCTAAACAAACACATAATCATGATATATGTTTGGTGAGTTCAACTGCAATAAGTAATAAGTAATTGCAAAAATAATTTGAGCAAAAACGAAGAAAACACAAAAAAAATTTATATTTTCCCTCACAAATTTTGCTGTTTGCCTCAAGGGAATACTTTTCAATGCTAAGGACTAAACTGTGCATTTGCAGAGTGAATCAGATGATTCCTAACTTCTTCCTGATTGGAGCAATTCCAAGTATTACAACTGACTCCTGTTACAACTGTCTCATCTGCCCCATAACACAAAATGATTGCTTCAGTGAACAACAAACATACAGGCTGTGTTTGAATCAAGGATAGGTTGATTGGAAGAAAGGGGTCAATAAAGGGGCAGAAACCAAGATCCTTTTGTTTTAAAGTAGCATTAATTGTTACCCAATACACATCTCTTATTGATGTAAGAGAGCCAAGTATAAAAATGTATGTTCTTACACTAAACGAAGCCCCATCAACAAATGAACAGACGCTTTAACCTTCTAATTAAAGCCATATTTTCTTTATTCAGTAGTGAACCTCATAAGCTACACCGCCAACAGCAGCAACACAGTTCACTCTTGGATGTTTCCACACACATTTTATTGGCAAGGTGATGGTTGGTTGCTGATCACTCTTGTGTAGTACTTTATATATATTGATATAAGATCAAGGCTTCAGTCCATTCATATTCAATTTGGATTAATATAAAGCTTCATTTAATCAAGAAAGAACTTTATGAAGTTTATATAAAAAAGGTATTTTAGATAACTAATATTAAAGTTGAAAATTAATACAAAGCTTGTCAAATATACTGAGTTATGAATAAGTTTATAAAAAGGCCAGGCAGTAGACACAACAAGGCTACCGTACAATCCCAGTTATCATTAATAATACTGGATTCTAGTCTAAGTTAGTTTAAATTAACCTATACAAATTATAATCTAGATAGGGTATAAACTTTAAGTTCCTAGAATTGATAGGTTATAGCTTCTGCTTGATTGCCAGAGAGTAGTGGGTTTAGTTAATGCGGACAGTTTCCTGAACCCCACCAGTACAGAGGCATCTAGCCGAGAACAAGCAGCTGTGATCTGAACAGCTCAAAGTTCAAAGCCTGACACAAATGTTGTAATCACACTGTAGATGAAAGTGTATAGACAGCACTGTGAGGCACTACTGTGGATTCAAGTGTGTCGCATGCTAACAGTAGGTCTCGGTGACCGCATCATTTTAGCAAGTTTGCATTTAAATAATTGCAAACTGCTTTTGATGTGTTAATTCTATAAAGATGGACAAAAAAGTTGAACTGTCAAAATTAAATTTGAATGAAATATGAAATAAGAAAATTTAATCTTATACAAATGCATAAATCTATGTACAGTAATATTTTTTTTACATTAAACTAAAAAACAAAAGCAAAACTGAACTAAAAGGGAAATTGGTGATGATTAAAGGCAAGTCTATATGCACTTTATCCAAGTGTGTCAACCTCTTATCTCGGTCATGGTGATAACTGATAGCCTAAAAAAAAAGTAATATGACCTTATTAAAAATATAGAAATTCTGCTTTGACAGCAAACAGCCTTCCCTGACACATTCTAGGCAGCAGGTAGCGGTTAAAATTTCATGCATACTGCAAATTCACAGTATTTTTATACACTATATAACAGCGGGGTATACATTTATGTTCTATTAAAATGTAAAACTACCCCTTTGTCATTATTACCTGCCTCCTGTATCCTTATCACAGCTCCTTCCATTCCTTTGGCTATTTGAGGTAAAGACCTAAAATCTAAAAATGCTCTTAAATCTGATCACATGTACATTAGCTGAAGAGAAGAATTTTATTATATAGGAGCATTAAACACACACCCTCCAGCTGACAGCATTTTCAGCTTTTGATCTTGCTGTGTAAACTGTAACACTATAAAATTTAAAATACACTAAATATCTCCACTGTCCCTTTAACTTCAAACCCACTATTATAGCTGCATGAGGTGGACAGTCAGAAAGGAATGTGCTTTGACTGTGGTCAGAAAACATTGGTCACTTCTTTTGGTTCTGAATTATAGTCGCTAGCTTTGCCTCCACCTGCTCCACATTCCTGGAGAATAATAATTTAAAAAAAAAAAAAAAAAAAGCAAATAAAATAATCCTGAAAATGTTATATCGATATACGCCTGAGGGACTTGAGCCAAGGCAACCTTGTAGCCTAACAACAGAATTCCTGTTGAGACTGGCTTACAGAAATATAATCTCTAAACATTACAACACATTTAAAATGCTACAAAATTTGCATAAGACAAATAATGAACATTTATATTTGGTCAGTTCTATAAATGTCAAAAGAATCTGTGAGAAAACACATTTGTACCTGCAGTGTAACAAAATCTCTTGTAGCAAATACTGGACAGCACACGAAGACACTCATTCTCATAACATAACATTCATTTTAGCAAAGAAGCATAGACATAAAATTAAATGTAACACACATACTGCAGCTGTTAACATGCAGAGAAAATATGACCTCAAAGGGAAAATGTATCAGCATCATGAAGCCCCTTCATAATACTGATCCTATATGTAGTACCTGAAATGTACATGAAAAAGCATTCTGAAAAGATTAAAGCTATCTTAGTGACATTTCAGTCATCTTCCCTTAAGCTGTTAAGCCGAACAGGGCTTGTTGAGCTGTAGATCCTTTAAAGTGACTTTCAATGTCAATTTTAATCAAAAGTATTGTAGGTCTAAAGGCACATTGTTACCAGAAGTTAAAGGCTGACAACTTTACGAACATGAAAATAGCTTTGATCCATCGTGTTACCAAAGAAAAGATTCCTTTTGTAAAATGTAGGATGTGTATTCATGCACATGTCTTTCTATAGCAGAGAACAGGAATGAATTATAAAATCTTCTTTTTTTTTTCCTTTCTTGTTAAGTTTCACTATGACCACTTTTGCACAAAAGCTGAACATTATGAAGAATAAAAGATAAGAAGATTGCAGACAACAACGGTAGGAATTATGAAAAATGACTTCAAACTTCATGAAAAGGAATAATCTTGAGGTGTGTATAGATCCACTTTCAATCCCATTAGGCAGGAGACAATTCCCACAATAGATTGTCTCTGTTGGTCAGTTCAGGCGTAGAACTCCTTGGTAGGCGCTTTGTGATAAGCTGTTGCAGAAAGTTTGTTGTCGCCCAGGTCATAGCTTCCTTCATCCTTCTTTTTCATGCGGTAGGCAAGGAGGAGGAGGAGGAAAACAGCACAGAGGAATCCAACCACTCCACATGCAATCACAGCTGGATAGGACGTAAAAAAAATAAATAAATCATCATGCTTTATGTCCCACACTGGTTGGAAATGATATACATGATTTGGTTTGTAATATTTTGACTATTTCGTACATAGTAAAAAAAAATTCTTAGAAATAAAAATCATTAGTATTATAAACCCTAATAAAGTAATTGTCTTCTCTCTATGTGAAGAACATGAGAAAATGAAGAAAACAATTAAATCAATTCTTACCAGCGAGCACCTCAGTCCTCTCCCACAAGTTCTCAGAGGTCACTTCTTCTTGAGTGCCTATACCATGAAATCTCCTGTCTCGATCTCCTGAGGCATAAATTTCATTATTAACCTCTTTGACCACATCCCCTTCCTTTTTCATGGTATCAAGACTTGTGTCCTCTTCCACATAGTTGGACAAAGTGGGGTCCATGATGAATTCAGCTGTGGTAGTTTCGTCGAGAGGCTCTTCAGTGGGACTGGAAGTACTGGTGACGAAGTTGGATGTTGGATTTGACATCTGGAGGAAATATGTATTGAGAAAATACAATTAAATGCCAAGTGACAAAGTAGGACTTAAACTGAGCTGTTAAAGGTTATAAACACTTTCTCAAGCGCATCATAATGAATATCAGACAGAAGTGGAAGAAATTCTTTGAGTGATATTGTTACACATAGATGTCAGATATAATGCTTCCTACTCTTTGTTATATAAGTGTAATGTATGAATGGAATATGTGTAAGGGTATATACAAACATGATTCAAAGCCAAAATCTAGAACTGAAACTTTTTGTCATTTCACCTCATTATCACTGCCCTTCGCTGCATCCTGGCTGTGCGACACTGTGGTTGAAGGAGAAGCTGATGTTGGCTGTGGTTGGAATGGCAGCATTTCTTTGGAGTGGTTGAAGAGCCTGAGCATTTCACTTTCATCCAAGCGGTCACTGAAATCTAAATAGAAGGAAGGAATTACCACCACAAAATATACACCACTAGATTGGTATATGAATATTCTGTCATTTAATTGTTAAAGAAAATAAACGATTTTAAACATTTACAAATCACAATTGAATCAGTACGTATAGTAACGTGATGAATTGATTAAATAGTAAATCAGTGCAACCACCAACATGTGTTATCTTAGGGGTCGTGGTTAAAAAAGGCTGAAAATCACTGCTCTACAGAGATTCATAATATCATTGACAGAAGGAAGTGTTGATATGCACTGGAAGAAACGTTATAAAGAATTTAAGGACGTGGCTCTGTGATGGCTCTCTCGCAGTAAAAACTCAACAAAAATTCTTTTGTCAGAAAGTGGTTTGAATGCTTTGGCAAGCTATTCAGTGTGGATATAGTAGAAGTGAGTCTTCATGGGAAAGGCTAGGATAATCTGACATCTGTGGACTTCCAATAAAACATCACCTGGCTTCACCGCCTTCGACTCATTTTGAGTGCTTCTGTCTCAATGTACAAGGGCTAGCATCTGAATCTAGCATCTAGAATATGCTGCTCTACGTGTGTCAATAAGTGAAGTTATGTCTAATTTTTGTAACTTGTTTGTCATTGAAGTTTCCATTTGATCTTATCTATTTACAGTAAAATACAGTAAGACAAATTTTTTACCGTAGTCTCCAGAACCTGAGCCTGACTGATCCTCGCCATCTTCATCATCCACAGGGAAATCACCGGAGGTTTGGTCCTCTATGTACAGGTCATCTGTCGTGGTGGACTGGGACGAGACCAAGAGCTGCAAGACAGAAAAAACATTAAAAAAAACAAACAAAAACAAAACAAATATATA
>JBAMHW010000006.1:20061133-20098778 GCA_037177495.1 Rhadinocentrus ornatus
ATAGCAGAATTCCTCCGACTACTTGAAACCATGTGCCTGTCTCTGCCGCTCTGGAGAAAGGCAATACCTCTCACAACCAATGATGTAAGCTAGCCAAATATGCTGGAGTGTGCACAGTCGTCTGCTGGATTATTGCACATTTCATGTGTCCTGGCAGTAATTTGTGATAAATCACAGAGCCAGATTGTAGATCCAAGTGTTTTTGAGAGGGGGAGGAGGGGACAGATAGAGTGACTTCAAAGACAACACATACACACATCTGACAAGTGGACCCACACACACACAGAAAAAAAAAGACTGTGAAAAAAACCTACCAACCCAAACACTACTCAAGGAGCATAATGAAAACCAAAGACCTACTTTTCTCTCTTCATCCCCACCCCAGTCAAACAGAACGCAACTGAGAGCTCAGGAAAGTTGGAAAACAAAGGTGGAAACACGATAATGTCTACAACTCAAAGACAGTGTGATGGGAAGGATCACACATAAGTTGGTGTTAAGACAGAGAGAGCTGCACACACACACGCTCATGGATGAATATGGCCTATTGAGACTTAAAGTATGTCTGGTATGTATACTATGCTTCCACTAACACAGGTGCTGAGAGAGTTAGAAAGGAGAGAGACTGGGGAAAGGAAGGGAAGGAGAGAGACAAGGACACTTCTGTGTGCATCCCATAAAACAGGTGTTGAAGACAAAGAAGAAGGGTGTAATGAGGTGAATCATTCTGTCTTACAATAATAAACTGTTACTACCTAAGGGAAGTAAGGGCGTATATACAAAACTTTTTTTTTTTTTTTTTTTGCTGAAATGCCATCATAAAGTCACCATCAGCCCATGCTGGTCTGATCTCATGCTAACAAAATGGTAAGAAATTTGGAGACAAAATGACACAAGCCAGATGTGTTCACATTGTGGTGAAAGTGGCCAAAAGAAAGTCAGAAATATTTATTTCTATGGACAGCAGAATGTTATAATGCCAAGCCTGACTAAAATAGCAAGAGTCTCTTCTGTTCCTGCTGTCTTCAGCAAGGGATTAAAGAAACAGATGCTGTGCCTGTCAAAACAACACACAGGCATAGTTACACATAAGGCTGTTAACTGCTAACAAGATACATCAGTCCTTTTCTGCTCACTTTACGACTTTAACATGTTTAAATTTAGACCTTGTACAGATGACCAAAGAGATTTGTAAGCTTAAAGCTGCCTTCAATTTGCTATCAAACTTACAGGTCCAGATTAGACGTCAATGATCTTAGGTGTGTAGTTGTTGCTCACCGTAGCTCGAAAAGCAGGTCATGCTCAGGACTTTACTAAGTTAACAGCCCCAGTGTGGGAGCAAAGATTCCCTTGTAAGGACACATCAACTGGTCTGACTGTGACCTCAGGTGCCGTTGAACTGATAGACTGCGAAACATACACTACCCACCATGTATATTTATTGAAACAGGTTGAAATCATGAATATCCTTCATTGCACTACCTTTGAATAAGTATAAATTCATTCTTTATCATAGCCTCTCTCATGAAAAGCTCTTTTCTTTAAAAAGACAAAAATCTATATTAAAAAAAAAATTAACACTCACTGTTTGTTAGCAAAGTTTTTGTCATAACAAACTTGGTTATTTT
This sequence comes from Rhadinocentrus ornatus, assembly GCA_037177495.1. Classification (NCBI taxonomy): domain Eukaryota; kingdom Metazoa; phylum Chordata; class Actinopteri; order Atheriniformes; family Melanotaeniidae; genus Rhadinocentrus; species Rhadinocentrus ornatus. The sequence goes on from JBAMHW010000006.1 coordinate 20,062,762, forward strand.
TCAGTGCCCCAATTTATTTATTTATTTATTTATTTTCTTCATGGCCAACAAATTACATGTAAAGAAATCTTGTCAGTTTCAAGGCAGAGTTAATGTGACACAACCAGGACACGCTGGATGAATTTCAGTCACTGCAATGGCTTAATGTTATCCTATTTGTCAATAGGCTGATTGCAGTAGACTAAAAACTTAAGTTGTCGCTTGCTTTGATTAAGACAGAATTTCTCAAATAAAAATTGTGACAAATAGTGATTAAAGATCATGTATTCACTATATGATTTAGGAGTAAGTAAATACATGCAATTTTTTGGGAACTAATGATTATCTTTGGTAATGGCTGGTTTGATAATAGTCCACTATTTTGTAAGAAAACAACTAAATTTAAAAAAAACCTATTACAATTAACCATCCACTGGTAAATCTTTTTATACTGATTCATAATGAGGAAAGTGTTTCAGTTCTACTGTTTTAAAAGACAAGTAATGTATCATAAAATACAACCTAAAATCTCTTTCTACATCTACTCATTTCTCCCCCTCTCAAGAATGGGAGACGTTTTGCAATGGGGTTCAATGGAAGACATGACGCACAAGTTACAAACATCTGGAAAACATACGTACGCAATATATACAAACATGGACGTGGAGCGTATATAAAAATGTGGCATCCTGGTGCTTTGTCATAGTGAAGACAGTTTACTGGAAACAGCCGGATCAGACTGGTACAACTCTTCAGACACATAAAAAAAAATAAAAAAAAGTGTTGGGGAAAGTATGCTTTTAAAAATAGTCATTAACAAACTATTGTTTTTTTAAGACTGCTTAAGTGACAGTACAATATTTATTCCATGAGTTGGAAATCTCAGAACAGTGGGGTAAAAAGCAAGGTTGTGTAATAAACAAGAGCATACAGAAAATCTGTCATCATCCAGATAGCTACAGCCACAGTACACAATGCTGCGTAAAGGGGGAGTATGTTTGTCGAGGGCTACAAGTCACAAAATGTTAGACCTGTCAATGTCAAGATGTGTTTTGTTGTTTTTCAGCCGCTTTAGTCTGCAGAATATCAGATGCTGAGAGCTCAGCAGGTCAAGAAAGTGTTTGACCAAACATCCATGTGACACAATGTCCATTTTTGTCTGACACGAGGATGATGTTAGTCTTTCACTGACATTATGGTAATTTGAAACTGCTGACTCTTAAGTAAAGGTCTTAGTCCACACCACATAAAAAAAGTATTTCTGGTAATGTTTTTTCAGCATTTTGGGTGGTCAAAAACATAATCTTATCACACAGTAACAATAGAGTTTATGTTTAAAACCATTTTTGGAATTTGTCCCTGTAAAAGCTAAGTTATGTTTCATGACTCTTCAGGTTTAGTTGGAAATATTTGACAACTGCATAAAAAAAAATGTATATAAAAATAAATAACAGTCACATATGGGCATGATCAGAAAACCAACAAAGTCAACATAATATCAAAGCAATAGTCTCACAGCCATACAAATGTATAAAGTAAAGTCTTCCCTTTATGCACTAACTAAACAGTGTTAACTAAACACATAAAAATACTGCAGGCTAAATGGTTTACTGCAAGGATTGTCAGCTAATTTTTTTTTCAGTTTTAAATCTTCATATATGTTTAATGAGTACTTTTGGTACTTTATGTATGTGTTCTGGAAATGTTCCAGAAAGGGCTCAAGAAATCAATCGGTTATACTATGATCATATAATCAATAATACGCTCTTATTTCTTATGTTTACTCTCTTCTTTTCTTTTGCCCCTTACCCTCTTGGCAGTTTAAAAATAAAGAATAATGATTAACTATTAGAAGCGGCCTGATATCCATAAAGCTCCTCTTGGCAAAGCAAGTTTGTTCGGCACAACAGAGCAGCCACCACCATCACAAACACCAGCATTCTGCTTGCTATGATGCTGGACAAGTGAATGAGTGAATGAATGAACTACAATGAGGTGTCACTCTTTTCCTCATGCCTTGTGTGGTTAGACAGAATACTGTGTATCCCACGCAGATACATGCTTGCCTGGACTAGCCCAGTGGGACTCACTATGAGTCATTCATCCAGAACATGACAACTAGGAGCAGAGCAGCCTGCTTCAACATTCATCAGTCAGATATGAGAAGCATCACTGGTGACTAACCGGAAATTTGCTACCTTTGCCACACTAGGAGAAAGATAATATACTATACAACCCATCACACCCAGCAATTTGAGGCTGGAGCCTGTATTGGAGCATGAAACCAAGCAGAGTGGGAAATTAGCACAAGCCACTAGATCAATTATAGCAAAATATGAAAGTAGCTGGTAGATTTTAGATAAAATATATTTACCAGTTAGTTGCTGGTTTATAAGACTATTTGTCTTTGCCTTGCAGATGTTCACTATCAAAGAAAATATACTTCCTTGGATCCAAGCAGTTGTGCACCAATGCAGTCTCCATACTTTAGGTTAAAACCAATTTACGTCAATGCATAGTGTCTTAAGCAGAAAGAGGAAAAAAATACAAAAAGTACACAAGTTCAGCCTTATCTAGCTTACATTCAGTTATATCCACCAGCACACTCTCGGGTTTCATCCCCCTCCCCTTTTACAATACAATCCATAAACATTAGATATTCATTTCTGGAGTGCTGGTTAGGTCCATAACTCTCATTTTCGATTTTTCAGTCAATAAATCACGCAAAAAGGATATATATTTGCATTTTTGGCAATGAACAGAGCCGTGCTTGAGCCTGTAATTTCCAGGTGTTTTCTTACTTTGTAAAAGACAGTCGTGGAGAGAAAAGGGGAGAGGGGGGGGGGGGGCTGAATTTAGTTTTCAGTTCAGACAGATTTGTCAGTTCAGCTCGAGGAAAATTTGTGACAGCATGTTTAGACTCCAGCCTGTGTGGCTGATAAATTCAGGCCAGGTCCGGTTTTGATTTAAATGTCAACACTGTAAGCTAAAGCATGAACAGATTTGGGGAACTTGACACCAACTGGACGTCTGAACTTGGCTTTATACAATAAAGTATTGCTGAATATCTCCTACCCCTGTATTAGTGACTTATATGTTATGTAAATACCGTTGCTTCCTGGAAGAAATTTGGTCATGGCTTTTTTTTTTTTTTTTAATGGATTAGCCTATATCACTTTCAGTTTATTTTTCGCATAAAAAGTCAATGTGTTCTAACAAAGGGAAAAAACAACAATAAATATAAACAACTTAAAAAACAATGTCCTCATTACATAATACATTAGAGAAATAGTTCCCAAAATAAATTGATACGGAAATATTTAGGGGGAAAAAACCCGAACAAAATCTGACGTTATGGAGGTTTGTCATTCCCAAACGTATTTTAACGGCTCTTAAATGCATTTTTATCTATGTGTGCTTGTGTGGCAATAAATGAAGGACAAATATGTCGAGGGTGTCGTAGCCTAGTTTACGTGTAAAAGAAAAATACAATTTAAAGCTACTTACTTTTTCACCGATAAACCCAGTCGTCATCCCAACGAGGAAAAACAACCACAAACTCCTCATCTTGGTGACCATAGAAATAAGAAAAAGGCAAGCAAGAAAAAAGAACTACACAAAAAATTATTAGAGAAATAAAAGAGAACTGAATTAATAAAGAGGTAATTGGTCGTTACGTTTCCGTTGGCAATTTTCGGAGACTTTGTTAACTATCACACGACTCGACCACGGCTCCCTAACTCGTTGTGAGAAGTTGGATTGTGGAGTTGTTTAGATTGGCCGTGCGGCGTGGCTTACAATGACGTCAGCACGGAAGAAGGGGGCGTTCAACACGCTTACGCACATTCAACAGATTTTCTAAAAATGCAACAAAAATTATTTGATGAATTAGTATCAGTTTCTTAACCCAATTAAAAACAACAAACAAACAAAAAAAAAACACACAAAAAGGTTAAATAAGAAAACCAGTAGATACTAATAATTAGCTTATTTATTGACATTGTAAGGAAACAAATCCACATATTTATCTTGAATATTAAAAAACCCAACTATTTACAAATGTATAGAGTTCGATCAACATCAATTTTCAATAATAATAAAAAAATGTTTACTAAGTGTACTTCAGATAAGTGACCTACAAATTACAAAATAGATTAATGCTAAGGGTGAGACTAGTGGTACCTAAAGACATGGCGCACCCTAGTGGTGAATGGCAGTCACAGCAACCAAATAAAACTCCAGACGCTTTAAATGTAACGGATGAGCAAAACAGTTATGTACCAACTTTTTGATTTCTTTGTACCAATATACTTTATAACTTGCATTTTTCAAAGTTCTCCACATTATCTAGTAAACTTCATTCGTTTTATTTACATGCAGTTTACTGTAGTGTAATTTTGCTTTCATCAAATTACTCACCTGGCCTTGTACAAAACATGTTTACAACAGGATTAGTAAAAGGCTAATTTTTTTTAGTTATGCCTCCTCAAATGAAGCCAAATTTATTTAAAATCTGTTGCATTTTTTAAGCTGATATATGCAAAGGTTTCCTCAGTGCCATTCATCTTAAATCCCAACCATTTTTGCAAATCGAACTTTATTTATAAAGCACTTTTTTATGCTTTACATAATAAAAACAAATTTAGTATATTAAAAAACACACTCTCAAGTAATAAAGTTCAAGAACACACACCTGATCATACTCTTTATCACACACTCACCCACACAGCGAACATATACCACCCCCACCCCTCGCTGCACAAACATAAACTCTGACTTTATTTTTAAAAGTTTATATTGCTTTAACTGAAACATCAATATAAAAACACAAGTGTAGATAAACATCTGTGTTGATGCTGCTGGGAGGAAACATCTTGGGGATTGGTTCCACACCAGAGTCCCCTCACCAAGGTCCACAGAGGGTGTCACCAAAAGAACCACCCAGATCAAGGCAGGTCAGGGCCCGCACCACCGCCATGGCTGCAGTGCAGGGTCCCCCAAAACCACTTAAAAAGTAGAAAATCCAAACAAACAAAATAAATCAAAACTAAAATAAAACTCTAAATAACTGAACCTTTGATACACATTTTAGTAACAGTTTTCGATTTAAAGCTGAAGTCAAGTTACACTCCAAAGTAATAGTCTTCCTTTATTGCAGTTACATGTCCTCATCGTGCTTTCACCTTTAACATTCATGATACCAACAAGTCCATAATATCTGTGAAGTGATACTATAACTTCCCCTGTGAGAAGACCATCTGTTTTCATTTTCTTTTCTTCTAAGACAGTCCAGAAATATTTTTCAGTTGTCCAACATTTCCTGTGCATTACTGCTTTTAATGATGTGTGATGATAATCACGCCTCCTACCAGGTTATAATCTGATAGTCCAGATTTCCAGAAGATTGTTGCACACTGCAACCACTCTGATTTTAAAAACATAAGGCAACCTCATCCATACATGCTGCATACAAATGTAACATTTAACATTAGACACATTTATAAATTTTTGATTAATTTAAATAATAGAACTTTACTACTGAAAAAATATTCATCATTTGTGAAATGGACAGTCAAACTGCAGAGCAAGATAGTAACCTCCAGTACTACCTCTCACCCACAAAGCTCTAAACCCAGCGATGACAGACTGCAACATTCTGTGCTCACTTGTTTTGTCTGCATGGAAGAAAAACTTAAAATATCCAATAAAGTATGTGAAATCACCCCAACATAGAACTGTAAAGCAACATGATCGGGGATAGAGATGCAAACATAACATGGAGTCTTCAGAAATCTGGGTGCAGTCTCAGCCTTGGTTGTGGATATTTGACGGACACAAAGAGGTGTTGTAGCCTTTTCTAAAGCGTTCAAGAGGGCTGCAGATATGAGACCAGCATCTGAGTCATTGTACAGTGGAAGACGGACTTCATCTGACTCCCGGTTTGATGTTTCTCTTCCAAACCGGAGGGATCTGTATCATAAGCAGAAGAAATCATATTTTAAACAAATTAATCTAGCACTGAGTTCAGTCACTATAAGAGTCATTTAGTGAACAAACTGGTCTGAGTATATGAACATGTGTGGTTGTGTTACCGGTGGGAGAATTGAAGGCTCTAGATGTCGCCCTAAAAATGACAAGAGTCGTCTCCATATCAGCCCACTGCCCAAGAACATGAAGCCTGTTACCAGCCAGAAAGCTCGAGGGTCCTATGAGAAACATGGACAGGTAGACACATACACAGATGTCACAGCAAAAAGATTAATAGCCACATGAAAAAAATAACTTGCAGCAAAATCACCACAACAAAAATAATTCTCATAATTGAAAGCAATTATCAAACTCTAGTTGTAGTATAACTATTTTACAAAAAAATATCTCACATCTTCAAAGGCCGTAGTCAGATTCATTCCAAAGGCCACTCCTATTAGACCGAACAGAGTAAGGGAGAAGGAACCCATCGTAAGCTGCAGATTCAACCGCATCATCACATTACGGTGGCTACAACAACACAGAAATAAATAAGTCACTTTATTCCAAGCCATTGCTAAATATTTTTCCTCTGAATTATTTTTAAATATCAAAGGGAAACAGTAACTGAAGATGACGTATTCACAGAGAACAGTCAGAGTATACCTGTCCAGATTGATAAAGATGACACTCTCTGAGTCATCTATCAGTCCTTTCAGTTCTCTGGCCTTGTTCCCCAGCTCCTCGGCCTGTAGGTTACAATATGAACACTTAACAGTCAAAATGCTAACTTGTAATGAATAGATGGAAATTAACAAAAGCATAAAAAAACCCCACTAATTGGTCCTTTAAATTTCCATCACAAATAAAAACTAAAACAGGTCATATGTCCTGAATGTATCATGGAGCATTCATCTGTTTGACATTTATTTTCATTTTTTAATATTTGTTAACATTAACACTACCTGCATGAAGTAATTCTCCAGCAGAAGTTCCATCTCCTCAGCGTGGTCAATACCCAAACTGCTCTCCTCACTAAAACGCAGGTAGAGATGAAAATGCTGTTAAAGCACCTGCAGAGATCTGAGTGATTAATGCCATCTAAATGTCAGCTTTTAAAATATCCAGAAATAAGCCAATGAAAGTTTAACACATACAGCGAAGCTTTGCTGTTTGAGTGGAGGAATTTTGTTGTCAAAGACATGCCGATAATAATACTAATTTTTTTGACAAATATATTTGCTCCCTGAAAAGCAAAATATTTTTCATATGACTCATAAAACAGCTTTAAACCATACATGAATTTTGTTTCACAAAAAGACAATAATCAATTCAGGGTATCTGTTGTGAAAAGTTAATGTGTGACAACTATATTCTGTCATCGCGTGACAAGGTGACACCTGGAAAAGGCCCCTGACTCTGGATAAGAAAATATATAGTTGAAATTTAAAAAAAAAAAAAAGTTTTTTTTTTCCGTTTTTTTTCTTATGTTTAATATTATATATAGGGACATCACACAGGTGTGAGTCATTAATGAAATTATGCAAATGCAAATGAGAATATGAATGAAATAAACTAATAATCAAACACTTTCTAATTCAGAAAAAGGCCAACAACAGCAGAAGTATTGTTATGCAGTGAAACACAGCTTGTGCTTGTACAAGAAAATATGAATATGACATAAAAAAAGAGGACGTCTGTGAACTGTTCTCAACAGGAACTGAGTAATGTGGAAAGAACACAACCCAAAAGTTAATGTTTTGAAGTAGGTAAGGGAACCTTGACTCTTGACTATTGTGGAAGAGATCTGAAGTGTGCAATTCAAGTAAGCACCAGCAAGCTCTCAATAGAAATGGACTAAAATTATTCTAGCTGATGTGAAGAAATGACCAACAGTTATGTCTGAAGAGGGTCACACCAGATACTAACAGTATCTGGCCTAGTTCTGCTACTTACAGATAAACAGTTGCGTGTAGTGTAATATTTTCACTGTGTGTGCTTCGTCTGTTTCATTGGGTTCATTTGATCTACTTTCAGAATTTGCATTAAATTAAGATGATGAAAATTAAATGATTCAGTCATATTTAGGCAGAAATATAAACTACCAGAGTAAACTCAACACCCAGCTCAATCAGTGTGCATCAGCAGGAGAAATTCAGGCACTAAAACTCAGAGGACATGCCCCAAGGTCTACGTGCTCAACCCACTGATGCTAATGTTTTATGGTGGGCACATCTCTCATAACCTCACCCTGTCCATCAACTTCTAATCTGTTGAGAAAAATGCAAAACAACTTTACTTCCTACAAACACTAAAAACAACAAGCCCTCCATTATTACCCCCTTCTACAGAGGAACTGTAGATAACATCCTCATCTGCTGCATTACTGTGTTCCAGTAACAGTGCTTCACTAGAATACAATACCTTACAACACAGTGGAAGGATCATAGGGGGTCTCCCTCTCCTCCTATGAAATCAAGGTGTCCTACACCAAATTCCCTGCTCATGCACAATATTCAGTCAGAATTCAGTTTTGTTGTTCTGTACACATGTTCCTTGTAATGGATTCTAATGAGTTCACAACTTCCACTTCATTTCTGCAAACCAAAACCTTAATCATTAACTTACCCTGAACTCTGACCTCAGCCAATGAGTACAAAAAAAAAAAAAAAAATTCTGAAGGGGAGGAGAATGCCCCTTTAAAGAGGAAGCAGAGTTTAAGCCCTTGGGGTTTATCAAAGTCTTGTCTTGATGCTATGATGCAACCACTGACTGGCTTTATTGACATTAGGAAACAGCTTTCAGAATTTGTATATGTGAATTTGAGTGAAGGTGTAACATACAAAACCCTTGGGTCCGTCCACTTTGTAAGACAGAGCTCCTCAATGATCTCATCCTCATCCAGGATCTTCAACAAGGAGTCCTTAAAAACTTTAATGTCTGTTTCCAACTCTGATAAACTGTCAGCCACAAAAGAGAGGGAGGCAGACAAAGAACATGTAAATATATAAACGTTTGAGTCTAGCATAGTTTTATATCAGTGGTTCCGAACCTATTTTCCTTGAGGACCCCCTTCATGCAAATACTAAAGAGCCATGGACCCCCTGCCCCACCCTGTGATGAAACCATGCTGGGTTATATGTTTTCATTAGTGAGATTCTTACCATAAATACTGTATTTTTGCTAAGTCCTGTCCTTCGGTGAAGCCATGAACAAATCTTGCTCTGTGGTGTTTCTCAGACAACTTTTATTAATAAAAATGTTAAGAGTAGATAATAAGAATCCACGAATGTAGCTTCACCAGCTCACTGACCTCACTAAATCCCCATAAATGAACGGAAAATGATTAGATGAACAAGTTGTAGATGTTAAAATACTGAATATCGGATTTGGATGATCCCTGTTTATTCACTTTGAGATCTGATTTAGAACCTTAGGGATTTCAGGCAACCAAAACACCAGTTCCATGTGAACAAAATGTCCAGATGGACCCCTTGGGGGTCCCGGACCCTAGGTTGAGAACCACTGTTTTATATGATTATAAACTTTACCTCTTGCTGTTCTGTAACAGGATATGAAGTTTACTTCTATCAGCAGAAAGGATTTTAGGATCCACAAGCGACTCAAGAGTGTCCAGTATAACTGGTTCAACATCATTCAGCCGAGTTTGTAAAGTGTTTATCTGTTGACACAGATACACGAGGACAGATGCACAAGGCATGTCCTAAATACAAGACAGACCAGGCTTAATTATATAGATGTGTTTTTCTGCTCTGATCTGTCTCACCTTGTGCTGCAGGATGGCCTCCAATGCTCTGAACTCAAAGGGCAGAGTGTGTGTTTGTGATGATAGCTGAGATGCAAGGTCCAGTACCAACCACCGTTCCAGTCCCAGACCACGGAAATCCAACACCAAAAGGTACTGCGGGGTCAGGATGGCTTTCAAAGACTGAGAAGAAACAGAGGAAGTACATAAAAATGCTCTGCTCACAACATCTGATGCAGCTTCTCCAAGTATATTCTCACTCCAAATCTTAATGTCTTAAAAGGGTTCTAGGTTTTTTTTCCCTCTACATGACATTTTCAGTTACACTGTCACACGTGTTTTAAAGCTTTTCTTCTCCATAGTTGACTATGATCTGTAAATATTTGCAGTGAGAGACCTGATCAATGAACTAACAGACCCTTCATGTTTTCGGGGTTTATGTTTTGTTTTTTTAAACAAGAGTTAGAGACTTGAAACAGATGCACCAATCGGCATCTCTTATTGCTATGTGGGTCTCCAGCAGCCTTTGGACACAGTCAATATATACCAGTAGCAGATCAGTGTGTTGCAATCTTCAGAAGCATATCTTACAACGCAGATAAAGCATTATAGTCTCTCAATGCTTTGGGTAACGTACCAAAACTGATGTATATTTGTGCTTTGATTTATTCCTGCTTGAGTGTATTTACATATTTGTTATGATTACATTATTTTACTGCAGCTTCTTGCCTTGAATTTGTAATTTCATGCTTTTTTTCTGACTGCAGAATGGCTGTGAAGCTAAAGTCTCTCTACTTGCTGCTGGTTGTGTTGCATCTCAGCCAGGCCAAAGAACACACATGTCTTGAATTTGGAAGAAGTTGTGACTCCTGCATCCAGGCAGGCTCGGAGTGTGCTTGGTGTACCGACCCTGATGCTGACATTCACTGTCATAGCTTGAAAGAGCTGAGGAGACAAGGCTGTAGTAAAGGATATATTTATAACCCTCAAGGCAGCATGGAGGTAGTCAAGAATGATAGTAGGTCAGCATCCTAAATTTCAGCTCCATAACAAAGTATTTATTGTCAGATGAGAAAAAATCCCAAAAGTCTGATGATGATTAAATAATAAGAAAATGGCAGTGTAATCAGTAAAAAGTAATTTTATGTTTACACTGGAATCCCAAAGAATTATGCTTTCATTACATTACATTTTGCACAGGAACAGACCTGTAGATTTTGTTGGGCATAACCTACGTTAAAATCAGTTTAGTAGAAATCGTATATATTGTAACCAGTAAGAACAGGAGAAACCTGCAAACCTGCTAAAATATCTCAGAAAAGCCCAACACAGACATTCATAAAATGAATAATGTGATACTGAAGCAGAAGAATACAGTGTTTAGGTACTGATCAGCTTGCTTGTAACTTCTGAACATGTGCAGCACAGACCCGGCAGATACAAACACACTGTTCCTGCAGCCCCAGGAGGTCTCCCTCCATCTGAGACCAGGAGAAAGCCAGTCATTTTCTCTCACTATGTCCATGCCAACCGACCAGTCTGCAACAGATCTGACTATGGACACCAGCTACGTGCCAGAGGGAGTCAACATCACATTCAGTAGCACGACAAAAGGAAACCCCCTGCTTGTACAGGTCAGAAAAATGATGTATGATGTAGTGTAGCTAACTTGTTGTGAAGAGAATGCATTCTTATATTTACCTTTATAGAATAATAATGACCATGGAAATAATAGCTCCTCTCAAACTGCAGGTTAACGTGGAAGCTACCAAATGTCCCAGTGAAGGAGACGGTTCAAACCAGAACCGGGCTGGGCCGTGGTCTGTTCTAATCACACCCAGAGGATTTTCACTGAGTGTCAAGTTAGAAATAAGTCTCTTGTGTAAGCCAGTTGAACCACACTGTAATCAGCTTGTTTTGAGTTCATACTAACTCACTTTTCTGGTGATGAAAATTATCTATAAAAAACATTACAGCACACAAGTCTTCTTTGTGACAAAACTCATGTTTAACTAATAAAATTGAATTCTCTTCACACAGGTCAGTGTAACTGCTCAGTAGACCGTGAGGAAAACAGCTCTGCCTGCGGTGGCCACGGGGATTTCATTTGTGGACGCTGTGCTTGCCATGTGCCTTATATTGGAAAACACTGTGAGGTAGACTTAGAAATGGAAGAAGATTATAGTGCTTGCAAATCAGGCCCAAATGCCCTGGTGTGCAGCGGCAGGGGTATGTGTGTGAAAGGGTACTGTGAGTGCACAAAGCGGGAAAATAAGAAAGAAGTTTACAGCGGAAGATACTGCGAATGCAGCAACTTTAATTGTCCATACTTTGAAGGAAGGTATGAGACTGTAGGAGAGGAGAATGCAATACTGTCTCAAATTTTTATTTAACTTTTAAATACACAAACTGGCTTCTAAACTCTTACAAATTTAATTCGACAGACCCTGTGGAGGCAGAGGGATGTGTATGTGTGGAATATGCATATGTGATGCAAACTGGGTTGGTGAGGACTGCAGCTGCTCCGTGGACACGGCTTCCTGCATGGCAACAAACCAGCAGCTGTGTAGTGGGAGAGGGGTGTGTGAATGTGGAAGATGTAGATGTGACCACATGTATCGTGGCCCGACCTGTGAGGTCTGCCCCACTTGTACCAACAGATGTGATCAACATGCTGGCTGTCTGCCAGGCATTCGGGAAGGGGCCTAATATGAACACGTGAGATCAGATATTTGTTTACCTCTTGTTAGTATTTTAGTGTCTGAAAAACTGCTGATAATTCTTGATCTTATTGCTCTCTTGTGTGTCATTAGCTGTGACGCAGAGTGTGGCTACATCACCGTAACGATGGCGGACACAACAGATGATCTTCAGGGAGAAACGGAGTACCTCTGCAAAATGCAGACCTACGGCATCTGCTACTCCTACACCATTCCCGAACTGTCTTCAGGAAAAACCCCATTTGTGTCTCGGGTTAAAAAATGCTAATTAGTCGTCTCTCTGTGTTTTGTGTTTTGTTTATACATTGAGTTAAACAAGTTTCAACTCACTGGATATTTAACGATGTATTCTGATAATCATAATCTAAAAAGAAAAAATCTATCTATAACCTTAAAAACAATGTGAAACATTCCTAAAGCTAGTAGATGCATACATTTCTCCTGTCTTCATTTACTGCAGCAGGACTTTCACACCGACACCATCTGGTTAAAAAAACTGTACCGGAGATAGAGTGTTTATACAGAAATTGTGACCATGAATAAAACTATTTGCAAGCTTTATAAACAGCTTACACTAACAACTACACTATATTGCCAAAATTATTGTCTCACCTGCCTTGACTCTCACATGAACTTAATAGACATCTTGTTCCTAATCAAATGAGTTTAATATGACATTGGCCCACCCTTTGGAGCTGTAACAGCTTCAACTCTTCTGGGAAGACACAAGATTTAGGAAAGTGTTTATAGGAATTTTTGACCATTCCTCCAGGAGGGCATTAGTGAGGTCAGACTCTGATGTTGAATGTGAAGGCCTGGCTCTAATTCATCCTTAAGGTGTTCTATCGGGCTGAGGTCAGGACTCTGTGCAGGTCACTCAAGTTCATCCACACCAAACGCGCACATACATGTCTTTATGGACATAGCTTTGTGCGCTGGTGCAAAGTCATGTTGGAACAGGAAAGGGCCATTCCCATACTGTTCCTACAAAGTTGGGAGCTTGGATTTGTCCAAAATCTCTTGGTATCCTAAAGCATTCAGAGTTCCTTTTACTGGAACTAAGGGGCCAAGCCCAGCTGCTGACAAACAATCCCAAACCATGATCCCCCCTCCACCAAACTTTACACTTGGCACAATGCAGTCAGACAAGCGCCGTTCCCCTTCGCAATGTTCTTGAGCTGATCTGAAGGCTACATGAAGTTTGGAGGTCTGTAGCAATCGACTATGCAGATAGTTGCCGACCTCAGCGCACTATGCACCTCAACATCCGTCGATCCCAGAGTCATTTTATGGGGCCTACCACTTCGTGGCTGAGTTGCAGTCGTTCCTAATCGTTTCCACTTTGTTACGATACCACCGACAGTTGACTGTGGAATATTTAGGAGTGAGGAAATTTCACACTGGACTTGTTGCACGAGTGGCATCCTATCAAAGTACCATGCTGTAATTCACTGAGCTCCTGACAGCCACCAATTCCTTCACAAATGTTTGTATGAACAGTCTGCCGGCCTCGATGGCAGTGATTGGAACACCTGATATTTATTATTTAAATGGGTGAGCAAAAACTTTTGGCAATATAGTGTATGATTCCAGGCCAGGAGCTACATTAAAGAGGACCCTGATTCGATTCAGGGATGTCAAAAGGAGAGAAAGCGAACGTACTGCCATTCGTATGATAATGCAGTTGTTCCTGGTAGTCAGGCTGGTGCTGTGCTGAAAGCGAAGGTCTCTGGCCTGAAGACAAAGCTCCTGGCAAAGCTCTGTCTTCTTCTTTTCTGTAAAGAAAAAAAGAAATTAGAAGAGCCACAGTATAGTGTAATAAAGACACTGCAGCATGTCAGATATTTCCTCTACACAAGCTGGTATAAAATGATGTATGAATATTACGACAAGTTATTTCATATTAGCCACACTTAATAAACAACATTTTGACCTTGACTCCAATGTTTCCATGTATTTAATTTGATCAAATGAGTAAGAGAGCATACTTATAAAATATTAATACTAATTTAAGGTCTACTGTTTCACATTGGAGCCACACAAAAACCAGAGGTTGCAACATAATTGCTGTTTTCTTACAGAAAGAAAACAAAGTTTTCCTCTTAAACCATAAGGAAATGGACAGAAGCTGCACATATGAGCATAAGTGTACTCCCTGTTCAGATCTTCCTGGTAAAGATTGTAAAGTTTACTTTGAAGATGTATTAAACATGACAAGGAGACGAGAGTAAAAAAGTCATAATTCTCAATCGCAAGCTTGACTTTCTCATCACATCAAAGGCGAAGGAAAAGTCATGCACCGAAGAGATCCATTTTTTTAAACACTTACCAAATGATGTCACATTTCCTTCCTGATCAAACTTCATCTGGCAGAAACCCCAAAATATAAAACAGATAATTGATTTGTAGCAAACAGTCTTAACACCCCAACAACAGTTTCGATATAAAACACTTCATTTGTAAAAGCTTAAAATCTGGATTAAACAAAACAGTCTTCATCAGTTTCTCAAAAAGCAGCCTTATGCTGACAGTACGTGTATGTAAAAAGCAGCATCAGAGAAATAAGTAGAACTCAGTGACCCCTGAAACTGTTGATCATCTCACCACCACAAAAGTTGGAGAAATGCTGGAAATGGGGGCGTCGTTGACTCTTCTGCGGATAAATGACACTGTTGAAAGAAACAACCGGGTTTCACATGTAAAGCACATCAAGGAAAAAAACAAACAAACAAAACCCCTAATTTAACAAATAAAACGCATTTATTGCACTTGATTCTATTCATTTACCGTGGAAACAAAAAGTATGTAAACCTTTGTTTTCATATGACCTTATTGTAAAGCACTACCAGCAATTAAACATTACTAGTAAATGTTGATCAGTCCCGTACATCAGCTTGGATTTATTTCTGCTCACTGCTCTGCATAGATCATCTTCCACTGCAGGATGTCAGTGGGTTTCCTCACATGAATGGTTTCTTTTTGGTTATTTTACAACATCTCTACTTGATTTGAGTCAGGACCAAGTTTCTTTCCTACTCAGTGACGTGCAGCAAGGTTCATGGCTGGTGAGGCACTGACTCCTCTGGCTGACTCAACTGAAAAGACCATCTTATTTTAATAATTATCCAACAGCATGCAACTACTGCTAATGCTTCATATCCCATCAGCATTTCTCTTTCAATTACACTCACACACCATGTTGGTGTGTGAGTGTGCCCCCTTGAGGTGAGGCAGAGTACTGCCTGTCTCACCTGCTGAGTATTTTCTGCACTTGATTGTACGATAAACAGGAATTATTCTCTCACAAATACATTAAAGACATTACACAGACTGTAGAGAGTAAAGATGTATTACATATATTTTTGTTAAGTTCATATTGGCGACATGCTGGGGAACAGAAACGGGCACGCGTCATGCAACCTAGTTTTTAGGCAGTCAGAGGTGAGGCGCATCTCGCCTCTCCCGGGGTTTCTGCCCAGTATTTCATCGGGAAATACTCAAATTCTGTGATTTTTACTTAGTTAAATGTCAAAAATGTGTAAAGTCATACTGAAAATGCATTTTAACACAAATCAGTAGAAAATATTATTTCTTATCAATATTTCAATCATTGTTACCCTGGTAATGAAATCATCCTGGTCTACATGTAGTAAAATGGATCTAGACCATGACACAAACACAAACATGTTTCACAGATTGAAAAAGGCTTTTATACTGAAGAGCAGTGTTTTCCTCTGACCAAACACAACCTTTCAAACCAGAAGTTAAAATCTTTTTTAGCTTATTTTTTTTTTTGTCTTAGTTGACCAAAAACAAATTAACAAACAAACAAACAACTTCCAACAGTCTCCTGGCTTGTTTAAATGATCTTCAGCGAACTCCAAACACACATGGATGTTCTTTTTGAAGAGCAGTGGGTTTCACTTTAAACCCACATACACAGTGTTTTGATGGTAGACTCGTGGGACATCTACTCACACTTAATCAAAATTTTGGTCAATTTTGACCTTTAAATTATCTAATAATCTTATTAATGTAGAAACACAGACATTCTAAAAGATTTAATTTGTCAGTAAGGTTGATCATTAAAAAGATATATATTCTCACACTGGGTTTTAAAACTACTGCTGATCATTACTATTCTACACCATGAAAGGACATAAATAATCATGTTTAAATACAACAGAGATGTGACTACAACATGTTCTTACCAGGACAATGAAAAATTAAACATAAATAAAAAATGTATAAAAAGTAATCTTGACAGTACTGGCTAGAGGGTAAACTATGTCATGAACATCGACATTTGCCTGTCTGCACTGACCATGTTTGAACAATAATCTGTTGTTGTTGTTCTAAGCTAATTTTCTATTGGTCTTACCAGGCCAGGCTACACCTCCTTTCAGCAGGTTTTCCTTTCTCATCCCGACAGACTGGGGTCTTCTGGACAGACATCTTGACACAGGTAGGGTTTGACTGCAGTGTGCATCACTGTAGCTCCTGCTAAACAACCCAACTTTACTACTTCCAACTGGCACAGTGTGTTTCAGGGGGTACACGGCTGTACGTGCACTACAAAGAGTGAGGGTTTGAGTCCCATCAAGTCTTGAAGGAAAAGGACATAGAGAACTGAAAAGGCGCTTGGAATGAAACTTTCCAAAAAACTGAATCCTGAAGGAGTTCATGCAACCAGCCAGCAGCAGCCTGTGCAGTTTAACCTCCACGCCACCAAAACACACAGCCTTCACACAGACTGCCATCCTGCTTTTGGGGAAGCTTAGGTTTTCTACAGTGGAGAGGTCATGAAAATTAGGCAGCAGGGAATGAAGAAAGATTAAATAAAGGAAAACTTCCGCTTCTAGACACAAAAAACAAGAGCACGTGTGGTAAATGCTTCAGTCATCTCACCAGTGGTCCGATGCTTGACTGAGTTCAGACGGAGGGGGGGACAAAAAAACAACACGGGTAAAAGTCCTAACGACAACTTATCATCAAATGTTGGCTGAAGTAAACTCATACGATGGTTCTCTAACATATAATCACAGTTTATTAACAGTCCTCCGTACTTCTGTTGTGCTAATTGGCTCAGCTGCTTGTATAATGCACGTTTTACTCTTCGTAATAATAAAATTTTGTCGTGACATTTAACGACAAACAAAAAACATAATCCAGTTACCTGCTGCTAACTAACCACTGTCCTGAATCAACACATAAAGCTTTGTTTTAGTCCGGAAATAAAGCTTTTCCAGATTAGCTAAATAGTTGGTAGCAGCAAACAAGAGGACAGAGAGCACTGTACTGGACCACAATGCACCGCGGTGGCAAAGATCGTCTCTATAGAAACCCCCCACTCTAACTGTAAATGCAAGATTTGGGGTGAAAAAACAAAGACTGCACGGGCTAAATACAAGTTTTATTCAATAGATTCTGAAATTTTAATGAAAGTTGATTACGATTCATAAGAGAAAGTTTGAGATATTTCTTAATGAACGAGTTTACTTAAAAAATGTAAGCTTGAAATATGTTTTCAAAGCTAACATGGTCGTGTGGGTGCAGAGGTTTTTCTCAGCATCAGCATCCCGCTGCTAGCTGGATACAGAAAACCGGAAGGATGCTGCGCCACGGAGGAAGCGTGGGGATTATATTTTTTGACGCTGTGTTCACTTATATTCTGTTACGATTTTAAATCTTAGCCCTTTTCTTAATTTTGTTTTTATCTTAGGTCGCCATGTTTCCATCTTGTTACTCTAAGCCCGCGGACAGCGGAGGTAAGAAGAGCTCGGTCGCTAAGGTGCTGCTCGGGGTGTTTGTGGTGTATATGCTCCACACCGCCTGGCTGCTGTACGGCTTTGTCAACACCAAACCCTGCGACGGAGGCACAGGAGAGCTCTGCATCTACTCGTACTTGACAGGCAGACCAAGATTGCAGGTTTGCACACTTTTTTCACTCCTAGGCAAAAAGGAGGTAACAAAACTCTGAGCCAGCTATTTATATGCCCATTTAGCCAAAGATTAATGCAGAATACTGCCTGCTTCATTGAGTCATTAGCATGATATTTTGCAGCATAAAGCTCAGTAAAGCATGGTTCAGGACAACATTAAAAAGAGGGGCTTGTCTGTTATAGAATAGAGAGAATATAGTTTATATAGAATAATGATTAACATTAAGGAGAAAAATCATATGTGGGAAATTTTAAATCAGAATTCCATAAAGCTTCATTTGGCAAAGCAAATTTGTTCAGCACAACACAGCAGCCAGACCATCATTTTGCTTGCTATAATGACAGGACAAGGTAAAAAAAAATAAATAAAGAAAATAAAATGAGGATTCAGAACATTGTCAAATATTCATCCATGAATGAATTATTAATCCACGGATTAATTATTTTGAAGATAATATTGTCTGTGGAACACCTGAAAATATGCTTTGAAAAAACTGCACTTGAATCTGTTAATCATCCAAAAGATGTCTGTGAGTGGTTTAGTTATAAAAACACATCCACATTTTTAAATATAAGCTTATTCTTCCGTTTTCTTCATTTTCCTTTCCTGCACATGATCACATTTTAATGCAATTATAATTATATAAATTTATAAAAATAAATTTTAATGTACTTAATATGCAATTTATTTGTATTTAAAAAAATTTTTTTTATGTTAGGTTGCACGTTGTAGCATTTTGGTCAACCTAGTTGTTTTTTAAGTGTTTTATAAATAAATAAATTGCAGTTACAGTTGGAGTATAAATTTTCTAATGCTTCCTGTTTTCTTGTCTCTTGCATTACAGCTGAGTGTTTTTACCTGCCTCATGCCAGACAACAGTCAACTCAAACTTGCAGTAAAAGTAGATCCTTTTGAACCTCACCTTACATTTGAAAGGTGGGCTTAACATATTTCAATCAAACAAATCTTACCACCAGACCACAGAATAACAGTGACATTTGAGACAAAAATGTCATTTTTTAATCTCCCACTTGTCTTTACTTCCACAGTCAGGTGAATATCTCCCTGCCAGAGGAGACTCAGGCTAATGGTACCTTGTATGCAGTTGTTTATGTTCACAAAGCTGGTATTTCACCATTGGAGGATAGAAAAGAAGTCCACTATGCAGCACAGCTCACCACCTACATCACTCCTCCCAACACAGGAGACCAGAGGGACACACAGAAGGTAGCACTGAAGTCATTATCTGCAAGCCTGCATCATATTTCACTTTTACAGTTGATTTAAAGACGTAGCTACTGATTATAGATCATTTTTGTGGCCCCATCAGCAACCTAGAGCTGAGACTCCTGTATCACATTGGCGACCGCACTTGTCAATAACTCTGATGTCAGAGGATTTCAGCTTCAGCAAGGCGGGGCTTCCCAGTGACGTGCGTCGCTACATGAGAGTGTAAGTCACGTTAAGCGTTAAAGGCCAACGACAGATGAGCAGCCAAAGAGCTGCTGACCTCTGCTTTACTGCAGCTGTGCATGCATTTTATACCACTACCAAAAGACCAGGGAAAAATCTCTTCTTTGGCAGTTTTTGCTGAAAATTTTCATTCAAAACGATAATTAAAAACTCTTTAAAATAGGTGAAAAAAAGGGAAATATAATTTTAGATGAAAATTAAATTAAACCACTTGGATTTTGCAAATGGAAGGTACTGCTGAGTGTGTATATTTGCTTACCTCTAGAGCTGCAGGATCTGTTTGAAGGGAACCTCCTGTGCATCTCTCTTTGCAGCTCTCAGGAGGGCCGACAGATGATCTACCTCCCTCTGCTGCTGATCAATGAGCTCAGCTTCAGAGTCAGAGACCTCGTGGTAGGAAAGATTCCCACACAAACTTTAACACACTCCTTCAGTTTCCAGATTAAGAATCAAATCAAGGTGATTGTACATCATCCATCCCCTCATCGGCAGGAGATCAGCAGCAGAACTGTGCAGCTTCCTCTGACTGTGTCTTATGAGGGGATCTCATTAAGAAGATTCAGATTTTGGGTCCACCTACATGACGTAGTTTATTCCCTGCGGCAATTTGGTGAGCTAATAACACGTTATTATCTAAAAGTTTAAATGAGCTGTGGTCTTAATTTCATGCAACAGTTACACATTTCACCTGTATTCTTTCTTGTGTCTGTGATTATAAAGGCTTCACTGAGGAAAATATAGATGAGATTAAAGAAACCTTGGTTGGCTCCAATCTGTACCTGTTAGTGCTGACTGCACTCATCACGGCTCTACAAGTAAGAAACTACAACACCACACAGAGTACCAGACTGTACTTATATAAATGGACTGTTTTTAGTTTAGTTTTTTTGTTAATTTTATTACTATTCTGACATGGATTTTAATGTACAATGACATGTAAAATATACAGACATTCTTTGCTTTCATACAGCTCATCTGTGAATTTCTGGCCTTAAAAAATGACATTAGTTCATGGAGGAAAAAGAAGACCATGGCGGGAATGTCAAGGAAGTCAGGTAATAGCTAAAAGTGGCTAAAAAGGGTTTATGAGAGACCTGAAGAACCATTCTGTCTCCTCCTCTCTGTTTCCAGTTCTGTGGCGTTGTCTCAGCACTTTGCTGATTTTCCTTTATCTGCTGGAGGAGACCAGCCTGCTAGTGCTCCTTCCTGTTGGACTGGGAGCATGTGTGGAGGTAACTCGCTGTAACTGCCCCCTTTAAACAACTAAGAGTCAAAAAGACCAAGAAGGTCAGTTTGAACCCAGTAATTTTCATCCCCACCAGGTGTGGAAGGTCTTTAAAGTGTTTAAGATCCAAATGAACAAGAAGATTCATGTGAGTATGCAGCGTTTGCTCAACAATGTTCTCATTTGCTGTAATTTGCTGATTTAATGTGTTGAGGCTGTACATAAGAGCTGCTAAGTTAAACTTTAAACTGGCATGGATTCCTATCTTACAAGCAGATTAACAAGATGGATGAAGAAGAGCGAAAAACAGTAGAATATGATACTCAGGTATCCAAGTTTTTCTTCTTCATTAGAACTCTGAGTTTATTCTCCTCCTCAGGCTACAGTTAATTGATATACTTTGTGATCCCCCTTCCAGGCATCCAGATACTTGTCCTACTTGGTGTTTCCTCTGTGTATCAGTGGAGCCATTTTCTCACTAGCCTACTTACGCCAAAAGAGGTGAGCTGAAAAGTAGATTTAACTTGCTTCTTTGCCTTCATTCATCCCTCATTTTCTATACCACTTTTTTCACTTCAGGATCGCAGGGAAGCTGGAGTCTATCCTAGCAATTAGCAGCCGAGAGGCAGGGTTCACCCTGGGCAGGTAGCCAGGCTATGACACACTCACTCCTAGGGAGAGTTTATGGTGGCCAGTTAACCTAACATGCATGTCTTTGGACCAAGCGGCAAATGTGAAGCCAATGTGGAAGTGCAAAAAAATTGCAGTTCACCCCTCATCCGCTAGGGGCTGGCTCCAAAACAGAGCAAATCCTCCCCCCCATCTCAGCTCCGCCACTTTGCCCATTTTTGTATGTTCCGGGAGCAATGGCAGACGTGACGCTGCCAAGATGGCGATAGTAGGAACCGCCCAACTAGCTTCACTTTTGCTCTTCAGAAACCTACGGGTAACGTCACGGAGGCTCTGTCCATCTTTTATTTACAGTCTATGGTTTGGAGTGTGGGAGGAAGCCGGAGTACCTGGAGCAAACCCACTCATACATGAATAGAACATGCAAACTCCACACAGAAAGGCCACTGTTCGACACACTTCTGTTGCCTGTAGATATACTGAAATGTTGTGGACAGTCATATTAAATGTTAACTCGTTTTAATTTCACAAGAAACCTTTACAAGTATTCAAGAACAGTTTACATGTGCATTGTGTAAATCATACTGACATGCAATTGTGTTATGCTGACAGTTACTACTCCTGGCTGATCAACAGTCTGGTCACTGGTAAGTTTTCTCACATTCATTTTTATGTCAACATCAAGCTTCCATATAAAGCACAAACAATGCAAACACCCCAGATTCCCTCTCATTCCCTCAGGAGTGTACGCGTTTGGTTTCCTGTCTATGTCTCCGCAGATCTTCATTAACCACAAGGTCTGATAAATCAGAGACAGTAAAAGTCACTCTCAGTGAATTTTATTTATTATAAATATTTATAACTGAGCTTAGGTGTTTAAATATTTTAGATATTGTTACATGTTTTTTAACAGCTTTCCCTCATCTTTCATTATCATGTCTTGCTGTGGGACAGTTGAAGTCTGTGAGCCACCTGCAGGGAACAGTGTTGATGTACAGAGTGAGTATCTATCCATCTCATTTACAAACACTAATGTGCTTCTGTATCTGAGAACAGATCACAGCTGTGTTGAAACCTTTTTATCAAAAAGAACTAACATGTAGATTTAACCACAGTTAGATTTTTTTTAAGCTATATTCCATCAACTTCTTTCCACAGGGAGTGAACACACTGATTTCAGATCTTTGCTCCTGCGCTTCCATTTTCTCCACCTCTGTATCCTTCTCCTCCTCTCACCAACTGTCCTGCTTCAGAGACGAGCTACTCTTCTTTCTGTACCTCTACCAGAGAAGGTACCACAACCCACGCAGTTTGCACAAACACACACGGCAAGCTCTAATGTTATGTCAGTGTCGAGGCATATCGCAGGTCCTGAAATGAGACGAGAAAGTCAAACAAGAAAAACAAACAACAAAAATCTTTTGAATACGAGTTACCACCCAGACATCAAGTAGAATTCTTGTTACATTATAGAATATAGTTATAATATAGTTATATAGAAATATATCTACAACACATACTGGATACAATGAATGAGAGTTATATTTCTCTTATTCTATTTGGATAATACAACCTGCTGAAATATTTTTTATCTGTGTTTAAAGCTCTTGACATAATAGTAATACCATCCTGCTTTTATGTCTTATTTTCACCAGACTTTATGTTTCCAAACCCAGAAGACGAGAGACTGTTACCAAGAAAGTGAAGACTCACTGAGAAGATAAATGAATGCACAAAAAGTGGCTAACCTTGAAAAACAAATTGGAACCAATCAACCTTGAATATGTTAAACAGAAACACAGCCAGACAGGACACCTGCAGTATATTCTGACTGATCTGAGACCAGCTGTTCTGCTGCAGACTTTATAATCATGGAGCTACTGCTGATTTTGACTTGGATTTGTTGGGTTTTACTTTTGCTTCTGCAGAGAGTGAACTTGTTTATTAATCTATCCTGGTTTACTTTTAACAGCCGCATCTGCAGCCTCAAATCATCAACTTGAGTCTGCTTTTTCTGCTTATGTAAAGGAGCTAAAATGTTTGCTGTAAAGGATCAATTCCATAACTTAGTGCAGCTAGATAAGCATTACCCTGCACATTGTGCTGACTTTTTAATAAGGTATCACAAGTAAATGATTTTTCTCTTTTAAAACTGACTTTAATACGCTACAGATTTTTCTTTTCCATAACTGTTTGCAGAGCTTGAATACATGTACAGAAAATCTTGCACACTTGTTCCGGCATTTCAGCAACTGATGTTTTACTGATGCACAGTTACATTAAAGGGTAAATATTCTGGATTTGTTCCTTTTTTGTTTTGTTTTACACACAATTTCGCATAGATGCAGTGCAACACATGGAATTACCAGAAAGTAAAAGAAGGTCCTGTTGTTTGGACAGAAGTGAAGGTACTTCTTCAATTGGGCTCTTGCAGGTGAAACGTCAGACTTTGCTTGAGGGGTGGAGCCGATCATTTAATTTAATCTTTGCTGTTGTATTTTATTTAGTGGGAAATTTCTACTGTAGCTGGGCTGCAAACCAGTGCTATGATACTGACTTGGCAGGGTTACCATAAAAGATATGCAAAGTTAACAGATGCAAAAGGCAAGGGCTGTTACGGCTGGCATGCTGAAGTACAGAAAATGTAAAAGAACTGTCTTCAAATTTCATGAAATACGATTGCAGAGGAACAAATGAATCATCTGTCGTGTCTCTTTAGGATATACTTTGTGGTTCAGTTTAATTTATAAAAGATAAACAGTATATTAGCTCAATTTAAAACCCATTTGTGACATTTCACACAGCAAACATACACATTACACTGCATGGGAAACACTGTAAATGGATCCATTTTAATTGTTTCTCCTTCTCGACTGAACTGCTTCAACTAAAATGTCAAACTTTAATCATTTTCAAAATTTTGATAAATGGGCCTCAAGGGGTGTGTAAATGTGTAAAATCTGCTGCCAGACACTTGGAATGATGTATGCTCGTGTCTGTGCAACAACGACCCTGTCTGACTTGATTCTTGGTGTCTTTACACTTTAGTAAAAATATAAACATAACTGAATGTCTTCACTGTGTTTTTTTCAGGTTTTTCTTTAGGATATAAGTATTAATTGAAAGCTTACCCTTAAAGAGTGTGTGTTTATATGTGTGTTAGTATTAGGTGTATAAATGCTGGGTGTGGGCATTCCTCAAACACAAGTTGACACAGATATGAGATATTGTGGCATTGCACCATTAATCTTTAAAAAAATCTATTATTTGCTTTGTATCCATGACAGATTAGAAGTTAATTTGAGAATTAAAATAAGCTTAATTCTGATCTCATTTTCTCAAACTTACTAAGCGCTTGGATTTACGATTTAAATACTAGACTGCATTCTTTATATTTATACATTGTTAAACTTGCTCAGGTGGTGAAGAGTCTAACACCTGTTAAGAAGACGCTGATTGGCTTTATGTTCCTCTTCCCTCCAGGTATGCGAGTTAATCTTAGAATCATCCTCTAGATTTCAATTAATAAGCTTAATAATTGTGTTGTGACACAAGTATAGGCCTGATTTAAAAACTCCAATATTTTTTTTAAATTTGTTTCCATAACTGGTAAAAATTAATAATAAAGTAAAGAATTAAAACCTTTACTCTGTTGCTTTATATGTGTACATATAGTATAAAGGTTTTTAAATTGATAATGGACATTATTTCACTGCAATATCTAGCTGTTAGGTCCCTCAAGAAAAATCCCATTACATATCATCTTGGAGAAAAAAAAAAGAAGATTTTATGTGGGATTTGAAGATTTCAATTTGGAGACAATGCGCATCTAAATAATTTGAAATAAATCAACAAACTTCCTTCACACGTGCATTTAAATATTTGTGTAAAAATAGACTTAACAGGAACACGAAAGCATTCTCTCGCTTGTTTACCTGAAAAGTATCAGAGATCAAAGTACTGGAATGAACAAGAAATCTCTATTCTTCATTTTCTCCTTTTGCTTCAAATTCTTGTCCAAGTTTGGTGTAAATCAGCTGCATTTTTGTGCAATTATGCTATCAGACCAGAAAGGCAACTTAAAAATTTTTTAAATCTCTGACAAGTCAGTACCAGTTTATGTAATATCTAAAACTGAGACAGTTGTGACGATGACAGAAGTGACCTAAAAGATTTGCTAATCAAGGGTCTTTCTTGTTAGATGTAGAAAAGATGTATGGTAATTAGCCATATACATTACAAATAACTTTATGCAACTTAAAATACTAATTAACAATCAGTCATATTAATCTTGTTTTCTGATGGTCTTGCTACAGATGCAACTGAACCTTGCTCGGGATTTCATTGCATGCAGTTTTTCACTTGATCTTTAATCCGACTCGGGATTGTGTTTCTGTGCAGTGCTGTCGCTTTGCAGTTCCACGACCACAAACGAAGAATGCAACCAGAGCACACAGGAGTGTCAGCAACCACTCGACACGTGAATGACCACCGTCGACAGCTGCATGTTTTTTAGGATCCAAATTATTTTCTGGTATCAAATCTAACCTGGACTGTTAAAGAAAACTGAAAAGCACTTATTTGCTCCATACAGCCTCTAAAAATGAAGAAAAATAAACATGTTACGCAGGTTTCATGAAAGCCACAGTGGTGCAGAGTTCCAGCAGCTTCGACTGATTCTATTGACTCTGAAGGAAATGGAAACACCGTGGACTGATGCAGAGGCAGCAGCTTCACACACACACACACACACCCACACACACACACACACACACACACACACACACACACACACACACACACACACACACACACACACACACACACACACATTGCTTAGTCTAACTGTTGGCCATTAACTATCACAGAGATTCAGACACACCTGCTCTGCTGTAGAAACCTTTAAAAGCATTGTCTCTGTACTACTGTGGCGTTATGTAATATATATCCTCATGTAAATACTTAATGCAGTTATATATGCCTATATTTGAAATACTGAAAGGAATTTGAATTTGTAATATAAAATAATCGTGTATTTTATTATCTGGATGGGAAACAGAGAAGCACACAAACATGGAATAAAAACTAAATCATAACATTTCATCATAATTTTATTTTATTGTTTTTTTCATCCTATTTGACAAGATGGCTGATTGAGCGAAGACAAAATAAAATAAAAACCAGTGTTTACTAGTACGAGTTCTGTACAATTTACCAGTGATACACACCAGTATAGCTTACAATATACCAACATGACCATTTACGCAACAACATTGACATAAAATAGATTGTTTTTTTACGTGTGTATATTCTTAATTTTTATTTTTTTTTACATTTTAATCCTGATAACACCCAGACATCTGATAGTTTTGTTGCTGGTTAAACATGGAAATCACATCTGGGTAAAATAGAATTAAAAAGTTAGGATGTGGGGTTTTTTGGTGCTGTGCAAATATGCTCTTCTCCATACCACTATGTCATGCTATACCAGTACAGTCACCAGTATGTTTCATATTAGTAGTATGTCATACTCGATGTGGGATCATTATTAACAAAGAAGTGTGATTTGCTGTACTTTCAGATTAGTGTTATTGTTTTTGTTTGTTTTTTTATGTGTCTGTTTTTTGTTTGTTGTTCCAGTCGCGGGTTCCACATTTAATGTGTGTTTGTTTGCCTGGAGACTTTTGTTAGGAGGGACATATTTAAAGTGTCTCATTTGACAGAGACACAGACTGACAAAGGTTCCAGGTGTGAGGTGTATTTGTGTCTCTAGGAAATACAGCTTTGTGAAACTGCTGGGTCATTAGACCTGTAAAACTGTGATACTCGACCTCTATGCGGTCTTCTTCTATTTTTTCCCCCCATTTCTGCACATAGTCTTTGCTGGGACTGAGTATCTGCTTGTATTTCAAGTTGCAAACAGTTTTAAGTGGAAGAAGATCGTGACTGCTAAAACACAAAAAACACGGAGCCAGCCAGTAAAGATGGGAAGTAGGAGGTTTTCTGCCTGTAGTGTTTACCCAGACAGATTTGAATTCTTCACATTTGGAGTATTTAAAACCTGCTCAGAGAGGAGCTTAGGAAGACCGCAGGAAGAAACGATCAAGAAAAAGTGAGTGAAACAGAGAAGAAAGAAGAGGATAATGTTCTCTTTCTCCAAGCAGTAGAGTGGTGCTAGACTGTCCTGAAGTTTTAATCTGCTATTTCCGTTCCTCCCTCCGTCTCCTCTGTAATTTGAGTTTATAAATAAAAGCTAGTGAGACGGAGGGAACACAGGAGCAGATGGAGGAGGGACAAAGCAGGAGACATAAAGGGTGGAAGGCTCCTTTTCCAGACCCAAACCAAGCCTGTCTTTACTGAGCGCTGTCGTGTCGAAGTGTCCACTCACAGCATCACACGTGACCAAAACAGAATAGAAAACATCTAGTCTGATCCAACTGCGGAGAGTTCTCAACCACAGTTGAAAACATATGATCAATGTCGACGAGCACACCAGCATGCCTGCTGGCAGAAGTCCACTCCCACTGTGAAGTTTTATAAAGATATGTTTCAGATCTATCCATTGACTCCACAGAGATATCCGATGCCAGCAGCACAAGTTCAAACAGCTCCCATGTCAGATACTATCAGAAGTTTTTACGCCTGTTAATTCTCCAGATCCAGAATAAAAAAAAAAAACTATTCCTGTCATCCCCTCTGTTGTATCTCCTCTCATCACTGTAGTCCAGTCCAAAGAGAGAAAAGCTGCCAAGTCTCTGATTTAGGAAGCGTTTTTGCTCTGTTCTTGTTTTGGGAAAGTCACAGTGGTTGAGAATTTAATCTCAGGCTAACAAAGGATTGAACATATAATGATTTTCCTGGGGTGTGATCACAACAGAGGAGTCAGTGTTCTCCCCATCAGTGTAAAGCAGTTGTATCCATCAACTTTCACATATAAGGACTGATGTCACTAATCCAGGAGTCTGCAGTTCTTCACAAACAGATACCATAGAGGTGCTGAGGCTCCTGTTGGTAAGCTCAGCTGGCGTGGGGCTAGTGTGGGCGGGAGTGGGCCATCATCTTCAGACGGGATTGATCAATGACATCCAGAAGGTTCTTAGCATCAACAGCAAGAGCGTGAGCCGCCGTCAACATCTGCTTCTTGTAGTCCTGCTGGAGACTAAAGGGCACAGATATAGACATTTATCATGGAGCAGATTTTCATTGGTGGATAGAGGAGTACTGATATACTGATCGTGGTGTGTGTGTGTAGAAACAAGGTGGCTTTGAAAAAAAGCTTTAGAGACTAAATTTAACCATGTACATTACTGTTTTTTCATTTCTGAACTGTCTGTTAAGATCCAAACTAAATATTCTCCCATATTGAAACAATAATAAACATGCTCTGACTGCGTGCATCAAACTAACAAATAAAAAAAGACTACTCTAAGCCACAAAAAGCCGACAAGCAAAGCTATTCTTTGTATTCATTCTTAGGTCATCGATACCTACCTGGTCATCACATATTGTTGGGCTAACTTCATCTTCCCAATCAGCTCTGCCAAGTCTGAGTTCAACAACTTTTGTGCCATCTCGATCTGATGAGGAAAGCAGAGAAAAACACATCAAATTGATTGGAAACCTGAAAATGTAAACAGTCCCACACAATAAGTGTGTTAGAACGTGTTTTTCTACC
Organism: Rhadinocentrus ornatus; assembly: GCA_037177495.1. NCBI lineage: Eukaryota > Metazoa > Chordata > Actinopteri > Atheriniformes > Melanotaeniidae > Rhadinocentrus > Rhadinocentrus ornatus. Next base: position 20,092,140 of record JBAMHW010000006.1, read on the forward strand.
TCTCTATGTGTACTGGCTGGAAGTTGAGGTAGTGTCTCATCTACTGTGGCCAATAGCGTCCTTAGTGCCAGACCCACATCCTAAACAATAGAAACATCCATGTGATTGTTTTGAGGACAGATGGATAAGAATTCAAATATGCAATAAGGTTGTAAAAGGATGTTCAGATATCAGATATTTTAGACAGCAAAGTAACAGTCCTCGATGCTTTCATTGATTTGAGACACAAACATTTTCAAATCCTCAACACACGACAGGTACTGATTATAAGGGTCAGTTACCTTGACCATGGGTACATATTCCTCTGGAGGAGCTGGCTGAATCTTACTTGACATCTCAATCACAGCTTTGACCAACCCTGTCACGTTCTCGTACACTTTGTCGTTCGAGCGATCCAGATTGGCAGTGGGAGGGGGGCTTATCTCTTGAGGCTGTAGCTGAATGACAAGAGAGAAGAGAGTAGTGAGCGCCAGGTTCACTGAATAAATAAATACCTCAAAGAAAACTTGGAAAGACTGATGGAAGGACAAGGGCAAAAAAAAAAAAAAAGCAGCTCTTTGTTACTAGAGATACAAGCCCAAAATACTGTCTTGGCTATTGAAATGTAGATTAATAAGGCAAGGTCCATCTAATGGTATAAACTAAGATAATCCTAACATAAAAACAGGTGTATAGAAGTTGCTACAGGACACTTACTCTATCTTAGAAAGAATACAGTAAGTCAGGAGTGAAATTCTAGTGAGTGAATGGATGAATGATTATTGGTGCACAATTTGGATTCTTGATGCTTAATGAACTTTAAGAGTTAATAATACTGTTTGGTAAAGCACCCTGATCTGAATTTCAATAAGAAAGTACACTATAAATAGATTAAGCTGATGTTGCAAATGTGCAGCTGTAAATTCTGGCCACTAGATGTCACTGTCACACTGTGTATAAATGATGGCAAATTCATTCCAAAACAAACTGTTATTTCCACCAAAATCAACTAACCTAACTAGATAATGGATTACTCCTCCACATTATTTGTTAAACTAGACTTAAATAGATTGATGCACACTGCACATGTTCCAAACTTCCATCTTCTTGCATTTAGTAAAAATCAGTAAAGAGTTTTTTTCTCTGACGGCTACATGCAGCAGAAATTGTGAATAAACAATAGTTTATTACAACTTAAGTTCAACTAATTTCATTGATTTCCCATGCAGGCACACTGGGAAAAAGATAGTAGTAAATGGTCAGATTGAGCTAAAATATTAGCTTCACTCAGCTGTGCATGTGACCGTGCCAACTGCCTCTCCTGCCGTGAATCTCACCTTCCTGATCACACAGGTCTACTGTTTATATATATTCTGACTGCATGAATGCCTCAAATCGGATCCTTGTGTCGACAATTTCACTCTTTCCTATCAGTTTTAAGTCACATTTGAACCACTTTGCTTTCAGGTTGGAAAAAAAAGTGGTGTAAAGAGGGTTTAATTAGTTCCAAACCAATTAGATCTGGATGTTAGCTTAGAGGGAAAAGACTAATAAAACCATGTACACGTCAGGGAGGACTGCAGGAGTGAAATCAGTGTGTCTAAACGTTAATATTACAGAAGGTTAATTAGTTGGACAGAGAAATCGAGGAGCTGACAGACCGACTGGAACATAAGACGCACAGTAAACACACACAGACAGTGTGCTGCTTACCCGCCAGGGCTAGGGGTCAACAATAAGGCAGAGTGCAGGAGGAGGAGGGGGGAGGAAGAGGGAGCAGTAAATAAAAAGAAGATAAAAAGGAAAATATTAATGCTGTCAGCAAAACATGCAATGTGTATATTTGGTAAATGTATTTTTACTTGTGTGCATGCTGCTCTTTCAGGTGTTCATACAGAAGTGTGTGTTTTTTTTCCTTCAAGGATTTGCTTTTGTATGTGTACCTTCACTCCATCATTGTAGCTGTCTCCAGTATTTAGACAAGCCAGACTACCCATTTGACTCTGGGCCCCGGGCCGAGGTGGTTTTTTTGGAGGGGCCGCATGCTCTGCAGAACACAATACATTAGGGTAAAAATCACTTTATGCTTATTACAGCTTTAAACAACATGAAAATAGACTCAGCTTTGCTGTTGACATTATCTTAATTTTTGAAAAAAATATCTCAACTGTTTTGGGATTTAGGGACAAAATGCAGCTCCTGATACAAAACATAGAATTATCCTGCAAAACAAACATGACCCTAATGCAAAACCATCTCAAACTGAATCTTTGCATCTTTTTCTCCATGCTCTAGTTTAATAAATTTCAGAACAAACTAAGCTTGATATGCTCTTTGGGCCCAAATATTCTGCAACTGGTTTGTGCTCCTGCAGGACAAAAGTTTGCAGAGCTCAGAATTAGATCTGTCAAACTAAAGCAAGAGACTTTAACCTCTGCAGACAGACAGTGCCACACATGCTTACACTCGATCTGCTGTGTCAAGGACGTATAGGATGGAGATAAACCATCTGTATAGCAAGAGGGAATAGCAGAGCTGTGAAATAGCATATGTGGGGCAACATATTTTGGAGATAAAAGAAGATAGAGCAGTGTAAAACAATAGTGGTTGTGTGATGTGTGGATTATGGAAGCCTGTCAATTACCTGTTTTTCCGACGGGCTGGTATATGTGCTGGTTTCCTGTCTGCACAAACAAACAAACAAATAAAACATTGGTTCAGCAAGTGCTCAGCCGCAGATATAATCAGAGGCTCTGCAGGAAATTAGAACTTCACAGGCACAAAACCACCAGCAGTCCCAGAAAGGAGAAGAGACTCCAATTTAATTCTATCACACAACACCAAGTCTCAGTTTGTACACAGCAAGATCACAATTGTCTCCACTTGAAGAGCGATGCTTTCATTGGGTGTGCGGTCTGTGTTAGGACCCATGGATAAGAAGGAAGTGTTTCCCTTCTTAGAAACAGAAAATGATGCACAGTGTCTTCAAGATTTGATGGCTGTGAGCAGGAAATGATGCCACAAACTCTTATAACATATTTACTTTGTTGTATTATTTCTGCATCTATGTTGTTTTCTCTGAGTGGAGTAAAAAAACAAACAAACAAAAAAACAAACAAACAGCACAGAAAGCCTTAAAAATCATTGGTGCCATGGATGTGTTGTGGTCTGACAGCCACGACACCCAAAAATACTCCACTACAGCAATTTGTGCACACACATACATGCATGCACACACACACTAGGGAGATTTTTCCCACCACAAACCACAACGGTTCAATGGGAGGGGGACAAGCAGAGAGATGAATTACAGAGACAGAAATATCTGGCCTGTGGCAACTTCAGACTGCTACAACTTCTACTGGCATCAGGAAAATAACATACATCAGCATGACTCCAAATGTGGGGAAAGGTTGCACTAAAGCTCTGCTCAACATCAGAATGAAGATCTGGGATCAATAAACAAAACTGGCTGAAACGCTTCAAGAAGTGATGAATTTAAAAAGCTCATTATTAGGGGGGGAGAAGTAAAGTTTTTACAGCCATGTAACCAGCGTGTTTGTGAAGTGTGCAAATAATTTCGGTAATATCACAGTGCACAGTTTAAAAAGTGACGTGGCTTTATTTGTCCCATTTTTATAAATAACACAGCCAAGAAACTCTTCCCATAAAAGCAATTTATGGTTTGGTAAAAAGATTTAGAAAAAAACTGAATAATTATAGTTTTACCAAATAACAGTCCAAAACACATGGAGATTCAGTCTTTGACTACATGAGACGATGAAAGCATCCTTACCTTCATCAAGATCACCAAGTTATGCCAGTAATCTTATTGCAATCAACATTGGCTAACACATTAAAAAAACAACAACAAAAAAAACAAAACAGAGGGAACCTTCTTGAGGTGTGAGACTTTTGAATAATTTTCGGTGAGACCAGATCCACCATATTTTCCTGTAACTGAGCTTTTCACCCCCTTGACGTTTTTGCTGTCAGAGGAAGGCAGAGACTAGTAAACTACTAACCACCCAGCGACAACATTGAAGCAGAAAGACTACAGGAGGCCGTTTTCTTCTTTTCTAACAGGCGTCTATTAATATCCAGTGATGCTGTGAGAATTCATTGACCCTGCATTGCTGACCCCACCCCCAAAAGGTCACTTCCTCTCCCTGGATTGATCCTCTCAGCTCCAAATCAAAACAAACACATGCAGCGGCCAAATGCTGGGACTTCATTCGGGACATGGAATTCAGTCAACATTTATCCTTATCAGACATCCTCCTCGCATAAAAACACAAACAGTTCAGAAAAACTGTCGCACATGGTTTTGACTCTGACAGTGAAAGTTTGAAAGTAACAGTACGGCCCAGCAGGACAGTTTAACTTTCATTTAACACTTATTTGTCATAGGATGGGTAACTGATGATGAAATGGACAGAAAACAGCTGCTAATAAGGAAAAATACATTTTAAAAAGTTACTTACCGGGGGTTGGAGTCCACTCTCGTCTCTGTCCAGACTGCCTCTAGAGCTTCTTGTGTCTGGTTTCTAAAACAATCACATATAGTCATCAAACATAGGTCTCCATATTACAACAGCAGTCACATTCAGAGCTGGTTGTACTCTTATTTAAAACTGCAATCAGTAAGATCTTCTAAGATCATTACACAACATGTAACCTGCGACTTAATGGGTAGATTTTCTTTGGTGGGATAAAACTATCAGCTCACTATCCTCTGCTTTTGTCAAATTTGTGAGGTATAGTGTGCAAACTCATTTAAATCTGTGAATTCAGTGATTTTATTTCAGATTAACTATTTTTTTAAACGAATGATTAGATTGAAATCCTTCTGTAACTTAACAAACCAAACACTACAGGATGTAGAAGATCCAGCACATTAGGAATCATCCATGGGTAATTATTCTTACATACCTAAAAATCATATAGTCACCTCTACACATGCAACACAACCAGCCCATCTCATCAGCTGCCCTTTCACGCACCCACCCACACATACCAGTTTTCCAAGACAGGACTTGAAGACCAGCATTGCCATTGAGTTCATCAAAAGTTTCCTGATGGAAAGTTTGTGCCCAAGATGCTTGAGATGTGCCTTGATTATTTTCTTGTGATCTTACAGAATCTATCTGCCTCTGTGACTCTGTAAATGTTTCCCTGCCTGTCTGTATCCTTGTCTGTGCCAGCAGCTTCATCAAGAGAAGAATTGAGATTCCACTCCAGCTTCCTGCCTCCAGCACACTTATATCTGACTCTGACACACGGAGAGAAGGAGGAGGGAGAACGGATGGAGAGCGCTGCCAACGAGCTGTCAGCAAGCGAGCGTGTCTAGCCTTCTTTCCCAAACCCTCCTGCCTTTCTCCTCCCCTTCACACTGAAGTAAAGTTGTTATAAAAACCAGCCAGCCTATAACACACACTTTCACATGTGCATGCTCACACACATACACACACTTAATGCCTCCTCAGCTTTTCAGTGATCTTGTGTGTTGTCGGTTAGTGGTTATGGGTCGAAGACAGACTGTTGACTGGGCTGTCAGAGTGTGTAAGCCTATCATTAAGCCTGGAATTCACACAGGCCACACCTGCCTACACACACACACACACCCACAATAAAATTCTTGAGCAAAAAGGTCCAGACAACTACTTCTATCACCGTTCACAGAAAAATGCATGAAACATGAAATGCTCTTCCCTCCTTTCAACCCTCTCTCTGTCAGTCGGTCTATGAAAAATAATACACAGTTAATCTCTCGGACGGCTTCCAATCCTGCTTGTTTTTCTTCCTTCTTCTTTTTGTTTTACTTTTTGTCTTAGTTTTTATCTAATATTTTTTTCAACTGTTCTTGATGTAGAAGAAAAGACTAAACACAACATAACCTCTTTTAAAAAACAAAAAGTGAGAAGCTGAAGAAGAAGAAAATAACTTTTGTGCACATTTTATATGACAGAGGCACCAACAGGAGTTTATTCAGGAGGAATCTGAAGCTGGTAAAGCTGTATAAAACAAGAATGTGTGCTCATGAATCTTAGCAGGGGGTTGGACTGTGTAAGCAGCCAAAGACAGTAAAAAGAAGTGAGCTGCTACTTAAAGAATCCTGTTCAGCGTTCACCAAACTGGGGAAAAAATCTAGCCAATCTTAGTGTTTTATTGATTGTTGGTATTCATAGTTCCTACAAATACATAGGGTTAGTAAACATGGAGGAGGCATATAATATGCACAGAAATACTAAAGAAGGTGTGCCTTTGGTGATGTCATGGCACACAGTACTGACAAACTTTGTTTTCTCGAGATAAATTATCCTGTTATGAGAAAAGCTGCTCTCGGCTTCTGTAAATATCCTTGCACTAGTGGAAGAGGAACTTGGAATGAAAGTTGATTGAGGATTTAGTGATGTTCAGACACTCCTGCCAGCTTTTACCCAAATTTCAAGTGTCCTTTAAAAGCACAAATGATTTCAGTAACAAATATTACAGCATCACTGTTTGGGTAACTTATTTGAAAATACAAGTAAATTTAGTAAATCTTGCTGCAGATTATACATAGATAGACACCATATATACAGTGAGGAAAATATGTATTTGAACACCCTGCTATTTTGCAAGTTGTCCCACTTAGAAACATGGAGGGGTCTGAAATTT
>JBAMHW010000006.1:20098878-20135909 GCA_037177495.1 Rhadinocentrus ornatus
GTAATTGCAAACAAAGGCTACTGTACCAAATATTAACATCGATTTTCTCAGGTGTTCAAATACTTATTTGCAGCTGTTTCATACAAATAAATTGTAAATCATACATTGTAATTTCAGGATATTTTTTTTTAAGATTGTCTCACAGTGGACATGCACCTACGATGAACATTTCAGACCCCTTCATGTTTCTAAGTGGGAGAAATTGCAAAATGGCAGGGTGTTCAAATAGTTTGTTTCCTCACTGTATATATAGACAGTATACTTCGAATAAATCTGATTATTTTTACAAATCCAGCATTTCTTGCGGGTTTTTCAAAATTAAACTTCAAAAAGATTTTCTTGCTTTTTCTTGTTTTGAGTATAAATTAATTGTACTGACACACTGATGATCCTTAAATGCATAATTATACAAACACAAAATAATATGATAACGTGCATTGAGTGACTGATATGATGGAGCATGCGCATCATGGCAAATGAAGAAATAAATAGACATCAAGACCACGAGTTTAAAAGTGTGTATGGATTATATTTATGTGCTTGTGCATAGAAAATTAATTATGTAAAAATGCTGTTTATTTTTCAAATATTTCTGCTTATTTGAGAATTCAAACTTATCCTGAAGTGGTAAAAAAAATGGAAAATGTCATTTTTAGGTCTGCAAATTCAGCAAAGCTTTAAACTTAATTTCATGTCAGTTGTGCTAATTGTGCCTTTATTAAGTGAACCAGACTAAAGCAACAAAGTTAAATGTACTGATGCAGCCTTTAGTGTGGTGCATATGTCAGCTGTGCATGAGTTCACTTTCTGCTGTGTGTGTGTTACCAGCAGCCTCTCCTCCTCTTCCAGCCACCTCTGATCTTCCTCCATCTGATGCTGTTGTATCATCAGCTGTTCCTCCATTAACAGGCACTGCTGGCCTACACACTGCTGCATGTCTACTGCCATGTCCTACGCACACACACACGCAAACAAAAGTGCAACAAAAGACAAGCAGAACATAACAGACATGCGCACCGACACAGGGAAATATATAAACACGTACAAATGAAGAGAAACATGCACACGCTCGCAGACAAGACATGAAGACACACAGACACCGGAGTGATGAGAGAATGAATTGATATGGTGGACACACACAAACTAAAAATAATGGATGGGAATGACGTTTTCATTTATTCCAGAATATATATAATTTGGGAGTTTTTTTATGTAAATTTGTGTGCAGACAGTGACTTCAGTACAAATATTTTTCACTGTTTGCTGAATATTAACTGTTAATTTTGTGCAGATTAAGAAAAAAATAAATAAACCGGTTTTACCAGTGTGTGTATACCTGTGTGTGTGAATGAGTGTAAAACTGGTCCCCTACCTCCATTGCAGAGCCCCACAGTGCCATATCCAGTCCATGTTGCTGGGGATGGTGCTGCGCATGTGAATGTGCGTGCACGTGGTGACGAGGGTGCGTGTGCGCATGATGTGTGTCCAGTACCGAAGTTTGTGGTGGGTATAAGGCACTGGGCACCGAGGGGAGGGTGTGGGGCCCTGGATACCCTGCCATCTGATGCCAGCGAGAGGACAGAGATAGACAATTAATAATTCTGGTACAAGTTCTCTGTAAACACATTATTTTTATAAAAAAAAGAAAAAAAAGAAAAAAAAGAAAAAAAAAAAAGACTTTAGCTTATTTCTACATTTACAGTAACCACAATTCAAGCAGCAAAACTGAGCAGTTTGTTTACATACCTGGTAGTGTCCAGGATGCTGGGGACTGGGATAGAAACCTTCACTGGAGCGAGGACTGGGATAGCCCGGCCTACTCGGCTGTACACAGAGACAGAAAAAGAAAAAAAAAAAGAGTAACAGAAAGATAAAAAAAAAAAACACAGATAAAGAAAAAGTAAGACAGATGTAAGAAAAAAGAGGGAGAAAGACGAACAAAAATAGTAATGTAAATGCTGTGAGACAACACATTGCAACAATCAACACACAAACCCATAGGAGCTGTTTGTGTGGCCAGGTTAGCTGTCAGTCAAAACAGGGAACACCCACTGGGCTGCAAGTCCAGCAAGCTGTTAGTCAAACTGGCACAAAATACTGTTTTTATGTTACAAAACGACACCACCCATGGATTATGAGTGAAATACAATGTTATATTGATCACTGATTAGATGTAATGCAGGTGTGTAAACAGAGTGTTGAATGTTCACCAAAGACCTCTCTTTCAAGCATATTTTCAGACTGTAAAGGTCTTACTGCTGCTGAGCAGGCAGAAAGAGAGAATTAGTGCTACAAGTGGGAGTTTCTCTATCGTGTAGCATTTAATCCAGAGCAAGCTAAGCTTCTGCTGGGTGTTGCAGACCAAATACAGTGTGCTTGTTAGAGGACAGTGAGCCTGATACTTGATTTTATCCTTTTCAAGGGCTCTCAGCTAAAAACAGAAGTGCTTGGTGAACCCACAATGTTGATTTCTTCTGTTGGCTGACTGGAATGAAGTCTGATTAAAAGTTTCCCTGTCAGCAATGGGGGGCATTTTCTAAATAATGCAACACAGGAATCACTTCTAGCGCAGCAACCACTACCTTCCACAGTCTCTCATAGTAGCTTTCTCTGGACCACACCTCCGACAGCAAGACAAACACAAAGACAGAGGGAGGGAAACAGAAAGCAAAGACAAACCAGGAAGAATGGAAGGAGATAAGGATAGGACAAAAGGATTAACAAAACAAAGAGGGGAGAAAGAGAAGCAGACAAGACAAAAACATTGAAGACACGACTCACACTAGCTCTGAATGTAAAGACAGTAAAACAAAGAGATGGGGACAAACAGCATGTCAGGCTCACACGTGGAAGGACACCGGGGTTATTCAAATGTGGAAGATCAAATCTGCACCAGCAGATTCACTTCCTTATGCGATAGTCATCCACTTGTGTGGGATGTTTCCCAGGAAATACCCGGTTTAAAAACAGCAAGACAAACACAGAGAGGACATCGACTGGAGGTTCATTAGACTGGGCTGTCGTACTGAAATGTGACAAGTTGTTACTAACTGAGAAACTATAAATGACCTCACATTAGTGGCTTTCAATAAAAATAATTAAATACCAGGTCAGTGCTGGGAGTGTCCTGGTTGCAATACGAATGGCACATGTGTGTAGTCTGCAGCCTGGGAGCATTATAACCGTCTTTGTCTAAAATGCTAATAAATAAACCTTTAAGGAGAGAATAAAAACTTGCTTCTTTAATGTTTTGAAATATGAATCCCGAAAGACCCTTCAAAAGTTTAACTCTATGAATTTGCCTTTAGGTTGTATAAATTTAAAAAAAAAGGTAAGAGATTTCATAGCAGCACACAAACGGTACAAAGAAAGCTTTTGTTTTTAATTATTCTATCATTGTGAAACACATGAACCAAAAACAGGCACGTAGTCAGACTACGCAACTCTAACTGAACCTTGAAGGAAAGCTGTGTAGTACAGTGTAATTAAGGTTTCCTTTTACTTCATGTATCACTCTAGGCACAGCTCACTGACTCCCACACAGACACATCCATCACCACCGAGGGCAGCAGTGCAGGGCAAACATACAGTAATGGCTCTAAAACAGGAATGTCTCACAGACACTTGTAGCAGGATTAAGTTCTGGCTGGTGGAAAGATTTAACTTATGTCCAGCTTATAGTTAAACAGGAGACTGAGTGAAGGTGGCTCATGTTGCACTCAGACCATTTTTCATTACTGATCTTATTTGGCACTGGTTTTAGATTTATAAAGTTACTTCCTTTTTCCTTTGAAAAATTACTTCGAAAGCTTACAAACTTTCCATTGGGTGCATACGTAGAGATTGTATGGTGGTAGGCCAGCAAACAGCGACTAGTTCAAGGTGACGTTGTTGGTATGACCAGACTGAGGTGGTGACAGCTGGCTCTTTAGGTATTTATAGCCACTGTCTTAATTCAACACTTCTGGCATTCTAATAACTAAATATGTTACTGTGATTTAATACAACACTGAATGCAGACCTGCAAGGTAAATTAAACTCTCATCTTTGACATGACAACACCTAAAGAGTGGAGAGATGTAAAGCTGCATCAGTTCAACAATTCCATTTTGGTTTTGGTTTTGATCCAACAGCTGCACAGAGGACTTTTTATTTACTTTTCCTGTGAATGTTTGGTTCTGCTGTTCAGATGTTTTATGTGTTACACGAGACCAACTGTTTGCCCAGTGGATTTAGGATTTATCACAGGCATCCTGAACAGGCTAGAAATAGGATGCAATAATCCAAGGAAGGAACTATATTTGCCTGTGTGTGTCAGGCATTAGTAGCCACATTCAATCACAACGGAAAGAGAACAGCACGTCCCAGAGATACCGCATGCTGCCAGGATAATAGTAGAAACATGCTGATTAAACCAGGCTGAAAAAACACAAAAATCAAACTGCAAGAAGTTGGTTTGAGGTTGGTGCTTGCTGGGGAATATTAATATTAGAGATCAAAAAATGTTGCAACCTTTTCTTTCCTCTTTTGAGCGGTAAATTATGGCAAATTTAGTGAGTTTAAAGACGGCGTCATTTACAATCTGCTGATAAACACAATTAAAAAATGTATTAAAGATCAAGAAACTATTATTTCTTGACTAATAATGTTATCATAAAGACATCTGAAAATGTTAAGTTATTTTACTCTTGAGAACTTTCCAAGTTCTCATCATATCCCCAACATGAAGGGAATTAAAATAATTAAACTCTTCAGGAACATGGATTTTTAAAAGCTCAAAAGAACAAAAATGTTGTTACATCTTTTAATAAAGAGGCATCATTCTGTTTTGGTGCAGTTTAGCTGCACACCACCTGCCTTCAAAGGTGTGGACATGAATCTTTCAGAGCAGGTTGTTGGCATGTTGGTGGTTACAGGAAGACTGGATATTTGGCTGGGTAGGTGACAGCCAGTGGAGGACAGACCACAGGTTGAGAGCATTGGAAGCATGTTTTCTCTGTGTGGAGGGATCACTGGGGACCTCCCACATGACAGCACAGCAGGGTGTTGGTTCTGGGGGTTGGAGCCAAGTTGGAGTCGGGCACTGGGATTAGTCTGGCTGTCAGGGGGAAAACTGGGCAACAGCAGTGTTCCAGGATGAGAATTTGATTTAGATTGTATGCTTTGGAGAGTATAGGGACAAACCACTGACATGCTACAGGGCAGTGAGCCAAAGTTTGAACTAGACTGGGGAAGAAGCGGAGAGAACTTCCTGGAATGGGTGTGGGAGCTGTTTGACTGGGAAGAGCCAAGCATGTGGCCATTCGTTGGGAAAATTGTCTTGTGGGGGAAGCTGCTGTTGGAAAGGCTGCCTGAACATGTGAGAGGTGATGAGTAGACATTAGTCTGAGCCTGCAACAGAAAGGAGGGGTAAGGCTTGGATTCAGGATTTAACTCAGCACTGTGCTGAGACAAAGAGCTATTGTAACAAGAGGTGCTTTGAGAAGATGGTGTGTGAGGCTGGGGACTGGCAGGAGAGGAAAAGTGATGGGGAAATTTCAAAAGTGGTGAGCACAGAGGGGGAGAAGGTGGGTGAGAAGAGGTGCAAGGAGATGGTGAATAAGGGTTTCCAATGCAGAGGGAAAGCTGAGAGGCTAAGTGCTGGTTTTGATGGCAGTGATGAGGAAGAGGAGCAGAAACACAATCCAGACTGAAGGTAGGCTGCAGGGAGGGACGGCGGCTGGGCTGCAAACAAGGAGACAAAGGCAGAGGAGGGGACATGTGGAAAAAAAAAGGTATCATGTAAGGCAAAAATGTGTAGAGGACAGGTGGAAGAGACAGGGATGAACCAAAGCACAGACATAAATACATATGACAAAACCCCAAGCCATGTAATCAATGAGCCTGAAGAGCAGGTCTTAATAAGCAGTGATGAGGTTGCTGCTTTATTTGAATTCCTTTTCTCAATTAAATCAACTAAATGCAACTTTTACTGACTGTGTACTGGAGACCAAATTTGGGTGCAAACATGTACAACTGAATGACTAAAAGCTTATAAACTACATCTCAGTCTCCTGAACTGCTGATCAAGATATATGGCTTTGGTTGTAACCAAAAGAGGCAGTTAAGAGATGCTGACAGCAGGGAAATTATGGCAGTAAGTCAGGGTCAGCAGCTGGGGCAACAAGCTGTCAAGTGGAACAGGACAACTTGAGGTGTGGGTGGGGGTCATGAAATTACAGAAGACAACTTAAGAAGTCAAATTAATTTTATTACCACAATTTAAAAGGCCCAAAGCATGTTTTTTCCCTGTCCTCTGACTTATATGCAGTGTTAACACAAGGTGTTATCACCTTACACTCACTCAAAGTTTTAAAACTGTATATAGCTTATATTCAGAGGTATTTTTATGCTAAAAGAACTTAATTTATCCAGTATTCTGGCTCACAAGACAGCAACCTGTAGTTTGTTTTGCCCAAATGGCATTTTACTAAAATTCCTACATATGCACCTACTTGTAAGCAGAAAAAATTATACATGCGAGGAAATGAATTACAACATAATCTGTGATTTTACACAACTGCAGGTAATGAAGATATCTATCAAGGAGAGATGTTCTGCTGGAGTATTTGTTACATCAGTTCATTCTGCTGCTCAATTTCATTTTCTGGGTCAGACTCTGGTTTGAACATGTATGTTTGAATTCCAAACGCTGTCATGGCCAAAACAAAGTGTGTTTGTTAAAGCGAAATTTAAGAACAAAAGGTTGCTAACGCATATTACCATTGATTTTCAGCCTAAAGCCTCAGATTTTTTCTTTCATTTTTGTAGTTTCCTTAAAATATACTGAAAAATTTTGTTGTAGTCGGCTGCCATAAACATAGTTGTTCCACAAATAACATGAGATCGTTCTTCGAATTACCGAAAAGACACAGGAGCCCAGAGTTTGTTAATACTGACAACCTTGGAGTCCTTTGAAATATTCAACAATTTGTTCAGATCATTTTGTTACTCGTGAGTAAAACATTTATTATAAGGCTATCTTTTTCTAGCCTTGACACTAAGGGTATCAATATAACTGTATGGCATTATGGATCATTTTATATCAAAAACCAATGGAGAGAACTTAAAACTACGACAAGCTGCACACTTCAACACGGATGCTGGTATGATGCAAGGTTTGGTTTCACCAGCAAGCTGTTCATGGTCACGTGACCACCGGGTTGTGATGTAGGATTGCGCCTGCCCATGGGGAGATTTGTCGTTAGAGCTTCAAACTCAAAAACTAATGCTTACAATCACTGACAAAAAACTAAACAAATAACAATGGCTTGGTGGAGGTCTGCGCTGTCTGATGGCTTCTAGTTTTAACTTCTGCAACAGCATCAAGAACAGCCAGAGTCAAACTGGTTGAAACCTAAGACAACAGCATAAACAGTGTAAACAAGTTTAAGACCTGTTATTCAACATCTGTAACAAAACAAGGTAGACAACAGAGATGAGGTGCACGGAAGACTAGAATGATGGTTATAATGCTAGCATAGAGCAAGATCAGAGTGATTCATTCATAACAGCATAAACACAACAGACCTTAAAACACATGTGAAATGTTGTAGTTGTGTCTTACTTTTGGCGGTGCTTCATCAGACCCTCCAGAGTCCCAGGAAACAGTGACCTGTCTCCTCATCTCCATCCTGTTCCTCTCTTTCTGCTGGACCTTCTCCTCCTCTAATATTGTGCTAGAAACAAATGAGATTTTTTTCCTTTTGATGAAAAACCATAAAAAACCCAAAAGGTTAAACCACATTTTGTCCTACACAGTATTGTGCCACCACACAGGCCCATCTCCACAGATGTGACATGTCCTGCAGTTAATCAGAGGATGCTACTCTATTTATACAATGAAGACCGTATAATGTCCATTAGTCCCTACATCTTCTGTCCAGTCCCATAATGAAAGAACTTTATGAAGTAGTGCTATATGCTGATCTAGAAAAAAACAGCAAAATCCTACACCCATGGTTTATCCACAACAGTCAGTTCTTTTTTAACAAGCAAAAGGTATGATAGCCCCATTATAAAAGCCCACCCTGTTCTCTGTGTCAGTTTCATTACAATGTTCTGCACAATTAAAACCTTTGCATACAGAGCTTCCCTCACACACTGCACATTAGAGTCAAAACACAAACTATTACATGGAGAAGACAATTCCATTTCATTATTACACGAGTTATTGCTGCTTCTGACCACAACTGTTTATCCCTGAACACTCAAATAACTCCCATTAACATTTAGAGGGCCACCTACAATAAAGCATTTCAAACAACTGTCAACAGGTTTGGTTTGAGATGCTTCAGAAACAAAAACTGGATCTCTCTAGTAACCTTGCTGTAGTCCTAGAATGCCTGTTGAGTTTGAGGTGACATTAACTGGAAATTCATTATTCATGTTGTTGAGACACTAATACTTACTGTTCATGCTGTGATTACAGGCAAATCTTTAAATAATATGCAAATGAAACTCAATCATGCAGACATTAACAGGCGACATCCCACACCCATTAGGTTATGTGTGGCCAAAGATACCACGCTGAATTTTTAAAAATAAAAATGTACTCATACTGACCAGTTCCCAGGAAAAACTGAGGTTAAATCAAAGCAAATCCTGAGTTCCAGAGGAAGGAGAGGATTGTGAGGAGCTGCTGGTCCCACAAGAAATGGGGAAGTACTCTGTCGAGCAATCCAGCAACAACACACTCTTTCTACCCTCGACAAGGGTGAGAGTTATTTCTAGTTACATTGTTCCCCTCCTGATCTGTTGTCACCTGCTGAGCGTTTGTGTGTCCTTGCACCTGTCCAAGTCAGTCTTCTGTCCAGTCTTTTTTTACCATCACAACACATGGTCAAACTTATATGTAAACCAAGATCACATAGTAAATATGGCCTTTTTCCACTACTGTCAAACGCCTTGAATGGTGTTTGACATAGATCAATGTTCAGTGATTATCAAGTAGATTAATATAAATACTATTAATACAATAACAGTATTTGAAATTCATTGTTTTCCCTTCAACACAGGAAAGTCATTTAGATTTTTAAAAGCTTCATTAGAATTTAGAAACAATTTCTATTTGTATACACAAATCTTTGTGTATATACGTTTTCAAATTTACTACTAAAAATAGACATTTTTATTTCATGACTTATTTTACAGCCATTTTATAGTATTTATTTCCAAATTAAACAAATATAAAAACAACTAAATAGTTTGTGGTAAAAGACAATAAGGCTATAAGTCATGAGTAAGTTTTCGGTGTTTTTACAGCGTAACAGCTGGGTGGGTTTCTTTCCTTAGAATTTATATAAAATGCAGATTTGGGTCAAATCCCCCCCCCCGCACACACACACACCCCCACACCCCCACAAAATCTAATTGTAACAAATCCAATCTCGCTTTATAATATTACCAATACTTGAAATCACACATTAACATGTGATGATGATACCATCCGCACCTGGCAGGATCAACACACACCGTTACCACCCCCTGCCCACAACACGGCAGCACCTGGAACAACAAGGCCTCCTTAGTTTATTTACCCAGGATGGGCTGACTGCACAGCTTCAAGACTTTCTGCAACAGGTTCAAGAACACCAAAGGTTTGGATTTTCTGCTCATTTACCTCAACCTTACATGAATCCGAAAAGCAGAACTATGCAGCAATAAACAAGATGGCTGTAGGAGAACATGAGCCCTGTTTTGTTCTGCAAGAGCAAAGATGTATAGATAAAAACATAGCAAGTGAAACGTAAGCAGAGTAAACCATATTCTCAGAAAGAGAAAAAAAAAGAATACTTGCCCTATGAAGATGGATAACTTCTCAGACCCAAAAAAAAAACAACTTTCAGGGAACCTAAACTGGCCTGTTCTGAAAAATACAGTCAAACACCTTGAAAAAACATGAATCGAATTATCTACTTTGCAGAAATCGAGACACTGTGAAAGCCAAGCTGATAATAAGCAACCAGCTTTAAAAACTCATTCCCAGCAGCTCTGATTGCTCAGTAAAAAATAAATATTTGTAGACACACGACATCATCAAATAAAATCACTCCAATTTGGAAAAAACCTTTCAATAGTAAAGGATCAGTATCGATAACAGCTTCCCTCCATAGTCACAGTGGAAAGACGTTCTAACAGGACTAACATTAAGCTCAATAAGCACCATTATGCAACCGCCCTCAACCAATCAACTTAAACTTGTAGCTACTTCTGAAGAGAAAATAATTCCAAGTATTTCTAATGAAAAACAGACGATGATCTCCTAGGGCCATTCCAAGGCTGTGAAAAAGACTGACTTTAACTGATTAACAGCTTTTAGAAAAACGGATCTTAAAAGTCCAATAAACCAAAATTTACACCATTTGTTGACACAAGTACAACTAAAATAATCATTTTGCCTCTTTCTTTTAATATAACACCATTTCTTAATATCAATTTACTCCCTACATCAGACAAATTGGTTAATCTCCCTATAGTACCTGTGTAATCACCAACTGACAATCCCCCCCTTATCTGGACACATCTTTTTTTTCCAGCTCTGTTCTTGATTTCTTGGTCAAACAAATATTAAACAAAATCTGTAGCAGATAACCTTGAAGATTTTCAGTTTTATTCTAGACATGAGTGATGTGTATTAACTCCATTCAAATTCAAAAATTGGGTACTAGAAGTTAAAAGCCCAAGAAGATATGCAATTCTGAAAGTTAAAGATTCTTCTTTCAACTATAAAAGTATTAAGTTATTAATTTCATTATTGCAAACTTTCTATTTTTGAGGTTTTGTTGATCAGAGTAATTCTGACCCAATTCAGTGAAAATAAGTTAAATGTAAAGCTTAGAATTAAATTTGACCCCAAAATGACAGTAACACGTGCTTTATATTAATCACTATTAATTACACCGAACATCAATCACCACTCTATTCAGCTTAAGATGTAATGACAGCATTAAATCATTGCAGGCAACAACATTCAGAAAAGTCTGAGACAGAGAAACATCTTGATGAGGCAATACTTTACCTTTGAAAAAGGCCAACCCAACTGCACCAGTGTGTATCCTCCCAAGCACTTTCAGGAGAATAAAGGTGCCACTAGAATAATGATGGCCCAGCAGCACTCAGCACAGGCGCCCCACTGAAGGTCAACACGAACTACTTCAAATCATACCAACAACGTAAAACAGATAAATTCTACTTCTGCCAAAAGGATTACAAAACTATGCTCTGTTGCTGCTGGATCAAACTCCAAATGATTACAGGCTTCAGTTTTCCACACACACTTTCACTATCAGGCTAATATTATCTGAGCATTAGAAGTCCAGCTAAACAAGCTCAGACTGTGGGAGTTAAGAACTACAATATTTCTGCTTGGCTTTTCCTTTCTTTCTTTCAGTCTCTTGGTTTCTCTCTCTCTTCACTGGAAAGTTGTAGCTCCTGGCAGCTGCCCACTGTGCAAACACCCCCCACCGCATTCCCCAACCAACACACACACTCATGTTGGTCCATCATGGAGGAAAACTATAGCAGCTGAGACTTGCATATTTGACAGGAGAGACCTATAATTGATATTATGAAATAAAATCAAGCCAAACCAGAAGTAACACAAACTCTCCAACCTTATATGGCATGAGTTTCTCCTATTAATAGCCAGACACCACACGAAAATGGTCAATATTGACTATATCCAACACACTTGATGAGGCACTTTCAGAGTTTCGTAGCATTCTCCTAATGCCAAGCTGTTCTAGTCAATTTAAAGAAATGTTCTTAATTTTGTCAACTTAGCATCTACATGCAAATCTACTTTTCCACATTTTGTTTGTAGCCTGTAAAAACATGCAAACCACAAACATATGGTTCGTGTCAAACAAATAAGCAGACCTCCATGATGTGAAGGCCTGTAACTCATTTGGAGCTGAAAACAAGGAATGCTAGATCAGGAAGATATGATGAAAAGGTGAAAGAGGTCAGGAGGAGGAGACAGAAAATACATGCAAAAAGTGAATTTGGAAAAGGAGAAAAAGGGAATGAGAAGGGCAGAAATAGAGGGAGAAACAGGAAAGCTGACTTGAGGGGTTGAAGGTGGAATTTCAGGTGTGAGTCATGCTGGTTTTGAGCAAACTCATAAAACCACAGGAGCAAAATGCACAGTCCTATTTTCTTGTTTGTGCATTAGTAAAACAAACAAAAAAAAAGGAAAAAGGAATTTGCACGGTGAAGGAAACAATATTGGCATCCATCTTACTAAATACACGACTCCTTATTTCTACTTTTAACTAGAAGATAACATGATGTCCTCAGTGGCTAAATAACTGACAGAATTTTTTACAGACATAAATTTAAATAAGTCAATATTTCATGTAAAAGGAGAAAATATTTGTATAATAAACTACAACTCTTGAGATCCCTCTAAAAATGAGTCAAAATTGGATGAGATCTAGAGTACAATTTGTCATATTAAGAAATTAAAGGAAGCTAAACTAGAGGGAAATTCCAGCATGTTAATGTATTATGTGATGCTCTGATACCAACTTTACAAATGCGCTTGAGAATCAGATTAGACTGGAAAGAATATCATATTTTCCATTTCCCATCAGAGGCAATACTGACACATCGCTTCCAAAAACCTGCAGGTGTGTTCATGTCTAAATGATTACTCTATGTCTTGTGGAGTACCAGTGGTTACGAAAGGTGCTAACATGACTTGACTCCAACTGATTTCCACTTTATACCACAAAGAACTTTATGTAAAAGAAACAGTGGCACATCTTATTCAATTGAGAATTGGGATTTGAAACGGTTCACGCAATATATTAAAATTAAAGCTCCATCTCTGTACAAACAGGAGAGTTGATCTTGTTACTGAAAGCAAAAGCCTTACAAAGTACTGTATGCTTTTGCATACAGTAAGTTTTGGTAAATTGGAATTGATGATATATTTTTCAGGGCATCTTCCCAGAGCTTCTAAAAACTGCTATAATAAAGCCTCTGCTAAAAAGGGAGAATCTAGATAAGACACAAATGAACAACTACACGCCAATCTCAAATCTTTTCTTTCCTAAGTAAGATCATCGAATTAGCCATTTTTCATCAGCTAATAGACTTAACACAAAACAACTACTATCATGTCTTCCAGTCAGGTTTTAGACAGCATAACAGCACTGAGACTGCTCTGACCAAAGTGATTAATAACATATATTGAATACAGACAATGGACAAATGTCAGTCTTAGTCTTACTGAACTTCAGTGCTGCATTTGATACAGATGACCACAATATATTACTTAAACAACAGGAGAACTGGGTGGGCCTCTCTGGCACTGCACTACACTTATTGAAAACATATTTAGAGAACAGAAAGTCCTTTGTGTCAATAGGTAATTTTACATCTGAGCAGAAAGAATTACATGTGGAGTGCCCCAAGGTTCCATCCTGGGGCCTCTTCTGTTTAACATCTGTATGCTCCCACTGGCACAGGTCATAAAGAACAACAAGATTAGTTACCATAGCTACACAGATGACACGAAGATATATATATATTAAGGCTCTTGGTAAATGCACGGACGAGATTAATGACTGGATGTGTCTGAACTTTCTTAAGTTAAACAAAAACAAAATTGAGATGGTTGTCTTTGAAGCCAAGGAGAAATTTTTAAAGGTCACCACAGAGCTTCAGTCTATAACACCTAAAAACAACCAACCAGGTTAGAAATCTGGGCGTCTCGATAGACTCAGACCTAAATTTTGAAAAACACATTAAGGAAATCACAGTCAGTCTACTATCACCTTAAGAATATATCAAGGGTAAAATATCTGATGTCTCAGCAAGACTTGGAAAAACTAGTCCAGGCTTTCATCTTTAGTTACTTGATTGATGTAACAGCGTCTTCACAGGTCTACCTAAAAAAATTAAACAGAAACCTGCAGCTTATTCAGAACTCTGCTGCTCAAGTCCTCACTAAGACCAAGAAAGTGGACCACAATATCCAGCTCTGAGGCCTTTACACAGACAATAGATGTTAAAGTTCTGCTGCTGGTCTATAAAGCTCTGAGTGGTTTAGAACCAGTGACCTCTTGACTCAGTATGAACCTGCCAGAACCCTCAGGTCATCTGGATCCTTCTTATCAGTTCCTAGAGTCAGAACTAGACATGGAGAAGCTGCAATCAGCTTCTACGCTCCACATTTCTGGAACAAACTCCCAAAAAGCCTCCAGATCAGCTGAAACACTTATTTAAATCCAGGTTAAAGACCCACCTGTTCTCTGCTGCATTTCAATTGTTTTTATTTTAAAAAGTCCAAATCCGCATGTTTCTTTTAAGCTTGAATTTTTAAACTTGATCATGTTTTAATACGGTTTTATCCAATGTTCTTTCTGTTTTGTTTTTAATGTTAAATTATGCTTCTTGTATTCTGTAAAGCACTTTGAATCACATCGTTGCTCAATTTATGCTATACATAATTTTACCAACAAACATTTAAGTCAGGCAAAGTCAGTAACTGACAGTGAAAGCTGATGGTTTGACATCCTTTTTTCAATGTCATGTTTTGCTTCTTTGGAGGCTGCCTCAACAAGAAAAAAAGAAGGTTTCAGTGGACAGTTTTAAGTTTGTAACTTGGCTGGCATAAATCAAAAACATCTCAGGTCTTTGGTGTGAAGTCAGCCTGTTTGATTGTATCTGGTGATACCAACATTGTGCCCAAATCTTCTAGAAATATGCATGAAGATATTAAAGCTTTGCTTAAGTTGCTTGTTTTGGGTGCAACTCTCAATATTTAAACTATTCCCAACTCTCTACTCTGTTATTATGACATTAATTTACTCCTGAATAGGTGGGACATTTCCTGTTTTATGTTATTGCAAGGGTTTATTCAGCAGGTTTTTAAATTCCCAACACTGACGTCTGGTTTTATCTTATCTAATCAGAACATGCCCAGGATATTGTGTCTGCATTAACAAGGTTTCCCTGAAACAACTCTAGTTATGAGGCAGTAATGTATCATTTACCGTGTCATCATCACAACTCTGTTACCATGTCAACTATAATGGCATCAGCCCAAGCATTAGTCAAATGCAGTCCCTGGATTCTTGCGTAATGTATGAATACATCTGCAGAACAAAACGCTAAGATTCCTATTCTGTCCAACCAAAATAAATATAAAGGCTCCTAAACAGCATTAGTAATGAGTCAACAGCAAACAAGTCAGGTTAACTGAGCACAAACAAAATGAAAAAAGCTTTAACGAGGCTTGAGGCTGAAGGAAGCACAATATTCCCGTTGATGTCTCTGCTGAGAATCAAAAACATTGAACAAGTCTGTTGATTTGTTGAAACTTGTGGATTTCATCAACATCATCAGATACAACGATCGTGTGTTAGAGATAGTCAAAGATCCTGTCCTGTGGTAATCAAGCTGGAACAAATACATTATTGTCAACAATTATCTACAGTCTTGTAGTATTTTAGATAGAAACATTATGACACTCTTGAAGCACTGCAAATTGGAAATAGATTATTAGATTGATAAATCCTCTAAACAAATCCTCGCTGTTTAGTCCATAGAAAAACTTCGGTAATTACCACATACCAGACTGACACCTGCTGTCAGGAAGATGCAAAGGAATGCTGCTAGAAAGAACTGTGCTCTTTTAGTTAAACTACTTATATAAAAACAGAGATTAAAAACTATTTTTTCCACATTTTAAAACAGACAGCTCCTACAACAAGTGACTCAATCATCTATATTATGCAAAAAACTGCATCATCAATAAATATAATGATTTTACAGTAAAAAAATAATGTTAAAAACAGTTATACTATAACATAACCCACTAAGTATCAAAAAGCCTAATGAAAACACAAACAAACCAAATAAAAAAAAACAAAAAAAACTAAACACTCGAAAGCCAAAAGAAAAAGTAGCAGGTACAATAAAACCCTTTCTTTAACAAGGTCTATCCAGACAAACAACTGCAGAATCTACACACATAGGACCTCAAAATAACTCTTCTTTCAGTACCTCAGTTGTGTTTTAAGTTCATTGAAGCGCGGCCTCTTGCTGGGATCATACGACCAGCACTTCGTCATTAGGCTGTAGAGAGTAGGAGGACACTGAGGAGGCATAGCCAGTCGCTCCCCGTTCTCTATCCTACCAATGACATCGTTGTTCTTCACACCCTGAAAAGGCTTGATGCCATACATCAGAATTTCCCACATGCAGACGCCTATGGACAGACAATATAAAAGTTCATCCAAATGACACATTTTTACTGTAAAGGCTGTTACAGCACAGTGAAGAGTGAAGACTAGAGCAGAAATGTGATATGAATTTCTACTGCTATGCAACAATAAACTGTGACTATACAGACAGAGCTTAAAAGAAAAGAGAACAACACAGGCTTAAACTTACCAAACATCCAGACATCACTGGCTGTAGTAAATCGTCTGAAGTTGATGGACTCTGGAGCCATCCATTTAATAGGCAATTTACCTTTAGATGCTATGTGACATGAAGGCAGAAAACTCTGTTCATATAAGAGTTATGAATAATATTGGAGCTTTCTCTAATGTGATCAAAGACATTTAAAGAAAGTGGAGTGAGCAATTAATATTCAGTTACCTTTATAATATGAGCTATCTTCCATGTATCTTGACAGACCAAAGTCTCCCAGCTTTACACAGTCAACTGTTGAAACCAACACATTTCGCGCTGCGATGTCTCTGAAAAGACACATTTAAAGAAAAAATGAGAATAGATGCCTTATGTTAAAAACGGAGTCCATTTTTTAGCGTATCAGAATATACTTTGATTTTTAACAGGACATGGGTGTTTCACTGAATAATGTATCAGAACTGGTTACCATAAATCATTATGAACAATTTGTTGTAAAATAATAACTATAAAACCATAATGTTATAATATGTGGTTGCACTTTTTCAGAACAAACTCATCAATACCTGTGTACGAAGCGTTTGCTCTCCAGATATGCAAGTGCAGTGCTGAGCTGGTGAGAGTACAAGATCAGAGTAGCCAGGTCTAGACTGTATTTTCTAATCTGTAGAAATGACCGTAACTAGGGAGAACAGAGATAGACACAAAAAAAATTTAAAATGACATAAGGCGAGTTTTTATTTATTTATTTATTTTACAAGCAAAAGTAAAGAGACAAAAACTGCTTTTAATGGAAAACAACTAAATTAGAACGTAAATGTATACAGTTGTATAAAAATTAGCAACAAATGCAAAAACTTTTTTTTTTTTTTTTTAAATCAAGCTAATTTAAACTAAATTTAAACTAAACTAAATATTTAATAATATCCAAAAAGTTACTGGAAAACATTGAAAAATAATATTTTCTTCTTGACAGAATAATTTCCAGTTATGTAAATTCAGAATTCCTCCCTGTGACAAGGTGAAATATGACAAGGAAAAACAAAAATGAAAATGACAGAAGGAAGTAAACAGCTAACGTGTTTCTTTGTGGATGACTATGAGCCTCGGGGTCCATATGCATAATGTACCGATCTCTCTGTGATGAATTCTTTACTAAACACATGCTCACTTCAATATAAATTAACAGCTAATGTGTACCTTCGTACCAGTTATCCGTGTCTTACCTCTCCCAGCGTGCAAAGCTCCATGATGATCCACACCGGATTCTCAGTGATGACTCCCATCAGCTTTACAATGTGAGGATGATCGAACTGACGCATGGTCACTGCAGGCAGGCAAGGAAAAGGGTCACAAAATTCACAAATAAACTATTAGAGTCAGGTTAAATGTGTCTTGTGCAGATACAAGGACCTTACATGCTTCCTGGAGAAATTTTTCCCTGACGCTGTCTGATGTCGAGTTCTTACACGTCTTCACAGCTACAGACAGAGCTGGGTTCTCCTGCAAGAAACAGATACAGCCAAGCAAAATCATCCACAGCAGCATCCAAATGCAGCATATTCATAACAGAAACACTGGAAACTCAGCATTAAACTATGATGGAATATTTACGTAAAGTTATGGAGTAATCGGTCAATTCCATGCAAATTTGGTGTACAGTTAAATCAAATTTATATCCAGTCTACAGCATCTTTGAAAAAACTGTGCAGGGAGACTGTGAGAGAACAGACAAAAAGCAAACACTGCAAACCTGCTTTTTATTTGTGTGTGTTTGAATGTGCAACAAAAACAGAAGTTATGGTTTGCGTAAGACAGAGGCTGCATACCGGGCTGATGTAGACTCCTTGGTGAACGTCTCCAAACTGACCCTCACCGATGCAGCGTCCCAACTCAATACGATCCCGCTGAATTTCATAGTCCCGTGCTAAATATATGACACACATAGACATGACCACAAGCACATATATAGACATACAAATGAAAACAAAGAGAGCAGATTATCAGGTTAACTACATATGTTTATGCCCACACACAGACCTTCCACTTTCCAAGCTTGTTAGAGCACTTAACAGTGTGCCTGCGTTCATTTAGGACTTTAAATGCAGAAAATGCTTATAAACAAATCTTTTGAAAGCATAAATGCAGATATGTGACAGTTAATATCAGATGCCACCAAAAAGTAGCTGAAAAATCTCATGTGTGGAATCTGGTGACATATGTTAAGGTTTTGACCTCCTACTCTGACAAGCTTGGTTTTATTGGAATCAGCATAGCTTGTTGTCAACAGCATGCAACAACAGCATCAGCAAACCACAGCGAGACATGCCATGTAACACAGACGAACAGCCAGTAACAGTGTATAAATGAACATAAACTACCATGTTGATCCAAATGTAATACGGATAAAGTCAGGTGAATTGCGTCAAAAGATTTTTTTTAATTGCCTTATATGGGGAAAAAAAGGTCTGTGAAACCCAGGCTGTTGAAAGCTGGTGGTTTGCTCTGCCTGACAGGCAGGACTGTTGACCTGACTTTGTCCATGTAGTACACATGTGAATATAACATGAAACTATAAATGCCATGTTACAGAAATCTTAAGCTTTTATCTTTTTAAGGTAATTACTGCTGTCTAAATGTCCAGCTAAGACAATGGGCGACTTTTAGAGACAACAAGTAAAGGGCCTGTAGAAAGGATGGTTTAAATGTGGAAATGGGCTGCAACATGCTGCAATAAAAACACACACTGGGCCATAATTACTGTGCTTTTAATTGTGCTGTGCCTCTGAAAGTTGCCCATGTAGCCTAAGCTCCACTGTTATGGTTAAATAATGAGATGGCACTATCGGGTTTGTTAGTGGTTTGGGTTATAAATGTTAAAGTATTAAAAATATATTAATCTATTTTAAGCCTATCCTCTCACAGTACTTCCTCCTCCATGCCAGAGTTGTAAAAAAGAAAATGATCTGAATAATCTGTCACCATGTTGTCTTTACTCAGCAGCTTTTGGGGTTTGGTTGTTTTAACTTTATAACCAAGAATGAATTGTTCCTTTTTCAATTATACGTAAAAAAACCCAAAAGGACTAATAGGATCAACACCAAATCACGGGTCTCAATTCTGAAGCTAAAACTGACAGGACACCAAACATCAACAGAGGGCCGGAGGGTCAAATTAACAGGGTACAGATATGGGAAAATATTCTGAGTTAAGTTTCATAGTTGCAAGCAAACATAAAAAGGGTCACAACAACCACCAAACCAAAGTGTCATCACAGTGGTACAATCGTTACCTTGATCTAGTCCATAGTATTCTGGGAAAATAGGTTAGTGATGAGAGACAGAAATAACTAGCTGTGAGTACAGAGATTATTAAATTATTACTGCTTTCTTTATTAATTAAGTCAATATCAGAGACAGACGGGTTAGGGGTATTGGATGTCAAAAATGATTCCAATATGTTTTTATCATATTAACGTACTTGCTGTGATTTTTAAAACCTGTTTCTGTGTTTCGTTGGATGATAGGTTCATCATAGTCAAAAGCAAAATACAAAGGGCAGAATACACACACTACCATAAAGTTGAACAGTTTGTTACAGATGTGTTAAGTTTGTAACACCAACAAAGGCTTTACTCCGTAATGAACAGCTTGGACACCGTTAGGATAGTCACATCAAGTCCCAACACAAACAGCCAAAGTTCAATAAAAAATGTACTACTTTCTGGACTTTTTGTAATAAAATCACTCCCTACCGGAAACAGTGATGACACACGATTAAAAGACTGGTACAGAACATAAATACAGTGGTATTTTTATTTATTTATTTTTATCTTATGGGGTCCATATCTAGTATTTAATCTATTCTCTTAGCAAGGGTGTTTGTGTAAGTCCAGAAAACTGATTTATAATTCAGCTATAAAAGTTATTATTCATGAATGATCAAAAAGCAAGCAGTGTTGACTTTTTGCTAAATGAACAATGTGCTTATAATAACCAGGCAGCATTCTGTGGCAGTTCATATGGGCATTGCTCCCATATTACATTTAGGTAACATCACCCATCTTCTCTGCCTCCCAATGTTGCCCATTCAGCATTGCAGTGAGCATAATATGAACAAAAGTCGTAAACCTGGTGAACAGGCACTACTCAGCAGCCACAGCAGGCCCCCTTTAAGAACAATCCCAGACTTAAATAAATTATGTTTTACACAAAAAATATTAGCACACCGAGATAAGAGTGATCAGTTGGATACAGTCATAAAAAATGCTGACAAGAATTGAAACAGTGTTAAGACATTGTGTGAAGGAAGACACAGGAAGCTGTGATCCCTTAACATAAATATAGACTGCAGGCATATTAATACATTGTGGTTCATATGACTTCCTCTTCCAAATGGGAATGCTGCTTGTGACTCAGTCATACTTCTTAAACAGTTTAAATCAAAGCTGATGTCTTACTTAATTGAATAACATAAAGTTAATAACATAAAATTATGACCCTGATCTTTGACAAGATGCATTTATAAAAGGTGAATCTGGTCTTGCATGTGACTTTAATGTTCTTTAAGAGGACACCATATTATCTGGTATTAAGACAAACCAACACAAAAATGTTATATATACACACATTAAAACAAAGAAATATTTCTAAACTGGAGTTATATGTGTGTCACAAAGAGGGGTCTCCTAATTCTGCACCTAATCTGGGTGGAAATCATCTACTCAGAGACAGAATATGCATTACCAACACTAACACACACATTCATCTCGATAATCCTCTAAATATTACCACAACCGTTGCATCCTATACAGGAATAATCAGTTGAAATCATTATTCTTGGCAGTATTCAGTATTCTAGCCCGCTGATGAGCAGGAATGCACGCTCGCGGCCGCCTGTCACATTATCTACAAACAACATTTGGATGCATGTGCATCTGCGTGTGTTTTCTTACTTGAAGGCATGGTATAGGTGTCCTCCTCATCTATGATCTCAGCATAGTCGTCTGTTTCTGCGGAGCACAGAGTGAAGTCATGAGAGAAGAAAGCGCCAAGAAGCATTGTGTCTCATTTGGTGACAGATAAAAGACAGAGAGCCGACAACAGTCACATCAAAAACTCCGATGTAAAGGTAAAAGTCTTTGACAGAGCACAGACCAAATATTGCATCATCACTAAGTATTTTTTTAAAATAAAACTGTATACTGAATGTCTAAATCTGCCACTTCCATTTAACCCAAATCATTGCATGCAAAAGAAAAAAAAAATCAGGGAATACACCCCCAAAGAAACAGAAACACACCGTCAGACAGAAGTACCTTTCCGAAAGACCGTCACCATACCACATTTCAAACACAAGTGCACAATTAAAATGTTCATGTACTACTGAATAGAATGAGTCAGAGCGGCACAACAGTGAGGGACAGAAAAATACTGGCAAGAGGAAAGGGGAGGGATGGAAAGCTTCTTCTTTTTTTTCCAGGGAAACAAGCTGAAGGAAAACAGCCAGAGTCACCGATCACACAAAAACACTTGTAAGCAGATACAAAAAGACACACAAAGATACTGTGCAGACGTACAATAACTGCAGAAAAACATGGAGCAGGAATTTTATCAATTAAACAAGTTTAATAGCAGGAATGAGGTTTACCATCGCCACTAATGTGACCTGAAGTAGCCACATGCAGCATGAAACACAAACACGGTAAAGAAAAACAAGGAAGAGAAGCGTTAGTTTTACAGTTTAAATGCTAAAAATATATCGTTTCATGGCTAACTGGAATATTTAAAGTGTCTTTTTTTTTTTAAACTGTGTGAGTCAGCCAGAGGTCATTAGACAGTCAGAGCAGAGACAAAGTAACAGTGACTAAAACTCTCCACGAGGACATCTGGCCAGACAAGGACTCTTCATTGCACACACAGATGAGGCTTTATCAGGGAAACAGGGTGCGCACACATATCTATGAAACCTTTATCTGACTCTCAGCTTTTACTGTCATTCATGACATTTAGATTAGAGGATGGAGAAGTAGGCCAAAGAGATGAGAAAGGAATTCATACCTGACACACAAACAGCTCGGGTTCGTACTCCATCCATCCGTTTCTCCATTCGCTTCTCGTGATTTGAAACTCTGCAACACAGATGAGGAAATCATTTTGGGATTTGGCTCACATTAATATAACCAGTGCATTGGGAATAAGCCACTATGTGCAGTGTGAGGACAGAAGTAGAATCAGAGAAAGACCCACTCACACATCAAGAGTGTGGCTTCACAGTGATGATCATTAGAAAATTAAGAACCCAAAATTGTTATTCCAACTATTCCAGCATTACACTACTCATTTAAGGTCTTGCTCGGATTCGACATAGATTGTACCCTAGAACTGTAAACAAAAACTAAAATATGATCTGCTTCTAATTAATACCAGAATTAGTCTTTTATCAAAACAGAATGTTTGAAATCACTGAATAAAAAGAAAATTCAACACTTTATTCTGGCAAAAGTGAAGTAAACATAATTTTTTTTATCCATCACCAGACCTTTGACTTCAACTCTTCTACAATATGCAAAACACAACTTCTTTTCACATCTTGCATCTCTATTAGCATGAACAGAATTAGTTTACTTACTTTGGTATAGAAGGAAGGGCTCTATCACCCTCTGCAGAGACAGATGAGCACATGAATCAGGCACAGAGCAGACGGGCTTCATGTTAGAGCCCCAACTCGACGGTTAGCATATCTTTACAGCCAGTGCTATTTTTAGAAAAGGCTAGCAACAAACAGGCTGGTTCTTATTCAAAGTGACAAGCACAGAGCCTCGCTAGCAACAATCAGACTTGACTTCAGTTTGAATTTTTAGTCTAGATTATGTGGATACAGTCTCAAGTCACCATTACTTTTCAAATAGCAGAAAAATTATCATCATCACATTGCTGTGTTCTATCACTACATATGATGCTGCAAAGCACCCCAGAAAAATCTCAATTTTAGAGAAAGGGCAAAACAATTTGGTTAAAATCTCAACATAGTAGTGCATCCTACCTTTGTGAACTCGAACAATGAAGGAGTGACTAATTGAGGAGACGAGTCGACAGTAGCCGTCAATCAAGTCGGCCATGTTTTCTGCCGTAGTCAGCAATGCTGTAGTGACTGTGAGGGGCTACACACACCCACAGAGACAGAAGGATTAGAGTGGGACAGGGAGTTGCTTCACACTGGCACAATAAGAGCTTTCTTGGGAGTAATGTCCGTTACTAGTGCATGCACACACACATGCACACCCTTACACCGATGCTATTGCAGTGATGCACGCATGCTTTCCATCAGAGGAAGCTTGCTGCAAACACACACCCACTTAAGTGGAGATGGCAACAGCTGCCTTCACAACCTCAAATTTTGTTTCAAATTTGTCAACATCTATTTTATTGTATTAGTTACTGTATTAGTAATCACAAGTTCACTAATTCACAAGGAACATTTTGTGTTTTTAGATATTAGTTTTGAAATAACTTGAAAAGGATGTACTTAACACAATGCAAAACAAAAAAAACACAACATATGTTTCTGCTACTTGATTTAGAAGCATACATCTTTAGAGTGATAATATAAGGTAGCAAGTTTAAATCCACATTATTTGATAGAAAACAAACTACTTCCAATTGTAAAAAGCAGTGGAAGAGCCTTAAGTGAGCATGATCTTACCTCTGGAGCTCCGGCCACGTTAAGCTGCAGCATCCCTTTCCTATCTTTCTCCTCCAAAGCAGAGTATTGGATGGATTGGACTTGATTAAAGTTAGCTAAATGTGTAGGCTGCAGAGACAAGGACATAAACATACACATTAAAGATCACATATAATGCCCAGTACCAAATAAGTTTGAGAATACTTTTAAATAATGATAGTGTAAACACTGTTTACATTACACACAAAGCTGTGTTTAAGAAAATAGCCATTTATGACTGTACTGAAAGACCTGAGCTCAACAGTGCTTTGCAAATTGCAAGCAGGTGTTTATATCAATACCACATGAACAGTATTAAAACATTTCCACAATATCATTGACCTAGATGAAAGCAGCATAGACAGGATTCCACATTTACACACTGGAAATATCTCAGGAACGTTTCAGGTCTGCAGTGAATGTATGAGAATAACAACAATCCTCTAAGACTAAACTCTAGAAAGATGCGGACATCTAAATAGACTTTTTATCTGGCTATGTTGGCCTTTGATTTACTTAAAAAAATGCATTTCTAAAATGAACTGATCACATTTATCAAACAATCTGCTTACATTAAGGAATGAATCAGTCAAATTATTGAAGTAAAAGATGTGTATGTCTTAATCTGGGTAGGTCACTGCAGCACAGAAGTAATGTTCAATTTCACAAATTACGCTATCACCTAGTGATCAGAAGTCTGGCTTTTACCAGCATAGGTCATCTCCTCCATAGCAGAAACCATTTCAAAGCTCATTAAAACTAAGTATGAAGACAAGAGAAAATCTGCAACCAGACACTCAAACCAGCAGATGGCAGTATGGTGAATTGCAAAAACATGGAATTTCAGAAGCATTTGCAGATGGCAAAAAGCTTTGAGGGTCACTTAAAAGAAAGCTAAAATTAAATTTACAAAACATTAAATCAAGTGTGCATACTCACTGTCGAGCCCTTGTCTGTGAGGTAGCTGATTCCTTCCTCTGGTCCAATTGCTAACTCTACTGATATTACCCAACTAGACTAATGGGGAGAGGGAAACAACGCAGAAAATACAGAGTATTAGAATCTGTGTCACATCGTTCACTGCTTTATCTAATATTAATCTTATACTGAAAAAAAAAATGCAATTAAACATCCTAAAAGGAGACAACTGTAATGCTTATATGGTCTTTTATGGGCCTAAAATGCCCCATAAGACAAGATAAAGTTTACAAAGAGCCCGTGCAAGCTAAGCCTCCCACTATTGCCTTATTGATTCTCAAATGCAGCATTATCTCTAGGACTTGAGAGTCATCCTACCCCTAAAGCGCATTTGAAGCACTCCTTGTCGAAGCGATAGATGGGCGAGAGTATCTCAAAGAACTTATGGATGCTCTGCTCATCATTGAGGTTAGCAAACTGCTTAAAGGTCTGCTGGATCTGTTTACGAAGAGTCTTTGCCTAAAAGAGAGTGAGGAGAGGGAGAGAAAAAAAACTAGTTAGGTCTTTCTGGGAGAAAGTTGCTTCAGAGCCAAGAAAAGAACAACACACAACTGACAGGATATGTTGAGAGTTGATAACAGGAGATTAACTTAATTCAGCGCAATCAGATAATCATCAAGTTAGTCATCCTGCCTGTCAACTGAACCGCCTGTCAGCTGTAATTCAGCCAGCACACTAAAGTCAGGGCTGATACTTCATCTCTTTTTGATTCATCACAGTTTATTTGCTTTAAAAATCTCACCTTCAGGGAGTCCAACAGACTTTTAGGGAAGAACCTTCTCAAACCCACATCTTTCCTACAAAGAAAAATAATGCCACACTTACCTTTGGAAAGTTGCAAATGTATCTTTACTTACATTTAAAATATGAATACTTAAGTTAAATTAGAGGCAACAGTTTCCACAGAGGGCCAAAAAATATTGATCTTACTCAAGAAGCTCATAGTTGGACTTCTTATCCAGCGCGTTGCCTGGCATGTCTCGGAAGAACCTCCTGTGTAATTCATAAGGATAAAGAAGCACTGCAATTAAAGGGTTTTTATTAATAAAATACAACTTTTGGCTTAAGAAATTTGAAAACCTTTTAAATACTGTCTGTGATATTAGTTTAATAATAACAAACTAAGCCTGACAGTTCTGTTGCAAGTTCAGGCTGGTGACAAATGCACTAATGGCCAGATTTAAATGCTACTAGTGGTGTTTCCACAAATTAAATTTTACATGGACGCTACACATTAAAAAAATGGATGAAAAACATTTTATAAAGTTTTTCACTGCATAAAAGTTGTTGTACTTCATGGCAGATGAAATGCAAATGAATTTATTTCTTACAACCCACTTTTAAAAATAATTATTATGGCTTATACTTACTCAAATTATAGCATAGTCATAACAAACCCAAAAGAAACTAATTCCTGAAGATCTCTTGGTTTTTTTCTTTGCATCAACTCTGGTGTGTTTGATGAAAGTATAGCTCTGTTTTCTTACCTTATTTCCAAACAGCCTAGTTTCAGTGCAACATCTTGATCCACCTGGTCAGCTATATGTTGCATATAGTCACTTTTTACCTGTATTGACAAAAATTATAGTATCATATCAGAATGATTAGCTGAGGTCCGTGGTTTTTAAAATATGGTGTTACAAATAAGATTTGATTTCTCTTCAGTGATAAAGCTTTTCTGCGTGATTAAGAAGTAAAACCTTGAAAGCTATAATATATTATAGGAACACTTAAATTCGAAATTCAGTTTAAAACAAATGGTTTTTTTTGTGTATGTCAAAGAGACTGCACATTTAGTTTACAAAATGGGCAGCTTTAAGTCTTCACTCTGATCCCGAGTGTCCTCACCTGGTGATAGAGGTAGTTGAGAGAGGGTTTGTCTTCAGAGAAATGGCTGAGATAACCTTTAGGAAGGTACCGTATCCGCAACTCATACCTGAGAATGACAGGAGCAAAGTGAGAGTGGGTCTGCACAGTGAGGTAGAGCACCTGGCATTGGTCGATCAGGGCAGATTCTATGTCTTGCTCTTGTTTTGCTGCGTCACTTCAACATGGTCGCTGTTTGCCAATATAGGGCAAAAAACTAAATATTGCAATTGAAAGACATATGCGATCTCTCCTTGCCATATCTTATCTAATAACACAGTGAAATGCTATGCATCCCGTTATTAATAAGTAAACTAAATAAAAGAGATTGACTTGTAAAATCAAAGCAAAGTACAACTCCTGCAATCACACTTGCCTCCATATGCATCACAGATGTACCCACGTAGGGCATTACTGTTTATGGTGGTAAATTTGTTCGTGAGTGACACACTGCAGTGACTAAAGTAGAAAGAAATGGGTCAGGAGAGCACAAGCTCCAAGTTGCTGTGCTGCTACATGCCTGCAGTTAGATAACAAAGGATATCAAGGCTGAGGACACAATGAATAAAACATCCTGCTCTATTATGAATGAACTTGAAAGAAAATAATGTGTTTCAGAGAAATGAGAAAACAGCATGATGGAAAGAAGGATCAAAGTGAAAAAGACGTACGAAAGAATGAGAGAAAACACGTCAGGGCAGCAAGAGTGAGACAGTCATTCCATCCCCTGGGCTACTGCTATTCTAACAATAGTTTAGCAGCAGCAGAAACTCCTGTGGACTTGCAGCTCTGCGACCCTCTGAGGCACACAGGCTGCAAAGCCTGGCAGAGTTCCTCTGATCTATATTCCTGTTGAATTAATTTTAATTTTTAATGACAGGTACAACACCAAAAACAGGACAAAGGACTAAACTTTAAGCAGAGCTGTCAACAACATCAAGATCTTTCCATAAAAAATCCCATTAGGAAACTGTGTCACCTGAATATGATGAATTTAAAAGTTGGCATTTTCATATTCATGGTCTGGACCAATTACTCATTTTGAACATCAATTTTGGATTGTATTTAATGAACAAGGATGTTTTGGAAGTTTCATAAGACTATTATATTAGATGGCTTCATGCTGCTTAGATGGCTGCTAGTAAGGCAGACCTAACCAAAAATTGTTAGTTAGCAGGGTTGTTTATTATTCTGCCTACTTATTATACTTGCACTGCATTTGGATATTTTATCAACATTTTTAAAAGAAAGTCCAATTTATTGCACAGCTAATCAACCCACAAACAGAGAATCACCATCAGTCAAAGTAAGTAATGATGATGTTCAGACTATGCACTTATGCCTTAACATTGCTCTGA
This sequence comes from Rhadinocentrus ornatus, assembly GCA_037177495.1. Lineage (NCBI taxonomy): Eukaryota > Metazoa > Chordata > Actinopteri > Atheriniformes > Melanotaeniidae > Rhadinocentrus > Rhadinocentrus ornatus. Next base: position 20,127,231 of record JBAMHW010000006.1, read on the forward strand.
AGTACTTTTAATGGATGGAATTAGACTAAGGTAAGTATGATGAGTAGAAGTAGACAATGAGTAAAAAATATAGAATCCTGGTGTTTTACCTCCACTCCTCTTGGGGATGTTGTTTCTCATATTTCTCTCTCACATGAGACACGCCCAAATCAGGGTGTAACCAGTGGAGAGCATCAGAGTGTAAATGGGTCAGCCGGAGGCCCAGAGAGGACACACAGCGTAGTTTGTGGATCTCAGCTATCTTCTGGATAACACCCTGTTTAAACAAATTAAAGGGCATTGAAAGCAAAAACCATTCCTATCAGTAAAACTGCCGTAGATTTAACTAGTAAGAAGTGTTTGTGTGCCTCACCCTGACATCTGTAGCATCTCCATGCCTGATATTACTCGACCATGTGCAAGGTTCACTATTTGTCTCTAAGTAATGGAAGATCTTAAGAACCCGGTCCATAGAGCCTGGGGGCCGCTCTAGTCCTCCAGCGGAGCCACTAGTGCTGGGACCCCCAGGCATTCCAGGCCGAGATTTAACCCCACAACCACCTGCTGCGGAGTGATTGAGGCTGGGCTCCAGGTAGGAAGACGATGCCATTCCTGACTCAGGTGGTCCTGCTGGGGCTAACTGGCCGTCATATTCTGAAAATGAGATGGTCAAATAGCATTAGAACTATTAATACCTTGCAATCTGTAATTATCTCATTTTGATTCCTCTGGGGAATCCTATGGGTATTATAAAATACTTCCTTTCAGAATTTCTTTAGACATAAATCAGAAAATAGCTGAGTCAAGCATCACTCAAACAGTCGCAACCAAAACATGCAACAATTAAGAAGACATGAAAAAGAATTATGCTAAAAAGGACAGCTGTAGAGGATAAAGGTCCCATTTTATGCAAAATTCACTTTCTAAAGGTTTTCTAACAGTCATAATTGTCCTCATTGCCTGTGTATGAGGCCCAAGAATTAAAAAATTCTGTCACCACTTTTTAGCGAATGTGTGCTCAAACGGGTGAATCTGAGATCTTTTCCCTTGTGACATCACAAAGCAAACAAAACATTTCCCCCGGCAGTGGATACTGTCATTGACCCGACCCCCCCGGCTAGCTGGCTAGCTAGATCCTCTTTCATTGAGGGGTGAGGAAAGGCACCACTCATGAACATTTCAAGGTTCAGACACAGAAACAGCCCGTTCTCAGTACACTTTTGGAATGGCTGAAATGAAGAACCAAGGCTGAATTTGGGGTCATACACTTTGAAAATAATGTTGTTGGACCTCCGACACCTGTATGAAGTTGTTGAAAAAATGTTCAATATGGGACCTTTAAAGAAAAGACTTCTAATAAAACAACTCTGTGGTTATAGTACCGCATGGTAATACACATTCAAAGGGGTCCATGAGTCAGACTCAAGTCAATCAATATCAACCAGGAAAACAGTGACAAACGCTTTTTGAAGAAGGATCTAATGGACTCAACCAGAATTCAAACACATAAAAATGAATCCTTGATCAGTGATACATGCTACCGTAAACTGGAAACAACCAGTTGTTAAATCCCTCAGGTAGACATTTTTGTTAGCAAAAGGTTTAACTGTTTGTAAGTGAACGGGTCGATCAGTCCTTCCTGGAGGGAAGCGAGGATCTAAGATGCAATACAAGCCAGAAATAAACCTCTCTGGCTTGCATGTCCACCACTCTGACCAGGCTACATGGCTGCAATTAGTGGATTAGTAAATAGTTGTAGACATACTGAAGCGGAGTGAACGTAGCTCTGCTTCATTACCTCAAGTATTTGGCAACATTAACTCTACATCTAATCACCAGCTTGTTTTTTTGTTTTTTTTGTTTTGCCCCAGTATATTTCTGTGGAACTAAAATTTGAGATGTCAGTCCAAATTTCAATCAACCTCGACATGCAACAGCACCAAAAGATTTTTACTTCACCAGAAGTAAGGAAAAACAGTAGTCTTCTATCATCTCTTCTTACGGTTTTATTCACTCTTTCTACTGCTGGATTGGCACAGTCTCATCCTTTTGCAGGACATGCTGCACACCCTGATATTTCTGGCATCATACTGTCCCTTCCCAGCTCTCCCAGCTGGGTTTGAGTCATCATCACTCCAGGAACTGGCTTTAGCTGACTATAAATTTCTCCTATCATATAAAAAAAAAACCTGAAAAAAACAAGTCAGAAAGGGAAATAAAACCTAATCTTTGACAAAAAATTTTTTCTTAATAATCATCTAAAAATGGATCATGCATCATCATCACCATCAAGATCTGTTTCTACTTATTGGATGATATATCTTTTCCACAAAGGAAGGAGACAATAAATGTAACTGACTAAATATATGCAAACCAAGCAAAGTAGCTGCTGTGGCTGGTTTAGCTCAGTGCTGTTAGTGACACTGAACTCTCGGCAGTTAGCAAAAGAAAAAGAGTTCATCAGAATATTTAGTTTTCTGGTTGTGATTAGTTCATGGCCAGATTACCACCGACAGAGTCAGAAAAACGTGGAGCCTGATCCAGAATTAGTTGATTCAGCTCTTTGTGAAGGTTATCTCTCCAAGAAAGAAGACAGTAAAACACTTGACTGTGTATGTGTGAGTGTGCTTGAACACACTGAATGTGAAAAGTGTTAATGAGGACATAATGTGTTCGACACCTTGAGTCAGCACTCTCTTACAAGAACCTGCTGCATTTAAAGTGTGTGTAGCTGTGTATATGTCCTACACATCATTACTTCTTCCATCTAAGGAGAGAAAATGTACTAGTTATCCTTTCTTCCCAAGTTTCACTTGTGGATATTTCCATCTGAAATGAATATGCTTAATCATCTCTATGTACGAGTGTTTATGTGGTTTTATTTCTAAATGCTTGGAAAAGTTTCTTCTGTACTGACCTCAATTTTGTTTAGGTCTCTAAAACAAAAGAATTAAACTCGTTTTCTGAAATAAACAGAGGAAAAATAGTAAATATTGCCTTATTTGTTTTTGTTGGTTCAGCATATAACTATTATTACATGCTAAGGATAAGAGCTTATAGTGTAGCTGTGCAACGCATTGCAAAGAGGTCAATGAACAACAGTCAGGCCTGACAAACCCTCAAGGCTTTAGTACAATGGATTAGTGCAGATCAGATTACAAATGCCCCTCTTGCATTGTTACTGTGATCATCTAATTAGAATGATACTAATATGGCTAGGATATAGAAATAATGGATTATTAGGTGATTTGTTACGGTCTATAGCAATCTATAATTAATATACGATTCAATCCAATTCAAGTTAAATAATAATACCACTATATTATCAATAACAACAATATTAAAGTTAACAGTAAGTAAGTAACAAGTAGTGACTGTCTGATGAATCCAATAATTGCAAATAATAGATACAATGTCATATCTTACTGTTCTGTTGCACATGATAGATATAGTGAGAAGGTGGCTTTAAGAATAATTTTCACTTTGATGGCTGATAAAATTTCAAGCTTCACAAAAAGACCCTTGAAGATTTGCTGTGTCTTTGAAGGTTTTTGGTAAACTACTTTAAATTTCCAGGTTCGTTGAACTATTTCTGTGCACTTTGTATTTGGTTTAACTTATTTAACAGCCCTATTAAAGATCCACCATTCAGTGAAGGTGGTACAGGTCCAATGCAGTTGCTGCCACTGCTCTGATATGCCGGAGTTTTTTTCCAACTGAATTGTGTTTTCACTGTGATTCTCTATACAAAGAGAAATCCCCCAGGCAGTGTTTCCTTTAAAATTTTTCCATTTAACATTGTTCACAAACTTATATTGATGCAACCTGCTCCAAATGCGTCATCATGCTCATTGTTGTGTTTTTTTTGTTTCATATTTTAAGTATTGTTTTTGGTTATAAGAAAAAATGTCTGCCACTCATTTTTTTTGTTGAAGCAACAGAATCACCAACTACAGTAAACATGTATTTCACTACACACACAAATGCAAGAGTAGAGCAGAAATTACATGTATATAACCATAATCTAAGCACTACACTCAGCTTTACTAAATCCTATTAGAGAGCCAGGAATGTCAATATCCTTACATGCATACAGCCACTTTATACTCCAAATACTGTTACGTCACACCTTTAGGAAATGTATCAAAACTATGTTTCTTTCTGAGTACTGTTAATCACAAGAGATTGTGTTCATTCCTGTAATGTACTTTATATAATGTACTTTAGGCAGGAAAAATAATATTGATAAATTATTGAAAGCTTAGAATTTTCAATGTTGTGTCAACTATCAGCCTGTTCATGTTTAAAAGAGGGTCTTTTCTAGTCTAAATATAAATCATGGGCATAAAGATCACTGTTTAAGCACAGTTTATGTAAACTTTTCTGGTCTTTGTTTCTGTTGTGGATCAAAAAGTCTTGACAAATTGGGATGCTTGCTGCTGCTGAAAATCATGACATACAGTTTAGACTCTCCAAGTTACCTCTACGAAAAAAAACACATCATGAATTCAACAATATATAGCTACATTGTGCATTACTTACAATACCAAAACAGACTAAATGTGCAGACATATGCCCCAACACACTCACAAAAACAGAAATCAAATCAAGTAGGTCATGCAGCCAGCAGCCGAGATGAGAGCAGCTGCAGACCCACCAGTTCCTCCTTCAACAGGGGTTCAGTAACTAACATTCAGCCTGTTAAACTGCAGCAGACTGGGGTTGAGCTCTGCCCCATAGCAGCAGAAGCAGAAGGGTGGTTTATTTCCTTGTCTTTATGGGTATCTGGGTTACTGGCATTAGCCCAGTCCAGCGGGAGCTGAGCCCTCCATCTTTTAACCATTCCCTTCTATTTCCTCACATATAAATTCCCCATCACTCCCCCTTTCCCATCTGTTGGGAGTCCTCATCAACCAAAATCCCTGCATCTTGCACTCTTCATCCTTTCATTTTTCATCTGTAACTTTTTTTGTAATCCTTTCCATAACTCCTTGTCTCCTTCTCATTTTTACAGACTATTTACCAGTTCCATTTGATCCTCTTGTCCTTATGAGCAAGTTCTCTTCCTTCCTGCCTCTCATCTTTCTTTTAACTTCAAACAATTCCCTCTGCCCCCCCCCCCCCCCCTCTCTCTCACACTACTTATCCTACTCCATCCTCAGCCAAGGAGGCACATCATCTGCAGCAAAGGAGGAGTGTGTACTCATAACACTAGTTACATAAAGGAATAAAAGACCTATACTAATTATGTGTGTGAGGAGATTTACACACATGCTTATCTCAATAGTTTTGTGCAAATATTGTGGTTATTATTAATTTGTACACTTCCTTGTTACATTTACAGTTATTCACCGTAATAAATATTTAACGCAGACAAATACAAAGGATAAAAAATGTCTTGTAGTAGACTGTGATGTAACAATAGATAGTTTGCCAAATACTGAGATTAAAAATATACAATTTTGCTTTTGCACAAGCATTTTGGTGATGGTGACAGATGAAAGACGAGTGCATGAGTGAAAAGAACAGCTCATCAGGGCTCTGATGCTGTAATTGTCATTGGTAAAGCGGACATGAAACAAACAGTTAACTGCTTTTTACTATTCACAGACGCTTTCTTACATACTTGATAAGGGGTGCTGCGCATAGATGCAGGCCGCCTTGCTCCAGCAGAGAGGGATGCAGCCGCTGTTCTCCATTCTTTCTGCAGGAGGAGCGGTTTTAAGTTGGGCCACGGGGCCCGGACAAAACTGCTGGGCCCAGAATATAGCATAGATCCAAAGACAAAGACTAATTCCTACTATGGCTTTTTGCAACTACATAAAAAAATGGGTCCTGGTAGATAAAACTGGGGAAAAGCTCATTTAGAGACGTCCTTAAAAGTGTTGGACAATGGCACCTGCTGTGTAACAATTGACCAAAAAGAAAAAATTCTGTAAAAATCAGTGTCCGACAGTTTAGGCAATCTTCATTAAAGCAGAAGTCAAAATAAGAGGAAGCTGGATGTTAAATAGCTTTCTACAATCTGTCAGTGAGGAAGGTGCAGGAAACACCAGTCTGTGGCTTAGACATCATAGAGAACAAGTTAAACTGATATATAGGACTAAAATGTGATAACCTGCCTACTAAACAAGTTGGATTCATTCAATTTGAATGTAAACTACCTGGGACAACAACCAAACAAAAAAGAAAAAAAAACTTGGTCAAGGTCCATATTATCCATCAGTCCAATTATGCCGTGATCTTTGACCCAGCAAATACCTTTACCGTTGTACAATGTGATTTGTAATGACCTCCTGTCAGGAAGCTCTTTCTTTAGCTTCTTCAACTCAGGAAGTAAGAGTCTCAGAGGATGCAGATAATTCAATAATTTCCTGAATGATGTTCCAGTAGGATGAAAGCTTTAAAATCAGACACTGCAGCTTGGCTCCTGTAGGTAATGGATGAGGTCCTTCCCATTAGGTCATCTTGTGGCCCAATAAATCCTTGCAAAATATCATATTCCCATCATCAGTACAGACTTAATAATCCAATTCATCAGTCGTTAACATGAAACATAAAGACAGTCTCATCCGTATAGCCATAAATCTTAAAATCGCTCGGCTTGGCACTGTGTCAAGTATCCAGATTATAAAAATGACACCGACAACCTTTGCTGGAAAAGTAGACTCCGTACAATTGCATGAATGCACAACTCTTTAGAAAATGTAGTTTTCTGTAAATCCCCCAAAATGTGGCAGAATGTCAAAACAAATCACAGAAAGAAGCGAAGAGAAATGAGCATCAATGAAAAAGAGAAACAAAAATGTAGGGCAGCGAGGGGTGCAGGGAACTGGAGCATAGTGAGGGAGCGGAGGATGAGAGCAAACCAATGCAGGAGGGAAAATAAAGAGGAAAGATGAGGACAAGATGCAGTGAGAGGAAGAAAGAAGAGAATAAGATTCAAGAATGAGCTGAAAAAGGACAAATAAAAAAAAGTAAATATGTAGTGTAAAGAAAAGAAAAAGAAAAAAGAACCAGTAAAGGAAGCTCAAGAAAGAAAGAAAGCTGAGAAACCTTAGGGAGAAGCTGAGCCTCACATCCTCCAAAGCTTTCTCACAATGCTCAGTGCCTGCAGGAGGTAACCGGGCCAAAACAAGTATCTGATGTTGGAGAGCGATGTGAGGTGACAGAGACCTGAAGAAGTTAAGTAAAGAAAAGGCAGGAGCGAAAAAGCTGTGATGCAAATCTGCACTGTATGGGAGTCAGACGAAGAAAACGATGAGATTGTAGTAGTCAGTTTGATGCAGTAATTCCATATTTAAAGTCAGTCAGGCGTATGTCATTAACTCTGGCTTCTGAAGGCGTTCTTCTGTAGCAGCGCAAGAAAAGCAAGATCCAAACAATATTATCAACCGCTCACTCACGTAGTGGCAAAACGCAAACACGGTGTTTATCCAGAGAAATCCTTAACCAGTCTAAAGAGTGCACCCAAGAGCTTGTAGAGGGTGAAAGTATGTGCGTAAGCCTGAGAGAGCCGGTATAAGAGGATGTGTGCATGTTAGCATGGAGGGAAGTAACTGTGTGCAAGTGTGAGAGAAATATAGAAGTAAAATACGGTGCATGCATGTGTGTCAGCAGAAAGTGAGAGCGGGCAAATGTTTCTCCTCTGCTGCGAAAATGCTGCTCTGATCACTTACAGGCAGAACCATCAAGGGAGGGAAACAATGGTGTGTGTGTGAGCGCGTGTGTGTGTAGGGCAGGGAAGGAGAGAAGGGGGGTGGGGGGCAGAAAAACTGTAATTGAGATCTAATGCAGTGGAAAGTAGGCAAGCTGATTGGACACTATGCTAAAGAGGACCGCACTCTTGATTAATAATAAGCAGCACTTATATGATCCTTATGATGTGACAGAGAAGAACATGAGAAGATTATAAGTGAAATTAGAGGGGAAACAACAATCACACTAATTACACATTCTTGATTGGATGTCTAAATGCTCTGCAACTTATTTTATAAGAAGGCTGCATAATAAATACATTTAATATAAATGTTTGTGCCATTAATTAGCACAAACGACTATGTTTAGAAACTATCAAAATTATTACAATTAACAATTGTCAGAAGGTTAACATTTTTAATCATGTAACTGTGGTTAATTGCAATTTATTACATAATATTCAGTTTTAATTAATAGGTAATGTGATTATGAGGCAGCTGTTTTGGAAAGTTAGATGCAGCTGAGTAATGTATCCACATACAGCGGCTTAAATCCTTTATTGTCAGCTAATAAGTGGACCCAAATTTCCAAAGAACATTTCTAAATCAGTGGTTTCCAACCTAAAGCAAAGACCACAGCAGTGAATGGTGTCTTTGGTTTGCAGAAGTAGTCAAAATTAGATTTGCACACATGCAAAACATAAACAAAGATACTGGATCATGAACAGTCTGTGTGAATGAAGCAAATCAAACACTGCTGTAACAGAGAGATAAAATGGTTGCCATATGTACAAGTGATTGTGTCTTTTATAGAATTAGAGGAAGTAAAATAACTAGACTATAATTAGATTTAACCTACAACTCTGTGAAAACAGCACTAACATAATCACTTAGAAAAAGGTCAAACAGGGAACTACAACAATTTCCTCTGCAGATTAAATAGTCTGGTGGCACATATATATACATACATACATATATAGATATACATATATACAGACATATA
>JBAMHW010000006.1:20140605-20151026 GCA_037177495.1 Rhadinocentrus ornatus
AGATATATAGAGATATTCTAGATTAAAAAAATTCTGATTGGTTTTGCTGAATAAAGAAAGAAAGAAACAAATTTATAAAAATTTTAAAAATTTTATCGAAGCCAGGAACAACAGGCTAAATATGTGTGGTTTGTTAACGTAACATCAGGGTTTCCTCCAGGATTTTTTTCAACTGTGAGGGAGAATCTGTCCTATAATACACGTAATGTACATGCGATTGAGGCGCTGAGAACATACAAAAATATATACGTCACATTTGGCATTTAAAGACACGGACACCGCCACATGCACATCCCCGCTCTGCCACTGGCGAAGTTTCACGGTGAATATGAAATAACTGGGATCATTGTTCATTGCACAATTCTCGAGAAAAAACACCAGCAAGCAGCCTGGATTTGTGGGATTGGCCGTGCAAAATGAAAGGTGATGCCCTGGCACCAGGTATGTATTCATTATAGTAAATGTAAAAAAAAAAAATGTAAAAAAAAAAGTGAGATTTCATGTTTTTCTTATAAGATTTCAATTAGTAAAAGGGTAGAAGTGATTTACACCGCATTATATTTTTATTTCTCTTTTAAACTGTGTCCCATTATTAAAGGTTTACCCTTGAATTATTTCTGAAATATGTTGGACTTTAAAAATCCTTCCCACTACAAGCCAATGTAAAAATAGACTTCAAAACTTTTACTCAAATTCCTAAAAAGACGGTGTGCTAGGCAATAAAGAAAACAATCGAGGGCAAATGTTCCATACCAAGCTGCCTAAGGGTGAGGTTATAGAAATAAAGGAAGAATCAAATATTCCACATAAACTTGCTTAGAAGATCCAACATCTTTATGTGAACTTACTTGTACAGCAAAGCTATATTACAGTGGGGCGTTTTTGTCATTTTACTATTCAGAGCCGACACAGAGTGCTGACCACATGAAATACCCTAAGCAAAACAGGGAGCTATTCATGCAAATAAGGGCCAGGAATGGGGGAGTGCTTGCCTCTTGTCTCACTTTCACTGGTCTTTTTACCTGATCTACTGATCAAAATATGACAAGCACAGATCCAACAATCCAACTTTAACAGCTCAGCTGTATCCATCATTGTCTTCTTACTGTTTGAGACACTGGTTTAAAAACTCTGCAGAATATAATACAACAAACTGTCAGGTATCTCATCTATAGCTATTAATGTAATAGCTGAAAACATGCCCCAGGGCACAGGGAGGGTGTTGGAGACAAAACTCTACTGGAATTATATACATCACAACGAAGTAACCATATTTAAGGGAAAGACATGAGACAACACAACTTAACTGAGATTATATGGAATGGTGTTGCCTCCTTAATACACTAAGAGGATGTGTGCAATTTTATTTCCACCTACTACAGAAACAAACCCGCAATTAACTTATTTCCACAGGTCTGTCTTGTCTTTGCAGCTGGAAATCGAGGCAAAAGCAAGAAAAGCAAATGTTTATAGTTTTGCTGTCTAATAATTAGTTCTTTAAAAAGTCAATTACCAGAAGTTTTTGTTTCTTTTTAAGCTATTTACCACAACTCCTCATATTAAGATAAAGACCACACATCTAAATGCTCCCCTGTGAAAAAAACAAAACATTTGATAGTTGAGGGCTGTCGAAATTAGGCTGAATTTTACAGAAAAACATTTATTTTATTTTCGGACAACAGACACGACCAAACACGACTGTCCAAAACCATTTGCAATATCAAATTATATATAGTCTTTTTGCAGAGTAAACAACAAAAAGAAAACATCAGAGCAACATTTGATAAGAAGACAACCTCATGACACAAAAACATTAAAGGGTCAGGGTTAAATGGGATCAATTAATTAACAGCCTACCTACAGTTAAAATGACTCGTGTTATTGAGCACGTTGTTAAAATGCTTTTAATCTTTTGGCTTTCAAAATTATCAAAGACAATGAAGAGCTTTAAGGATCACTGTGAGTTAAGGAAGTAGTGGCTTTTATAGCTCTTTTTAGGTCAGTAGGAATGAATAATCCTTCAAAAGAAAATATAAACACTAACAGGACAACATGCCATGTTTCATGGGAGGCAAGCCTGGCAACCAGGATGCAAAGAACATGAAGGGAAAGATATACAAAGCCATTTTTGCCTCTTAACATATATTTCTAACTCTGTTTTCAGCAACAACCAGCCAGGGTAATCAAAGGAAAACAAAACAAGCTGTCCAAGTATTACACGTTTACACGTCTTTGTTTGTGCCACACTCTCTACCTGTCTGAGGTTTTCACATGCAACTGCTTGCACAGCGGTGAGCAGCACAAATTCCTTTGCAGCCCTCAGCCTGCCAGATCCTCTCTATCTATATATCTAACACTAAGCACCTACACATTGGCCTATCAGACAAACAGAGCAATAAGTTTGACTATATACCCACATACCTCCAGTAGCGCAGCCCAGAAAATCCAAGAAATGCATTTCTATATTTGGTACACAGAGGATCAAACCTCTACTCGATCACAGATGTCTGTAAGCACTCCTCTCCTGTCTCTCCACTTCCTAGTTGGACTGTATGCTGTCACCTTATAGGAGAGGAAAACACCCGCCCATTTGTTTCGGAAAGACACACCTGAGGGCTGAGTTTCACCTCCGAACAGCTGGTTCTTCCTTTTCCTTTTGACTTTCAGAGCCATCTCAGCAATTCTACTGCGTCCCATCTTACCAGGGAAGTTTTTAGGCCCTTTAAACATTGGGGACTTCACCCCATCCAGTAGGTTTAAAGCTTGTTAGATACTCCGCGTGAAGTGCGAACTTTGTTGAGGCCGCAGGAACAAGAAGAAAGTTCGTATTGGTCGAGAAGGCAGGGATTACTGCAGGGGTCTGTGTTTTTATGTGCAATAAACAGCTGACCAGGTTATTTCATATGTAACAAGAAACTTCGTCCATGGCAGGACGGGGTTGTGCACGCAGCGGTCCGTGTCTTTAAATCCCGTGTGTTGTTTACATTTACGTATCTCATTACCTCGATCAGCTGTTCATTAAAACTATCCATTCAAGGGCACATCAAATAGTACGACCAATCACACGATGCTTCTTGGAGCTCCACGAGAAGAAAGTTCTACTTGGTCGATGTGTCGAGAACTGTCCCCATTCACGTCCACGGGAGTAAAATTACGTCATTCTGTTCTCGTGGCCTCAAGAACAAGATAAAAGATCTCACTTCTCGCAGAGTATGTAACAGCCTTAAGAGTACAATAAACACAAGATGTCTGGACCAATCATTTGAATAAGCTTTTGCAAATTTAACTTAAAACTCATTTAACTTTGTCATTATTTTCCTTGTTAGCAGCAGGAGTAAAACAATAAGAGCTTTGAGCCTGTATGACATTCATGTGAAACTGTACGTTAACATAATTACATTTACCAACTTATGTCTTAGAGTTTCTGCTGATATTGCATTGCTTTAGTAATCTTCTACCCTTCATCATCCGATACTCTTCTTTCTCTCCAGGTCAGCTCACTTAAAGGTTGCCAACTTGTACAAAATCTAATAACTTTTTTAAGGCAAGACACTACAGGTCAAAGGGGTAATATTTATAACTAACTGCTATCATCATGAGACCTGTTTATTCCTCACATTAAGACTATTTAGTTTTGTATTGCAAGTTTTTTGTAATTTAATGTCAAAATATGCAAATTAAGTATTATATTGCCAAAATACTAAATTGCATACATTTCAAGAAGAAAAAAATTTTAACACTGGATTAATCCAAGTTCAAAGTTCTTTTTGCATTTTGTTCATATATTAGAGTCAAAAGTTTTTACTGTAGGGATTTTAGATTTCTCAATTTATCCCTTTAAATCACACAATTAAGAAAATACTGTAAGTAACCAGGAAAACCTCAATTTTTGCCATGTTGTTGGGATAAAATGTTCTATAAATCAGGCTGTAAATGAGATATCAAAACCCTTCTGTGAAAACTTTATAAATACAGACAGACAGGAGCAGAACTGGAAAGTTTGGTGTCTATGAGTTCTGTTGAAATAAAGATTTTTGACCTGGAGTAGAGGAAAAAAACACATTTTTGAGAAAACTGCCTTTAAAGTTTTGGATTGTAAAATTTGACAGTTTTGTTATAAAACACCATTTGTAGACATCAGATCGAGTGAGATTAATAAAAAACAACTATGCAGGACATCTATAACACATCAACGCTTCCAAGATGGAGAGATTTATTTCCTCATACTGTTATGTGTTTCCGTTAGGGTTTAGGGGAAGTGAAAACTTTTCCCATTTTTTTTTTTTTTTTTTTTGAGGGAAGCACACACCAATCCTAATTCATTGGTTAAGAGAATCTGCACATTAATATCAAAGCCTACATTAAAAAGAAAAGAAAAAAAAAATCTAAAAATTGACCAGGTCATGTCTCACCTTACAAATTAAAATCAAATGATTGGATTAAAAATACGTTATTTAACTATTTCATTTATATGTGCTCAAACTTAAATATTTGAACACATCAACATTTGTGCCTTAAAACATTCGTTTTAGTTTCAGTTTATTTTATTGTTTTGTTTTTTTTATCTATTGCAATCTAAGAGTTACACAATACGGGGTCAAACATGTCAGCTACCTTCCTTGGAAAACAATCATTTGTAAATGTGTTTTAGAGGTACTTATTTTCATAAGAGGTGTGCTTTGTTACAGTAAATGTTACTGGATCTCTGAGTCAGACTAGTTAGCCTAAGATCCCTCCTCCTCATCAGCTGAGCTTGTAGATCACTCCACTGCAGCGGCTGTCACAAATATTATCATTAAATTGTTTGATCTCAGTTATTTGAGATGATCATAATTATTTTATCATAATCATTTTTATTTAACTTCACACCGTTGAGTGAACTGAAGCATACATGTCATACTTCGACTTTGGTTTCTGTTGTTTAATCAAGAGGCAGATGGGCACATTTCCAGTTACATCATCTCTGTGTGTTCGTCTTGCAGCACATAAGAATAGTTTTGCTGCCATCCAGTTTGTACTTCAAGGTGCCCTAACTTGCATTGGCACAACTGCATTCAAGTAATCATTTGTTGACATTAATATTATGGACTTAATTTCAAAGCCAAACGGCACAGCGCTGGCATGGGAGCGTTCTGCATTAAGCCAAATTACTAAGGATAGGATCTGAAGGATTTACAGCAGAAAGGAGATGGTCAGAAATACTAATGCTACTGATCTGAAAAATCCTCTTCACATCAACAAACACCACCCAATTCCATGAGCTTAGAATAAAAGTTGCATATTGTTAGCCTTATAAAAAAAATTGCCTAAGCCACATTTTAAGGTTTTATAGGCAATGATGCACAGTTCACCAGCAATATTGGGAAAGTACAGTTAGAGAGATATCACAATTTAGCCTAAATATGACTTAGGCAATTATGCTATGAGGGTAATGATATGCAAGTTCCATCTTAGGAAGTGGTCACTGCCACAGCTTTCAAAGAGGAACGGCATAAAAACCTCTGATGGCACACTGAGTAGGTGTATTGCTAAAGGAATGTAGTCATTTAATACAGTTAAGATGACAGCACATAAAGAAATGCAGCAAAAGCTTAATATGTAATATGAATTACCAGCAAAAATACACCCTAAAAACAACAATCCCTAACTGGTACAACAAAACTAACAATGATGTTTTTGGAGATTTGAAAGAAAATAACTTTCAGCCAACCCCCATAGACATATAAAGAGCCTGTAAAGAAAACAAATGTAGCATTTATATTTATGTTAGAGTTGTGTCTGTCTATGAGAGGATATTATTCTTCAAAGGGTGTATTATTACATTATGATTAGGCTTAGGTTATTAACAGACAACAAAATCACTAAGTGCAATTATTTGAACGGCAAATAATTGCTTATTAAATTCTGTGGAATGCAATAACCATAGCAACAGAAGAAAACTCCTCCAGGCTCATCTGCACCTCCTTAACTGCAGAATAAACTTCTAACTTCCACAACACAATCACTAAACAACAGTTAGGATCCCCGCAATCAGCTAATGAACGGATTCTCTCTTTGTTTCTGTCTCTCTGTGTCGTAGTGCGCAAAATACACAAATGTCAGGTGTAGTGCCTATGGTGACAGGTGGTGTGATGGAGATGCTGTTTGAATGAATAGGAAAGAAACCAGAACAGAGCCTGCTTGTATTTTAGAACATAAATTTCATATTGTAATCCTATTATTTCTGAGTTTTATTGCACAGTTGCCACAGATCTGCTTTATGAATATCTAGTCAGTCTTGAGATTTGGGGCTATTGAAAAGAAATTTGGGGCAACCGTGAACACCCAAGCCTTTTGACACCTATGCCTTACCCACTACTCTGTCATATAATTTATATGAATGAATGCCAGCTAAAAGAAAGTAAATAATGTCAGTGATCTGGAAAGCAGGACAGGAATTGCGGTACAAAATAAATAAATTTTTTTAATAAATGTAATTATGCTTTTTGAACAGAAAAAAAAATCGATTGAAATCGGAATTTGGATTTGGTCAGAAATAAACGGAGAGCTTATTTTTAGGCCATATCACCCAGCTCTACCCCTCCTCCCGCCCCAACTAAAAACCGACAACAATGAAGATCGTAATCCTTATTCCTTCTTCTGCACATCAGAAGCGGTAAAAGGAAAGAAAGTAAGGAGGAAAGACAGCACATGTAGAAACAAAACCACTGTAAATTATCTTACAAAATGCTGCAAAAACGCTGTCATGACTTACTCTACAAAACATTCTCTGTCTTTCAGAAAACTAAAATAACAGATTTTCAAGGGGCAACATAGACCTTATAAAGTTGACAAAGTCAACAAAACACACAAAGCCATTAATGTTCGCACCTATTGGAAGTGCAATCTAACAAACCATAATCAGTGTTTCAATAAAATCTACATAGAAAAGTGTTTGTGTTCATCTATAGGCAGGAAGTAAAAAAATGGTAGAAGCCAGGAAGTGAAATTCCTTAATAATTCACTTAGAACATAGTCTCTAGAGAGGACACCAGAAGTAGATTCCTCAACATTAGCTAAATCTAATCAAATATTTTGTTATTTACAAAAAACATGAGCTGATGTCATGCTTGACTGTCAGCCAGTTTCACATCAGACCTTGTTCTTTACTCAACCACAACATCAAAATATTTGATGGCACTATGATGCTCCAATTCTCCTGCTTTGACAGGGGACAGGTACAGAGAAGTGATCAAGACTACTAGTCACATACAAGCAGGGGGGAAGGGGAAAAACGGCAGGGAAACTAAAATCTGTGGAAGGCATGACAAGGCGGCTTTGACCCTGAACAGAACCAAAGAAAGGAAACTGATTGATTAATCACAGCCCCAAAGCTGCTGGGCACCAATCTTGCCATGATATATAGAAATATCTATTTCTGTGCATTACACAATTACTAGGGGGAAAAAAACGCTCATCATTTTATTCCCAAATCTGCTTTTTAAATATTAATATATTTCAGGTGACGTACAACAAGGATATGCATTATTGTGGTTGACAGGGCAGTGAGAACCGCAAAACACACGAGACCCCAGGTTAAGCAAGAACTGCCTCCTCTATTTATTTCTCAGAACCATCCATTGCAACAATGAGTCCAAGTCAGAGCAACTCGTTGCTCAACAAAACACAGATGTTTCGCCTGAGCGTTGTTGCTCCAGCTGCCAGAAATCCTGCTTGGTTTAGACCTTTGCACCTACCGGGGAAACACAGAGGAGTGGTTTCGGCCACTGCACCACTGTTTGTCTGTTAGGAATACAAATGACTTCATGATACAACAATCACCAATGCTTCTTATCAGTTAGTTCGCGGTATTTTCCCTAAATCCTGACACAAGCTCCTCAAAACACACCCACGCGTGTAGCATTGACGTTAACCCCATTGTCTGTGTGCGTTACCCCCTTTAACGCTAAGCTAGCTCAGCTAACGGTGGTCTATTCCCACACAATTCGTAGCCAAGAAGGATCAATACTCACCCGCTTCAGCCCTGCAGCCTGGCCGCACCTTCTCTCCAAAACCACACACCTTATCCAGTTGTTCGGGGTAAATTTTATAATTATACCCGCTGATATCTGGACCGGCTCGGTGCTTGTATCCCTCACCCTGTCTGTTTTTGTCCACAACAGCGCCGTGCCCGGTTGTAGGTGTCCACTGACGGTAGCTGTTAGCACTGCTGCAGCTGTTGCTGGAGGAGCCTGATTTTTTCCAACATGGCTGCAGCTGGCAGGGCTCACTGTCAGGGGGAGAGGGGCCCTACGTGTCCAGCAAGGCGTCCCTAAATGTTTTTAATGAGAAATCCCAGTTTTGCCTGTCATATAAGGAGGCATACATTCATGAAACTTAAAGGTAAAGAGTGTAAAATTGGCGTGTACATGAGGTTGTGTGACCATGATGATGATGAGATATAGTTGATAGGTGACACAACAGGCTTTTGTTGCCACTTTTCTTTATAACTTGTATTTAACCACTAAAGTTCACCAGTTGGTTACTAACCTAAAGATAACATTTTATGTGTTCCATATAATTAGTTCTATTAATCTGGATAAAACCATGTTAAAAAAAATCTTCGTGTCATGTCTTCGACATAATTAAATTAATTAGAAAATTTCAGCTGGAAAAAAATTTAATTTTATTTAGTGTTTTTTAAAAGGACGTTTTTAAATACCCTTTGTTTTCTATACATTTTGTTTTTTCTATGAATTGAAGATGAGTTTTTTTATTTTTGTTATTTTCAAATATTGATTTCTAAAATTTTCTTTTTGCCTTTTTGTTTTTCAATTTCTTGTTATGTTGACACTTAGTTCTTGCGTTTTCTTAAATGTTATAACATACTTATTATTTTTTCTGAGCTATTATTGTTTTCTTCTCATTATTGTCTGTGTTTGTATAGAAAGGTAGAGGCAAGGCAGATATATGATCTGAGGTGCAGTCAGTGATCATATCAGCCTTGGTGTCGGTGAGTAAACTGCTCTCCAGTTTATCAGCCCTTCTTTAGGACAGTAATCAATACAGGAGGAAAGTAACCAAAAAATAAACTTAATACGATATGTGATTCCTTGTTTTCATGTAGCAGTCCAAACTATTGAAGTACCATGAAATTAAAGCAAATAAAGGCCCATATGCAAGATTTCATCTCACCAAGTGAGAGCTGACATCCTATGTCTAATTGAAATCTTAAGAGACTTCTGTCATAAATTATTCATCAAGGTATTCTACTGCGAGCCACACAAAAGAGGCTTTGAATTAAAGATGCACACATACATGCATACACACACAAACAAAATAATTGTGACTTTGATGCTGACTGTCATTGTGCTGCCTTGGATCTGCATCTTGGTTGTCTCGCAGTCAAAGCTCAGAACAATCTTTCCACTCATGGGCCTACACAAGCAGTTCCACCTACACACGCTCTGCAGCCATGCATGCAGCTAATTTCCATACAAATCTAAATTCATGCATACACACACTGAATTCAGAGATTATTTTTAAACACACAGAAGAGTGGTGCAAATTATGGTGTGAGGGAGAAATAGATTTTACTGAAATAAACTCATGATACCATGATTATGTCATGTCTAACCAACAGTCATGTCAACAGTAACCCCACATTTACTTGTTGACATGATCTCATGAATGGTAAAAGAGTTATTTTCCACATTGAACAATTGAAATAGTCTTGATATTGTGGCTTCCAGTTTTCTCAAAGTCAAATCTAGTGTACAATAAAATTCTTTACACGACAAACTGTATTTCAGAAGAAAAAAGCATGTTGTAATAAATTTGGTAGTTTTGGCCATTTTACTTTACACGTCCAACTTCATCTGCCAAAGACTGGCATATTTCTTGTGATATTCCCATTTGGCCTATTATTTTCACATGAATGGTGCATTGTTAGATGTGCTCAGATTGGTACAAATTAGAACAAGGTTAAAATTGGCCAACTCCAAAACAACAGAACAAAATAATAGGATGGGAGCGCATGTATGAGAGGGCACAAATGTGAAAAATAGATGGAAACTACACAAAAATCCATATTAGATATACAGCACATTAATGCAGCACTATAAAAAAAGAACAAATCACTGGAAAAAAAACCAAACTGCAAGAGATTAGTGCTATTAAACTAGACAAGTGGATTTTCTGTTTGAGATAAGTGTAGTTGCTTATAAGGGAATGTTGGTTAGAATTGAGGATAGCACACTCTGCGATATACTTGACTACTTAAACATAAATGGTGTCAAATGCTGGTAAAATCCAGAGAAACAGAACAGAGATGGATATATTGTTCCACCTAGTGGTCAGTTTGAAGAAGGTATCTATCTATCTATCTATCTATCTATCTATCTATCTATCTATCTATCTATCTATCTATCTATCTATCTATC
>JBAMHW010000006.1:20151126-20172666 GCA_037177495.1 Rhadinocentrus ornatus
CTGTCTGTCTATCTATCTATCTATCTATCTATCTATCTATCTATCTATCTATCTATCTATCTATCTATCTATCTATCAATCCATCCATCTCTATGTTACTTTGCTTGATAGGTGTCTTTCTTTTTAAAATTTGTAACTTAATACAACAGATACATAGGGTGTTTCAATGATTGAATTGAATGCAGCATTTTAATCAATAATATAACTTTATTTTACACACAAAGAAAGACAAGTTCGAAGTATTTCATGAACTACAGTGGTTGTCCATAACATATCCTGCATTTAATAATACACATCTGGTATAGTTGCATCATAATATCATACACATTCCTATGGTTATGAATGTATAATTTGTTTGTTTTTTAACTTCGTAATATTATATTTTTGGATATTTATTTTAAACTCTTTAGATAAAAATACATGAGAATTTAAAAGAATTCACCACTTTCCTGATTTCCTCTTCTACTTTTTGTAATGATAAATATGAAAGGCTTAGGAGGACTGCAGCTGAATCTCTGATATAGTTCAGAGACACAGGGGACAAAAGACACCAATAAAAGAGAAAAGACACAAAGGAAATTAGAGGGAGAAGGGAGGGATGGAGGAAAGTCTCATTTAGCATGACGTGTGGCTTTTCAGAGGAGATGAAAGAGAATAAAGTCACTGAATTAGTGGAAGATGAACACAGAAGGAAAAGAATGAATGGGCTGATATATAATGAGGTAAGTGCATTAGACTAAGAGCAGTATGCACTCTAGCATGCCACTTCAGCCTTTGGGACGTTCTGGTTAATATTGGACACACTCTCCATGGACACATCAGTGTGTGAATGCCCGCGATTCTCCTCAGTGTTTTGTGAGTGTGTTCGGCCACGCTGCAGTTCGTTGGTGTGTGAGCGGCTTCTAGCGCCATCACAAGATGCAGCACTGGAGCTGGAGGCTGTTCGTGAGCGAAGTCTGGTCATACTGGCACTGGACACTGGAGAAAAAACAGAAACATATTTTTATGATGTATCCTCAAAAGTTTTATTTCTCTTAGAAAAATTTCCCCTTTTTTCAACTGTATTGATTAGAGCTGCAGTAAATCTCCATATTATGATAAATTCCTTAACATTTTTATCAATAAACACTCCAGTGGGTTCAAGAGTAATCCCTTTGCTTACAGAAAGTTATGTTTTTAACACTAGTTAGTACTGAATAAAGCAAGGAAACATTAGTTAGTGATATTATGACAACAAGGGGGAATTGAGATTTAAAATATTAAATTAAATATTGAATATTAAAAGTAAAATATATTCACTTACAGTATCCCATGCCCTGGATGAAATATTTGAGGGCTTCAATCACATTGGCTGGCTGTGGAGAGAAGGATAAAATTTATTGTAAAATTAAAAACATATCTAACTAGTGAAGAGGAGATTTTACACTCAGTATTGTCCATATTAGATGATCATACCTGATCAACTTGAGGAAGCCCTCCACAATCTGCCATCTAGAAGCAGACATAAGAGCAGTTAGACATGCTAGTGGCTCTATTACAGCACATATAATATATAGGAAAGGGTCAGCAAGATTATACATTTATACATTAAATATGTGTGTACCTTAAGGAATGTGGTCTTAGTGGGGTTGAGTTTAGCGTTGCAGTCGACCACAGCTTCTACAACTGGAGAGTTATCTCCCACAACCAGTAGAGAAGCACATCTACATAAACCAACAGAGAGGTGATTTAAGGTTTAGAATATAACAAGGCCTTCTGCAAATGTATTAATCTATAAATTACATATAATGTTTTTGGGTGTAAATGGTTTTTACTCACTTGAGAGTCCTGGCATTGATGCTTCCTCCAGGAACAGGCCTCTCCACCTCCAAAGCATCACGGTTGTTGTAGGATCGGTAGAACTGACTCACGTTGGACTGGTTCATGGTTGTTGTGATGTAGTGACGATATGTAGCCACAAGGTCGTGGTTTGTCTGGATCTCGTCCTGTAATTAAGGACGAGCAGAGATCACCTCATTCATATCTGTTACTTTAAAGGGAAAAAATCATTTCACTTTATTTAAAAGCAGTGGTTTTCAGCTTTTGCTATAATGGCGACTGAGCCAGTCCCTGTTAAATGTCCATGATCGCTTACCCTTCCAAACAAGTGTGTGATTACTTTGTCTGGGAGAGTGTGGGTCCATTCAGTAATCTATAACACAGACAGTAAAAATATTAACATATGATAGTTTAAAATGATAATGACAGAAAAGTGAAACTGAAAAAAAAAAACTACATGCATCACTGGACACTAGTGGCATTAAAAGCTCAAACTCAAATCCAGCTATAGCTTGCAGTCAGGGGGTTGTACCCATTGGAAATGGTTTTTCATGCTTCAAGGAGTCTTTCCTTGCCCTTCAGTGTTTTATTTCATGTTATTTGCAGGTCTGCAAGGTTACAAATAACAATTTCCACACATAATGGAGTAAAATAAAAAAAAATAAAAAACTTCAAGCAAACTGAGCTAAAAAGAAAAATGTCAGATAAAATGTGAAAAGAGATGTATGCTTTTTTTTTTTTTTAACAATAAAGCATATAAATATCTAGGTGGCCCTTAAAATGCAAATTTTATAATAGTGTCCTCATTCCACATGTTAACACGCATAAGAATCATCCTGTATGTGGGTGATAGGCACCTACCTTGTTTGCAACAGTATCCATTATGCCTTCAGCATTGGGGTTAACATTGATCAGAACCAGTCCATCCACCAAATCAGGGTGATTCAGCTACACACAAAGAGGACAGATTAAGAATTTGTGTTTGTTTGCATTGTTAATAGACTTTTCCTTTCATTCCTTTCATATGCCACATAAATCGTCTTCATGTATTAAAGATGACTGCTTGAGACCAGAAACTACAAGGTTCATGAGCAGATCAGTTACACCACTTCCAAGAGTAAAGGTATTTATGACTGGAGCTCTATACATCAACAGAGGGAAAAACTAAAACCAAGTTCAGGTCACATTTCAGTTGGTGAGCTTAAGCAGCATCTTAAGTTTTAATTGGATTTGAACTTACAGCAAATTTAGCCAGGATGTAGGCTCCTGCCCCGACTCCCAGGCCAATCACACTACGCAACCTGTTAAGTATAGTCAAAATGTTACAGTGGAGGTGAGGCCAACTAAAAGTGTGCAACAAACTGTTATAAAGAAAGTGAAGTTGTCTTACCCAAAGTGTTTGAGGACAGCAGGCAAGGCTTCAGAGAGCTGGTCCATGGAAGGGTAGATATACCTGAAGAGTCAAACATCAAATTTTTTAGCAGAAGGCACGGGATCTACTAATGTGCAGTTGTTCAACTTGTTAGGTAACTGTAGCATTAGACAATGATTTATAAATATGAAGACAATGATAAAAGGACTTCTGAAGAAAAAGAGGCTGAGAGAAATGAGAAATGTCTACTAACGTAGCAGGCAGAGTTTTGGCTCCTTCGTGTTGTCCCGGTGCTTCAACATGACAAACAGGTAAGGATCTGACAATTTCCTGCATGTCTTCATGGTTGAAAAGGGTCTCAAAACAGGTCTTATCTGCAGTAAAAATAAGTTAATAAATAAAACACAAAAATGACAAACAATGATGATGTGTGTGCAAGTATAATCTGTAAATTATTGCAGGATGTTAACATTAGAAAAGCTGCACTGTTGCGTCAAAGAACTGTGGCTTACGGTTCAGTCCGACATCATGAAAGGTCAGGATGGCAGGGCGATTTGCCCTCGGAGTCCCTGTCATGATGCAGTGGACATCCCCATATGGAGTCTCCACGTGTTCGTCCTAAAAAACATATTTATTTAGATAATATAGATGTGCTCTAGTTCATATCCATTTTGAGGACCGAACCACTCAGGACAAAACCAGCTACTACTCAATGAACATAAAAAAGGCATAAATATGAAATTCACTGAAATTATTAACTGTTAAGTCATTAGACTTACACTGAATAACTACTACAACTGAAAATTTCTGTCATACTTACAGTGATTTGGGGCTCAAAGACAGAGTCAGAGTCGTTCTCCTCCAGACCCATGGCTGCTCTTTCAGAGTTGATAGACTACGACAGATATAAGGAGATTTGGGCTTTATTAAATGTAATTTTTTTTTCTATTCTGTAATTCCGGCCTGCCCTATAGTCAGATCCAGATTAGAACAGCAGTTCAGTAGGCGTTTGACAGACTATATGTTTGAGCTGGTTTATATATCCTCAGGCACTGATCTGCTGCTAAGCCTTAATGGCAACCTGGCTCAGGCGTGGCCAACTGGTGTTTTTTTCTTTAATCTGACCTCAGGCTGCTGGAATCCCACAAAGAGGGCACAAGATGTTTACAGAGTTAATATCCATCATGCAATAAAAAACTTTCAGGTCAAATTTCAACTCATCTTAATGTAATTAAAACAAAATATAAATTGCAGATAAGATCTGGATCATTATATCATTCTCATGTCATGAAAACATTTTTTTTTCTTGGACTTGCACAAACGTCTTTTTCTTAAAACGGGCAATGATGAATGTATCTTTTGAACACATGACACTTTCACAAAAGCTATCATAAAGCTTAGTATATTTCTTGCTTTGGTGTGGGACATGAGCAAAATCACAATACGGTCACCAGGACACGAGCAGGTCAGCTGTTTAATCTCAGTGTGCCATCTGTTCCTCACAGTAAAGCAGGCTGCTCCTCAAACTTCAGGAAGCATGACCATTACGTTAATATGGGACATTCAATTAATTGGAAAAGCTTCTCTGAACTCTGCATGTTCTTTTACTTTTTTATGAAGCATGGCAACTAAAATTAACTTTAGCTTCATGACTTTGGACATTCATGCAAACATCTCACACATGTCCTTCAACAGGTTAATCCATATTAACCTAAAGAACAGGCAGGATGACCTATAGTCACTGCAGAGCTTCCTCTGGTAACAGATGTAGCTCATTTTCATTTTGATGTATTTTTAAAGCTTGAAATGTACCCCTGAGCAGATGTCATCCCTCTATTAGTGATAACAAGAGAGAAGTGATGTTTGATGCTTATAGACTTCCTGTAAAGTGAATTTTTCCATTTTTGTTCTCTGGGCTGCAACATCCTGAGAGTCTTACATTCTTATGTTCCCAAACGAGCTGAGCTGAGAAAAGTTTGTTTATTGCAGTTATTTAATTAAAGATATAACACAAATTAAATACTTCTCCACTGCAGTCAAGAATCAAATGTTAGTGGCTTATTTGACCAGTGTTAAAAGGTCCAGTGTAAAAGCCAGATTTGTTATCTTTTTAGAGCTCCTTCGACTACATGTTGTGAATTCACATCTAAATGTCATACTTAAACTCCAGACCTTTAACACTTGACTGAAAATGGAACAAAAGAGGAATACCCCACATCAGTCAGTTAATTCAAATGTCTAATTCAAGAGTCCAAAAAAGTGGGTACTACCTGTTAAAGAACTTTAATACCCAGTTTGGATGTCAGTGTTCCTTAAATGATCAAATGATGTCTGACTCATAATTAGAAAAGAAAAGAGAAAAAGAAAAGGAGAAAATGATAACTTTGATTTCAGTTAGATTGTACTTAGTTAAACATTAAATTAAAACACTTCAAACGTCTGCATCTACTAATTAACATACAAAAAAATGTCTTGAAAGAGAGCTTGATGACTCATTTTTATTTAGCTGAGTCATTTAATGCACTAAGTAGCAGAAGTAGTGACTAGCACAGGAGACTTTAGACAGTAACAGCTGGCTTAGTCGGAAACGCAACAGACTGCCCAGTGAGCACCTTGATGACAACATTAATACCACCACTGCCTAAACCATGCACACAGACCTGCATAAGAGCCATGTGCAGGTTTAATCCATTTAGTGGTTGCTGCAGAGCAGTGGACAACAGATGGATCTTACTCAGCTTCACGTCATTCTGAGGGCAGTATAACATCATATGAACCCTGATTGAGCTCTGGCCTGCAAACCTATTTTACCATTAATGACTGTTGCATTTTGTGTTGGATGTGACATGGCTAGAAGAAGTTCATTTGCTCATATTCACCATGTGTAGTACCCACTGTAGAAAAACATTTTAACAACTGTGGCATTTAATCAAACAGCAGCAAGGAAAGTGTTTTCTTTAAGGGTTAGGGGTTCTGCAAGTTGTGTTCGTTTTCAGTGTAATATTATAACCCAATCACTTTAACCCTTGTTGACATGAGAAAATTCTATTAAACACAACTTTAACCTTCTAACTTCTTAATATTTTTACCCTGATTTGATATGTCTGCACAAAAAAGTGTAAGAAACTTAAGGATTATTAAAATCAGGGTTATGGCTTGATGATAACTTGACATATGGATCACAGTTGATGTGTGTAAATATATATGTAGATATGTATGTAGATAAATGTAGGATGCACACTTTAAATGCAGTCGTGACTTTGAACTGAATACATTCAGCCATGTTAAGGCTTGGCACCCTTTCTGTAATTTCCCAGTAGAGTCCACTAGATGGAGTTTCATGTCAACTTTTGTAGTTCATCTGTCTTGAGTGACAGCATGAGGACGAAAATATCATGTTGCTTAGTTTTTCAACATTATAAACCTGTGACTTAACTGTTTTTTAGTACAACATTAATTTGATTGACTTTCTTTTAATATATGTGATTTTTTTCTTGTTCATTTTCCATATATTTATATATATAAAAATTTCTTTTATTTGGCTTTATTTTAACCACAAAAAAATTTATTTGGTATAATAAATGTCTTTTTTTTATAAGAGCGATGACTAAAATAATAGCAACAGAGCTTATAGAAATGTAAATGTAGGGCTGTCATTTTGAGTTTTATTAATCTTGACAATCATGTGGGACATTTTCTTAAATTTGTTTCTGCATTCTCTACTTTTCTTCACTTTAAACAGCAGTCCTGCGTGTGACTAGAAATGCATATACTAGCATAGTAGAGTTGTATTGTCAAGCTGACAACTGGTTGTTATGGTAACTCTTCAGAGTGCAGGTGAAAGTCCTGCCATCCGGCTCTCTGCTTTCAAAACATTCTAATTATACACACAGCAGCTGCTGCTGCTTGCCACATGCCCGTGTGTGTGTGTGGGTGTTTGTTATCCATACATGTATGTGTGAGTCTGTCTGTGTGGTTCAGGTATTACTTGTGTTGTGGAGACAAATCTGTTTACACAGTCCTGTTGTTGGCATTTCTACCTAAAAGAAAAGCTAATGACCTAAAGCTTTAATTATTAAGCTTTAAAAGTGTTTAGTGTTAGGGTTGGGATATAGAGTTAGGTATTTAGTAGTTTTGGTTATGGTTACGTTAAGTTTCCAGATATTAAAAGTCAGCTATTCTCTCATAGGACAATGATACATGATTAATCGGCGTGTGTCCATAAGTTTGTGTCCAATGGTGTGTATATGATCCAGAAAAGTGTGTAAATACAATTTATATCTTCACATTTCATATAATTACATTGGCCCACTCAGTCATATGTTTATCCATATAATCTGACTGAACTGAAATATTATCACAGCTCAACAGGAAGCCCATTAAAGATGGATCAAAATTGA
Source organism: Rhadinocentrus ornatus (assembly GCA_037177495.1). NCBI lineage: Eukaryota > Metazoa > Chordata > Actinopteri > Atheriniformes > Melanotaeniidae > Rhadinocentrus > Rhadinocentrus ornatus. Next base: position 20,158,717 of record JBAMHW010000006.1, read on the forward strand.
AATCTAACAAGGTGTGGAACTCATTAACGCTTGCTATGTGTGAAACAGGTTAGAGTTTAAAAGCTATAATTTACTGAAGAAACTATGCATCCTTGTCATATCCAGTTTCTTTATAGTTGCTCAGGGAACTATGAAGTAGTTGACACGGTAGCAGGAGTAGTGTGTATGTGTGTGGGACAAGGTTGATAACCAACCCAGAGGAGGGATTGCACTGTGTAATTTTATCAGCATAGTTTCCGTGTAAAGCACATTTGCACTTTTAATTCGGTCTTTCAGTGTAAATGAAAGAATAAGAACCAATCCTATTTAGCCTGTGAGTAACCATTTGGCAAATTTCTAAAAGATTAGCCTTTTTCTGGGTAGTCTGGAGATAAACCAAGGCTATTTACAATGAATTACCAGCTGTAAATACCCAGTGCTATGCAAACTATTTACTGTTGGTTGTGTTGGTGTTATGATCATGGATGCAGTGTGTGGCAGCAGGCATTGTAGAAATACCCTATGAGTTGCAACAACCAAAAAACATTGTTAGATAAGCTGCCCAAATTAATTGTTTTCATTCATGGGGCGTGTGTTTGTGTATTATCAAAAACAAATACAACAGCGTGAGAACAGAAGCTCCTGAGCCAGATTAGAGTTCCTCTACGAAGGTGATGGAAGGTTTAAATAGAACAACTCATTGCATAATGCTAATAGCCTACCAAGAAGGATCTAGCTAAACAACAACATTTACTCAAGAGTATAAAGAGTAATTAAAAAAAGAAAGCGCAAGAATTTAATATATTGCATATTTTTTTATTTCCTGTCACGATTTTTCCTATTCCCAGACTACACTTTAACATTTTTGGCAGCTATGGGTGTCACTGTTAATTGAAAATAAATTTACAAATCCATACCTGAGCTCCCTAAACTTGAGCATAATAGGCTAAACCTAACTGTTGCTGGAACTATATGTTATTCTAGTTTTATTAAGAAGCTCAAATTCTAAAACATATATAAAAAAAATATATTTTCACAAATGTAACACCTTCTTTTTTAAAAAACCCTAACAAATGCACAATCATTGTGGTATTTGCACTTCAAGGTTTAATATGAGGAAACAAGACCATAAATTATCTTTAGTTTCATTTTATATGTCAGTCAAGCCTCAGCATGTTTTACTTTTAACTGCAGTGATTTGAACACATTTGAAGTTTGAACACTTCCTTGACATTTCCTTACAGCTGTGGTGAGAAGTTTAGTACTGAAGTCTTTGCAGGTCAGCTTGCTGCTTTTTTTATTGAAACTGGGAGAGGGGCCATAGCCAGTGCCCCTTAAAAAGCACAAGACTGCCAGGTGACGACTGACCTACACTGTCAGCTCACATTTCCAGATGCAGTTTGGAGCATCAAAACAGATGGTCACAGCAGAACTGGCTGTTCCTTGGGAGGATAAAACAGAGCAGGGACTGAGATGAAATAGTATCAGGGATTGGGAAACCTATTATAAGGGTACTAGTTTATTAGGTACAGATCAGTAGCCATTGGTTCCTTAAAGTAACTATTTAACACACTTAGAGAAACTAAGAAACGGCATTTGTAATAATGAGGGTGAGGTCAAGAAAACTTCCTGAGAACTGCTGATAGGACTGCCTGACAAGCAACGAAATCCCTTAAAAGAAAACTTACAAGATATTAAATTGTGGTCCACTACTCTATCATGCAGACAGGCTTGTATTTACATCATCTTCATGGAGGGATCAGTAGAAGAAAATGTCCCCAGAAATATTACAACAACAGTTTGCAAATGAACACCTAAACAAACCTGATGCATTTTGGAAATAAGTCCTGTGGATCCTACAAAGTTAAAACACTGGGGGAGGGGGTGCAGAACGTCATGAAAGGTATTAAGAGTAATAAGAGTATCCAGCCCAAGAAACATATACAACTTTACACCTTTAGCAGGAAAAACAAGCCTCATGGTTACATATACATCAAGCAGGGATTTTAGGCCAAGGTGATTTTATGTGGAATGTTTTTTTTGTTTTTTTTTCATTACTTTAAGCTGCAGAAGATACAAATGGAAAAAATATAGGCTATATTTCTCTAAAAATAATATCTTTTAAAAGATCAAAACTTAGCAACTAATTATTTACATTTTAAATTACATATTTGAGCCATTCTCAGCTATTAAGGAGAAACTTCTATGTATAGAAACGTCTCCGTAAAACAATGTGGCAGAGAAAAGACATTTTAACTTCACATCGCAATTCTAAGGGTGTTTATCAGTCGACCTGTTACTGTGTTTGGAATCTGCTAATCACCTCTTGTGGCTATTTTTAAAGTAGTTATCTGTGATACACAGGGTGGCAGGCTACGGTAATGAAAATCAGAAGTGGGATAACAGTAGGCCACTACACAGTAGCCAAATACTTGTCACCATGATGCATGAAGAACAGCTCAAGCTCTGAGAAAACATAAAAACTTACAGAATTACTTAAAGAACAGGTGTTGTCATCAACATTAAGATTTATCATGATGAATTAGAAAGAGTTTTAATAGTCCTTCAGCTAATTTTCAGCTAGTAAGAGGTGGCTTTTTACATCTCTGTGAGTTGATCAAAAATCATATTAATTATATTATTATAGAGAGGTAATGGCCCATTCATCTACTGGATAGAACAAATTGATGTTGTGTGGTAACATTACAGGATTAGCTGACACTGTAGATTAGCAATAAGGAAACAAACAAACTTTAGACTTTTCTCTCTTAGAGAGAAAGTTAATTCCATTAACTGAGACTCAACGGGTTCACTTGTCCAATCAGTCTGGTAGCTTAAAAGGCCGTCTATTTTTAGATTTGAGGAGGAGAAGGGAGGGAAAACAGGAGAGGGTCCAGTCAGTGTGTTACTGCAACATATATTCAAGATACCAATTATTTAGCAAATTTGTCAAGTTATAATTAAGAGAAACGTGATGTAATGAAAATGCTGCTCTTCATTTATTCTGTGCAGTATATGTGAAAAGTGAGTAATCATTGGCACAGGGGAGGAGAACAGCACCCCTTCTTTACTACTTGAAAGGTGGCGGCAGGAAAGACTAGTTGAAGTAGCTAAAGGAGAGGAGGAGGAGGAGAAGAGGGAGGAGGTAGAGTTAGGCTCCTCTCCTCTTTTTCTAAGAGCATTAACTCTAGAGCTTTCTGGTGGTGACAGGACTGTCAGGGTCAGATGGTCCCCTCAGCCTGATTAGACCAGCTCACAGCAGATCCTCAGCCCAGCACACTGAACTGCAAGAACAGAGCGGAGCTACAAACTGGCACATGCTGCATGTTGCAGTTATTACTAGGCAAGCCAGAGGGGAAAGGGAGAGGAGTGTAGTTTAGATGTTCTAGTGAGGCAGAGCTACAGGTTGTTGCAGAAAGAGTCTACTCTGTTTCTGGACCAACAGTGACCTCAGCCCTTGTGGCAAAAAAAGCAGGTTGATTTTTACTTTGGCAGAAGAACTTGATTTTATCCTATCGGAGAGGACATCAAAGAACCACGTGGTAAGGACAAACACATAGGATATTTAATATGCTTCATTGTGGTGCCCTTCAGTAACAAGTATCTTAACTTTAACTTGATGTCAATGATGGAGTTGATGTAATAAATAAGGAATGTTTTTGAGAATTTCAGTAAACATTCATCTTGCTGCCAGAGATTACAATCAAGCTAATCACAGAAATTCCCTGGAACTCGAAGAGAGCACAGACAGGAGTGAACTGGAACCAGAGACAGTTGTTACCAGAAAAATTTGGATGTGTCATAAAATTAGCCACTAGTATAGATAGAGCTATAAATACAGCTGTAGGTATTTAGTGTCTACTGAGGTTTAGTATAACAGGCAGTCAGCTGATTGTATGTCAGCACTCAAAGTTTTTGTGGGGCTGCTTTTCCTGCAGGACTTTAGTGCAGTCAGTGCTTTGTGGATTTCCCTGTCCAGCAGCCAAGAGGTAAGAGAGAAGAAACTCAAACTTAGACATTCAGGTGACTTCTTTCTCAGAGTGACTTGAGTATTGATTGAGTATCATCAAACCTTTTCCATAGGTGTTTAACTGGACGTCGTAGCTCTTACAACTCCTGTAGTAGGATTTATCCTATTTGAGCCTGTTACTTAAGCTTATAGTTTTTCATTCAGCGTTAAATTGCAGAACTGTAGAAAATCTTTGATTTCATAAGGTAGCTTTGAAATGACACTGGCTCAGTCTGTGTTGAAAGCTGCACCTTCTTTTACAAAAAGCATTTAGAGTTAACAGTGAATAAAAGCTTTCATGTGCTCAGTGCTTGGTGTATTGCTTTTATGTAAAGTCACTTTGCTTTTGATGTCTGCTAACTGTTTAAAGTGGTTGCAGTACCTGTGATGAGTTAATAGTTTGATTAACATCTGGTTTGTACAGGTGCCTGTTATGATGGCATACATTAGTGTTTATCCTGTCTCATTTCTGAAATAAGAATATTCTATCCCGATTACAGGCAGCACAAGATAAATTCCTAATTATAGTCCGTAAACATCCTGGTTCAACTATAGTCTTCTGGGAGAGTGGGTGTGTAAGTCTGTGTATTAGAGGTGACTACAGATTACCCCGGAGCTTTCCCTGGTAGTTTTTCTGAGTATTGAGCATGTGAGTGAGCTAAAGGTTACAATTTTCAACTGTACTTCCAGATTGTCTCACTAATTACCCCGTCCTATATAGTCATCATCCTATTTTCTGTATTATGAATAAGAATTACTGTAAATGACTGTAATGTAATGTAGAATCTAATCAAATAAGAATCTAATCTTCCAGATACTTTTTCAGTTTCTTAGTGTCAGCTCTAAGTTTTGTTTGATTGCTTTTCTATAGCCTTTAATACACATAAAAAACTATACACATTATGAACTACAGGATAATTTCCTAGCAGTCCCACTCTTCATGCTTTTGCAACTTTATAAACACTGAAAGGAGCTAATCCAAATATTTTACAAATACATTGAACCAAATTTCATTTTAAAAGTTACAATAATGTGCAAAACATTACACCACAAATCATCAAGAAAGTCAGAGATAAAAATTCACTTGCTGAGCCCCAGCTAATTTGATAGATGTTAAAACTTAAGATATCTGCTTTTTACTAAATGTTCTGATGTTCACTTCAAATTCAATTTTATTAGATTGATAATGTGCAGATGTTGCAGATTTTTTTTTAATTAGGATTACTCTGTTCACTGTTTATCCAGCTTTGTTGCCCATCAAGTGTAACTGAGAACACTAAATGTTTGTGTAGATATTAGTGGTTTTAAAAATCTGCATTGGCTAAGATCTTAATATATAGAAATGATATATTTTAAAATTCCCCGCAGCCCTAAACTGGACTAAGCGGTATAGAAAATGGATGGACATTTTAAAATTAATTTAAAATAATAACACTGGCTCAAAAAAGTTCCATGTTTGCTGGTTTAGTAATATTAAGGCTGAATTGCACTGCAAATTCTGTGTAAAATATTCATACATTGTCTTATGCAACTGTGTCATGAGTGTCTTTATTATTTAATTGAAGATTTTCTTTTATAGCTGTTAGGTGGAAATCTTATTTGTAACATTTTGACTACTCTTAAAACTGAATATTGAACCTTTCTTGTGTGTCATCTGTATTGTAGAACCACCGGTTGATGGAGTTTGTGCGGCAGAGTGGTGACTACTGCCACGCTCAACACATTTAAACCCTGTGTAGGATGATGCTACACCATGCAGTCCTGGGGCCATGACCTCTGAAAAACCACTGGCCTTTGCCCTGTGAACCTGCCAGCTCATGGGGTAGCAAGTGGAGCAGTGACACTGAAAGTCAACTGGAGAGAAAAGGAAAGAGAGAGTGACTGAGAGAGAGAGACAAAGAAAGACAAGATCAGTGAAAATCATAGAGAAAAAAAACAGAGCTAATACTCTGTAGCCTCCTGGACTATAGGATACAATCAACAGATGGGATAAGAGCCAACCATCTACAAGGCCTCAGAACTTGGAAATTTCATTAAATCATTAGAAGAAGACAGGAAGTTTAATCCTACCTGGAGATCAATCGGTGTAGTTGAAGACAGATCCACTATTTTCTGCAGCTGGAGCTAAAGGTGAGGGGTGACTGGTTATCAGATCAGGACTAAATATAGTGATGCACAAACTATTTGACCATACTTTATCTGTTGTGGTATTAAAAAATATGGTTAAAATAACTGATCAGTGTGAAGGTATTGCAAAAAAATATAAATAAAAATGATGAGTGTTCCCATGTTTCCCCCACAAAAGACTATTAAAATCCTCTGATCAAGAACCATAAATGATATATAACCAGATGTTTTTTTCATAAAGGTTTAGCATTCTCTCAAATGGATTACACCAGCCTGTGGTAGAGTAGAATTATAATAGCATTTGCATAAGGTCAACATTTAATATCCCAATATAGATTTTAGCAGCAGCCATTTTGACTCGTAGAAGCAGTAAAAGCACAGGTGCAACAAACTGCATGGATCCCTCCCAGTGAGTCATAGGAGAAGGAGAACACTACACTGTAGTAGACCGTGAACCAGCTAACCTAAATGCCATGTAATGTAGGTAAAATCACACGCTTCAGTTATTTGTCAGAACTGTAAAAGTCAGATGTCAAGAAAGTGTAATCTGTATGCACAGATCAAAGTTAAAGGTCTAATCAAAGGGGGGAACCCTTGAGGGTTAACTGTAGATGTCTGCTACACATCTACTTTATTTGCAGTAGTATTGCAGACAATGATTTTTAATGCTGTTGTTACATAGATAACTTTTCTTGTTTCCACTGTGACTTATTTGCTTCTAGATGTTTTTACCCCAAATTATACCTTATTGGGACTGAGCTTGTTTTCCATGCTAAAACAATTAGCCTATTAGCTTAACATAGAGGCTACAGGCAGGGGAAGGTAACTGATGTGATAACACACAGGCTGAAATTAATTGCTAATTACCACATAACTTTAAGCTTGTTTAAACTACACATGAGAAAAAAATAAATAAATGAATGTGAAAAAGACCTCTGGTCTTAATGCTAAGCTAAGCTAAGTTCCTGCTTAAAAGCTACAGCCATTTAGCATACATAGTTACAGATGTTTACTGGCTAAAATGTTTGACCTAAACTAAAGACTGTAAGATGCTTCAAATACAGCACAGATATTTGAGATCACAGTCAGTTTATGAGCAGAACATCTCTACTTGACTTTGAGTTGTGCTCTAACAAATTCATGTTCACTTACAAAGGTCAAAGGTTTGCCTGGAGGGTCAAAGGTTACACTAGCCGCCATGAACCGTCCAGCTCCAGTGGAACTGTGCCACAGAAACATGAGATTCCTCATCACACACAACCCCACAGACAGCACACTCAGCTCCTTCATAGAGGTAAGAAACACGTGTTCTTAGAGAGCAGTGTACTAAACACCTTCATGAAGTTAAGGCATACATACATATAATCACAAACATGATACTGAATATTTGACTTCTCCTCCTCATGAGTAATAAAATCGGGGAGGGGGGAGTTGCCATTCGATCTATACAACCTTTTAAAGTAAGCTAGAAATAATCATGTTGCCTTTTTCAGGACTTAAAGCGGTATGGGGTCACAACTGTGGTGCGAGTGTGTGACATCACCTATGACAAAACATCAATTGAGAAAGACGGCATTACTGTAGTGGTAAGGGTACAACTGCTAGTGATTTACATTAAAACATAGACTATTAAAAAAATTATAAAATACAAAGCACCCAACAATATTGTTGTGGTCTCTCATATAGGATTGGCCGTTTGATGATGGAGCCCCACCACCAAGTAAGCTGGTTGATGATTGGTTAAGTCTGCTGAAGAAGAAGTTTCAGGAGGACCCAGGAAGCTGTGTGGCTGTTCACTGTGTGGCTGGACTGGGAAGGTACCAGACATTTTACATTTAACCCTTAAAAAGATGGAAGACAGAGGAAGTCTTAAGCAAATATATGGGCACATAAGATTAAGTAAACCTTTAATTGATGGTGAAAGCTGAAAAATAAGTACTGTTAAATCAATATTTAAACAATGTTTTTCTGAAATTTTGGAGAAACATATAAACTATCTCTACAGTTAGCATGACTCACAGTTTGCATGTATGAATGCAGGGCTCCCGTGCTGGTTGCTTTGGCTCTAATAGAGAGTGGGATGAAGTATGAAGATGCTATTCAACTCATCAGACAGTAAGTGCATTTATATACATTACAACAATCCTGTATGAGATTTATTTATTTACAGCTAAGAAAAAAAACACTTACAATGAAGTAAAAGCATTTAAGCTTAAAATATAATTACACTACACAAGGAACAACATACATGTGTATCTTTACTTCATCAAGTTCCAGTAAATTGTCCCAGCAATTGGGACAAGACAATAATAGATGAGACAGAAAATACTGACAAAGGCAAACAGTGCACAATGCACCTTGGCAAAGGAACAATGTATAATCATTATATTTATATGTATTTTAAATCTGTACATACTCTACATCAGTGGTTCCCAATCTATTTTTCTTGAGGACCCCCTTTATGCAAATACTAAATAGCCATGACCCCTCTGCCCCACTCATAACTGGTTTTGTGCTTTCAAAAGTTAGATTTTCACCATAAATGATGTATTCTGGCTGAGTCCTGTCTGCCGATAAAGCCAAAGTTAACTTAACAGCATATACCTTTACTTTTTTTTCTTCTTAAAATAGGGACAGAGTGTGGACATTAATTGCAATTTTTATGAAAGTTCAAAGCCTTGGGGACCCCCTGTAGTCTTTGGGGGACCCCCTTGGGGGGGGGAACCACTGTTCTACATAAATGAAAAAAGTGAAAGAGCAAAAAAGATTAGCATGGTTTAAAATTATGTACACTACAACACAATATACGTATTCATGCATGACTGTTTTGTTTTGTTTAACTGATGTATTATAACTAAAGTCTCAGCCGACCCTCCTAACTTTACCTAATTTACACTGTACTAAAGGCTTTTTAAGGCCAACCAGTTTTCCTGTTGCAATTTAAATCATTTGTAAAATGTGACGATAGTGAATGTTAATAGTATATATATCTTTTAAAAAAATGGTGAGTCAGATGTAGCGGTAATTTGCGTTTTTGCAGTATTTATTATTTACACCATGTGTGTAAAAAGCTAATGTGCAGCAAGGTCGAGAGCTTCATCTATCAGTTTGTTTATTTCATTTCATTGACTTCTTGTCCTTCAAGATGTTTGACTCATAGAAGGCATAAAAGAACAACACAACCAAAGGAAGCAGCTGCTTAGGTTGTCAATTCAACCTAAGTACATATCTCAGCAACACAATACACAGACATCCATATATGACAAATCTATTACTTTTAACAAGGAAACACATAATGAACATCCACCAATCATTCACATTAAAACCACCGACAGGGAAAATATCTTCTTACTGTGTAATATTATGACTAGAAATCCTGGGTCTTGGCCTTCATTTAAACCGGATTAAATCTAATTTTATTTATTAAGGATATTCAAAGCAACCACAGCTGACTGCTGTGCCAATCCATGTAAAGCATTGTACAAAAGAACTTTAAAATAAATTCAATATTTTTTTAGGAGCCAGTGGAAAAATGCCAGAACAGCAAATTGAATAGATTTGGAGTATTAATTTTTGAGGTTAGGTAGGTTTATGTTTCATATGTGTAGCAATAAAATGAGAGGTTGTACTTGTGAAAGATGTAAACCAAGGAAAACATACCGAGTTAGAACAAAACTGGTACCAAAATTGATCCATGTTGATGTTACTTTGGTGGATATCATCCAACTATTTAGCAACCAGTTTAATGTTATAGATAATCACTGCTATAAGAAACACAGGACAAATACATAAAGAGACAGAGATGTTATCATGAAGCTTTTTAAAAAAAATCAATACTAATGTTTTGAAAAGGTGGTGAATGTCTGCCATTAAATAAACATATGAGAGTATTTAAAGGAAGCTAACACCAATTTCCATCACACAATGTTTGTGTATTTCAGGAAGCGGCGTGGAGCCATCAACAGCAAACAGCTAACCTACTTGGAGAAATATCGATCTAAGCACAGACTCCGTTTCAAAGACTCTCATACGCACAAGAACAAGTGTTGCACCATGTGAAAACACACACATTATGAAACACTCACATTCACACACACACATTCAAAAATCATCTACCCTTTAACCAATGTCTCAGGAACAACTGTAAAGGCCCTGTGTTGCTGTCACAAACAGTAAAATACAGATGCTGTATTAGGCCATCCCTGAAATGATTTTTTGTTATTTTAATGGGGGTTTTTTTGTTTTTGTTTTGTTTTTGTTTTTTTTTTTTTTTTTTTTTTTGGGGGGGGAATGCAAACAAAAGTGGGTGAAATGGGAGAAGGAGATAAAGTAATGCCAGCATGAGATTTTTTAATTGATTTTTGTTGCTTACAAGTCATTCTAGAGGGCACATAATGTTAATGTATAGAAACATATACTCACATTGGACATTGTGATGGGACATGAATAAATATGTGTTATGTGACTGATTGTTTCCAATTATGGCTGCTGACTAGACTTCAACACTTCAAACCTGATCATCTCAGCATGTTAAAATGTCCATTTGTCATATTTGTGTCCTCAGAAACATTTAAACAGTTCTGAGACAACAACTAAAACACACATTCAATTTAAAAACTGATTTAATGCAAATACAATCCCATTTACATTTTCAAGCATTTTTTTGTTTACTACACTTGTATTTTTCCTGAATGATGCATGTGCTCAACTGCTTCTGCTGGTTATTTTAAAAATATTAATATATATTTTTTGCTGATGCATTTCTTATGTTTAAATAGGTTGCTTGTGGTAGTATTATATAAAGGTCATCTTCAATCTGATCAGGCATCTTAAACAACAATTTGTGAGCAAAAATAATGACATGGTAATGTTAAATCAAAGTAAAGTTGAAGCAAATGAAAAAAATGAAGATGAAAGACAGGATTGTTCATACATTGTATGGATTGGTTAGTTTGAGTTTGTGTTTGTGTGTGGGGCGGCCTGGTAGTCTTTAGATGTTGGATTATTGGGACTGTCCTGAACTGGCACTTTTTTTTAATGTAAAAGAAAGAAGAAGAAAAAAAAAGCTGTAAATGTATGTATCTCTGTACACTTTTTTTTTTTGCATTGTTTAATAAAGTTTTTTTGTCAAGATACCTTACACTATCCTCATGTGTGGTTTCTGTGCACAATAATTTCATTTTTGTACCCTTAAGGAAAAAGTGAAGAAATCATTCAATTAGAAAATATGATTTTATAGCTGACTTAACTTAAATTTCTTCATCAAAATGTATATGTAGCTGAACTGTAGTCTCTTCCAATCAAGTTGAGTGCACAGACATTTGCATTTCACCTGTTGGCATCTGCTATTCTAAAACTATGAATGTGTACGTACTTGAATGTAATGCCACGTTAAACAAGAGGAAGTCTTCTAGAAAGGGTAATTCAACCTGTTTCAGACATAATCTTGAGACTTCATTGTAAATTACTACATTCAGTGAGCATTCCTTTTTAACTACATAATAGTTTAGCAGTTGCATGCTGTAAGCATTAGTTATTTTTAATAGCCAATGTCTTTTTAATATATAATGCTTACATGGGAAAAGAAAGCCCTGCTTTTTCTTTTCTTTAATTTTGAACAGAAAACTTTTTTTTTTTTAAGCATAAACTCCTGAGTGCGATTTTTTCCAAATATGGTGTAGTAGCTGTATTACCGTCCTCCCGCCGCTGAGGGGCGCTGTTTGCCATGGCGCCAACGGTATGGTGTATTTCCGCTTGCTGCAAAGTCTTGTGTCGCAGATTCGACATAAATTTTGGTATTTGTAAAGTAAAATTGGCCTTCAAATTCCTTGGTTACATTAGTCTATATGATAGCTCAGGCTCACAGATAATTTTGTTTTATTTCGTATCTTTACACGTGGGGGGAAATGGATGCAGAAAATACAGGTACGCTTTTTGGCTTGTTTTTAACTCGAATATGTTTGTCCGATCCTAAAATTATCCCAATCAAAACAAATAAACATGCAAAGTTTAAAAACCAGTTAAAACGCATACTTTGCTAACTTAAATTGTTTTCTGTAGACTTCAGACTGGCAGCAACAGATTTCGCTGGTGGAATACCAATAGCACCCAGTACAGGCAGTAATGTAGACTTTACATAATGGTAACATTCCAACTGAAGAGAGCTAAAATAAGCCAGTTTTGATATTTAAATATTATCTAGAGGACTAGAGGAAGCAGTGGTTCATCAATCATTATATATTCATGACTGGGTAGTAGCGTAGTTTAATACTTGCATAATGCATATTTGAACAATGCATTGGCCTCTCTACTTGTTGCCTTTTATCTCTTTGTCTCTCCAGCTGGTTCTGTGTTCATGTGTAGTATGTGCAACCTCTTCTCTCCGAGTCGCGCACAGCTGCTGGCTCATTGCTCCCAAATGCACCCGCAGCACGAGCCTCCAAATGACATCATCATTGAACTGCAGCCCCTTGTAGCAAATCCCGTGGAGAAGCTGGCAACTAAGGGTAGCATGGCATTTCCAGCTTTACTGTCATAAAACGCTTATCTGCAAATGTATACAAGAAGTTATATCTCAGTCAGCATTACTATACTCCATTCCTCAGTTTAATGATAAAATGGAATTTAATGTTGGGTGAGTAGTGGCATTGTACTCAGGCACCATAAAATTTGATGTGCAAAGTTTTTCATACAACAACTGAGATGCAAAATAATTACAAATTAGCAGAAAGATTGCAGAAGAAAGATGTAACTCCCTGGCAACAGTTAAATAACAACTATGCTTTTTGTTTTTCTTTTATCTGCCCTTTTTTTGTTTTTTTGCTTTTGTTTGTTGTTTTCACTGGTTCACAGAGGGCCCAGTGAAGCGAAAACGTGGACGACCAAAAGGTTCTACAAAGAAGAGGCATGTGGATTTGACCGAAACCGCGTTCACTGCCACTCACTCTCCAGAGGATCATTTTAAACGCAAAGAAATAAAGCATAGTGAAAGAGACCAACAGTGCAGCTCAGTTCAAGGTAGTATAGTTGTCATATATATAATGTAACTCAGAACTCTTTCTGTTTCAGGGGGCAAAAGGTTTAACCCACAGTCTTATTTATTTGAGCTTTTTAAAACTCCATGCACATATTTTAGCTTTTCTGGCTAATTGTCACTGAAATATTTTGTCGATTCTAGTGTGGGTTTGAGAGTTTTTATTCTTTTTGCCAAAAAAAAACTTCGGCAGCATGTTATTACTAGATTCTGACAGATTTTTTCCCCCCTTTTTTCTTAGACAAAAGTCAGATTGGGATTTTCGGGCTGCAATGTAGAAACTGCCATCGCTCCTTTTGCAACAGACGACAGATCCTGAAACACATCTGCCTCAGAGAAGAAGATGAAGAGGAGGATGACAGAGAGAATAGTAAGCAGAAAGGACCGGCAATATGCAAATCAGTATGTGCTATTAATGCTTCTAGAGAACAGTAACAGGTCTAGTGGCTCTCTGGCCTTCTCTCTGTCTGCTGTTTCATGAATCATGACAGCCGAAGGTGATCAGCTGATTGGCTTTTCTGTTTCTAGTATCGTCTCTCTTGTTGCATTTGTTTATCGTTCAGGTGAGAAGGAGGAAACTAGAGGTTCATGGTTCATATCAACACATGTTTACCTAGGGCTGCACAATATATCGAAAATTTACCTTCATCGCAATACTAGCCTTTGCAATGTACATATCGCAAACACTGGCTAAACTGCAATAAGTCGTAGTACCTATTTGCATAATTTAAGGAAGTATTGTGATGCTGTTGCAAACGCTGCTGAGCCGTCATGCTCTGTGTGTGTCAGTGGCGAATCAAAT
>JBAMHW010000006.1:20187428-20203887 GCA_037177495.1 Rhadinocentrus ornatus
TCCGCCACCTCATCAGGAGCATGCCCAGGCGTTGTAGGGAGGTCATACAGACACGTGGAGGCCACACACACTACTGAGCCTCATTTTCACTTGTTTTAAGGACATTACGTGAAAGTTGTATCAGCCTGTAGTGTGTTTTTCCATCCAGACCTCCATGGGTTAATAAATTTGATTTCCATTGATCATTTTTGTGTGATTCTGTTGTCAGCAAATACAACTATGTAAAGAACAAAGTGTTTAATAAGAATAGTTCATTCAGATCTAGGATGTGTTATTTTAGTGTTCCTTTTATTTTTTTAAGCAGTGTATATGTTCATGGTTCAGTTTGGGTCAGGTCACTGACATTCATTGATAGGAAGCATTAAATTTCACGTTCCAGCCCTGCCCAGGAATGGTCTTCTTAGTTCTTTTTTTATTTATTTATATTTTTTTTTTTGTGGAATAAACCCATAATCTTGCGGCTGAAAGTAAACAAATTCCTGCAGCCAAACATTCCTGAATTATGTGAAAAGCCTTCACAGAGGAGAAAAGTATGTAATACCAACACATATCTAAGCAGCCTTATTGTAGGATGAAAGGTGTAACAATCACATAATAGTCTTTGCTATATACTTTATTTTATACTTTTCTGCTTTTGATCCCAGAAAATTAAGCTGAAGTAAGAGGGTGCTCTATTTTTGTTGCTCATGCTGAGATTGCTTAATGCCTGCTTTTTATTTATTTGTAAAGTCTGTGTATTTGTTAAGTGGGCTACATAATTTTCTGACTCTAGATAGAATGAACCAGTTTTAGCTGCATTTTGGCTGCTCTCTTGGCAGAATAAGCAACCTGATTCTCTGAGTTCTTTGCATGTCTCACACCAGTTCTGCTTTTAATCCAAGACTTTCTGCTAACATTTATTAATGATTTTAGATTTTGTTTGTTTCTGAAAAAATGTACTGCTGATTTCTTTTTAAAAATTCACTCCAAACTTACAGATCAAAGTGTTTATCTTTAATACTTTTTGTAAAGAATTTTAATTAAGGTTTTGGGTATAATTGTAACCACATTTCAAACAAATTCTTACCAATTTGTCTATTTTATTTTACATTATTGAAGGAATAAATGCTGACACATCTTTCATTAGATATTCAATTGATATTAGTGACACTACAGTATAATCTAAAAGAGTTAAATCCCAGTCAGCGGGTTATTCTGTTGCATATTTGACAAGTTGTTTCCAATCCACCCCCTGCTCTCTGTTTTTCTGCTGGTATGCTATGGGAAAGGGTGCACTTTCTCCTTCATTAAAGTGACATTTTTTTGAGTTTCTGTCTTCAACATCGAGTGGGTTCCAGTTTTTAGTCAGTAAAAGGAACAAACATGACTTACTGACATGCAATACAACTGAGTGTACATGCATGCAAACATGTATCTGCATGTAGCTAAGAGGCAAGCGCATAGCAAGTCCTTGATAGTTGTATGTCATTAGTAGCAACTAGGTGTGGGTATCTGTTTTTGTTGTAGAGCATTTCACTTCTAACTGCAGCTGACAGAGTTTGCAAGTTACTTATAATAATATAATTTGTGTGTGTGTGTGTTTCCCTCAGTTTGTATCAGAACTCCGCTTCGATGGCTTGTCTCTGCGCCTTCCTGGGCATCAGGTATCAGAGTCTAGTTTCTTGCAAGCTCCCTACACAACCACAGATCACAACTTACACTCGGAGGTAAGTCTCTCAAAACATGAATTTCCACCTTACTGCTTTCATGTAATTTAACTTTAGCCTCAAAGTTAAGAAAAGGGAAAAGCTCATACTGATTTGAGAATGTGGTTATCTTCTTGTGATTGAGTTTAAATCAGACTAAATCAGATTTTTTTATTTGTGGTTCCAAAAGTTGCATTATTTCTTGTTTTGTTGTTCCCCATGCCTACAGTAGCTCTCACACAGTCATTTGGGCCCTGCTGTTGCTCCAAGTGTTGAGAAATGTAATACAGTTGAGGATTTTTCCATTTATTTTATCTTGAAAAGACTATAATAAAGTTCTTCTGTCTGTGTGTGAGCTCATATGAACTCCAGGGAAGCGTTTGATTGACAATATAAGTAGATAATGATATTTAGGGTAGACCTGTTCCTTTGACCCCAATTGACCTTTTTCTTGCCTCCCAGCTATGCAGTTGAATGAGCTCCATGCTTTTCTATCACCTAATGATTTCTGTGGGCTACAAGGAGATGAGGTAAAAATGGTCACGTCCTGGTTGCCCTTTAATCAAACTGTAGAAGCTGTGAGCTACGAAGTAGCCGGCAGTTCTGTGCAGTGTCATATTGACTAATTTAATTGTACCTTACATACAGAATCTGGAGGTTATGTCTGGAAAATTTCAGGTGTGCAGTGCATGTATGAAAATGATTCTGTTTACTGTAGTTAAAGCTGATTATCCAATGTCCTCTGTTCTAGAGCAATAACTCCCTGATCAGTTTGTTTGTATTGTAAGAACTTATTTATAAATACTACTATTGTAGCAGCATGCAACAATTATAACCAATTATTTTATAAGAGTGTGTGTGTTCCTTTCTATAGAAAACCAACACCAATCCTCTAAATGAGCTGGAAGTTGAATCATTTTAAAGATGCTTATTTGTAAGGCAAGGGCAAGGCAGTTTTTTTTATAGCACATTTCATGTACAGGACAATTCAAAGTGCTTTACATAAAAGATGCTTTTGAATACAGCCTTTTTGTACAGAGTGTACTTGGTGTATGCCAGCGTCTCTTATAAAAGTTATTATAATGCATAGTATTGTGCAGTGATGAGATAATAAAATCTCACAGAAGATGCCATGGAGAATTACGGCTTGATATTGGCTGTACGCACAAACACACACATACTGTTTTCAGTAGCATCAATTGGGTTAGCAATAAAGATTTAAATAAATAATTTGCTCTTTAGGTTTGATTTGTATGACTATTAATTCAATATAATTTTTGTTATGTTTGTATCATATATTATTTGGGTTGTGTTTATTTTTTTTTTTTACCATTGTTGGTTGTGTGATAGTATTTGTGTTTTTGTCAGGTGTGCATTTTTTGTGCATACTTGTCCTTGGAGAATGAAACCAGAAGTGTGTGTTTGTGTGTGTTATTTAATCAGACTTTTGTACAGAGAAGCCGATGGCGGTGACTATTTTGTTGTTACAAACACTGACAACAACAAAAGTTACATCTCCACACTGCTAGGATAAGCGACTTTCGAATGACCTGCAATTATACGTTCAGAATCTTCACCGTGTTATTTCTAAAACTGTTAGGTCTGACAAACACACACACGAAATACATCGACTTGGCCAGCCTTAGTGAAGTGAAAGTTTTAGCTTCCATACAGTTCACATTGCATGAGATGACAACATCTTATACCTATTACTGTTTCTTAGATGTGATTAAAAAGGAGCTTACATTTTTCTAGATGAAGGACTAACTGCAGAGGAAGCTGAGCGACGGGCAAACAGCCAGGTCAACCAGGAACTAGGGAAATGCAAGATGGCCGAAGCTAGCTGCTTTTTAACAGCTGAACATTTTGATACATTTTGATCAGTTTTATAGCCTTATATGAATTTTACACAATTTAGGTAGCAGGATATGCTCAGCATCCCAGTTTAGAACCTTAAATATAATTTTAACCCTTTGAGCTTTGTGTTTTTTGTACACTCATAAAGAAATGAAACAACTACAAGGCCTATTTGAATACTTTTGGACTCATAGCAAAGGAAACACGTGTGAGATCTGTTAAGATGTGTAAATATCAATATATTTATGACTGGAGAATAATAAATGAAGATGGCCAGTGTTGTGCAAGTTTGTGCTTCTCATGAACTAGTTCATAGTTCAGTTCATTGCAGTTGTTTTACCATCTAAGCGGCAAAGTCCTGTATGAGTGTCATGAGGGTGTTTGTGAAGGACGTGGCTACAGTCCAATGTTTCGCCACCGCTACGGACCTGTGGTCAAGCCGCACCATAGAGCCGAATATGACGCGGATTTCAACGTGAATACGAAATGTCTCCAGTTTCATTTATTCCAGATCACACCTGGCAGAACATAGCTGCTGCTGGTCTAAGACAAACAATAGCTACTGGGACCTGGTGGAAAGAAACTATATATCTGTATTACCACAGACAACGCTTAAAATACCCCCCGGCTCTTTTTCTTTCTCTAATTGTGCTAGATAATCAAGATCTCAATTTCAATCAAAATAATCGTGATTCGTCCTTTTTCCCATAATCAAGCAGCCCTAGGGAACATTATCTTTGCTAAGTCCAACTCAGAACAGAATAAAGGAGGTTTTAGTACAGACAGGTCCCACAAAGTCTCCAAAATGGACATTTTGGCACAGTTTGGTACCCTCTGTACTCAAAATCCCTCAGTTTGGAGACCCAGGGTTTTCAAACGTTAAACATGGGTCTTTATGTTTATAAACTATGGAAAAAATAAGATTTCTGTTGTTTTTATGAAGGTTGACCCAGTTCGGCACAAAATTATCGGCTAATAAACCAGGACAAGGACACTGCACAGAAACGGAACAATCAGTCACATCTTTAATCACTCAAAGCCACGTTTACACAGGCAAAAACATTTTTAAATTGACATGGGCATTTTAAAATTAGAGGTCTTAATAATCTCTCTGTATTAGTCAGATTTGTCACTGTGGTGAACAAAAATCACAAATATTATTGACTTTTTCAGGAAAATATTCAGGGATCACTACATTGTTTTTTCTTGTGTAAATTATTAATAATTTGATGTTCAATAAATAATCTAAAAGGCATCTGAGAATATCAGTGTTTGAGTTGAACAGTGTCTGTATAGAGTAGATGTGATAGCACTTATTAATTCCTATCAGTAATATTCAACATCTTGTACCGAGACATCTTTGCCTGTGTCTTATCTGTTCACAAATGAATGAACAGACATCTAGAGCCACCATTTATACTTAAATCTCCTATTATTGGGGGAATTTTGATACATTTCTTGATTGATAAATGACCTGTTTTATTACAAAAACATCATTTCTAAATTATTATCATATTAAAATGAGCTCATTAAATAAGTAAAACTCGGCACCTTGATCTTTAAATAAGTTTTGAATACATTTCTGTAAAGCAGCTTTAGTCTTCCTAACAAGAGGTATAGTCTTTGAGTGGTTTGGTGTTAAGGTTGTTATTTATGATAAAATTATTCAGCATTTAATCAATTAGTGGTCTAACTTTGTCATTAAATGATGAATGAATATTTCATAATGCTATTTGTATTATATAAACAAAAATTAAAATTGTGTTTGTTGTGGGTCTAGTGTGGAAAAGTGTTCTTTCTCACACTTTCCTCTTTTTGCTCAGGTCACATGTAGCTTTACAGGGCTGTACAAGCTTGTACCAGACAGTTATTATGGTGATGCATCTTCTGAAAGTCCAAATAAAGGTTTGGAGTAAAGATCACATTTTGTGATAAGCTGAATAACAGCCTTACTGTATTATGCCACCATCTTGCAGAAGGACACCCAATAAAAATCCAATATGAGTCCTCCAGCTGATAATTGGTCTCAAAGTTTATAAAGCTGCAGCTTCACAAACATTTATTTTATTTCAGCCTTTTAAAATTTAGAAATTTTGTTAGTATCTTCACTTTCTCTCTTTATTCTCCCTCATTCTCAGTCTGTCTGTTTTTTTTTTTTTGTTTGTGTGTGTGTGTGTTTTGCAGGTTTTCCATTACTATGCACCAGTGCTAGACTTGGTTCAGCTGGTTAATCTATCAGACCTGCCCAACTTTGTGATGTCCAACACTCAGTTTGAACTGTATCCTCATTTAAGTGTGTCTGGCTGTGAGTATGTGTGTGTGCATGCTTAAAAAGATTAATAAAGTAACAGCATACCTACTTTTATCATATATCATTTTGGCTGAAATGACTCAAGTGTATGTTAGATTTTTTTAGGCATGAATTAAATCACTAAAAATGTATTCTTTCTTTTTTTCAGCATATGAGAAACAGCATAAAATAACTATATTAAAATGGTTAAAGGTCCCATATTATACATTTTTCAACAATTTCATAAGGGTGTCAGAGGTCCAACAACATTGTTTTCAAAGTGTATTACCCTAAATTCAGCCTTGGTCCCTAATTCCAGCCATTCCAAAAGTGGCTCTAATGAGCTCTACTGAGAATGAGCTGTTTGTGTGTCTGAACCTTTAAATGTTCATGAGTAGTGCCTGTCCACACCCCTTAATGGGAGAGGATCCAAATTTCACTGGTGCCCGCTCTTTGATTTTAAAGAGCAGGCTCAGCTAGTCTAGGTGGCGAGTTAATGACAGTATCCACTAACAGGGGCAGTGGTTATTTCCCTTTATGAGGTCACAAAGGGAAGGATCTCAGACTCACCTGTTTGAGCACACATTCGCTAAAAAGTGGAGAAAGCAAGTAAGAGAGGTGACAAAGTTTTCTCATTTTTGGGCCCTATACACAGGCAACGAGGACACATATGACTGTCAGAAAACCTTTAGAAAGTGAATTTTGCATAATATGGGACCTTTAAAAAAACAACAACATTATGTTAACTGGAAATTGTCTCTAAGGTTTCTGTACAGTACCAGTCAATAGTTAGACACATTTTCCCATTAGATTTAAGGGCAAGTGGGTGTCCAAGCTTTAAATGTTACTGTATATACGTATACACCATTCAGTGTAATATTTCATGCAAAACCCTTCGTCTCTAACATTAATATGATGAAACAAATACTCGTTTTAATATAAAATTTTATATAAAATATTACAGTGGATAACTTCTGTGCCCTGAATTTATCACCTTAAAGGTGATGACTCCTGATTCTTAATATTTGTTCCTTCACAACTAACAAACAGAGGCCTGTCTGGGAAGTCGGTGAAAGCTCAACTTCTCTTGGACCAGCTGAAGTCCCTCCGTGGAAAGGTAGGTCTGCTGGCTGTGTTCCTGTGCATGCAAACAAAAAAAAAGCTATTTCGGCTCATTATGATTTCCAGTTACGTTATTATATTAAATGCATTCAAGAAACCGAGGACCTGTTTGAGTGCATGTTTGTCGTCTTTGTTTCTGTGTCCAGGTTGGAGCTTTGTTCAGCCTGTCTTGTGTAATTACTCCCATTGCACAGCCTGCAGCCAGCCAGCTCAGCTCTCAGTGCTGGAAAAAGACTCTTGCCAGTAGACCAAAGGCCTTGTTGGGCAAGTTGGAGTATTTTCAAGCTTTTGTCCCAGTTAATTGCTGACCAGTAGTTACAGACATGTGCCAGGTCATCTTCTGCAGTGAAATAAATAGATTGCAGTTACACATATAATGAAGTATATTATATATTATATATTATATATTATATATATATTGTTGGGGTGCAGGCTTTGTTAAAATTTGGTAAAGGATTAGCAAAAATTGGAGTTATTTATTTTTAAAACAATGGGTTGAAAAGTAACATGAGAACAGTTAAGTAAACATTAATAAAATTAATTAAGCATGAAAAGATGCTGTTATACCATGGATGAACTGCGTATGTCATTTCTGTCTTCCTGTCTTGTCCTTATAGTGCCCGACGTCGAGGTGAAAGGTGAGCGTGCTCACTACTTACTGCTGGTCCAAGGTTCCGATGATGTTTCGTCTGGAGCCTGCAGGGTCAGGATGCTGCACTCAGAGAGTCAAATTAATGGAGCGGCTGCTATGGCAACCATCTCTAACTTGCTGAGAGAGAAGCCTCCATCATCAGGTATTTTTTGTGGTAATGGTTAAGTGTGGAATTTTCTTTTTCTATGTTACCATCTGTTGATGTTTTGCCATCATATTTATTGACAGAAATATTGTAATAAAGATATTTTTAAAGGCAGATGGCATGAATCTCCTGATAAATTTACATTTTGAGAAACTATCACCATTAAAAGTATGTTGAATTGACTATTTGTAAAGTACCAGTGGGTGTAGACGGATAACGGTGGCATCTTTGTTAAATGTAAGACAGTAAAAAAAAAAAGAAAAAAAAAGAAAAGTTGTAAACAATTTAAAATGAATAAATGTACTGTGTGTCATAGGTGCAGCATACAGGAGTAGACATAATGATTAATACAACAAATGATGTCCAGTTTAAGACTATGAACCAGCCCCTGACACAGAATTGCATCCCTGTGTGCCTCCACTTCAAGTCTTTCAACCCTTTGAGGAGGAATTCTTCATTATTGGAAAACCACAGTTTCTCTGCACTCACATTTAAAGGGCATGCTATCAGTATTTGTGGTTTTGCCAATATCTAGCAATCATTTATTATCTACTATAATGTAAAGAAAAACCCTTCAAGCAGCCAGTACATCAGCGTGATTGGACTAGAAGCCCCTCTGGCTTCACTGACTGAAGTTGAGGGTTGTCAGTGATCATCATTTTATTCTATGTTGCAAAAACTGATGGTCTTAAGGACTGCTAGCCACCCAGACTCAAGAAATTAATTACCTTAATTAAACCCATATGGACCTCTTTTTATGTCTCATCTCCTGCCTTAGCTTTTCTGTCTGCTCATGTCTCAAAGCAGCTTTAGTTCCAGTTCTGTTAATGATGTTTTTTTGTTTGACATTCTAAGCAAACATGTCTTTTGAAAATAGATTGGAAAGATGGACATTGAAAGAGTGAAAATATAGATTACTGATTAAACACACCTGGTCACAAGGGACTAGAAGGATGGACACTATAAGTCTTGTTTGTTATGTGAACTATAACTTCATACATTCTGATAAAAGTCCTTCTTTTATTAAATTCAACTCTTGCTATGATATTTTCATTAAAGAAATCCTTAGTTAACATTTTATGCAACCTTCAGGAGACATATTTCTTTACTTTAGTTACTTTTAAATGCAGAGTGAACTGCCCTGCTTCAATGGCACGGCAGAGTTTTTTCCCCCAAATGAGTCTTAAATGCCCACAGGAGGGTTGTTGAGCCTAAACAAAATCATGACTGAGTAAGCCTTTGTATCTTGTGCCAGAAAATTGTTTCATGGGAAACGAACCTTTTGGCAGCAGAGATGTTACTGTTGTAATTAACCCTCCATATGGCCCATGCAATATTTTGGCTCAATATTTTGAGCTTGGTCTTTATGATTGTTTAATATAGGGGCAACCTCTTTAACTTAATGAATTAAAATTAAGTCTGTCTACTTGCAGCTTGGTGTCACATGCTTGTATATTCAAAACTATTAAAATAAATTTAATTTTGTGAGAAGCAGAACTATATTTTATGCTTATATAAATGTTTCCAGGATTTGCCCAATTTTGATCCAAAGTTTTAGACACTTATAGGTCAAGATTAAGTTCTGCATGTTAAATTCAGTATACATCTGTTTTTTTTCCTATTTATCTCTTGTTTTTTTCAGAAATTGCTGCAGGCAGCATCCTCTATCCTCTACCATGTCTCCAAGGAGACTGCCTGCTGAAGAGGGAGAGAAAGATGGCCCAGGTTCAGACACTGGTACTCAAAGAATATCTCAGTAAGTATTATAGGAGTTGGAATATTCTGTAGTTCTGGAGGGAAATTGAAAAGAGCAGATTAGAATTGAGCTTCATTAGCCTATGAGTTCACAGCAATTGTAGCTATTTATTACTTACTCTAGCAAATAAATACTAACCGTTTCCTGCCATTTAAGTTTAAAGCAAAGCTAACAGTGCTCGATCTTTGGGAAAATGGCGCTAGACCATTGAGGCTCCCTTCAAGTCCAAAATTAGGTTTGTGTGTTTAAATGTTGCTGCCCTCAGGCTTTCATGCATTGGCATGGTTGTTAGCCAAAACATCCACCAGAGGGCAGTGCAGAGTTTAGCGTTCACCTCATAGTTCTGAAGTCAGTTTCAGACAGAAGTAAACAAGGCGATGGAAGAAGAGTAATGTTAATTTTCATTCACAGAAAGAAATAAAAAGCAGCAGTGTAGCACAGTTTCCGGTGGTACTACTCAGTTTACTCTGTCAGGGTACGCATCCGCAAGGGACCCGAAAATGGTCCAACTTCCACACATAAATGATGCAGAGGTAGAACAGAAGGATCCAGCTTTATTGTAGAGCATAAATTAGCCCTAACACTGTTTGCATTCAACAAATTTTTCATGTTACTTTACGTTCCACACCCACTAACAGCTAATCCTAAGAAGGCCACAAAGGTAAAGATGTTGTCAAAGATTCATTGTTGATGCTGTTAACTCACCCTCTTGTCCTCATGTTGATTTACTTGTGTTTGACAGAAAACTATTGTGTCTGCAAGAAACTGTGTAATGGACTTACCTCTTTTCCTTTCATAAAGAATGGTCCAATATTTAATATTTTAATAAAGATAATAAAAGAAGCACTAAAGCTGCTTTCCTTAAAATTAGGAGAATTCAACCAGCCTTTATCATTGCTACCACTTTGAAACTTGTGAGTGATTTCACTTATGACCTTCCTATTTAACCAGACTCCGGGGGCCTTTCTGAAACTGCTTGCTACTAACTCCCCATGCATTTCCACTCTCATCCATGTGAAAGGTCTGCCACATTAAATGCCATTCAAAACCAATTATTATTAAATGATAGTAGCTTAATAAACCCTTCCGTACAGAGTGAAGATTGAACGTGACTTTTCAAAGCGGTATAGCACCCTCTTACATTTAATCAGATCATCTTAAGTATTATCAGTATTTTCTTTTTTGTTTCCCACGCGTGAATAAAGCTCAAGTAGCTCACCTGGTGGGGCAGTCGCTGCATATACAGAGGCTATGGCCAGTGCATGTTTGAACCTCAGCCCGGGGCCCTTTGGTGCATGTCCCCTCTCTCTGTGACCTCCTTTCATGTCCAGCAGCTGCTCAAAAAAGGCCACTAATTGATGTGCTGTGTATACACATTTATTTAATTTTGTTGCAGCTGGTTGAGAATAAAGAGTTCTGAGTGTTGGCTGATATTATGGACCTAATGTAAGAGAACCTTGGAGGCGTAACAGTGGAGTCTACTCAGTTTGCTGTACTTCTGTGAAATCTCAGCTCTCTCCGGCCCCCATTATTTTACAGACACACATAGTGTCCCCTTGGCTGGCTAAGATACTGAAACACCAGCAGAATGGAGCCAGATTAAAAGAACTGGAGGGAAATTCTCCATACTTGAAGAAAAGCAGTGGGGCTATTCTTTGAAAAGGCCATGAGCAGAGTTTTGAATCTCAACAGACTTCGAGTCCTAATGAAATTCAACGCAATTTATTCAAACTTGGCATTAATAGTGGAATGGGATGTCTGAGTACATTGCAAAAGTTTAAAAGTACCGTTGGAAGTTTTTTTGATTACAATGAAGTGTATGTGCGTGTGCACACACGCGCAATCAGAGGTCTGTCGTTTTATCTCTTGAACTGCAATCAGTCTCTGTCTCCTCGTGTGTGATAAGTGTGCAAGCTGAAGCTGTGTGTGCGTGAAGACCTTCATTTATCATTCTCTTTCTGTTTGACTCGATCACTAACTCTCAGCCGTGTAACCTCAAAGAACCAAATTTCCATCTATTTATTGTATTTTTATAATTCAAGTAATCTTCACTGTTATGAACTCAAAATTAAAAAATAAAAAGTTGTTTTGATATTGATTATAATGCAATCTGATCAATAAATTTTTCTTTCTTACAGCAGGTTTTAGGTTAAAGAAACCTTTTCGAATGAACCTTTAAGGGTAATATATAAACAAATAACAATAATCTAAAAGGTAAAAATGAAGTCATGCCTTTGTTTGTGTAACCAGGACAGAGAGAAGAAGGTTCAGCCTCAAATTCAGTGTCCCTCAATGAGTTGAAGGCCGTTCTAAATCTGACCAGGGAGCGCTGTCTGAACATGTTTGACCACAATCTGCCCACTGCTGCCACCTGTCTGATGAACAAACAAGCTCCACAACACCCAGGTATGAACAATGAAGAGCCAAGCCTACACTGTAACATAGCATCCACTCAACTTTAAATGAAAATCTGGATAAAGACACAACTTTCCCTTTCATCTTGTTGGGTTACATAATGTTCTCCCTGCTTAAGTCTCTTTTATTTGTTAGGAATAAATGTCCCAATCCTAAAATGGCTGTTGTGTTTTTCAAATTCTGTGTCAAGAGCATAAATATTAAATAAGAAATCAACCTTACTTTAATTATTTTATAAGTTGGAAAGTTGTAGCAGACAATCTACACAGTAGAAACACGATATCTCACAAAACTCGTGCAGGACAAAAAAAACAACAATAAAAGGCACATTAGTATTCTCCACACACACCCTCATAGGGTGACAGTTTTAGGAAACAATAACAGCTAATAATTTGCAAGTAAATTGCTAGTAATAAAACAAATTACAGCCCTTCAGCAACAGCAAAATTTGTGCAATGAAGGCATCACTAGTTCTAAAAATATAGCTTTGGGGCTAATAGACCCTCATGTCTAGCAGTTTGGTGTCAGAGTTGCTGTTTCATAACTTTGAAATTTAGTTTTTTATGTGTCTGCACAACACTGTCCCTCATTATGTTTATTGTATTATTATTCGTGCTTGTAGAATAAGACATTGACTCTGCATGTGTAACGGCTTTAGGACAAACTGCAATGGACCAAGACCTTTGTCAGCAAAGCTGCCACTTCACTGGTTCATCCAAACCGCCCCCAGCATGCTCTCTTGTGTGTTTTGTCAGTTTCATATTCACTGCCTTTTACGTGCATTTAGCTGAAACAAACCTCTGAGGAAGCACTTGAGACCAAAAACAGAGGCGATGAGATGGTGAACACATTTAAATGTTCTACATTTACATTTATATTTATTTAGGAGTCTAATGTGCAAATCAGCTTATTTTCCTTGTAATACTTTCACACCTTGTTCTAGAAATGATAATCCCTTCGTTATGTGTTATGTACTTCCTTGCCTGCATTGCCTGAAGGTGTGAGCGACTTTGTGTGGGCTGACAAACTTCTGGCAGGTAGTGTCATTTTCTTCATACGAAAAACTTTCCTCCTCAGGCCGTGATTGTTCCACTCCCTCTTCTTTCCGACCCTTCTGCTGTAACCAGACCCCTCATTTTTCCATTCATTTGAGATAACATACCATCTTCCTGTCCAAGCATAAGAAAAGTGCAGAGTAGGTTATTTTGAAAGCTTTAATCCATTCAGAGTCCCATCTGCAAAGAGTTTAGTGTGTGCCTGCATCAAGTGAAAGCTCAGATAACTTTTACAATCCATCATGCAGTACTTGGTGCTTACATCATACAGGATGCTGAGAGTGGGCACTGCAGCTCAGTTTGTTTTTGTTGTAACAGCTGTGTCTGTTGGAAAGCGCGAGCTTTCCTCCATGTCTGCTATGCATTGCAACTTATATAATGTCTTACTCATTCTTTCTGGCAGTGGCAACTTGATTTCCTGTAAGGAGTTGTGAATGCTCATCCATCAGCATTTAGAAATGATAGATGTCTCCCACTCATTGTTTCGAGTCTTCAGCTACTGTGTGCTTCTGTTTTAGAGCTGAGTGCAGACAAATTACAACAGGAACATCTGAGGCCAGGCTTTTATCTGGATTTGTAGGCAGGAATAGGCCTAAAAACTTAAGCTGTATGCACAACTGCAGTGTACATTTGCATTGATTGGTTATTTGTAATGATGGTTTTTAACTGCACATTTCTCACTCAGCATGTTGGATTCAGAATGTTTTAGACTACCTGAATTGCTCTTGGCATTGTAGGCACAGCTGTTCTTGTGATGCAAGTATTAACCTTATTGTTTCCACACTAGATATTCAGTCTATTTCCCACCCACCATCCGACTGGCCTGAAAGAAGCGTCCTTCACAACATAGAAAACCTACAGAGAAGACGACAGAAGAGAAGGTAAACAGGGTATCTCTGTTTAGCCATTTTTACCCCTGAGTGGAGTCTACATTGTTAAAACGCCCATCTTTTTGTTTTATTAATATACTTATTTATTTAATGTATACACACGTGTCTCTTAGGTTTGGTCTGCTGGGTCCAGGTTCTAGTGACAGTCTGCTGGGTCCCAAAGACAGCCAAAGGGGCTCCTCTGTGTTACTAGATGCCAAGGAACTTCTAAAGCATTTCACATCTGATGGCTTGCCCACTGGGGATTTACAACCCCTGGCTATCAACAGAGGGTAGGTTTAGCTGTGAGAGTTCCTGTAATTAGGATTTGATTATGATCACTGGCCTATTAATGCATGGTTACGTTCTTTAGAGCAAGATTATTAAGCCGGGGGAAGAAAGCAGAGCAGTAAAACTATAAGTGCAACTATGAGTTCTGTTTAACCAAAATGTTTCATAAAAATCATTTTAAATGGAAAACAAGACAGCCTTCTCATCCTCCTAATCTATCGCCATCCCTACTCTGTCTTCTCATTTTATTGTCTAGTAACGTGTTTCAGCTGTCACCTGACCTCTCTCCCAGGAGGGCCAGTCAGATGCCCTTCAGCAAGGCCTCAGCTTCCCATTATCACGGCATAGAGTAAGTTTCTAAAAAGCATACATCAGTCTTTCAGTTGCAATATTTCAATGACTTAAATGATTAATGTATTTTCTGATATAGGTTCTGCCTGGATAACCAGCACTCCCTAGACCGGGACCAGGCCTTTGCACGGCTCCAGTCCCGTCTGATTCGCTATGAAACCCAGACCACCTGCTCCAAGGAGCCCTGTGCCCTCCCTTTTGCTCTAAGTCCTGCCCCCTCTCCTGCTGTGATGTCAGAACCAGGAAGCGTGCCTGATGGAGAAACTTTGCAGAACAATGATGTGGCACGGCTCAAGCGGAGGTCTTGGGAAACAGAGATCGCTGGAGGTTATCCTCGCAAGCGGTATAATGACGTATTTTCTCCCCTTTTAGCTTCAACACTGGACATGAAAGGTCATCATCAAAATGTTGATTGCTTGTGTCTGTATATTTCTGAATGATCCAGGTTGGCGAAGTCAGAGAGCAGTGACTCCCTGTGTTCACAGAGCAGCGGCAGCAGCGGCACACATCCTGCCATGAGGTCTCTACGACAACATCCAACCAGGTCCCAGTCCACCTCATCCTCCGCTGGTACCTTTTCAGCCACTAGACGTACATCAGGTAAAAAAAAAAACAAAAAAAACTTTAGGTTTGGACATTTACCAAAGTCTTTAATTTGTCCTGCATGACTAGTCCTTGCTTTGTTGATGTTGGCAAATGTTTCACAGTGACAACTTGGCCAAAGCCAATGACAAAATCAGGGAGACATCAGTCAAACTGCCAGTACCTATCTAATCAAGTTTGAGAATAATCTGAGTGGTTTGATCTTTAGAGATTTCAGCACATTAGAGGAACCTGATGCGAGGGACGTTTCTAAAAGTTTGGTACATTTAAAGTTTAATATCACTGTTGTCATTATTGTCACTTGTTGTTATTAAATTTCCTTAATTTTAAATTTACTTAAAGGACTTGTACTGTTGGGGTTTTCATCACTCTGTAAATATCCTGACCTGTTTCCACAGGTTTAGTGACGCTCCCCTGCCCAGATGGACCTCAACTGCAGCAGCAGAAGACACAACAAGGACACTCTGAGGACAAATCCACCAAAGAGTCACGCTCCCAAAAACACAACAGGGTGAGGGATGTTTATTGTATGCTTTTTCCTGTTTATGCTGTTAAGCATGTTCATGCCTCAAAGGTAAATACGAACATAAAACCGCCCCAAATAATTGTAACAAGTTCTCATCACAGCAATGCCAAGCTCACTCGTTTGTGCTTGTCAATTACTCAGCTACTCACACCAAGTTTCAAGTAAAGACTGAGTATTATCAGTATTACTGTGTACTGACACATATAAAGCAATATAACATGAAATGAGAACTTTGAGCATCTACAGTGTAAAATAAAAGGGTTTTATAGATAACTTTTAATAGATGCTATATTGCTAGCAGATAAAAAAATCATATTCCAAGCAGATATGTTATAAATTATACAGGCAACAACTACAGTTCATATTAAATTAAATAAAATGTATTTTTCACCTTGTTAATACTTGTACATTTTGCCTAAGAGAATGTTATGAATGCTACTGCCAGAAATACCTCAGAAATTTAAAGATTGTAAAATATGTATCAAATGCTAGAATTTCTTTTAAGCTTGAACTGAACTCAACGCTGTTACTTTGGAGAGAAAATGTACAGTTCCTTCCTAGGTCTCGCCAGGCTGCCGTTCTCTGATTTAACGTTATGTCTTTTCTTTTGTACAGTATTTATAACTGCTCTTTTTCTCCCTTGCGCTAATATTTTTGGTTTGTATATATGTAAATACAGATGTGTGTTTTTCTACGTTAGTTCTGTGTACTCTGTGTGTATTATATACAGCTGTCTACAACACCAAATTTTCCCAAGAGGGATATATAAAGGTCTATCTAATCTAATCTAATCTAATCTAATCTAATCTAATCTAATCTAATCTAATCTAATCTAATCTAAT
>JBAMHW010000006.1:20204621-20219568 GCA_037177495.1 Rhadinocentrus ornatus
TAATCTAATCTAATCTAATCTAATCTAATCTAATCTAATCTAATCTAATCTAATCTAATCTAATCTAATCTAATCGTTGAATGATTTTTCGATTTGAATTGATTCCAATAATGATTCATAAATCTCTGAGATGGATTTATTTTTAATACATTTCCTTTTCTGGTGACAGTGACCCTACACTCTCATGACTTAATGATCATCCAAGAAAAATTGGTGTTACACAAATATCTTTAAATCAATCACTATTGAGTTGAATCAGATTCAATCAAAATTTAATCAAATCAGGCTGCAGTGAAAATTGAATCGATTCAGGAAATGGGTGGCGATACCCAGCCCTAATGGCTGAAGTTGGTTTACTAGCTAAAGCTCAGTATGTGTGGCTAAAATGGGCAACTGTTGATCTTATGAGGTAGTTTTGCCTGCTTTTGGTTGAACAACTGTCTGGTTAAGGCTAAGATATATTAATGAAAACAGCAGGGGCCTGTAGTCAAAAGTTTTTGCTCATTCCTGCTACTTGGGAAATTTTCAACAAAATCACCAGGCTAGACCCCCACTATCTGCCATTCTTGCAAGCTGTGCTGTAATCAGACCTGAAGTGAAGCCTTGACTAAAGCGAGAAGAATAAAACCCAAGCCATACTTGTTATAGTTGTTTTAGTTCTATCAAAATATGAAAACTGAATATGGAGCCAACCAGCCCCAAACACAGACTGATTTACAATGAAACAAACACACACTCATTCTTTCTACACCAAGTCAAAGCCAAGTGCAACAGACCCTGCAGAGATAAATATTTAATATTTTGCATGATCTTTGTGGATGTGTGGGCTGTGTCATAATGGTTGTGGCAGATCCACTTTACCAGCTATCATATCACCTTGTGCCTGCTTCCACAGACACGTCACCGCTCTCATTCTTCATCTTCATACAAGGACACACACAGTTTCTTGTGTTTCATGTATGGCACACACTATCCCGACCTTGACTTGTTCTGATTTATGATTACTATGCAAACACGCTTATCATCCAAACCTGAGAAAAGGGAAAGAACAGTTGGCCCTCTTTGGAAATGATAGCACTTTATTCAGGACAGAGATTAAAAGCTGCCTTTCTTCTCCTCCTGAGACTGAATGGCACTGATGATTTCTCACAATAATTTATAGTGTTTTCTCAGAACCGTTGCCTTGACAAGATTAAAGGCCAATCTATTTATTTCAGGGATGTGTTTTCCCTGTCGACACTACCAGTGAAATATTTGTATGTTTGTACCTGTAAGCGTACACTGGGAATGTAAAGGCGTACGTTTAAGTGCCCCCTTGCATCCAAAGTAAAGACTCTTTGACATTCACTCCTTTTCATATAGCAAGCTGCGCCAAAATCAGTCTCTGTGAAACATTGATGCACTAGGTAGGGAAAAAAAACGCACTGAATTTTATGCATTTGCAATTGTATTAATACTAAAGTGAAGTGTGCTCCTGTTTTTTCTATTTTTTTTTTTGTGTGTGTTCTTAGATGCTGCAGGAGGTCGTAGCTAAAACACTCAAACACCATGGGATCACAGCAGGACACGAGTGCTTTGAGGCCTGCAGGAAAAGACTGTTTGATATCTCGAAATTCTATCTCAAGGTTTGTCCTTTTACTGCCCTCACACAGTCACTGTTTTCCTTTTGTTTGACAGACTCTCTTTTTGTTAGTCTTCATATAACCAGAGCTGTGTAAAGTATCGGGTTTTGTTCATGATAATGATCATCATCATGATAATTGCAGCTTTTTGCAGATACCATTTTCCTTTCATCTCTTTTTTTGTTATAGCCAATAGCATCATTAGCAGATTACTTGTGTATCAATACCCCATTATTAAAGTCCCTATTGAATGACATTTTTGTGTTTGTATCTTTTTATATTAATTACATGTACTTAACATTTGCTTTGCTGGCAAACCGAGTTTAAATGAGACCTTCAGACTTATGCTAATTGTAAATAAACAATGACAAAGCACAAACCCTTCTGTATGAATAATCAACATATTTTGCCTTTATAAAACTCATTCTATTGGTTTTTCAGTGTATCTGAGTGTTGATGTAAAGTTTAACTGATGATTAACCTGTAACAAGTTTAGCGTTACATCTCACATATCCCATTTGGATTTATTGTTCCATCCCAGGACCTTAAGACATCGCGGGGTCTGCATGATGAGATGAAGAAAGCAGCCGGCAGTAACGTTAAACAAGTAATGTCACCAAACGCCAGCTTGTTCTTTTATTTATTTAAATAAATTACATCTCAGCTGACAATCATCTTTTCTCTTGTAGGTCATTGACTGGGTGCTGGAGAAGAGCTCTAAGAAAGGAAGATGACAATGAAGAAAAAGTGGGGCAAAAAGGGGCATTTTTTCATGTGTTTTTGCCTCGAAAAACCCGTTATTTTAACACATTCATGAGCGTGTTTGACGTTTTAAGCCTTTCTGATTGGTTTTCAATTATTTAAAAAAGCTCATTTTAATTAACTTAATCCTTTATTTGATTTAGTTTTTATTTTACTTTCCAGGAGATGATATAGCAACTTCCTACTTTAGGCTTGTCTTTGTGTGTGGTTATGTGCTCAGCCAAGCTCATGTACTCCCATTGCTCCAGAGCTTTGAAACACAAATCAACAGTACAAGCTGCTCTGGCTGCAGTTGTCGAGAGGCCACAAGGGACTTGATGTTGGTTCCAGTTCTCTTTTCTTTAAAACAGGTTCAAAATTTTGATTTTAAATTATTTACCCAATGTTCATTTTGTTTTATAAATACATGAAATATTTTATTCCTTTGTGTTTGTAGATATTTTATCTTTGTTTTTTCACTTTCCCTTTGCAACACAATAAATATATTTAATCTCATTTAGTGTAAAGTGTAGCTTAACACGTGTAGGTTTCTGTGGGAAAAGCAGTGTGTCTGTGTGAAAAAGATGTATGTTGTGTCTGAGAAATGTGTATTCTGTTATCACAACTGACAGCTAACAACCCAATCAGCATGGTGGCAGTTACTCAGAAAACAAAGCCCCGAGCAGAGCGGCACATTATTAGCACTGATCATTACTGACAGTCAAATTTGCCTTAGTTCTGTTAGTTTCTTAGTAGAGATGCATCAAACATTGCTCAGATTTCTCCAGTTCTATGATTAAATAGATCACTTGCATCAGTGTTTTGCAACTGCCACTTTTTCTTTGCCAAATTAACATTAATTTAATCAGCTTTTTTTGTGATGCTGAACTTTACTACAAAATTTCCAAACCTCAAAACAGTAGGTTGTTTTTGGCTTGGAATGAGATTATGTGTTAGAATAAGAAGGCTATAAAGAGTTTTATGAGTCAAGGAGAAATAAATTCCTGCAAAGCCGAATATTATGAGAAATGCTGATGGACTATTTCAGCACATGGTTCGATGATTAAGCCCGCTCATCTGTAATATACTTTTTCCAATGCTGAAGCTAAAGCAAGTCAAGCATTTGTAAAATAAATTATATATATATTTTAGTGTTTTAATCGGATAATTAAAATAAATTTGTTTTTTATTTTTTACTCTTAGTTATTTGAATCAGTTGCTGTAGTTTGCTTAGTGGAAGTCTAGGAGTGTGTTTTAACTACTGGAGTTGATGAGCAATTGAGCTAACCTCTCCTTCCTATAGTTTAGATCTGTATAGATTTGTTCAATAAAAGGAAAAAATCCATCAGTGGTTATTTAATGATGTTTGTGTGTCTCAGATTTTTGATTTTCTCATCCATGGCTTTCCTCAGATGGTATGTTGAGTATGTTTTTGGACTGAAAAAACAATGCTAGCTTAAATGCTGTGACACCAGGAGTGGAGTGGTTTCAGTGAAGATTCACTAGTTCTGATAAAAGATTGATTTTAAATTTTTTCTTTAATTCTGAAGAATGAATTTAATGTTGAACTGAAGTCTATTGAAAGCCCATATTTGCATCAAACTGGTTTTTAACCCCAAGAATTTAATTAAAAAAACTCTGGTCCTCGACTGTTGCTGTCCTGCAGGTTTTAGATGTTTGACTGAAATTACTAGGTCATTGTGCAGAACTTGAGCTGTTTGAGTCATTTGATTTGAATCAGGTGTGTTAGAGCAGGAAAACTTCTAAACCTGCAGGACAGTGTCCCTTGAGGACCAGAGTTTGACATGCCTGGGGGTTCTGATTTAGCTCATTGGCTTCTTTTTTAAGTGTTTGTCTGTCTTGTTTCCTGTTTTATTTTATGGAGGTTTTATCCAGGTGCATTTAGTGAATTTTACTTCCTGTTCATGTCACACCTGTTCATCATTTGCAGTTTTCTCCCTGTGCATAAACACTTTTGATTTAATTTTGTTTTAAAAAGTTGTTTATCCTGCCAGTCCAGCCGTTTTTGTCATTTGTTTTTTAATGGAGGGAACATTCAGTCCTAACTTGCATGCTGAGATCTGCTGCCTTGTTGTCAAGTTTGGGTTATCAAGCAGGTGTCTTCCTTCATTGTTTTGCTGATAGGCCCATAATGTCTCCAGAGGGTTTAGCATTAAATCCCAGAATCCCTGGCCCCTCAAAACACCCTCTACCTGGTTGATGCCCAGTTGCAGTCCTGTCTTGCACAAAAGGCACTGACTTCCTTTGGTAGCTCTGAAAAGTTCTTTTACTGCATGATGGTGGACTGCCTCTCACTCCTCCATCTCCCAAGATGTCGAAATGGTTATATAATTCCTGCAACCTACTTTAACTGCTTAAACTTTTAATAAATCTTAGTTCTTATGTTCTCCTGCCTCCTACTGCATTAGAGTCGAACCTACTTGTCTTCTACCTCGCTTTTTGAATTGCTGTGTAGGCGTTTCTTGCTGTGAAAACCATCTGACTGACTAAAGTTCAGGCCTAAACAAAACAGTTGGGAAGATTGTGTCCATCCTGGTCAGCTGAGAGCCATGGATCATGTTATCACAAGAATTCCAAGTTAAAGGGTAGGTAAACCCTGACATGTTTAGTCTGTGTGTATAAGGATGGGCCATGAGTATGAGAGAGCACAACTGTTAAAGTATTTGCTCTGCATCTATGGACTGCATCACTAACTAAACAGATAAAACTGTAATAAATGGGAAACTGATACCCCAAATTATAAGTTCTGTCGGCACATTAATACAGTATAGCAAGAATTAAATGAATTGGCCGTCTATTGTTGCAACATGTAAAATACATGTTAACTGCCATGGGACGTGGTTCCAAAAGCTTGAAAATGAAAGTAAAAATAAGAGATGTGGGTAATAGAGAGGGAAGGGACATCTTCTCTTTTTTAAATTGTTTCATTATAAAAACCCAAGAGGTGAACTGTTCCCTCCTCAACTTTGTCTGTTGAAGCCATTGCTTGAAAGTACAACTCCACCACAATGATTCTTCTCAACCATGAAATCAACAGTAAAAACCTGTGCCTTTTTTTTTTTTTTATTATACTGAATGTGCACTTGACTATCCACATATGCAGGCATGTGGTATTGTCTGTTGGGTGGTTAAGTTGGCCTGGATTTTACAGTTCATGGGAGGAGATTGTTTTTTAGTTTTTTTCCCTTGGATATGTAAACTTCACAGCTTGAAGAAGAGAAGACATGAATCCCCTGACACAACCTGTCAGCAAGCAAGAGTTTGAAGCTGCCGTAACCAGAGTCCTTCACAAGGTTGATCACCTTATTTCAACAATGATCCTCGCATATAGAATATGTTGGCGGTATTGATCTTTTCTTCTTTTTTTTTTGCTGTAGACTGTTCACCATCAGTTGTAGAATCAGAGAAATTTATCCTATACTTGGCAGGTGGGAAGGGTGCTTTCACTGAGCCCTCTGGAGACTGTGGAAAGAAGGACTGATGGAGGCTTGATTTCAGTTTGCAGAGAGAGCAAGGCCTGTGCTCTCCAGGAGGTGTTTTGAGGGTGGGGGGTTTGGATTCCTGATCCAAACTCAGGAATCTTGTGCTGCTGAAGATGATGGATGGCTTTTCATACAGCCCCCTCTGCTCTGTAAGCTGTTTTGCTTTTTTTTTTTTTTTTTTAAGAATGTAGGTTAATAAAAACCAGAGCCAAAACCTTTTGTTGTTATACTGAAGCCAACTAAGCAGGTGTATTCAGTAGAATTTCAACTGTGTTTACTATTTAAAACAGACTAAATGCGGCAGACTAAAGCAAACACAATGACGTTATACTCTATAATCAGAATGACTTTCTGCATTCTTTGGGTAAGCTCAATGTTTTGTTTCATGTATAGAAAACACGTTTACAGAAAGATGGATTTAGCATACCTGGACTGGAACTGTAATTAGATGTAAGTTGAAAGAAACAGAATTCCCAAGAGAAAAAGACTGACAGAATAGTGCATTTGTATATTTTACAGAGCACTAATTAGTGTGGAACAGACTATGAAGCCACTTTCAAAGCCAAAGTGTGTGGTGCACAAAGTGTGTTCTACATTTTGTGTTAGTATCAGTAGGTTGGTAATTTTGAGTGAATACATTAGTGTGTGACGATGCTCATTTTGATGGCAAAAGCGTAAAGAGTATCAACCAAATGTTTTTTAGACTTGATGAAAGTGGGTGCCTATTTAGCTGAAATGAGAGACTTGATTGCTGCATTCAGATTGTACAGCAATAGTCTGCCAAATAAATACTAATGGACAATGCTGGAGCAAACTGACCATAACCAGAGAAGATAACACCACCTTCTGTCACATAATGGAAATAGTTTACTTGTTTCTCTTCTTGTTTTGTTTTCAAACTTTTACGTGTAAACTGAGTAAACAATGTTAAAATCTGCTCTTAAATCTAGATGAGTTACAGTTATCTGATTGATTCAGTGACATTTCATTTTAACCCTTTAAAGCTCAAGACTCAAGAAAAATGGGGAGAAAAGTTTGTTTTAAAAAAAATCTAAAGTCTTTATTTGGCAATTTTATAAAATGTAAATAAAATTAACAGAAATAATTTTTGAATATTTACTGTTTATTGCTATGCGATTGATTATTTTAGTGCATTATTGTATTATTATTGTATCCACCAGGGGGCAGAAGACAATTATCAGATTATGTAGAACAGGGTTTTGAGCCAAGTGTTTACCACAGTGATGCAAAAGGTCTCAAACTGCATTATATATATATATATATATATATATATAGTGATACATGAGGCATTTATTGGTTAGGGAGATGTCAGCGTGTCCAGATGGAGCCTGCCAAAATTAGTTGTGCACATTTCTGTTATTTCAGAAATACAAAAACACAAATAACATTTTTATTATTAGCATTTAGGTTGAAAATGGAAATAATTACTCAGAAAAAGAGGATTGAGATGTTTTGTTTTGCTATTTTCTAATAGAAAACAAAAATGTTTCTCAGAGAGGAAATGTATTTTTCTTGTTTGCTGACCTGGTACAACCTTGGTTAATGGTTTCAAAGCATACAATCACCACACACTAAACCAAATAGGGCTTCATGGGTAGAGGCTGAGGAAGACAATAAAAGTGATCTTTGCCAAAGAGTACCTGGACAAACCACAATCCTTCTGTAGATGGTTAAAACAAAAATAGAACTTTTTGGCAATAATGCACACCCACAATTTGTTTACAGATGGCCAAATAGAGCTAGAAAGCATGGTGTTAAGCATGGTGGAGGATCCATAGTGTTACAGGGGCTTTTTGCTGCATCGGGTACTAGACACCTTGACTATATCTCAGGAATAATAAAATCAGAGGATTACCAAGGGATTTCAGGACAAAATGTTCTACCCAGTGCATTTAGGTTTGAGTTGAAGATTATGGGTTCTCCAACAAGCCCCAAAAACACATGGAGAAATGCAGGAATGGTTGAAAAGGAAAAAATGAACTGTGTTAAACTGGCTAGCAAACGAGTCCTGATGTCACCCCAAATAGAAATCTGTGGTGTGAGCTGATATCTGCCACTTGGTAGAGGAATCCTGCAAACATTTACGAGCTTTGACAAATTGCAAAAGAAGAGTGGGAGAAAATACCAACTGAGAAGTGCAAGAAGCTTATG
Source organism: Rhadinocentrus ornatus (assembly GCA_037177495.1). Lineage (NCBI taxonomy): Eukaryota > Metazoa > Chordata > Actinopteri > Atheriniformes > Melanotaeniidae > Rhadinocentrus > Rhadinocentrus ornatus. The sequence goes on from JBAMHW010000006.1 coordinate 20,212,660, forward strand.
GCTAAAAAAAACAACAAAAAAAAACTGTCTGCAACCAAATATTAAAGAGGGGTGACTTTATTACTGCCTTCTGTTTCTTTTTATTGGTAGGAAAGGATTTGTTACAACCCACATACTTAACTCTGATGTTCATTCTAAAAATGGATTGATGTTGAAAAGAAATAATTACCAGGCACAGTTTATGTCCCTCAGCGCTTCATAATGGTGAAGTGTGTCTTCCTCAAGTGCTTTAAGTGGTCAGAAGGACAAAAAAAGTGCTATTTAAATATAATCAATTCATTATTTATAATAAATCAATCTACTCTCATTATTTTATACAATGGCTGAAGCAAATCTCTAAACTGTTTCCTTTCAGTTTTTCAAAGCTGTAGGAAGTTGTCCTTTTTCCTACGTGTTTGTCTTAGATCATGTGTGTGTATACACACACACACACACATTAAAATAAATTAATCAATTATATATATATATATATATATATACATATATATAATTGATTAATTTATTTTAATCTTAGTAGCATGCAGATTTTGGCAATAAAAAATGTTCATAAATGACAATGTGCAGAGCATATTTCCTCTGAGTTGACCATGTGGCTTTTTGCACAAACCCTGTCATGGTTATAGTCTGTGCTTTTGTAGTAAACACACAGGCTCAGTTGAAATAGTTCTCCGCTGAGCAAATAAATTGTTCCAGGGTTGTTAAAACTACACTGGGTAGTTCCTGCTTGAAAGTTCTGCTACTAACATTTTCTTAACAACATGCAGGATCCAAAGACATGTAAGAACACACCCTTATTGCATTGCTTGTATAGAGGTGTGTGCCTGCATGCAATGGGGTACATTCAGGGGCACAGTGGGGACTTGGCAGTGACATCCTGAAACATTCCTTTGCCTCCCACACATGCACCCCTTCGTCACCCCACGCTCCTTTTATCATCAGCCTCCCAGAGACAGATACTTTGTATTTTTGTGTCCAAGAGAAATAGAATGGGCAGATATGTCTCTGCCTTGCTGGCTAAGAAGGTGAAAGGGTACATTCCAGGCAAATAGAGTTTTATATAAATAGGCAACTTGTGTTTGAGAGTAACCAAGACAAAGTACAACTCTTTTACACTTACCGGAACATGATAACAATGTCACCTGTCAAACACGTTTTTGTTTGTCCTCCAATTGAAGCGAGACAGTGTGTCATCTTGTGTCTGTTTACACACAGTGTGTTCATGCTGCTGAGTGGGGTTACTCGTGCTTCTCTTGTCCATTAACAGATAATAACAGAGACAGGGTGAGAAGATGACCCAGTTTCTGGGAGTGCTTTAGTCACACAAATGGCTGAAAAGCAGTTTAGCTTAAAACATGAAACCTTAATTTATGCGTCTGAATTCTTAGCTTACATATAAATCTAAAAACAAGTTAAAAGCATCATTTTAGTAAAAGACTGTTTTTACTGTAGTAGGTGTTTCCCACCATGTCAAACAGCTTTTTGGAATATGGCATCTTTTCAGAATCACAAATGGGATCTTGTTATATTAAGAAAAATCCTGTTCTATCAAGGTTACAGACTTAACCATGGCTGCATGGTCAGTTACAGTCTCAATATTTATCAGCTTTAGGGTCGTGTGCAGTGTATGAGAGTGCAGCCTAACAGGCACATACTGATCATTTTTGCAAATATTTAAAAAGTTCTCATGAAACATTAAACATTACTGGCTTTTTAAAATATGCAGATAATGCAGGAAAACACTCTGTGTCCTCACCACCCGTCACGCTGCAAAAAAATGTATTGTGTCTGCAGAGACACTAGCACATTATTTTTAAACAATGTCATTATTAGTTTACAGCACATGTACTCATATAGATTAATAACAGATTGCTGTAATTTAATGAGGGTAGGGTTATAGTTTTTATGGAATTTTACATCTGAAATCTAATAGCATGTTACCATTTGTTAACAAAATCTGCTTATCTCAATTTCCATCCATCCATTATCTATACCGCTTCATCCAATTAAGAGTCGTGGGGAAGCTGGAGCCTAACCCAGGTGAGGTAGCAGGTGAAAGGCAGGGTACACCCTGGACAGGTCACCAGTCCATTGCGTCGCTTATTTCAATTTATCTTTCTGAAATAAATCCTCAAAAATTTAAAGACAGTGGAAATCCAATACTTAGTTTTAAATGTGTTTCTCAAAAACAAGTCTTTATAAGACCGCTGTGTTGTGTAGCAATGAGTAATCTGGCACTTTTTAAATTAATTTTAAATTCAGTATCATAAAAATATCTGAACTTCATGCATCAACATACATCTTCTCACTCTGTGGCTCAAATCCACTCTTGAAAGTCACTCAAGACTTCAAATGGCAAGAAGACTGTTGGTAGATAGATCTTCCAAGAACTGAGTTTACTCAAGAGATTATTTCCCTGTTTCAAAAACTCCTGAAAAATGAATTAGAATTTGACACTAATCTCTGTGATTATGGGGATTGTCATCAGTCCAGGAACCCATTACACTGGTGGTGCCAGCAAGTGAGGGTAGGCAATATCAGAAAATATTATTTTCAACTAAAGGCATTAGTTCACATGTAAAGTATGATCATTTAACTTTCTATTATTATATTAAGAAGTAGGATACTACTAAAAATTTACTGCAGCAGTTTATTACAGAGTAGCATGTGCCAAATATGAACCTTGTATAAATAAATAAATAAGCAAGCATTGGTTGAAAGGAAGTACAGTGATTTATATCACCGTGTGATTCTTCCTAAACACCACATCACATAATTATATGTTAAATAATTACTGTTTGTTTTACATGCAAAGTGTGAATTTCACAGCTCTTTAAATTGATTTTTTTTGTGACACTTGTCCCCCACCACTTAAATCTGATTTCTTCCAGCTGAGCAAATACGAAAACAGTGAAGACAGTTTCTTTTACTTTTTTCTATTCACTGTTCTGGATCAACAGTATTATTTTGTAATATATAAATGTTATTTTATCGTATTTTAAACACCACATATTTTTGTTTAACGCTGGTCAGATAGCAATCCTTTTTTGTGAGTGCTGGGAAAAACAAACATCAGTGTTGCTCAATCCTGTAGATTTTTAACTTCATGCTGAAACTAAATGATGTGACAATGCCAAAAATAACACAGTTAAGAGCCACTATAAATAAAACATAAAATTTAACTGTAAGTTGTTGTGGTATCTCATATTTTTAGACTATACTGGCCTCTTATGAGGTACCTAAAAAAGGAATTTATTGGGAAAATCTGCCATACTTGACTGGCAAACAGCTGGAGTTTCACACAGGCCACCAGGGCTCTGTCAAAGAAGGAAGTGTCCACTTTTCACTCATAGTCTGAAACTATACATCAACTAAGAATGAACCACTTACATACATTATAGTCTTATAGTAAGGAATCGGTCAAGTATGATTTCTTGTAATTTACTACTTGTAAAGTCTGAAACTGGTATTTCTGGTCTTAGGGAAAGATGATGAAGTTTAAGCTCAGAGGTCTTGTCAAAAAATGGGTTTAATCATTTAATGGCACCAGTAGCACCACCACACAGGGAACAGTGGTACAACTAAAAAATAATATTTCTACCAGTATGTCTTTAGATTGATCTTTGTGAACATAAAGTATAAAAACTGTAAAAATACTGTTTTAAATAAGTTTGACACTTTCTTGGCAGCGAAGAGTAACTTCCTGGAGTCTCGGCTGGTTTCCTGGCTGCTAATATGAATCAAGCTTAACTACAGATTTTTTCCTTCCTTCCTTTAATAAACTAAGCCAATATATCCAGCTGCAGGTTGTGCCCAACTTTAACTGGCAGATGGGGGACTTATATTGACCTTTATGTCAGTTTCTGCCTAAAAAAACATTTGTATAAACAGCTCATTAAAACTGTTAACTTTATTGTGGAAAAAATAAAAAACACACACATTAAAGATGCCAAAGTTCTTCATGCTTTCCTTCTTCTTTTTTTTTTCTCCTTCCTCACCTGATTGAACTTCACGATCACACTGAAAAACAGTGTTAATGGATAGTGGAATGCAGCACAGAGGCTAGTGACAATTTAACTAGGGTTATCTTGTCTGTAGCTCAAGGTAACTTTCTGTTCGTACAAAATGTGACTTATAAACTCAGAGCTGAAATTAACAAAACACTAGTGCTGGGCAACTATAAAATTTTTTTATCGCGATTAATTGCAACATGTCATGCGATTAATCTCATTGTTATGCGCAAAATGTCTCTTTCCTTTAAAAGAAGGCCTATGGCTATATAAAGAAAATGCAGTAAGTTTTGGTTTACAAGTTTCTTTTAACTTTCCATAATTTTCCACAAATATCCAAAATGCCTTAGGAGAAACTCTGTTATGTTTTTATTTTAAAAACTAAAATGAAAATAAAATGTGGTTTTTCAAAAATAAATATCCTATGATGGCTCTTCATTAAAAATATGTATTAAGTTGTCTTTTTAAAAAGGACTCGTAACATTTGCGGCTCTAAAGGAGTTTTATTTAGCTGGCTGAGGGAAAAATGGCTCTGGATTGTAAAGGCTGCAGACCCCTGAACTAAACACATAAACAGCTTTAGCAGCAGTTTTCTCTTTACAACACTTAAAATATTTCTTCATATATATTTGTAAAATCAAATATTTATGACAAAGTAGGAAGAAATGTTCAGGATTTGCTAACTGAAATGTAAAAAGTCAGCAGGATGAATTTAAAGCTGTGAAGCTGCTTCCTTCTAAACACAGAAGGAATAATAACTGATAAATATCAGCATCAGGTGAACAGACAGAAAGCAGGATTACAATCTCACAGCTTCTAGATGGTAAGGAAAGAGAAATATTCACAATATGCACAATAACTTTGATTCATGCACCTTTAGTGCTTCATTGTCCAGATTTCTGGCCTAAAATTTCTCTAACTTTGCCTTCTTAGCTTGACTGTTTAGCTTCACCTCTGCACCTGCACCCTCTGCTTCCGGGAATTAAGGGGTTAACATCTTGTTTCCGGGTGTAGCGTCATGTGTGTAAATTTAATGTAATGTAAAAGGCCAGGTACACAAAGTCCGAAAAATATGTAAACACAGATCATGTGTCCCCGTGCACCGACTGCATGAACAGACAAGCGACTCCTCTACTGAAAGCTCACATCTCGCAGATTCCTCAGCTGGAAGTTTCATCTCGCTATGACCAAGATTCATCGAAGGCAGGAGAAGGCCCAGTTTATGCTTCACGTTTGTAAAACAGTCAGAAAACATGTCTTACCTTTGCTAAAACGTTTCTCATTGTCTTTTGGTAGCAGTTTCCTGTACAAAAATCACGATTTTCTGCCATCTGCATGGGTTCAGACAGACAAAAAGAAACGTCGGTTTGTTTTCTTCTTTCTTAAGTTCCAGACAGAAAACGTCTCTTCATTTTAATAAACCCGCTCTCTCCCGATTACATCAGACACACCGCTGCAGCCGGAAGGAACACGTGGACTGTGAGCAAAAAAACAAAAAAATCTTAACACGCGATTAAAAAATTTAACGGCCTTAAGTAATCATTGCGTTAACGCGCGATTAATGCGTTAACGTGTCCAGCCCTAAAAAAAATTAAAGAAAACATTTGTGTTTACCTGCCAGGGAGGATCTTTGTGGTAATTTGTGTTTAGCATAAATCCCTTTAACTTCTCCTCTAGTTAAACGCGTTTATTTGTGCTTGTTCCTCTTCTCCTTGGAAGAATTTTCCATTTCATCTTCACATGATTATTGGTGTTTGGTGCTACTGCGGGCTCTCAGTTACATACTAAAGGCATCATACATTTTCTTTTGTATTATGACAACTGTCCAAAATGTGGTGTATCGTGATCCAGCTTTGTATACTCAATTGACTATCTGTGAACATCTGAAGGCCTGTGCCATAGTAAAGGCAAACACCTTGGAGAGGTAATCTGCACTGTGGCATAATAAGAAATCAAGAGAAAACCTAAGTGGGTCTTTACTTGAAAATTTTAAACTTTACATACAGTTTTGCTTGATGAAAAGATGTTCTGCAGATTTAGGCACAAATTCAAGTATCCTATTTCTGGGGGCATACACTTTTTGTCCCACTGGACAAGAACATTTTAAGTCTATGTTCTTTTACTTCATACCTTGAGCCCAATTCAAAGGTAAATTTCAGTTACAATCAAATTATTTTCTTTTCAAATCCTCTGAATCAAAACATGTCTTTTTTATTTTTTTTAAACACAGTAAACCCAGAAAACAGATTTTTGCTTGCAATGGCTGACATCACTTGCCATCCACGTAATAAGAAACACTGGCAGCTTACACCTGGAGAGATAAACTTCTCTTCCCAACAAGTCAGTCTTAAATGTTTCATGCACACTCAGCTGTCGGATGAGATGAACTTGTTTTGACTTTTCATCTTCTTCACTTTTTGTCCCCTCATCTTACCTGTCCTGTTCTCTTCTTCCTACATTCCTGGAGCAATTTCGATTCTTTCTTTCTTTCTTTCTTTCTTTCTTTCTTTCTTTCTTTCTTTCTTTCTTTCTCTCTTTCTCTCTTTCTCTCTTTCTCTCTTTCTCTCTTTCTTTCTTTCTTTCTTTCTTTCTCTCTTTCTTTCTCTCTTTCGTTCTTTCTCTCTGTCTCTCTCTCTTTCGTTCTTTCTCTCTGTCTCTCTCTCTCTCTCTTTCGTTCTTTCTTTTTTTCGTTCTTTCTCTCTTTCTTTCTCTCTTTTTTTCTTTCTTTCTCTCTTTCGTTCTTTCTCTCTGTCTCTCTCTCTTTCGTTCTTTCTCTCTGTCTCTCTCTCTTTCTCTCTCTTTCTTTCTCTCTTTCGTTCTCTCTCTCTTTCTTTCTTTCTTTCTTTCTTTCTTTCTTTCTTTCTTTCTTTCTTTCTCTCTTTCTCTCTTTCTCTCTTTCTCT
>JBAMHW010000006.1:20219668-20231050 GCA_037177495.1 Rhadinocentrus ornatus
CTCTCTCTCACACACACACACACACACACACAATCTTGCTAGTGACACACTCAGATACAAATCCCCATACACACAAGCAATCCAGAGCCTGTGAGGACCTGCCACAGCAAAGGAATGAAACAAGAGATTGGGCCAATAGAAAAGCTTTTCATTCAGTCCCTGCACTCCTACTACACCCACACACACAAACAACTGTAGTGGAGGTTATTTGCACATGAGGCATCGACTGCATGCACAACTTTGGACAGCTCACACGTGCTCTCACAAACTCAATTTCTGAATGATTGCTTATTGATCTGGCTGTTCTCCAGGCCATTAAAGTATAAAAGTTGACAATATTGGTCCTTATGGCCCCATCTTTCTCCCTCAATGAGATAGCTGACTATTATTGAGCGTGCATGTTTGGGTGATTTTGTTAAAGTCCATCTGTGTTCGCCATCAGGCCTTAAAATTGTGCACATCTGTGCAAAAGCTAACCTGAAGAGACATTTAGTGTCCTACTGCCTGAACAGAAGGGAAACAAGAATAAATGCAAAGAGGGTGGGAATATCTGCTGGTAAGGAATGTCAAGTAGTAAACAATGTCAAGAGTCACTTCTGTTTTTGAGGTCTTAATGTCTTATTCTCATTAACATGAATGCACCCATCCACCCAGTTTTGTGAGTGGAGGTGAAGGAAAGGATGCCAACTCATTACCTTGGAGGCAAGTAAACAATGTCAAAAGTTACAGTTGTATTAAGTGCCACCCACAACTCAGCTGCTCCATGAATTCTTTCTGCTGAGCTGCTCAATCAAGCTGAACTGTCACCAAAAACAGTAAATTAAAACATCTCTTCCTTTCAACTGTTCCAGGCGTTAAAAATGGCTTGTTTTTGTGTCACTGCAGATAATGTGCATGTGTTCACAAACAGGTTGAGGTAATTTCCATTCTGAAAGTGGAAGGGGATTATTTGGATTTCCTCATCGCATTAGAAATTAATTGAGAAGCTGTATCATTAGCAAACAAATTACTCTTCACTTTAATGCGAAGGAAGAGGTGACAAGTAGTCACTGTTGATGAAAAATGAATGCACAAGCAAAGACAAAAAAAAAAGCATCACGACAGTTGTTAAATACATGATTTATGTGCAGTTTGAATTAAAAACTATGCTTTATCGTTCTAAGAGTACAGTAGCTGCCCAAGACATCAGAGTATTCTACATATCAAAGCAGCCTTTTCTCAGAGAGCTTCTAATCACTTGACATTATCAGTAAGTGCTTGATTCTTGATTCTTACAGTGTCTCCTCTATCTTTAAGAATCAACCAAACATTTACTTCTGCTACAGTGTAGTAAGATTACAATGTGTAAATCATTGTTCACAGTGTGTATGTGTGTGTATGGCCTTTGGAAAAGTCTAAGTAAGTTTGTGATTTAAATTAAAAAAAAAAAAAAAATTGTGCTGGCTGTGATTTTCGTCACATGTAACCAAAAGAGATGAAGCCACCATAGAAGCCATTATTTGATTCAGTTCTTTAAAAATTCTATTGTTTATATTCTACAGTCATCAAAAGGCACAAAAAATGACCTGGCAGCTGTCATGTGAGAGACAAGGTGGTCTATAGATGTGATCTGCTGCAGTACAAAAAAGAAATAAACAAAGTGATAAAGTGATGACCTGCACAGCTGCTGCAGTAAAACATGGTTAACAGCCAGGATGGTCAGCCTAATAAGAATATATGGTGAAATGTTTGTGGGTTAATTCAAATTTCAGTTTCTGTATAATACCAAGAAGTAAGATAATTAGTTACTTATGGTAATTGTTGTCTTTTTGGGTTGTTGCACATCAGGATTTTAACATTAATGAGGCAAACACAATCTAGAAAGATCTGAACTGGTACATGGTCCACTGAAAAAAAGAAGAAAGCAGTGAGCGGCATCATCATGTCTGATCACACAGAAGATCCTTAGATGAATATTTCAGCATTTGGGGAAATGTGCTTGGTCTGTTTCTTGCAGAAATTTGAACTGAGAGGATGAAGTCTGTTGTTTAGAGATAAGGAAAACGGCTTGCCTGGATCTGTCCAAAGGTTCCAATATCACTTTTAAATGCTTCTCAAGTTGTTCAGTTTTTATACATTTACTTCCTATGTGCAAAACCCACTTATGTAAAGCTGCATGCCAGATTTTAGTGACCACATTTCTAAAATGAAAGCCAGGAGCATTCCAAGTTATTAACAAATCATAGAATGCTATAATCTATCAAATAAACAAGAACTGCATAGTGCATATACTAAATGTTATTACTGTCTGTAAAATACAATGTAGCATTTTAATAAAGTTTATATTATTGTTTTTGCAATTATGTCACAAGACAGCTGGAATTATTTACATAAAATTTACCTTAAATTATGCTCATAGTGCAAATGATTTAATCCATTTGACATTGTTTTAACTTGGTCCCCCTCAACCTTATCACTAACCCTAACCCTGCCTAAATGACAACGCGGCAATATGTGCTGTCAATCACTGTATCATTGATAAAGATTTATAAGGACAACTTACTTCAAAAAGTAACAACACAGGTACGCAACCTGAATTTCACACAGAGATGATTGCATGTTGAAACTGATCTGTGACAGGCATGTCCAAAAGCTATGAAGCTATTAGTTGCAATATTTGCACTAACTAAAGTAATAACTGTAAAATTGTACAAGAAAAAACAAACATAGTTTCTGAGCTCTGGTCTGAAAAGCGAAATCAATGAGGAAGTATTGCATACCATTTTTTTCTGACATCTAGCAGGAGGCTAGCTCAAATTAGGCCAGCAATACTGACTGCATAGAAATTTATACCTTAAATTTAATTTATTTTTTTTTTGTTATAAAGTCAGTGTATTTTATTTTTTGTGTGACTTATAAATAAATGCAAGGATAGGTGGCCCTTAACTAGGTTGCAACGTGCAACGTGCACACTGCCGGGACACTTTTTCAAAAAAAAAAAAAAAGTTTTGCATCCCATGTAATGTGCAACACAGTTTTAGATTTGTTTCTTTATCTGACAGCAGATAACCTAGCTTTCTTTGTAGTTAACACAATCAACCTAAAAGCACCGTGCGGATTAAACCAACAAGACAGAACCAAGCAAGCTCTTTTCCTGGCTGCCAGTTATTCAGCAAAGCTAAGCTTCTTGCTCTAGCTTTACATTTAATGAATGTTTTTGTGAATACCTGTGCGATCAATTAAATTCACTGTCAAACCTCTACCATTTCACAAAGCCCAAACATTTTCAGTTTTTTCTGATTGCAATGAAAACTTAGGATCTGAACTGTCAACTCTATTAACATATATAGGAAAAACTTTAAGGAATTAAAACTCAATGCATTTATTTCCTAAATGCTTTTAAACAGAACCATTGCATTGGATTAGACAGCAAAGATGTTACTGATAAGTCTAGAGAATGTAAATAGTTAATCTAATTATGTTTAAGAAATAATAAAAATATATTTGCTAAGTAAATAAAATTGTTTCTTTGAATTTTCTTTTTTTTATGAAGTATCTTGAAAATCTTAGATAGACTACATTATGGGATAATTTAATAGCATGTATCTTCATTCTTTTCATAATATTCCATGTGCATTTAACTGTCAGATCATTGTCAACTCAAATAATGAAGTACCTTAACCACACTAGGGTCATCATAAGCAGTCTGGTAAATGAATACTGTGACATTTTGAATTTGAATGAGCTGTCGCATTGTGGAAAATATGCCCCCGGCTTGGATGATAAATGCTGACAATGCTAACGAGACATCTCAGGAGGCTCTAATCAAGACAAATGTGAAAAGTTTTTACACAGTGTGTCAAGTGTTTGAGGAAGAAAAATGACAAGTGAAATTCAGAATGTCCTTTTGGAGCTAATGGCAAATAAATTATAGAAATGGTAAATGGAAGGCAGGTTGCCATTACATTTTGATTGAATTAAAAGTTAATTAATCTCAACCTTGCTACACATGGTCAGTCCTTCCCATCCTGGATGTGACAGTAATGCCCGATCTTCTTCCATCAGTGTGGCGATATATCTGTATATGTCATTTGACTGCATCTAGTCCGGTCCATGTTCTTCTCTGTGACTTTCCAGTTAACATCCAAAACCTTGCAGCCTTTACAGGGGTCATTTACCCCCACAATCTGTCAGGAGCATGATCAATCGCAGTTCCTTTCTTCAACATACAGTAGAGGCTACATTCACTCAGCTTAGGCTTCCAACTGAAGACGTTCGAGGTGGTGTACTGCATGCAGGCTGCAGATGAAGAAACAGTGGATTTGTTGTCAAGGGAGCTATAATGTCCCCTTAGTGAGACAGTCAGGCCACCAGACCCAGGCGGGAGATCTTAGCAGAAAGGAAGGAGTGGAGGATAAAGACAATTGGCTTCGGACACGAGTGGAGGTCCAGCTGCTGGAAGAATTGGAAAAAACCCACAAATTTTTAAAAAGCTTAAAACATGACATTGGATAAGAAGAAAAGAACATGTTGAAAAGATCTGAAAAACCTGAAGAGATAAACAACCCCCCCCCCAGCTCAAACAATGTTGAGCACAAAGGCCTGGACAGAATTATGGCCAACTGTGGATTATTTTGGCTACAAAATCATTTCAAAACTTTAATCAATATATGAAAATGAACAAATTTTGTATAATTAAAACCCTTAATATGTTGCAGAACATTTAGCAACAGTGCTGGTTTCTAAAACAATCTTTTTAGTGATCTCTTAGGGCCCTTAATTTTGTGGCAGGCCTTTTTGCAGTGCAGTGTTAAATTTTTCCTCTTCAGTCTTTTACACAGTTGTATTAGATCTGAATCTGACTAATTAACCTACAATCCCTTAGTAATCCTTTCATTTCATTATAAATACGATGCATTCAATGCCTTAAATTCCAAAGTTCTGCCCAAAGAACATGTTGGTACCTCTACCTGTTTACTAGGTAAGCAGGTGTCTCATTGATTGGCTTTATTTATTCACTGATAATAAATCTAATACACAGAATTCCCTGAGAACTGAACTTTATTTCCCTCTGTCCACAGAAGATTGATAAAGAAAAACTGTTATATTTATTAAAGCTTTTGCAAACAATTTGACCTGTTTGTGTTTTTATGGGCCTTTAACCATGGAGCTCTGCTTGGTTCAGGGTACAGCTTGTGACACGTCCAGTTTTAACAAGCTCATTTAAAAACGCTTTATACCTATCTGCTTCCCTGGCTTTTCAAATCTTAACAGATTAATAATTGTGAAATTTCCTAATTACCTTAAAATCTGTTTAAATAAGCATTTCAAGATCTTAAACAATTGCATTGTAGCCTTTGATATGTTTACAGTGAGAACTGAGCACACTGTCATTGAGTACTTTTTATTTTACGTTGCTTGAGCAACTAAATGCCAATCATTATTTCTTGGATACGATATTTTCTATTTTTATTAAAGGGTTTTGTTGTTAAAACTGAACTTTTGATTAAAATATTAATTACTAGAAATAAACAGGTTTAATTGCAGTTTTTCTTAAGACTGAAAAATTTCTGTACTGTAAAATTGAAGTTTAACAAGGACTAATCTCCATCCATCTAACAAGAACTGAATTAAACCATGAAAATATGCTAACACTCAAGTTAACAGTTCTCCATGTAGAAAGGATTAGGTGCAGCTAGGCGCTGTGTATACACACACAAACATCACTCATCTCTATGAACACAGCTCTGTTCATTTACTGAGTCAACAGTGGCTGATTTAATCAGTATGATGACTCATATCCTGCTCCTAAAGCTGAAGGCCTATAGGGGTATTCACCTGATGAATTCACACACAAATATGTGTTCAAGAGGTCAAAGTTAAGTAGAATAGGAAATTTCATAGGCTACCTCATATCAAGTGAAACACAAGAGATCGATACATCATGATTGAGCCACAAACCTCAGCTAGTTATAATGTTTCCTGTGTGGATACTGTAAGTAAATTCTAAATTAGACAAGTACAAGTCCTGCCAAGTTGACAGCATAGTCAACACTGTGATGAAGGAAAAAAAGAAGACCCAGATGACTTTCAAACATTGAGCTAATGAGCCACCAGCCACATCCATGAGGGCCTTGGGACTGTTTTATAAAGCCCTGTAGATGTGCTAGGATTCAGATACCACAGACACCAAAATCTGTTCTGTTCAAGTAGCCAAGAGAGGTTTTGAATCAAAGCTTAGAAGTTGTTTTTTGTTTTTACATATATGCCTTCAGTGTAAGCGAAGCAGACAAACACGAGTGTTTCTGTCTGAAGATTTGCCCACAGATGCATGAGGACTGTCACTGCAGTTTGAGGCGCTGATATAAAACACACTAATTAAAATCCACAAAGTTAGGACAGTCCATATTTAAGTTGATAAAGTTACTTTCCCTTTCAGTCTACAGCAGCAATAATACATTTTATAATTGATGATACAGCAATGTCTGCATAAAGGAGAGGGTCAGGTTACAAATGAGTGACTAAAGTTAGTTAATTTTCATGTCAGCATGATAAAACAAAAAAACAAAAACAGACACAGAAAAATAAAAATAAAAAGTAGCTAAAATCTAAAACTGGTCCTGATATCTGTGAAACTATTCTCTGGACCATGAGCCAAGTAGACTCAAGATTATGGGAACTGCTGAGTGGTGTAAACAGATTAAAAGGGTTACATAAGGTTGTTTTTAAAGCAAACTCAATTTTCAATTATAATTCCTTGAAATACATCAGATCTATTTTTTAATGTTATTTTAGGTGTTATTTTCTAATAAATTGCTGTAAGTGACTTATTTTTACCACCTTCCTTCTTTCTGCCTTGTACACGTCGTTGTGTTGTCATTTCCTAGAAGGATTTCTGAGGCTATGCGGAAGGCTGTAAGTGACGTGAAGTTTTCTTCATTAGGAAACAAGTCACTGCAGCTGATCTCAACATGCAACACAATGACCGACTAAGGTTTCTAGAAGTTAAAATCTATGGCCCAGACTGATGTTCTGTTTATTGATAAATCTGTGGAAGTATCAGTGGAATAGAAGCTTGCTCCTGCAGTCATGGCCCTAGCTTATTTTTTTTTATCTTGGACCTATAATATTTTCTAAACTACACCAAGACTCAATTTTATATTATATTGTAGTCTATAAACTCCTCAGGCATGTCACCTTTAGGATCAAAGTGACATGTAGCAACTAGCAGTTGTGGAGCAAGAAGATGCAAGAAGCACAATGTAGTCTTTAGAATGAATAATATTTCTACGACCATTCTGGAGCATCTACACTGAATGCACCATGTTCAGCTGCTGCAGGTGAAAAACATTATCATGACCCCCTTGCCTGCAGATAAACAGGTTTCCACAAAATAAGCTTTTAGCATATCTGAGGTTTTCCTTGGTGTTCTCACTTATTCTATTCAAATATAGGGATCACAGTTGTTTATATCTAAACCATCCGATTTAAAGAAGCTATGGCTGAACAACAGCTTTACTTAGAATTATTTTACATTTTATTTTATTTTCTGAACAAATTGATTTTTTTTTTTAATAGCTCATAAGCAGAGAAGACAGCTGAGCTCTCTTCAAATTAATCCCACTTAACATTTTATGAGTAAAAACATAATGTTTGACCACTTACAATCTCGGATTCCTTTCCTCCAAAGTCAAGGAGAAGCATCCGTACTCCATCGTCAGATGACATCTTTAGTTTTTCGAAGGGGTAGGAGAGGAGCACTTGGGGCTTGATAGAAGTGTTAACTACTCTTTGCTCACAATCATCCCCGTCTCCTACTTTCAGGTCAGCTAGCACAGAGAAGCCCTGCTCATAGTGAATCACCAGCCGACACTCCTGACCCTTGTACAGGCAACCTGAAAGGTAAAGAAGAGTGTTTTTTGACAAAGCTATGAACAAATCTTGTTTAAATACATATTTATCTCATTCATAAAGAAATAAGAATTAAGACAAAACACATCAATTAGCTTCAGTGAACTTTTTATAAAGTTCAGAAAGACACAGAAATACATGAACTAACGTAATGGTAAAGTAAGCGAGAAAAACTTTATTTATAGAGCACCTTTTGAGAGATAGAATCACAAAGTGCTGTACAGACATAAAAACAACATAAGACATATGAAGTAAAATCGGTTGCAAATAAATGTTATTTGAGTTTCCCCTTAAAAAGCTCCACTGAATTAGCAGTCTGCAGATCCAAGGTGAAAGTGTTCCAGAGTCCTGGGGAAACTGCCGAAAAAGCCATGTCACCCTTGGTTTATAGCCACGTACGAGGTACAACCAGCAAGCACTGGTCGCAAGATCTAAGGGATCTACTGGGAACATACCACTGTAAGAGTTCCCTGATATAAGCTGGCACCTGACCATTCAGGGCCTTACAAGTAAGTACTAGAATCTTAAAATGAAGTCTGGAAGAAACAGGGAGCCAATGCAACTGGACCAGGAGTAACATGAGTAAACTTTGATACTCAATTCAGAAGCCCAACAGCAGCATTTTATACCATCTGCAAACAGTCTAAGGTAGCCTTGTTTAAGCACATAAATAAGGCGTTAATGTAATCCAACCCTGATGAAACGAAAGCATGGACCACAACTTCTATCTCTTTACATGAAACAATACTTCTTAACTTGGAAATATTATGCAGCTGACAGAAACAAGAACAAACCAAAGACTGAACATGACTGCCTAAGGCCTGGTATGATCATACTGTGTGTGCTCCGATAATATAATCACAGTACAAGACACACATAACAATGCTGTCCTGCAACTGATCTAAAATCTAGTCCTCCGAGCCGGACATCTAACGCGACCAAACTTCATCTAACAAAAACGTAGAAGAAGAACCATAGCAACAACTGGCAAAAATCGAAGAAGAAACATAGCAACAACCGGAAAACACAACACAGCATGGAAGGGGATATAGGACGAGGGATTGATGGCATTCTTGGGACTATTGTTAACAGAAAAAGCCAGAACTGAACAAAATAACAGACTGGAGAAAGCGTGAACACGGACTTAATATCCTTCCTTTTTCCCCAGTCAGCTTGCTCTCTCATTGGCTACATTCTGTTCCATGTCATCATCCACACTGTCACAATTCATGAGTCGTTGGCTTTCCTTAAACATATGAAGAGTATCTGCACTGTATCCATTGACAACACTGCAGTTTGGGCGGCCAGATGGTGGCTTAATACAACCTTATTGAAGGATGAGAATATTATAACACAATTTGAGGAAAAATGTTCAGAGTTTATACAGTTAAATAAGAACTCCGTGAACGACCCTAGGATCCTCTGGGATGCCATTTAGGGATTTATCAGGATCAATGTTATATTATTTTCGTCCAACCTTAAGAAAGCTAGACTTTATAGATTGCAGCAACTTGAATCTAAATATGCTGAACTGGACCATGCATTACAAAACAGTTATTCAGATAGTATAGTTATTCAGCGAGAAACTGTTAAAAAAAAAAGAACTACACTTTCTTAATAGGGCTTAATCAGAATTCTATATTCACAGAGTAAGACAGAAATATTATTTTGATGGATCCCAAACTAGTCATTAGCTATGAGAATTCCGATCCAACAATCAATTTGCTGATATTCTATCAATTAAATCTAGAGATGGGATATTGGTAACAGAACCCAGACAAATAAATTCGGTTGTTGTTTTATGGCCCGTACTTATATAGCGCTTTTATCCAAAGCGCTGTATAGTATACATCGCATTCACCCATTCACACACACATTCACGCACTGATGGCGGAAGCTGCCATGCAAGGCGCTCACCACAACCCATCAGGAGCAATTTGGGGTTCGGTGTCTTGCCCAAGGACACCTCGACATGAACTCGACTTGGCCGAGGATCGAACCAGCAACTGAGCGATGTTCAGATGGATGTTTTGTATCTTTCCAAACGATAAATGGAGGAGGCGGCGTGGGTAGCAGCACTCAGGATGAGAGACCTTGTTCAGTCATCATTTTAACCCAGAGGACTTTGACAGGACTGGACAGTCAACTCGTTTAAAGGAAGAAGTGATACCATCCATTTTTAATTTTCCTGACCATCTTTGCAAAGTTAGTGTTATGACAATTTCTCATATAATCACAATATTTCACTAACACAACGGAGTCCCCACTAAATGATTATAAAATACACTACAAGAAATGGTTCCTTTTGAATGAACCCTTAAGTACTTTATGATTTACAAATTTCTCTGGTCTTGAATTCTGTTATTTTCTTTGACTTGTTAAAAAGCGTCTGTTTTATGTTGGTGTTGTGTTCTTTGGTACCTTTATCAGGGTCATTACTTGTTGGCCTCGTCACATCAGAGGTAAATTTTGCTTCTTTATTTTGTATCAACATGACGAGAGGAAAAGATGTAACTTTAATTTAGATATTTCGTTGTGGGGGTATTTTGGTAAATTTCTAATTTAGACAATCCTTTTTGTGTGTTTGTGTGTGTTTCTGTTTTGTGTTTTTTTTTATTTTGTTAACCTCATACCTTTATTTTTTATTTATATTTCATATTATTCATAATAAAATCACAACTATAACTCCATATATGAGCGTTACCATTAATATTTCTCTGAGTATTGTAGAAAAAATTCAGTATGCATGTGGGGGTGTGTCTGAGTGTGTCTAAGTGTAGGACATAAATTTTTTAAATAATCTGTTGTATTATAAATATGTGTGACATTTATAATAAAACAAATCGATTGAAAATCGTTAGAAAATTCAGCGAGTTATGGTGCTTTTAATCATTGATAGACCTCTGCCTTTGTTGACTAATGCAAGAAGTAGACGCGGCTTCCCCCGGCCCAAGATGGCGGCCATCCAATGGACAGCAGCGTCAGAGGCGGCATCTACATGCATACATCTATGGTTGCCATGGTTGTTCTTCTTCGTTTATCCAGTTGTTGATGTGTTTCTTCTATGTTTTGGTTAGATCACATTTGATCACGCCAGATTTCTGGCTCGGACGACTAGATTGTAGATCGGTTGCAGGACAGCATCGTTATGTGTGTGTTGTTCTGTGATGAGATCGGCCCACACAACACACAGTATGATCAAATCTGTTAAATTCCTGATTTTTTATCTTCGTGTGTGAGGTGTCTAACAAATAAAAAAATCTCATCAGATTTAAAAATCCTTATGTGTGTACCAGGCCTTAGTTACAATAGAAAAGGGTCACTGTTGTCACCGGAAAAGAAAATGTATAAAAAGAATTGACTATCAAGTTTTATGAATCATTATTGGTTTAATTAAATTTACATGGAAATGCCAGAAAAGGGTGGAATGCTCTCTCCGGGTCTGCAATAGGGTCCTGCCCCAAGTGGAGGAGTTCACGTATCTCGGGGTCT
>JBAMHW010000006.1:20233985-20244086 GCA_037177495.1 Rhadinocentrus ornatus
ACTGTCAGGTCGTCCATGAAGGCTCGAATGGGTGGCTGTCGAACTCCAGACTTGGTGAGGGGCCCCCTGCACTGGACCTCTAACAGAACAGTTACCCGAAACTTCAAGAAAAGCTGTCTCAATTCAAGTGTCCTCTGTAAAAGCCTGACTAAAATTTATCAAGAATACCGTCTTTATCCAAAACAACAAATTTATTTACAACAGTCTTCTTGATGATCTTGGAAAGGAATGGTAGTTTAGAAATCGGTCGATAACTGCTCAATAGACAAAGGTCCAGACTAGTTTTGTTTTTTTTAATAAGAGGGTGGATAACAGCCTTTTTGAAATAAACTTGGACTCGGCCAGAGACCAAGGATAAAGGTACAATAGTATGTATACAGGGGCCTGTGACACAAAGAAAATCTTTTAACAAGGTAGCAAAAAATGTAGATAGCAAGAAGAAATTTTCATGGAGCCCACTAGCTTAGTCATATCTGACAGAGAGAGCCGCACAAAGCTATCTAGAATGACAGGCTGAGTAGGAGAAGAAACAGACCCCACAACAGCCGAGTGGGAGATGTTGTTCTTACAGTCCAAGTCAGATGAAACAGGGACAACAGGTAATGCTGGAGTAACAATGCTGCTAATAATATTAAATAAGACCTTATGATTTCCTCAGCTTCTCACAACCAGGTTTGAAAAATACTCGGCCCTCGCCTTTGACAGAATTATTAAAAGAAACTAAGAGACCCTTTAAATAAATCAGATGAACCTGCAACTGAATTTTCTTTTATAAGGGTTCTGCTTTATGGCAGAAGTGTTGTAGAGTGAGCAAAGAGTCATTTATCCAAGGCGAGGACTTTACAACAGGTACTGATCTTTTGTGATAGGACAGATGCTTTCTAAGCTAGAGCAAAAAAAGTCAAAATATACTGCAAAAGCAGAGTTAACAATGCGAGAGCTCACTTCACGGCAATCAGGTGACTTATAATTTACCTAAGATAACTTAACAAGAATATAATAGTGATCTGACATAAACACATCTTCAGAGCAAATTAGGTCAATATTTAAACCCAGGGTAAAAACTATAACCAAAGTGTGCCCTTTGGAGTGGGTGGGGCCAGACACATGCTGGACAAAATTAAAAGAATCCATAAGATTGAAAAAAGAATCAGTCATCATCAATATGAATATTAAAATTTCCTATTAAAAACTTCTAGATGGGCTCAGGTCCTCAAAAGTGCATGTCGGATTGGTTAAATACATTACAGATTGCATCATTTCACTAAAACACACTCCTCTTCAACTAGAGATCTTAGTGAAAGCAGAGAGCAATTTCTCTGGTTTGCACCATTTCTCGTCACTTTCCAGCTATTTCTCCTCTCCTCACAGCAGGTGTCTGCCTGAGTATAGCCTACTATCTTTATCAGAAGTTATGCTTACTTTGGGAGAGCTATCAGCTTATCCACACACAGTGTGAACTTGGTACATTTGGTCCCATTTGTTATAGATTTGATAGCAGTGTCCTCACTTTCTCCAGAAGACATGAAACACTGCATGCTGAAAACTTTATGGACAGAATAAGCTCATGTCTCAATGACATGTAATGCAATGTAATTTAGCAGTGTGTCTGTTTAACAAAGAGGCAACAAGTGAAATGAGTTATCTCTCCATTGTTGGTTGAAAGCCTGGATAAGATGTGCATGCCTGCATGTGTGTATCACATGCAGAGATAAGAGTGTGCACACTGTCTCATTACTGATGAAAAAGGGGAATGCCTTTTCAGCCTTGCTTCCATGTGAAATAAAATCAGAAATTGTGTATTACAGCAAATATATTGATGTGTGTGTATTGCATGCTTGAATTGCTTTTTTCAGTATGTTGTAACTGAGCAGTCCTCTTATTGACCACAGTCATTATTTTTACATGACACTAGAAAAAAAGTGTTAAGACCATAACCAGACTTTTGAAGCAGCACTAACTTTACTTCGACAGATTTTAATACTTTGACTCACCTTAACGAAGGCTAATTCGGCATCTGTCTTGCATCCTGTCTTCACTTAACTCTACCCAGCCAGTAAAAGTCAGTCAGTCTGATTTTGACTCTTTTCCTTGCTTCTTGTGTTAATGTCCTCTAGGGTTTCTTTGTTGAATCAGCCATGGTGGACATTCAAAACTGTCAGTATGCTGATATGCAGTTTTTAGCATGTAACACGGTGCCATAAAAAAATGCTGCAAAATGCAGATGTCTTTAGATGCTTCTGGCTGGAAAGAAAATGTAAAATCTTTAGAATGCAGGACAGCAACAATGGGTCTGGGAGTTTTAAGGGCTGAAAGTTATGAAGCGTTGCTTTAAAATGCATTAAACACTTAAGTCCTGCAGAAATGGTACAAAATCAAAGCTCTCCAACACAGACCGCATCATCATTTGGAAAAACAAAAATAGTAATAATAATCATTATGCAAATAACCTAAAGGTGCACCCAAAAATATGTTTTTTGAGGTGTAAACAACAAAGTATTACTTAATTGTGATGAAAACTACATGTACTGTTGATAAAATTAGAATTTCTTAAGTTTATTTTAAAAATGGGATTTTGTGGGTAAATAAACAGCTCATAACACCCTCGACAGGGTAAAACCAGGTTATGTTTTTCATGATATAGAGAGCTTATCTACGTCAAGAGAAAAATTTAAAAACCCCACAGCCCCCTCCCTCCAGATGCAGATAGATGGGTCCTCACCATAGACTGTATATAAAAAAAGGACAGAACCTTCGTGACGCACGCGTCATGTCAGTCAGTCAGTCAGTCAGTCAGTCAATTATCTGTACCGCTTATTCCATGACGGGTTGCGTGGGTATGCTCGAGCCCATCCCAGCATTGTTTCAGGTATGTCACGCGTAGGTTTCTGAAGAGCTGAATTAAAGCTCATTGGGCGGTTCCCACCGTCGCCATCTTGTCAGCGTGACGCGTGTCATCATTCCCGGAAAATCCAAAAATGGGCAAAGAGGTCGAGCTGAGAGAGGGACTGTGAAGGTGGGGGTGGATGAATGACGCCCATCAGATTCTGAGTTGCTAACCGAGCTAATCCAGAGCTAACGGTAGTTAACCAGCGAATGGAGGTAGGAGGGCTAAAGCTAAGGCGTGCCGTTAGCCGGCTAAAAACCACGGTTGTGCTGCACTCTCCCTTCTTGCCACGAATATTGGATACCTGTCAATCAAAAGGACCTAATAATGCCAAATTTCAAGATTAAATTACATCGAAACGGATGAGTTTGAAAAAAAAAATTCCCCCCTCTCACAGTTGTCATTAAGGTAAACTTAACCTATTAATCCTAAAGAAAAATTTTGTACCATTTATTAATTTAGGCAATTTCTTTTTTTGTTTTGTTTGCTTGATACAGACAAATAATTTCACCCTCTCTGCAACAGAATAAAGCATTTTCTACAACCACAGGGTGTTCCTTTAGAGATGATTTTGTTTTAAAGATTAAAAAGATATTCACTGTATCAGTTAAGGTCAAATAATTTATTGCTAGCTGAAAGACCTTACTGACTGCAGTGCTTTTCCACTGGGATTATTTCACCTATTTGCTCAGTTAAATTCAGGTGACTGTTTATTTTGGCTGGGCAGTGAAGGCTGGTATTACAAAATCGTTTTACTATTTGCAAGACAGGGCTCTTCCACCGTTCTTTACAGGCACTAAACAACATTCATACAGTTGTACAGCTGTCTCCCCGTCCTCACTGCATGTGTTATATTAACTGTATTGCTGATTTAGCCAACATTAATGATCATGCATCTGTTCTTCGAATAGGGATTAGTTCAGCAAGCATAATCTTGCTGATGCTTGGGGTCTTTGAGAGTTGCCTTAAACACGTTACTGCACAACTGAGGTTAACACTCATACAATCCAACATCCAGTACAACATCCTATTGACACTGGGGACGTCCCAATCATGATGAAAAATGAGCCATGTGATGTGTAACATTATCCTAAAGAACAACATGGCAGGACAAACGGCTCCCATATGACATAAATGGAGCTGTAAATAGAGTGAAGACTGCAGGTCTTTGCTCGAGACTGAATTTCAGACCTGAAACTATACTCTTCTACCTGAGAACTTTGCTCTGTGGGGAAAGCAGGGTTTCCCACCAGAATACACTTACACAGAAGGGGTCTTTTCAGTTTGCAACAAAGGCCCTTTTTACTGTCTGATGGTGAGCTGAAGATACAAGGAGGGAAGAGGGGGGGGGGGGTCTAAGAGTGATAACAGATTAAGTATGACTGAATGAATCAGGGAAGGTCAAGGACAGTGAGAGGAGGGAGACACTACCTACGATGCTACAAGTGTAAATGCTACAAGGTTACTATGAGACAAAAGTTTTTCCATTGCCATTTGTCTTAAACCTGTAAGTCAATAAGAGCGGAAAAAGTACTTCATATTCTGAAGCTGTGCACAACTTCAAGTACCACAGCAGATTAAGTCGATAGATTAATTTCCATAGCCGCTGAAGTAATTTGCTTTTTAAAGTACTCCAAATCATTAAGCTGTTTACCTGTTCACTAAGAAGACCTGATTGACCTCAAATTCAATTAAACAGGTTTTACAGCTGCTTCTTTGAAAACATATTAACGAGACGCTGGTGATGGAGAGGTTGGATTACTGACTTAAAACGGCCTCTAATGTTTGTTCCTGACATTTGAAACAGCAAATAAGGAGACGGTCTTGGAACAAAGTTCATTTAGTTGTGAAATTTTAAAATCATTACTACATATAAATAAACTGTTGTTTTTTTTCTTTCTCATATATCAAACAAAGCAGATACAATGCCACTTGCTGAGCTCTAGAGGCCTGATGGTTTAGTTTTGTAACTTTAGATTTCCACCTGCTTCCATTTTTTAATATAATGTGATTTGCTATATTAGGCAAACAGGAAGATGGCTTTGGTTCATATAAAGCATAATTTGTATCGATATACTGCAAAATATGATTAATTAAATAAAAAAAAACAGTGATTATAATAGATTTGTTTTTTATCAAGTGGGCTCATCCTTCACTGAATCCTTCTTTTGTATTGTCTGCAACCCAAAAGACAGGGAGAAATGATCTACAGGACATACATGCAAGGTTTGAACCATTACACCATCCATGCAAGTGCTTTATCCAGTTAATTGCTGATAATATCAGCATGACCTCAAAAATGTTAAAGTCACCTTAGACATAATAATAACAGAAATTTCAGCAGGCAAAGTGTCCGAGAAATTTGATTTCAGAGCTGAACAAATTACTTTCCCCTTTTAAAATCCCAGAAGAATGGCCACCTGCCCGGTGAGTGACTGAGAGTTAATCTATCTTCAGAGCAAATCTTCATCATAAGCTCTGACAGTGTTTAAAGCATCACAGTTTAGAGTGTTACACAGATAAGAGCCTGACAAGGTCAGTGTAATGACTCCTCAAGTGGCAACTGCTGAAAAATGAGTGAATGCACTTTGTATGCAGCATCATGCTCCTTCTCAGGGAAGTGAAAATGACTTTCCTATTTCCATAACAGGAAACGGAGGAATCGGTGCATACATTAGTTTAAAAATGAGTTATAAAAGTCAAATATATCAATTTTTCAAATATATTTTGGATTCCATGACAGATAAAGCTGCTATAAAATATTTTAACAATGGTTTAATTCTGCATGGTGCTGTGAATGGCAATGTTACTCTCAAAGTTGGCCACCACTTAAATTTAACATTATAAAATCTACTAAATGGACTGATGTGGAATTTGGGGTATTAATATTATTTGGGATAAATCCTCAGAGAAGCATGAGTAATGAGTGAAATGTCTTAACGGCTAGATGGATTCCTTATTGGTGAAGATATATTTATTTCTGCCTCATGATAAATTTGTTAGATCAACAAGCCCCTGACTATAATGGATTGGTACCAAAATTCTTTAAATTTCTTATAAAACTTTAACATGCAAAATGGTGATCATGAAAAAAAAGAAGCTGTTTCCTCAAACATTAACTTGTTAGCAAATTATTTAATCATAGTAACACTTCAAAGAGTCCGTTTTGAGCTTCATGGATCAGTTAATTATAAAAAGACTAACTGTGATAAATACCTTTATGACCATGGTTTTTCCAGGAACCTAGATCAGAAAGACCCTTGCTCCTAGAAGGTTTCTGCAGTCAAAATATAATTTTTTTGTGTATGTTTATGTGTTTAATTCCTGAATGATTAGTTTATCATTCATTCATTCATTATTCACACCAAATAATTATATAAATTCAGTTATTTGAGATTATCATTACCATGTCTGCATAATAGTCCCAATCGTGTCCATTCCCCTGCTGCTGTGTGAAAAAAACTGAAATGTTTGTTTGATTGAGTTGGATGACTCATAGTTGCAGGAGTCCTAGGTGCAGACAGTTAGAATTAAAGCTCTAAAAAAGCTGTTGAGTACTACAGACTGAACATAATACAGATAGACATGGCTAAAGTAAGAGTAGCTCCCAAAAAAAGATCTCCAAAGTAGTAAGAGATTACTGGAAGTAATTTTACTAAGTTCTCAGAAAAATGCCGGTTAATGAATGTGAGCAATTCTTAAACTCCTGCATGGGCAGTAAATTAAATACCAAAATTGATAGCAAAGAAAATTTGGCTCACATCTGCAGTTTTCTTTGGTCAACAATTTGCCCTGACAGAAGGTGCTGACTCAGGGTAAGTGTGCCGGTTACCGGACAAGGCCCAAATATGCAATTTCTTTGGACTTTTGGGCTATATTTTTAACATCATTTAAGCCAATTAAACCCAACATAACACTTGCTTATTCTGTAACTGAGCCATAAATGCTAGAGCTAGCCCTAAATGTGGTAGCTTTCTGAGATGGCACTACTATGACAACTACTACTTGCCATATCAACTAAAACAAATATTTTGAGTTGTGTTTTCACTGTTTGTTCCACTGTTTGTTCCAGCTGTTGTAGAGAAAGTTTGTGATTCTGCACATGTTGACAAAAGATTTGCACCTCTGATCACCAATGACAGAAAATGATAGCACCCACAAAGCAAAATGAAGATGGAGGAAGTTGTCAAACACACTAACATGCTCTTGTGAAATGCTTTCCTATAGAAGAAAAAGAATTACTTGTGTGGTTGTGCTACTATAATACAGATCATTCAACTTCATCCAATCAACTTACAGCACTCAAAAAGCATTTTGTCAGGTGGTTAAATTAAAGTCTCTATAACATTTGCATTTCAGTATAAACTAGCATGCTATACAAAATCTTAGCATTTCAATCAAACTTGGCAAATGTAGGTGAAGTGCTTTCATGCTAATTAGTGTATGCAATTTATGCCAGCATGAGAGGGTGCAGAGGAGCTTTAAGAAAGTTTTAACAGGAGTTTGGTGATAAATGATGCAGAAGCTACACTGACAACAAGGGCATTAAGCTGAGGTTGTGTATGATTTCCTGCTAGATACATGCCGTCTCATAGAGACAGAGAGCAGAATTTGAGGTGAAACTTAATTTGGCACATGAAAAGAGGAATGGGACCCAGGGGAGAAAAGCAGTTCCCAGGACATTTTGTACTTTGAGAAACAGGGAGGCCAAGAGGGAGGTGTCGAGGGAGGGGAGTACTATGTAGGAATCCCGACTAATAGTCAGTGTCAAACACCAGACACACATATACTGGAGTAGCATTCCTTTCTATAAGTAGCAAGTGCTTTGTCACCATCAGCTATATGGTTGTCAAATTATATCACAACTTCATTCTTTTTCAGTGGATGTGGAAGTCTGCTTTTTGCAAGGGATTTGGGCTTGCTTGACTTAATGCATTGCTTACCACTGCAACTGCTTACATCTCTTTGAATGCACTTAGTTTAAGCATAACAGAGCTTGTCGGAGGAAGCATTCCAGAGCCAACAGAAAGACCTGCACAGCTCACTCTGCTCTATCTGTGGTGTGTAAATGTGTATGAATGAAATGGTGTTGAATCACAAAGGTTTTTCTGTTGCTGATTGTTTATATTACTAGACTTACTTGTTGTGACTTCTTTGATCATCTCAGCTGATGCATGACATCCATTGACTATGTGTCTAGTCCATAGGGATAGATCCTTGGTGGTCTCGGCCCTGAAAAGGTGAGTTTCGATGCCTAGTCGTGTACCAGTCCGAGTGGCAAAAAAAAGCTCTGTGCCAGAGCTAGGCAACCCCCGGTCAGGGCCAGAGTGGACCAACCTGTGAAACGACAAACATATAAAATGTTATTTAGGGTAATTTTCAAACAAAAGACTTTAAGACTGGATAACAGGACTTAATCTTCATATATTCTTTGTGTAATAAATGTAATACTTTGCTCTTTGTGAAGTCCCCTCACAACGGAGCCTACCGTGTTGCTAAAAGTGGGAACGTGTGTGCAGGGCTCTGCCAGGCCTCCTTGCCTCGAGGCAAACTGTCATACAGCAGCAGGTCCTTCTCCGTCACCACCACCAGCACTGGCTTCCAACACTGCTTCTCACTCTCCGTCTACAGCACAAAGAAATAAACATATGAGGCAGTAGCAGTTGTTACCATTCACCCATCTGCTGGGTAATGAAGGACTGTAGATTATAAATGAAAATGAGAGACAATAAAATAAGGCATAATGCTTCCTGTTAGTTCAGTTCTGGTCAGTTACTTTCTTTCTGGTTTATTTCACTGAATTGTTCTCAAAGCTGCAGCATTCAGTGCTCTTTAGCTTTTCTGTGCATCTTTTTGCTGTGAAATTGTTTCCATCACTCAGTTTGATTAGAGGTGGACCATCAGCTCAACAAAATAATTCCACTTTATGCAACAATGGGAGTCTGGTATCTCTGGGAGCTTTTGTAATATTCCATGCAGTTAATTTCTGTTAAGTAGTACATATATAATTAATTTTGAGTGCACAAGTTATTGCTAAAATTTTAATATAATGTCAACAGAATAACAAACAATTAATACTGCCAGGTCGCTTCATTTGAATTTGATTGCTTTTGTGTCACATAATGTTAAGTATGTATTCGTTTTTATATTCCTTTATTAATTCAAAATCAGAGAAAGGGCTGATTGGTGTGCAAGTGTGTTTGTGTTTAATGTGTAAAAGAGCTTCTGTTGGATCCACTGTGTAGATTGGCTTTTGTGTATCCAATAGGGAATAAGCTAAAAATAAATGTAGCTGGTTTGCACATTCAGGTATACTTTTTTAGCATTTGCTTTGCTGTGCCCCCTCACCCACTCATCGCAGCAAACCTCTCACTTAGAGATACAGTATTTTATGTGACAATGCTCTAAAATTATTCTCATTATGAGAGCTTATCTGCAGCTTTGCTATGGAATCCTAAGCTGCTCTTTGAAGTTCTGACTCAACCAATCACACGGAGCGATTCAGTGGGTCGAGGGTCATCTTTTTAACATAATGAGAATAAGTTGCTAAGTAACAGTATTATACTGCATTTGGATGATCACATAATGGCAAATTTGCAAGGACTTAATAAGTCAGACATGGATATATGTGTGTGTGTGTGTGTGTGCGTGTGTTTGTGTTTGGGGGAGTTTGAACAGGTGTTTGACTGGATGAAAGAGAGTGAAGCTTTGGTTGTGTGTGAGTCTGCTTTTGTGAATTTCACAGATATAGTATGTGTGTATATGGAAGAATAATAATAAATGCATGCCACAACAAGTACACACACACTCATACACAAATTGTATATTTGTATTGTATATTAAATATTCAATCACCCTTTGACCACAGCTCCTGTACCACCGCTTACACCCCACACAGAAATAGCCTACACATTTCTGACATGTAAATCACCAGGAAAAAAAAAAAAAAAAAAGTCAAATTGTGAAAAAGTAAATATGTAATAAACCAAAGAATTTTATAACCAAGCTTCCTACTTCTCTGTAATGGGTGGCTTTTGTGCCTTTGTGTGCCACTGTTTTGAAACGTTTGGGCAGCACAGTGGTGTCTGGCTCAGTCAAAAATGTCTCAGTTTTTGCCTACAAACAACACACAGTGTATTTCATTCATATCTTTCAGATAGATATCAGTTCGTTAGTGTAAATGATGCATCCTCTGAATGTTCAAAGGTTAGCTA
>JBAMHW010000006.1:20248649-20262412 GCA_037177495.1 Rhadinocentrus ornatus
AAAACCCTGATAACTCTTGTTTTGAGGCACTGGTTTACCAACCTGTTCTGCAGAGTCCCCCTTTGGGTGACAAAAAGAAGGTCAAGCCCCCCCCCCCCCCCCAATCCCACATGCACCTAACACCCAACAACATGCATGAAGCAGTTTTGTTTGACAGAGAAGTAGTCCTTAGTTAATTGGCTGCTACTTCATTAATTATAGGTAAAACCATATCAGTGGCAGAGGGAAGAAGCCTATTATTTCCTCTGCTATAGTGTGAGTTTTTTTAGACCAGGAAACAGTGTTCAGGACAAGAAGTCCTCAAGTGGTGTAACTTTTTTTTTTTTTTACACTTTCAAATGCTAATATTTTGAGACCTACGGCACATTGTGGTCTCTCTTAATTGCCACCATTACCTGACCATTACCTGGTTGTGACCAGGGCAAGATATGCCATGTCATGTTTTCTTATTGTTGTTAAATTGTCTGTTGTTGATTCACCATTAGGGAAGCACTGATACCAATGTGAAAAAAACTAGGGCTGTTAAAAATAGCACATTAATGGAAAAAGAATAATCTGTGGAATTATCACGCTAATTTGTTATATTAGTTATTACTCATGCCATATTAAAACAATGAATTTGGCATTATCATGGGAAGAAAAGCTGATTTTGTAATTTGCCGCAGCTGTGAACATAGTCCACCAAAAACCACTTTATCCTCCTTGTTTATAAAGATTTACAAGCTTTACATTAAGATGATGGCCACAGGATGAGCCATTTGGCAATTACCCATTTGCACCCATTATTTTAGGGACATGATGGAAACTAGTTGTTTATCCATAATAGAATTTAATAAAGCCTCAGTGGCGTTGTTTTTATGGTAATGAGAAAGAATACTAAGGAGGTCAGTTTGAATGCCTATCTGTAATCCCATAAATGTGTAGTTTGTACATTTGATTGTTGCAAAGTGGGTGAGTCCACACCGTTTGCCACCATTTCATTTATCAACCTGTTCACATAATTTCAACCATAACTGTTGAATTTTAACAATAATTAATCACACGACCCACAACATTGATTGAGATTATTTAACTACTCAGCCTTGTATTCTGTGTGAAACGTCTCACTGAAAAAATGTTGATTCAGACCTTATATTCACGTCAGTCCACTGAGAGGCATTAGCAGTATTTAGAGGTGATCAAATACGCATATTAAAAAATATATATTTTATTAACAGGAGTTTGTTTTATTGATTGTTTGTAAAAACACAGGAATTTTAAGATCGCTGCTCACTATTGCAACTTTACTTTGATGCGAAGCTATCAAGTTTAGTAAGGTTTCATAAAGAGGGGCATGCAGATGAAGGGGCAGAATGATAAGGAGATGCTCCGAATTTTATTAGAAGGAAAATAAAATAAATGAGTTGAGCTCATAGAAAGACAAGCACATCTGTCTCTGGGAACAGAGATGATGAAAGAGAAGACAGCAGGCAGTCATAAGGGGCAGAAAAACACAAACAAGCACAAAAGGCTAAAAAACAGACAAGACAGAGCAATGATGAGAAAGTATTGCATGTAGGAAGGGAAACAACGTGGCAAAGCCAACACCAAGGACAGAAGAGACTGGTACACGGAGTACATTTAGATATCAAAAATGGGTGGAAAAAGAGATAATAATTGACCATGCAGCCCCATGCTGTTTGACTGGGCCACTGTCAAATTACCAGTCCATTAGCCTGATATCCACCCCTCCAGCTGAGAATAATCTGAGCAATACTTCAAACATCAGGTTTTTTTTGTCGTTTTTTGGGGGTTTTTTTTATGAAATAATGACTAAAAAAAAAAAGTCTGAGAAAAACACACTTTTGAGTGAACTCTGAGGATAGAAAACGAGGAGTGCAACACAAAAAGCAGATATTAGTGTTTAAAGTAACCATGTTTTAGATGTTTATCAGTTGAATATTTACTAGAGGACAGAGAAAAGTTACTGTACTAGACATCTAGCTCAGATTAGAATTACATGATAAACATTTCCCACTCCTAAACCTAAAATCCAATGTATGATTATCATTGTACCTTTTCTTTTTTGTTTAAGGGAATAAAAAGAAGTTATCTTTCCAGATCCAGTATATTAATTGCAGAATGCATCTAATATTTCATTTTCAGTTTAAAAGATAATGCTGATAATGTTCAGCATATTTCTTGTCCTCAAGTTACACAAAATGCATCATTTTAAACCCTGTCTGCAATAAATGTAAATCCTGGAAGAACTTTGTGTGTTTATTCCAGTAACTTCATTTTAAGGTGGAGGAAAATATGTGAATACCGTATGCCACTTGAATGTCACAAAACGTCATAATTCTGTAGATTGACGAATTATTCTGTTGGCAGTAAATTGCTCAATTTGAAATAGTTTTAACAGAGAGATCTGATCAGACTTTGATCATTTCAAAAGGGCAAATATTCTGAAATAAACAAGAGAAAAGTCCTTTCAGTACACAGGTAAATCTGGCCTTTCACACTACCTCATACTGAAGGTAGCCCTGTCTGCCTCAAGCGTAATTATTGGACCAAAAGCCATGGCCCCCCGACTTAATGGAGGCCTTTGAAGTGACAGCCGACAAAATAATTGTGAAAGGTGGGATAATAACTTATGTGATAGTATATGTAAAGGTTCAGACTGCTCTTATGGGTCCATAAAAGCCAACAAAAAAGTTGGGTCTACCAATTGAGATATTTTATGGACTAATTTTTCTTATTTTCCTCATCTTCTCATGACTCTAGGATCAGAATTCCTTAGTAAGAATACTTGTTTTTATTCATCAGTACTGTTGTTCCATTTCCTTTTTGTTTTCACATGCCATGTCTGGGAATGTCGGAATAAAAATGCAGAGTGAGGAATATGAATCCCCACATACCTGTTCTCAGGATCTGGTGTGGTCATTGCTCGTGTTACATAACACATCTTCAGTGGTATGCACTTTCTGACACCATTCAGAGACAGGAAGGACTGAGTAGGAGGGCTCGGAGGGTCAGAAGAAGAGGAGGAGGAGGAGGATGAGGTGATAGGAGGGCTGCTGGGCCGTGGAGACTCAGGAGGAAGCGCCTCCCAGGTGATCTCTGACACAGGGGAGCCCTTTTTGACATACGGTGTGGCCTCACGCATGTACTTGACTGGAGAGGAAATAAAGAACAAGAACTATATTTAGCATAGAATAAGAGATTCGACAAAGCAACATAAAATGAAGCATATTTTGAAATTTAAAATAAACTGGCAATACATTTGGTCATAATTTAAAAGTATAAAGCACGTACCATTTTTAGTGGTAATTTTAGAGTCCTACAGATACAATCCTTTATTTAAAATTTACTGACAACAGTTAATCACCCTCTTGTTTCAACAAGTTTACCAGTATAAAGTCTCATCAGGTGTTTCATAAACAAACATACATATCAACATGAACAATATTGAACATTATTTAAATTATATTAGGCCACCTGCACAACTTTATCTGACACTGGAATTGTTTTAATCTCATTTACTAGACACAAACTGTGAGGTAGTTTGTCATGTATTAGAGGAAGGATGTGGGCATACCACAAAAGTTTTAGTACTCAGTCAAAACTGAAACTTTTCAATCACGACATGCTGAAGTCCCTGGTAAGTCTACAGTAACAAACATTGGACAGCAGCAAAAAGAAGCAGCCAATGAACGAAGTAGCAAAAATAATGACCACAAGTCTGTTTAACAAATGTATCATCCACTGGAGGTTACTTTTGTTAATGATTTAAACTGAGGCCCTGTGTTGCATGTCACATCCATCTCGATAACCTCGTATTTCCTGTCTGCTTCTTTACTATCAACAGTCCATGAAAGCAAAAATAATCTTAAAAAAATATGGACAACTTGTTATATTATTTAAAAGTATGCAAATGAAGATGTTATTGTTTGTTGCGCAGACAGCAGGAGGCTCAATGAAAAGATTACAGTTTGTCTTCCTATTCTAATGAGCTGGCACAGTTGGCCCTCTCTGCTGCCAGTGTGAAGCAAAAGCAGCAAAATACAAACATGCCATAAGCCCAAACACACTCAGGCGTCTTTTCATCTTTCAGTTCATTTGTTAAGGCTTTTTTATTTATTTTATCTTTATGTAACCAGGGTGTCCTGCTGAGATCAAAATCTTTTTTTTTTTTTTCAAGGCACACCTGGTCAGGAAAGAGCTATACGATGCATTAAAATGTGATATATAAAAAAATAAAAATCAACATACATAAACAATCAAAAGAATACAAAATGTGTTTATGAGTCACGCTTGGTCTCTGCAGCAACAGGCAGATTAACAACCTCCCCACCACTAGTTTTAATTCATAGGACTTCAGCAGCTGATGGTACAAACCTGGGAAACTTTCCAAACAGCAAAACAGAAAGCTTTACATGTAAAATTAAAACAGCAAACCACTACAGGCTTTATAACCCTGTTAAATCCATCATGTACTCATGTTTTGAGGGAAGTAACATAGAAAAGGGGCACTGGAATTAAGAGGCTGAGATAAAGCGAATGCTCTGAATGTTCTGCATGGCCTGGATAGCTAAATGACATATCCCACGCTACACATAACTGGCGTGGATGTTGTGTAACGAGCAAACCGCCAACCTGTAGAGTAGAGATGACAGGCAAAGCACAAAGGAGACAATGCTGATGTGGGAGAGTCCTCAGTTGACCTGCAGCAATGAAGTAATCCATTTATGCAGAAGAATAATCTGTCACAGACTCTGATTAGATTAAAAGGGCTGAAAAACTGAATGATTTTTTCAAATGTATTGGTACAATGGAAGTCAATGGACTGAAAAGATCCAGTTTGCTGCAGTCAAATGATGACAACCAAGTGTGGTGTTGCTTGTAGAGGGCTATCCATCAACAGGGCTAAGTTGTGAAACTGAAAATTGACTTTCAGATTAGACACAGACCTTTGAGAGCATGAACTATGCTATATGAGTTTACCTTTTTTGTTGCAAAATATGAAGCACAGCAGTTGTGAGAAAGGAATTCTGATATAGACAATAGCAGCAAGAACATGTATAGATGTGATGTTGCATTTAGCTTCTGGCTATGTTGAAATTCTCTACCATATATCAAATTCCTGATTATTAAGTGCACAAGATCATTTTAAAAATGGGAACTGTGCAACTTAGTGTATAACTGATAGACTAAATAGCTTTTTTTATGCTTTAAGGCATGGCACTGTAGCTACAGCCATGGGCTTACCTGCAGCAACAATACACCTTCTCGAATATGAAAGCACACATGTATGACGATACCTCTTAGAAACAACTCTAACAGCGGTTTTTCAGCACGAACTACTTGGGTTTTCTTTTGTGCGTCTGATTTTGGTGAGAAAACATGAA
This sequence comes from Rhadinocentrus ornatus, assembly GCA_037177495.1. NCBI lineage: Eukaryota > Metazoa > Chordata > Actinopteri > Atheriniformes > Melanotaeniidae > Rhadinocentrus > Rhadinocentrus ornatus. The sequence continues at coordinate 20,254,037 of JBAMHW010000006.1, forward strand.
ACGAGATGAAAAGAGCCTCAATTATCTTCACCCTTTCAGTTATACACATCCAGTAAACCCATCTCCACTGCACAATTGAGGATTCTTTCATGTTTACTTTAAGCAGAAAACACTACATTTTTTAAAAAATGCAGTTATGCAGCCAATTAGGTGATTTGTGGGTTATGAAATTGCATTTGACTTTCTAAAATATTACATTTTAAAACAAATAAACATTTTTTTTAAAAAACAACATCATGTTTAGCAGATTAATATCTTTTTTTATTCATCACAAAGTGTCAGAATGGAATCTAAATTCTGTGCCCAGATACAGAGCTGTACATATAGAGGAAAATATATGGGGAGTAGTTCTTTCAATCATTACAGAATAAGTGTGTTCATGTGTGTGAATTCCCTTAGGTCATGTTTCTGTTTTGCATCAATACAAGCCAACTTTGCACAATAACCTCAAAAGCTGGAGAAAAACCGAAGAAGATTGAGCTCATGCTACTTCAGGATTCATTTCAAACCAGACCACTTCGCTGTTATGCGAGTCAAACAGAAGATCCAAATAAGGGCTGGCCCTCCTCCATCTGTTTGATTTTTATTTTCCATTTTTCTGGCTCATTTTTTAGTCCAAAACAGAGCATGTCTGCACAATTAAATCTTTTCTATAATGATTCCCATTCTGAATGTGCCACTGCTCAGCTCCCCTTTTAAAGCCTTATATTCCCTTCTGCTGATGGCAGTCAAATGCCATTCACTTATGCTCAAACTGCAGTGAGCCCTTCACTCAACCATCTTGCAGCTGATGAAATCAATTTTTTGAGAAGTTAGTGTTTGTTTTGTGGAGCTGATGAATATCAATCATGTCTTTTACACATACTCAATACATGAACATACAAGCAAGCCTTAAAAAAACCACATGCTCTCCAGTTCATGACAACAAGTGTGGTTATAATATCAGACTTTAACAGTACTTAATAAGGTTTGAAATTATAGGCCTTTCTTCCATCTGCTCTCTGGGTAAGAAAATTCACAACAGATGAAAAAAAAAAAAAAAAGAGTTCTTCTCATTAAGCCTGAGGGAGAAAAAGTAGAGGGTGAGAGAACTAAGTGGAGCAAAGAGGTAGAAAAGAACAAAAAGGATCCACTGACTGCAGAATGAAGCCTTTTACGCCAGTATTGATATCTGGATACTAGAGAAGTACAAAAGGGCTTTAAAAATCTTCCCCCGAGGCATCTTTTTTTTATTCTGACAAATTCCTCAAAGATCTTATATGCTGCCTTACCCGAACAATATGACTAAAGTGATGATCCTTTTAACAGTTGAAATGTGGCATGGAAATTTCAACTCAAAATGAACATAACCTTAGACAAGTAGATTAAAACAAAAAGAGTTGGTATGTTTACATAACTCTGGCTCTAATGAAGATGTATTGAATGTAATCTTCTAACATAGTGTAATTGATCAAATACACATTATCAAAACATCTAAAGTGAGGTAAAGTAAATTAATGGTTTGTCAGAAAGGATTTCCGATGATTTTAGTTATTTGGTTTTGCCCATTCTTAAGAGTTACTCATTCTTAACGATTCACTGTAACTCTAAAATTAAAAGATTGTCAGCTTTTTGTTCACAGTATGCTTAGCTGTATCAAATTTTATGGCCATTTCAGCCTCTGCAGACCAATTAACACAGCCCTCCCTTTACAATGCTGCTACAAAATTTACTGCAATCTCGAGATGTTCCAATAAGCTCTTCATTCTTGCTGTTCTAGGTAAACAAGTCAGTGAAATAGAAATGTTAGACTGCACTGAAAGTAGCACAGACAACATGTGACCCTACCCTTTTCTAGGTTTTCTCATCCATGTTTGCCCATTGGTGACTATCCAAGTCCAGACAGTGGGTGTCACTGAAACGCAAGACCTGATAGGACAATATCTAGCCTAGAATAAACCAAACCCCAGATACCTCACATAACTGTGTATGCCTTTCTACTAAGACTCTGGCAGAAAATGATCTCACCACCACCTTGCCCACTGTGGAGCTGGAGCACATCAGACAAGTTGAGTGATTTCAAGGGCTACAACCAAGTCCCGAAAACTGAATTGGACACCAGCTGCAATGGGGTAAGCCACTCCAGTAAGGAAGAGCATCACCATGATAAAGGAAAAAGGGGAAGAATGCAAAGCTGAGTCGACAGAAGAATACAAAATGCTCGAAGCAGGCAATTTGTTTCATGGTGGCTGTGGATAAGTGAAGACTCTAGCATCATGGCACTACCAAGTCGATGGTTGATCATCCCTGAAAGGGTCATCTGGATTAGAGAGTCTGACTGCTGAAACATCCAGTTCAAAAAACTTGTTTAAAAATCCACAAGGTTGATTTTAAGAGGTTAAGAATAAATACTATAATTGTTTGTTTTTGTAGTTGCAAACAAAGATTCAATGGTGGAAGTGCCCCAGCTGCCAAATTTGTAGTTTTTTTTTTTTTTAAGGATTTTTTTCTTAAAATGGAAATTACATTTAACTTTATAAAACTCAAAGACCCCCAATATTTCATCCTAACAGCTGTAATCTGAAACTTAATATTTTATATGAAATAGATGAAAGAAGGGCTGATTAACAGATTGCACCAAGTTACAGAAGATAGTGAAACCGACTCAAACGAGGTGCCATGAAGCATTATCAGGGTATTTATTCTGTGTTTGCTCATGAAGCACCTAAATAAATGGATGAAGCTCTGTTAACAGGTTTTAACAAACTCACTGTTAACTGAGGCAACAAAGTCTCATTATAACATCACAGACTAGACTAGAGAGCTTCCCTATTTCTGTATTTGGCGACATTGACCACCATACTTCCTGCAAACTATAACTCCATGACAGCAGAAACAGACAGATTTCTTAACATGCTGTTGTCTAATTAACTCTGAAGTCAGTTATGAGTGTTGCATACATTGCCTGGCCAAAAAAGGTTGCGATCAGTGATCGCTTGAATGTTTGGTGAAATATGATAGAAGAAAAACAAAACTCAGGGCTATGTTTAATAGTGAAAGTAAGCATTTCCACGTGCACAATGTGAAGGGAAGTAAAGGGATTGAACAGCTGTGCAGACATAAGTAAACAAGTAATCAGTGAGGGTAACTAGAGAAAAAGGCTTCAGCTTGCTAGGGAGCATAAAGACTGGACTCTGGAGCAATAGAAGATCATGTGGTCTGATGAGCCCAGATTTACCCTTTTCCAGAGTGATGGGAAAATCAGGGTAAGAAGAGAGGCAGATGAAGTGATGCAGCCATTATGCCTAGTGCTTACTGAATATGCCTGTGGGGGTAGTGCTATGATCTGGGGTTGCTGTAGTTGGTCAGGTCTAGGTTCAGCAACATTTTGTGTCTAAAGAATGATGTCAGCTGACTACCTGAATATACTGAATGACCAGGTTATTCCATTAACGGATTGTTTTCTCCCTTGATGACATGGCCATGTTCCAAGATGACAACGTCAGGATTCACTGGGCTCAAAATGTCAAAGATGGGTTCAGGAAACATGAGACATCATTTAAACACATGGATTGGCCACCACAGAGTTCAGACCTGAACCCCATTCACAATCTTTGGGATGTGCTGGAGAAGGCTTTGCACAGCGGTCGGACTCTCCGATCATTACTACAAAATGTTGGTTAAAAAAAAATTATGCAACACTGCATGGAAATAAATGTGACAATGTGGACTCTTATTGAAAAAAAATGCTACAGTGAATGCTGTCGTAATCAAAGCTAAAGGCTGTCAAATTAAATATTAAAGTGTGTGACTTTGGTTTTTTTGGTGGTAACCATTTTTTTTTTTTTGGCCATGCCAGGCAGTGTTGATTTTACGTGTTATCTTTGGCCACCCTGTTAACTGTTAAATGTGCATTAAATCCAGCATGTCTCTCCACAACAGAAAAGTCCAAATTTATTAGTACAATCAAAAGTAATCTAGGCCAAAACAAACAAACAAATACAACGATTTCATCTGGAGGGAAGTTCTGAACACAACAGGATCTACAGATGAGTCTTAGCTGCAGACCTTTGCTTTTGTTTTGGCTGTATAAACATTCACACAGGAGAGGAATGAGTGATTCAATTTATTATCTTCACCCCAACAATCACCAGCGCAACACCACAGTTGCCGTCATTATCGTCAGTGTCATCCGCTCTGAGTCAGACACCACAAGCTGTAAGAAAGGAAAGAGATGATAGTTTCTCTAATGACATAAACAGTCATCTGGTAGACACGCTGAGTCACACACCCACACTCACTGCAAAACACACACTGTGGTATCAGTCTAGACTACAATACTGATGCCAGTATTGGCCACACATGAACACACAGAGTGAGACACTTACACTTGTGCATTCAAACTGCTGACAGCAGCATATATAGACACACACACACACAAACACACACAGATACTCTTCCAGATGTCAGGTGATGACAGGTTCAGCTTGTTAAGGACTAAACAAGAGAGCTTATAGGATACTGACTCACATCCTTCCAGCTGGAGTGTTGCAGATGTTCTTTGTTGAATTCAGACTTATTATTTGTTTCTACAGCTTCCATCAGGATGTTTGCCAATAAAACTGTTTACATGTACTAAATTACATTTGGTCAAATATTTGCTTTATCTACAGCCAGGGCTGCATTAAATACTCATTTTGTGTACTTTTTAATGAGATTTCTAGAATAAGATATACTGGGAGTTTCCATGCAACATGATTAGCTTGCTAAAAACTGCCAGCAAGATATGTGTTTTCAGCTAACAAAGAGTTGAATGTAAAGGTTGCCTAGAATCAAGAACAACTGGTAAATCAAAGTTTTGTTAACTGCATGTCCCTTTGCAACACAAAGAGGCACAAGGGGATTTTAGTTCAAGTAAGATGGTAATCTTCATAAATCCAGATGCTAAAAGAGTTAGGTGTGTTGATTAATTTTACATATTAACATTGGTAAATATTATGTACAAATGGAGAAAGACAAAAGAAATTAAATCATTTAGACAGGCAGAGGAGAGGCCTCCTTTTCCAAATTCAGTACTACCATGATTTTCTGATTGTTTTTGATGAAACATGTAGTAGAGCTTAACAATTTGCATGTTTGCATGGTGAGGAATTTGCAGGATAATTAAGAGCTGTATTTCAAACCAAATGATTAGATTTTCCTAATATAAAAAAAACGAAAAAGAAGAAACAAGCACAATGTTTTCCGAGAATTTTTACATGAATGGGAAAGATGTTTATGACTTGTCATCTTTATCTCCTCAGTTGGAGTATACATCAATTTCCCCTTTATTCACACTGCAACAGCAGATGTCAGGATATGCTAGTGTTTACTTTGTTTACAGGAATTTTAAAATGTTTGAACATAAATGAACACATACTCAAGGATTATCTTGACAGGTTGAGGTGTAAGCATGTATTAGAGGTCACTGACCTCTAGGACATCACCAGTGTTGCTTGTTTTGAATAAGACTGAATGGGATCTCTAGGTGGGTGGACAACTTGCAGGATGAAGTAACCATTTTTGCAAAATGGTGACAGAATTTACTCTGTTGTCATGGAGATCTGCTTTACACCATGAGGGGGAAACGACTGCAATAAGATCATGTCAGAAAAGTTGCTCAACCACTCTGCTGTAAAGAAGGTGAGGGTCAAATTATTTGTCACTGTGGAGCTTGTGTTATTTTATACAGGTATGAGTCTGGTGCGTCTACATGGACTGACATTTCAGTTCCATCTTTTGCCATCAGACTCTGCTACACTGATGCAAAAGGACACATCGTCACATCTCGGATGTGCCTTGAGATTATACATAATCTTTTCACTCTCATCAATTAACAAAGAAAAGAGTGATTCCCTTTGAGCAAGCACTGACAGTTCTTCTTTCACGTCTTAAAAAAAAAAAATACAGTTTATGTTCAAAGGTTTCACACTGGTGTGTGTAATGAACACCTATGGTTCAGAAGACTAATGAGTAAAAATCATTTAGCCTTTGAGCTCCAAGTCAACCTTTGGAAGCTTTTTTGCCAACATTTCACTTAATCAAGTATCTCGTGTCTTTCCTAAATAAATAATCTGGCCTCTCCGTGAGCAGGGGGGATCAGATATATTTCTTTGACAGAAACAAAAAACTAAGTAAGATGGGGGGGTAAATAGATACTGGTGGCAGTTAAAAGAGTCAACCTGAATATTTTACATGTCTTGTATGGAGGCAGCCAACAATCTCTCTGGAACATGTGTAGACCAAAATATTTAATAAGAAATTTCTTTAAATTACTTCACAAAGCCAAAATATTTTGTGGGGAGAAAAGCTGGCAGTCGTAACCCCCTCTTGGCATCATCATGCTGTCTCCTGATCTCTCCATCTTTTATACTTTCTGTAAATGAATCATGCAAATGAGAAAACAACATGTCCTCAAATGCATCTGTGTGTTGCTCTAAAGTGTTGAAAGCTTAAAAAAAAGGTAAAAAAAAACCTCTTTTATCACCTGTGCACAGTCGGCCATTAGACCTTGTCACAGAAGACATTTTGACATGTCAAAGAAAATAAATGATGGATGAATTCCACTTTGAGACTTCATTTTCAGGTCTTGGTATTCCTCAAGCTCACTATGACATGTCAAAATGTCACAAAGGAAGCTCACGCCACAGCCTCTGTTACTGCGACTTGCCTTATGCCATCATTTAAAGGTGACCTGATGAGGCTGTGCTCAGAGAGGACCTCATTAGCAAACAATCTTTGAGGCAAATGTCAAGTGAAGTGCACTGCACAAAGCAGACAGTTTTAGGCTTAAAGTGGGAATATTCTGCACACAATCTATACCTCTATCATTCAACACTCCTTCAATAGTTTGTAACTGAATGCGCCTCATTTTTTTGCATTACTAGTACCACCATAACACCACTGGCTGTGGTTGCTGGGAGCTTAGAGAATGCTGCTGAAAACTGATTGCCTCTCAAAGTACTTCCCAATTGACTTGTCAGACTTCATGCTGAGCGCAGAGCAGGGACAACAGAGAGTGAAACTCTGGCTCGAGGGAGATTTCAGCAAGGCAGAGGTTCTCTGACATGGTGGTTTGAACCCTGGGTGTCTGGTTGAAGTGCAGATTTAGACCACAGGGTCAAACTGCTAGCATCTCATTGCCTGGATCAGCGTAGTCACTGCCTGTTATTCCTTAAAACTGCACTTCATTTTCCTAATGAGTTTCCAAGATGACTCGTCAGTGCTTCTGTAAAACACACAGACTGAACTGTCTTTCATGCACAAAGACACACAGACAAAATGAACAAAGATGCAGCAGTACGCATAATTCCCACGAGACAGGTACTTTTTTCCTAAGAGATGCATCACATCTTTCCCCTTGATCTCTTTCCTCGTGTGATACAATATGCTTCTCTAAAATCTTAAAAGATGGCTCACTCTCAGGAGGTATAGAGGAAATACCACTCATTTCTGGACTTTGCATATTGCTAAGCTCAAATAAATGCGAGCATGCTTGGCTACACATTCAGTACTTGTCACACACCCACTGAAAATGCATTTTATGCATTTCTTCTAAGTTTTGGAAAAATTCCTAAATGCAAATAGTCTGTTAAATTGCATTTATGTAGAAGCACCATCTCTCTGTTATGCCCCCATTAACCCTCACAGTTCACTTTTATATCAGTCTCTTAACCTCCCTCGTTAGTGCCCTTCTGTTTTGCTCCATCCATCCCACTTCCACTCAGCACTTTCCCCATTAAATTCACATTTCAGCTCCACACCCTCCCGTTCCTCCTTCCTTCCCTCCTTTTCTTTTATATCTCGGTAAGTTCTCAGCTGGGACCGGCTTCTCCCCTCTGCAGTGCAGCCAGTGTGTCCTCATTGGGAGAATCATCACCAAGTTTGCATGTGTGTGCTTAAGAGAGAGTGGCATGCATGTGTGTAGTTGAAAGAGGGGCTTTGTTCTTATGGTCTCATTGAGTCCTCATTGAAATGGGAATAAAACCTCAAAAGTGGACCCAAGGGTGCAAAGATTTCCAGTATATTTGTGCATGTGTGTGTTAAGGGGATATATGACGATCACCCTTCACAGTGGAGTGTTTGTTGCCTACTGTTTTTGTGTTTATTTTATGTTTAGTTTTTTGTCATGTTTATTTGTTGTTGTTTTTTTACTGAAAAAAGATAAATTAAACTGTACATTGATGGTACACTTGAGGAAATGTTTGGCCACTCAAAAGTCTTAAGTGGTCTTGCTACAAAGAGGAGGAGCGATGATATAAGTTTGAGCTTCCTCCCCCATACTCCTTTGAAAGCTCAAATGTTTTCTTTAAAAGGCAACCAGTCTGCTACCTGTTTCCAAACTATAGAGAATAATTT
>JBAMHW010000006.1:20298162-20320524 GCA_037177495.1 Rhadinocentrus ornatus
AGGAGCACTGCCAGAGTCCTGCAAAATGACCTCCAGCAGGCCACAAATGTGCATGTGTCTGCTCAAACGGTCAGAAAGAGACTCCATCAGGGTGGTATGAGGGCCCGACGTCCACAGGTGGGGGGTTGTGCTTACAGCCCAACGCCGTGCAGGACGTTTAGTCCAGGTCTGGGAGGAGATCCCTCAGGAGACCATCTGCCACCTCATCAGGAGCATGCCCAGGCGTCGTAGGGAGGTCATACAGGCACGTGGAGGCCACACACACTACTGAGCCTCATTGTGACTTGTTTTAAGGACATTACATCAAAGTTGGATCAGCCTGTAGCGTGTTTTTCCACTTTAGTTTTGAGTGTGACTCCAAATCCAGACCTCCATGTGTTATATATAATAATAATACTAATAATAATAATAAACTTGATTTTCCATTGATAATTTTTGTGTGATTTTATTGTCAGCACATTCAACTATGTAAAGAACAAAGTGTTTAATAAGAATGGTTCATTCATTCAGATCTAGGATGTGTTATTTTAGTGTTCCCATTTTTGTTTTGAGCAGTGTATATTAAAATAAATGCATGAGGTGATGTTCAGTTGCTTGCAGTGGAGCAATTGTAGAAATTATGATATTTAGTCCATAATTAGTTGATTTGTGATTTGTCTAGAAGTGAACATTGTCTAACAGGCAAGTCTTGAGACAGTGTACTAGAGAAGTAACTGTCTTCTTGTACTTCATGCTGCTCCTTTAATAACACAGGATATTGTGGCTTTCTGATAAGTTTGTCTACTTCCTTTAAATGGCATGAGAGCATCAGACTGTAGAATTTGACGTAGCATTACAAATGCAATAAAAAAATTAAATAAATAAGGCAAAGAAAGAAAACAAGAGCAGAGACATTTGTCTAAAGTAATACCACAATAGCAGACATTTATTATCTGTACCACTGCCACTGATTTTCCACAATTATTGATTACAAATTCATTATATGAATATATTTCAGCATTAAGTGTTTTAATTAAAAACTGCTGCATACAACGGAAAAATATTTTACTTTAACACTGAATGATAGTGACAGTGGCTTGCTATCATTCTGAGCATCTACATTATTAGCTATGCCTAAACATGATAACATTAGCCTCTGTAAATACTCTGTGTTGCTTACAGGGACTGTTATAAAGGTTCCTATTGTTGAAGTTAACCACCAGTAAGATCTCAGGACACAAACATTTAGGTGATATGACACAGAAGATCAACTTGAACCTGGTTGCTATTAATCCTGTGCACACACCTGATTTTTGGGATTTGACAACTTTGATGCAAGTCCTCATGCTACTCAAAATGCTCAGTGGCAGCATGTGCACATAACTCTTGGTTGCACTTGTGCTGCTATTCCTCATGTTATTTGACCAGATATGCAAACTGCACCATCTGCTGTGTGTTAACCGCCTAAAGTTTTATAGAAGTTACCCTCTCATTTTAAGAGTGTTAGTGGACATGACTGTGTAGCCAATCTATTAAATAAACAGGATGCCGTATTAATGGGACCAGCCTACAAGCACACATTTTTGTGTAAATTGTGTAAATTATAGTTGTGGTGTTATATTTATTTAGTCACAGCCAACTTCGAGCTAGATTTTTATGCATCACAGCACTCATCATGTAACAGTACATGGAAATTGTGCATGTCTACATTTCTACACTGTAAGATTGGCAACTGGTAGAAGATATATCTGACAGAAACTTTGAGATTAGAATAGGTATCGGGAGAGAAAAGTCAGATAAGAAAAAGCCACTAAGCTACTTAAGAGCGTTGAATTTGCTTTTGCTGCATCAGCTACAGTAAGCTACAAATAGTAACAGTAACACTGGTAGAAGACCTTTATTCTTTTCTTTTAGCTTTAGTTATAGCCAACACATCTTTCTCTGTGGTTGTTATACTTTTAAGGAGTGTCTTTCTGTGAAGAAAAGATGCTCGGTGGCTGCTCCTACACAAGAAGCTGCAGCAATTACCCAGATTTCTGAGAAACAGCTCCACCTGTTATATCACCAGTTTGATCAAAGTAATTTAAAAATTAGGTCTTTTATTCTAACACACTATTTATTTGGGATATTTTGATTTCTAGCTTTATGCAGTTTCTTTTGTTACTGTACGTTTTCAGTTTTGGCATGTTGGCATGATTCTCAGCAGTACCGGAAATTAGTTTTTGTTCCTCTTACAAAAAGGCACAGGCTGCATCATTGAGATGGATACACGATATAAACAAAAGATGAAGCAGAAGACATACAGCAGAGGAAGAAGGAAGCTAACGGTGGCTAATGAAGGGAGTATAAAGATAGAAGTGCAATGAATATGAGAGAGGGGTGACAGATGAAAGAAAGACAGTCGAGAATAAAGAGGAAGTGAGCAAGAGGGTAAACCAATTTTCAATGTGGTGTGGAAGAAATGAAGGAACTGAACATCAAGCTTGATGCTCAGAAAAGTCTACAAAAAAACAAACACTTTTTCTCATTGTATGTGTTAACTGACTAAAAATATTGTATTAAGATGTGTAAGAGAAGGTTACTTGCTTTTTATCTACACACCTAATTGTTTACATACTATGGCTGTTATGTAAATGTAAAGCTGCTTAGCCAAGGATTTTAAATATATGGTCACGTTTGATCCTGTGTGTGCTAATTTGTGAGGAGTTACACATTCAAAGCTCTGTGCAGACTATATAAGCAAGGCATCAATTACACACACAACAAAGCATGATTAAAGGCAAATGTATTTCTGCTCTAATGATGTTTGGGTATTGAAATGACAACATAATGTAATTATCATTAGCATGTTGGTAATTAGAAAGGAGTTACATTTAGAGGTTATCTGGACTACATAAACAGCTAATATATTGATTAAAATCCTTGCTTGCACAGAGCTGCCTCATGAAATGTATTTTCCAGATAACAGGTGCAAAACCAACAAAGACAAGATGCCAACCAAAGATCTATCTTCATGCTGACAAGCTTCCTTTTAATGTGAGCTTGAACTTCAATTCAGTGATTTGTTTTTGTCTGTTTTTCTCATCTGTCAATCAAATCAGTGCTTTTTCCACAGCCTATAGGAGAAACACAAGTCTGCCAATGCTTCAACCAGCGAGACATGTTGACCCTTTAGGCTATATTGTCTGATCAGAGCTCCTTTCATTGCTTGACAGTGTTTTTTATCATTTTTTATTATTCTGCTTTAGAAAGGAGAACAAAGGTTTCTGACATTACTATAGCACTTAGACCTTTTTCATCAGCAGTAGTCAAAATAAAAATTTTCAATGTCAAACCTGAGAAAACACCTACAATCTGGAGACGATTGTAGAAAACAATGTTTGAAGGAAAGAACTCAGACACAAACGGTTTTACCTCTTGAATCTGTAGTTTCCCATCAGCAGTGACATCATAGGCAGACATAAACCTCTGCTTAAATCTCTGGACCCTCTCCTCTGTGGCTTTCTCCTGCAGAGTAGATTACACATGAAATCATTGATGCTTTTACTCTGATCCATCATTACAAATTCATAAATCAGTTTAACTGGAGGCAGATATAGAGAAGGAGGGAGAGTAGGTAATGGGGTAGAATGAAACGTGTGAAACAATAAACACTAATACACAAGTGCAATAAGATGTTGAATATTTTCCAGTAGATCTCTTAAATCAAACATATTTTTGAAAACTGTAAAATCAAATGAGCTTGTTTGTGAGACCTTGCAGGCTGAGTCACACTTATTTTTGAAATTGTCTGATCCTTATAGACTTCTTTAATATTTTGTCCCCACAAAGGTCTGCATCTCCCCTCCAAGCTAATCATGCCTTCATTTTTTTTTTTTTTTAAGCTTAATGGAAATTGAAATCTCAAAGTTATTTAATCTGTGCAATTTGCAATATAGCTAACAGCAGTTTTGCAAAAATTAATAAATAAAAACAGAAACTTCTTCCAATTAGAATCAGGAAGCATTTTACTGTATATCATAACCACAGATAAATTGTGGGAGCATATCCATTTGCTGCATGCTCTTTTCCTGCGTAGACCACAACTCAAATGAAAAGCTTGAAGAAAAGCACAATTTCCGTTACTAAAGTTGTGCTAAGTAGCAGCCAATCTTCCAGTTACTCCTCTCTAACTTGTGAGTTCTGGTGCTGTTACTATAGAAACCTGTTCATCAATGGTGTTAAAGTCCGAATCATTGTGTAATGCAGCACAAAGCTCACAGTCTACAGGGTGCCGGACCCTCCCTCATTATACTATTTGTCCTCTGCATGTCTCCTAAAGCCCATGAGACCTAATGTAACCACAGCATTGTGCTACTGCTTGTAAACATTTCAAATTCAATTAATATTTTTATTTAAAATGCCAGAGCAAATAAACTTGTGTTTTCTTTATACTTTTATTAAACATTGAAAGTATACATGAAAACTGATTGTGTCAATTTGTTCCAGCATCATTATTGTGTTCTGCTGAGAGTAAAAAGGAGGAGAAGCAGATAGGTGTGCTGTGAAAAGGATAGCTGTGCAGTATTTTTGTAGCATTAGAGAAATACATCAGCGCTACACCTCCTGGGGGCACCGATGATGGAAAAACAAACATCAGAAAGACAAAGTAACATGTGCTTAGTGGTCTGTTTGGTTTTGCACAACTCAATTAGTATCCAAGGAAGTCCACACATTACACAAATACACAGGAACATGCAGAAGATGTGTGCTCCTTGCGGTAAACACGATGTGCCATTACAGCTTAATACATGCTCAAATGCCCTTTTTCCTGGCTAATTTGTAACTGAATCAAAGACTTCAACAGTGCCCAGAACTCCTTAATTGTGTTGTCTGTCATCCTTACAGGAACCCCACCCATACAGAGAGCTGCAGAGAAGTTTAGCTACCCACAGAGCAGAGATAGCAAGAGCTACAAGTTTCAAGCTTATTCACAATATTAAAACATGTTTTAATATTCTCAAAGTTTGTCTTGTGAATTCATGAGTCCAAACATTATAAAAACAAGTAATATTTAAATACAATTTTTATCTAATGACAAATTTCTAAATAAGCAGATGTCTGTACACAGCATGTATAATGTAATAATAGCAGGTCTATTACAGAATGAAAAAGGCATCATTGTATGATTTAGTTTGATGAACTTGGGTGCATACATTTTTTAGCATCAGATGGAAACGATGCCTGAATCTGCAGCTAATGGCATCTAGAATAAAATAGAACTTTATTGCATTGCAAAAAAAAAAAGTGCAATGAAATTACGAGTGAGTGTCTGAGCTAGTGTTATTGCAAATGACAAATTCATCCAAATGACAGTCTTACCTCAGGACCTAGTCTTTTCATCATGTGACGAAAAAAATCATCCAGCTCTTTGTCTTCAATGTAGCCATTATCTATGTAAAATAAAAACACAGGTCATAAGGTTAGAAAACGCAGTGAAAAAGGTTTCTCTTAAATTTAAAGTTGTCATATGTTTACTATTCTGCACCTTCTCTACTTTGACATGCTACTGCTCAAGTTTCACAAATGAATACCCACAAAAATGCTCTAAATATATATATTTTTCACTTTCTAATAACCATCACAATACTTATCCTCTTACGTGATGTGAATCAGTTTTCTTTATGAACACAGATTACTCTCTAATGTTCAGTAATATTAGGCTAACACATAACTTTTATGCATTGTACAGTCTTTTAAGCAAATCTATGAAGAACAAAAAGGGACATGTCATTAAATTTCCTCACCATCTGCATCGAAGTGTTGCCAGATTTCCAGAAAACCAGCTGCATCCAGGTTTTCAAAAGCACGGTCCATTTTAAAGAGGAAAACTAAGCTTTTAGTTTTTAAAATACCAAAGAAAACTGTCTGTGATACACCGTACTGCACTGTTCAATAGTGTTTGGTTGACTAGGGCTCTTTGTGACTAAAAACCACACCTCTGCTCTGTGTGTGTGTAGAGAGAAAGAAAAACGAAGCACTGTATATAGAAGATTATACTGTATTTGCCATCTGGTGGCAGTGTTTTTACATTGCAAAGCAGCTCTGCAATTAGAACCATCCAAGTAACCAGAGTAGTGATAAACAACACAATGCAGAGATGTTATATCCTGTAAAGTTGTTTTAATCAGTTATTTGTTTGAAGAAATTTGTAGCAGAAAATTATTTTGACCCATGACAAAACAGAATAAAGTATAAAGACTGAGGAAATGAGCATCCATGACATTTTTTACGCCTTTTTTCCCCAGATAGAGAAAAAGTCCTGCAAAGTATTGCATTTTTTTCTTGTCTAAAACTTGTTTAAAAGAACACTTGATAAAAATAAACATTCAAAGAATAATTTAGTACTTTGTTGAAGACCTTGTACAAGAGAATAAAACAAAAGGATCAAGACATGACCAGCTACTGTTTTGTTTTTAACCTTTTTTTTTTATTCCAAATAAGTTACAAACCCTAGTAGAGTAGTGTACTTAGTACCAAAGCAACAGAGATTTTGCTCTTTTCACATAGGTGTGTGAATAAAACAGTGTGTATATTACATGTGCTTATATTACACATACATACACACACCTACATGTATGAACGTACATATATACATACAGTACAGCTCAAAGCCACATCATGCAGTCTCACATACAGACTTGGAGGTCTAAACTTAATGCTACTAGTTCACGGTCACGTTTCTTCACTTTGAGCACCGACAGAAAAAGTGGACGCTTACTTTTCCAGGCTACAAGTCTCTCAGAATAATTTCCTCAATCACAAAGGGTTCAAAATGCCAACATAATACATCACACGGTCACATGTATTTGCTTTAAACACCTTAAAAAGTAGATGCATGTTGTTTTTCTGTGTCCTTTTCTGGAGAAATATGAGTAAGAAGGTGACGTGCAGTGGTAGACATAAGGTATACAGAGGAACTATACACAGCAAGTGTTATTTGTAATCCAGGATTAGTGGGAAAGGTGAAAAGTTGCACTGTAAACTCACAAAAAAGACATCTACAGTCACCACAATGGAAGGAGGTGCACCAGTAAGACCTTTGGCTTTGACTTGAATTTGACACACTACAGTGCAATCCAAGCCGTGTCCTCTTCACGCTGCACATAAGGAACCAACATGTTGTTCATAATTAATATTAATGTTGGAGCACAGTTTAGCACACAAGTAAAAGTTCAGAATGTTAATGTGAGAAAACTCAGGCAGATGTTGTAAATGTTTGTGGTAAATAAAGTTGCATAAATGTCATACGAACAGATTGTGGAGCTTAAGACAGTTTGCAGAGATGGATTTATAAGGGCTGACTTCCAATACATCACCAGATCCAGTAACTCTGGGTTTATGTTGCATGAGTGATAGAGGTATCAATCCTCTTTTCTACAGTTTCTTGGCTTTAATGACTAAAATTAATTTATATTACATCAATGCAAAATGACAGAATGTAAAGTTTACATTTTGGTTCCAAAACTATTTGTGCAGCATCCTGTATCAGTGCAAACAGGCCACTATCTGGGGCACAAACTGTTAACTGCTAGTTAATAAAAAAGAATATTTATTAACACAACAGTTCAGAAAGAGTATTTGCTGCTCTTAGAAAAAGGAAAGCTAGAGGGATCAGCCTGAGACTCAAGTTAATGTGAGGAGGTTCATGTGGTTAATATACAGCTACATCCAGTTCACTTTCAATCTGTGGTCTTTCTTTCTTTCTTTCTTTAAATAGGCATCATAATTGCCACATAATGCCATGAGTGTCTTTATAGACAGAATGTTCAAGACATGTCCGAATCTGAATGAGAAGAGGTGAAGTGGGCTAAATTTAAAGGCTATTTCGGAAGAGGAGTGTGTGAAGGCTTGATATTGCTTTGAGGAGGTTATAGTCAAAATCTGTCTCTTCTGTGACATTCCTCTTGTGGAGTAAGTTCCTAAATGTCACTTAACACACCAGAGGAATCTTGATTTATGACACTAGTTACTTACTAGAAGCCAGAATCCATTCCTTTCTAGAAGCATGTAAGTGTCACAATTTAGTAAAAAACTTTGTTACATGTTCTTAAGAATAAAGAAAATAAAACTGTTCAAAATGTTGATTTAACCAATTTATGGTTTAAAATGACATAATTACACTCCTCTCCCCAATAAACAACAAAAAATTATGCTTGCACAGTGTACATGTAGAACAGTGTTAGTTAACAGTGCTGAAGCCATACAGATTATATATATTGTTAGTGTACCACAGTCCTCTCAAAGCACCAACACGTCATATGGTCACATCAGCTCTCGCATGGAGAATAACCTGGGTCGACTTGGCTACTTTGGGTCTAAAGTTATCAGACAGACCTTCAGTATAGAGTCAAGAAGTGCATCTCTTTAGACAGTTGTAGTTGATCTGATAGGTAAACTACATCAAATTTCCGATTTCTGTTTGTGCTGAAAAAAACTGCATGTTCCTGGAAAGAAAAAAGAAAAAGAAAAAAATTGCATAACAGATTCAGTCAACTCTGAGGTCTGGAGAAAGTAATTTGCATGTACTGAAAAAAGCACACTGTAAAATATGTACTGATATTGAAGGAAAATGTTTCATTGTAGTCCTGGTTTAGTTGTATGTTGGATTTCAAGTATACTAATCCTGGTTTAACGGTTATTGTGTGTTTGATCCCAGGAAGAGAAGCGATAACAGCAAACAGTAAAAAGATGTTATAAGTTAAATTAAAGCCATTTCAGATGATTACTCAGGTCTTTCTTCTATTTTCCGGAAGCATACTGTCTTACCTTTAATGGTTTACCTACTGCGTTGAATTTGGGACTTATCATGCATTGATTGAAATGAGCTTGATCGACAACCTGATAATTTTCTTAAACCCTGAAGAGTTAGTAAGGAAAGTGAGTAAGAAGAAGGATGATAACAGATTTTTGTCAGAAGGAAGCTCTTGTTTTGGTTGTGTCATGAATTTAGTGAAGAAATTCATCAAAAATGTCAAACATAATCATATTAAATTAAGCTGAATTTTCTTACACTGCAGCAGCTCTTCGTGCCTAAACATGATTTGTACTTTGTGGTCAGACAGGACCTACAGGTACAAATTCTAATATAAATTAATCACGAAATTTATACCTTTTCGGCTGCTTTTCTAAAAGAAAATGTGAGGTTTGTAAATGGTCTCACATTAAAATAAAGTCTTTGTTCGCCTCTTCCCCAGAGTCTGATGACTTTTTGCTTGCTGCCTTGTCCCTGTCTGGATTTGGAGATTTGTCCTTGTTCTTGAAGGAGCTTTGATCCTCCGAGTTGGTGCTGAGAGAGCCGGAACGCTGAAGACCATCTGACGCTGACCTCGCTAAAAACAAGACATATGTAAATTCAGTGTTGACAGAAGGAGTGCAAAGTAAGTGGTAAACTGTGGTAATAAACTGTTCTGCACAGGGGATTCATTCATGCTGATTAGAGCTAGAACTATAAATGCCAGCTATGAATGTAGCTGAAAATTTTGTTTATGAAACCGATCAGGTGTGAATGCTGCTGAAAGCAGCACATTAGTGAGTCTGACATGAAATAGAGAGAAAACAATGTTTTTGTTACATGAATAATAATTTAAGACAGGGATTTTGTGAATGACTTCTTAAAACAATGCTTTATAAGTTTCTCACCTTAAAACTCTGTGCTTTTGACTCGTTTTAATGGCACACTGACATTTGTTATGCACACATTCCCAGGGCTGAAAAACCACATTTCTCAACTGTTCTATCCAGCCCGGGGCATCCCGTGACAGCTACATTTTGCTTTACGGCCTCCATCCCTCAATGCACATGCTTCTTTGTTCTGTCTAAACTTTGGTGGTTGAAATAAAAAAAAAAAAAGGGTCACAGGAAGTCTCTGACTCCAAACCAGGATGGAACCACTTTGATGGAAAATGGCACAATATATGGAAATTTTAAATATATCTGATAGAGGGTTGATACTCTTCACTGATACCAATCCTTCCTTAATTTTTACGTATTTATACATCCATTTATTTTTATATGGGACTTCAGATCGTAACTATTTCCATAAAGTTTTAATTAATTAATTTTTTAATTAATTAATTGATAAATGCCCCATAGCAAAACTTAATTTGAACAAAGTAGTTCCACACAGTTTATTATCATCTTTAAATTATGTCCTGTGTG
This sequence comes from Rhadinocentrus ornatus, assembly GCA_037177495.1. Classification (NCBI taxonomy): domain Eukaryota; kingdom Metazoa; phylum Chordata; class Actinopteri; order Atheriniformes; family Melanotaeniidae; genus Rhadinocentrus; species Rhadinocentrus ornatus. The sequence goes on from JBAMHW010000006.1 coordinate 20,308,342, forward strand.
AAAGATGATTTTCTATGTAGGTGTGTCAGTTCACAAATCTATCATGATTCTGAAAAAGCAATGCAGGATTGTTTTACTTGCCTCCTTGAGTCACCAGAACAGCTGTTTAATGATAAATAATAAGGGGGGTGTAAGCTTAATGCTCTCCCAGGTTTAAACAGGGGCCTTGCTCCCATCTTTGAAGATTCAGATATCAGCAAAGTTGTGCTTTTTATCTACACTCCAAATGACAGCCAGCTCATTCAGAGAATGGCAGACTCAAGTCTTTAAATGAATACTTAAGAATCTTGAGACCAAAGGAGAAGACACAAAAACACACAGTAATGTGTCTGTTACATAATATACAACAGATTAGAGGTAGTGGGGGAGTGAGTGTCAGTCCTGACCTGAATCTTTCAGTCTGATGTGTCATACAATATGTCAGACATCACCCCTCTGTGGGCTGACTACAAATATAAAACCAGAGAAGCACATTATTTGATTTTGGCAGTGACATCAAACATCAACCAGCCTGGTTGGTTTTGATGATGGGAGGGGAAAAAAGAAACAACCAAAGGTTTTTCCAACTGCTCAGTTTACTGCATTTTCAGCACAGTTTAAAATCTATGTTTCTATATTATAAACACCATCAGATGAATTCTATTCTATTCTATTCTATTCTACAGTCATTTGGCAGACGCTTTTATCCAAAGCGACTTATATCTGAGAATAAGAACACCACAAGCAAGAAAGATGAATGGGTTAAGAGGAGACACTTAAATCTAAGATTTTGTGACTCACCTTCCTGAGTGGTTTTGCTGGTGGAAACTCCTGACTGCTGACCGGTCTCCTTGTCTTTTTCTGATAGTGCCTTCTTCAGTGTTGAAGAAAGAACTTTAGGAGACACACCACTGCTCGGGGAATCTGAGCTCTCTTCTATTTAGACATGAGAAAAATATCATCAGTTAAGGACAATATATGGGTGCTTGGTTAAATATGGATAAAAAATTTCATCAAGTAAAAGGGCCAACAAAGTTGTAGCTCAAGAATCAAAAGAATGAAATCGCTGGATGAAAATGTATTAACTGTGACAGCCTGTCCCCAGCCAGGACGCTGACTGTACCTGTACTCCTGCTGCTACTGGTGGTCCTTGGCTTCTGTGGGATGGTGGGTCGGGCAGCCAGTGCAGGCTTTACTCCTTGTGACATTGGTGGTTTAGGGCTTACTGGTCCGGAGGGGGAGCTTGAGGAAGACGTAGCTCTGAGACGGGTGGTGGGTTCAGATTTAGCATCACCGCGTGATGAGGTCTTTTCTGAGGGAGTAGAGTCAGTTTTGTTAAGGGAACCACTGGGAGACCTGCTCTCTGTAGTTGTAGAATGAGGCTTGGCTGCTGATACATACAAACACACACATACTGACTGTGAACAATTAAAGAACTCTATTACACTATATTTACATTCATAGTTAACCTTTACATGCAAGTTGGTTCTGGTTTTCACTTAAACATTTTTAGGTTTAATCTCAGACTTGTCTCTTACCTGTTGCATTGCTGTCTGGTCTATCAGGGCTGGAAGACTAAAAGACACAAAAAGACAAAATAATGAATCATTATCTATAAATGGAAAACTGTACAGACCAGCACACACCAGCAGTTAACTGTTGTGGACATTATATAAAGTTGCACACATGCATACAGAGACCTCAAAACAGTACACAATGCCTCTTATCTACATTACACTCATTTTAAACATGTTATCAACGTGTTTCGATTGAAGTGTTTTTCTGAAAATCTTGGCACAATTAGAAGATAAGCTGTCTCTTTTCTTCATTTTGTCAGTCTATCAGTTTGTTTTTCAACCCCCATCCTTTCAACTCACACATTCCCCTCCTTCCTCACCTTATCTTATCCTTATCTCACCTTAGGCATATCTGTCTCTTTTGTGAACATCTCTTTTTCTACAGGTCCTTTCCAGCTAGAAACCTTACTTTCCCCATGTTGAACAAACCTGCTTTTACAAGAAGAAGCTAAACACCTTCAGCGTTTTGTGTTCCAAAGTCTTGTGATTTAAATGAACATCTCTCTCTAGCAGAGTTGGCAATGAACAATCAATTGCATGTGACACGAATGTTTTTTTGTTTTGCAGATATCACTTCACCTTGTGCGCTCTCCTTTCATGTTTAGCCTTCATCTCTGCCAGGAGGCCGCTTCCCATCATCTGCACCCCAGGGTGCCGCTTCCCTCCCTGAGGACTTCCTCTGCCATCTGAACCCTCCCATGGTTCATCTATGGAGTCTGGTGTCCTCAGCTCCTCTGATCGGTCTGAGCTGCTGCTGTAGTCTGTGGGCTGTGAGCGAGTAGAGGAGTCTCTGAAGGTAAGACAGGATTTGTTTAGGAGGCAGTGGCTGTGGTACACAGACCATGTTAGTGAGTAAATAGCTTTTATATCGAGTCACCTTTACCTGGATTTTGACTCAGGTGCAGGACTCTTGGCTATCACCTTTGGAGAAGAGGGCTCCTCAGGGATGGTGGGTGCTGAAGCTGAGGATGTTCCAGATGATGCTGGAGTTGTCTGGTTTTTCTCCGATTTATCTAATTTTTCAGATTTGTCAGATTTGGAGGATCTCTTGATGAGGTTTAGAAATCCTCCTTTACTCTTTTTCTTTTCTCCATCATGTGATTCTGAACTCTTAAGGGAGCGTCTTAGAGAAGAGAGTACAAGAAGAGGACAAAGAGAGTTGGCCATATGACTTATTGTGTTATAAAACAGAGCAGGGGTCTCATTTATAAAACACTGTGTAGGATCTATACTAAAAGTGTATGTATGCCCAAAACAAGACAAGACAGAGTTACAGACAGAGAAAAGCAACACCCCCGAATAGGCTTTATGACCTCTGCTTTGGCTGAGCTGATAAAAAATAAGTAGTTGGACCTCAAGGTGAATGAATGAATGAATGAATGAATGACACTGTCAGAGTGCGTCTGCAATCGGAGGAGGAAAAGCACACCCAAGCTCACACCATAAAATAAAAGAGGGAGACACTGACTTGACAGAGACTACAGACAAACCCTGTAAAGCTCTGCTGTATATTTTATGTCATGGCTGTGTAAACTACTTTATTCACATGTAGAGAAAACAGGCTGATGTGTGTTTCCTTCAGTTGTTCCACAGTCATGGGCGGGAGGTGGTGAGGACGAGGGTGTTGTGGTTGTGGAGCTCCGGCTGTCCCCAGCACAAGTGTGCCAGATCGCATGGTGCATCTGGAAGTGGTCGGGTTCTGACCGAAGCTTTACTCCAAATACAAATTTCAGCACCATTAATGTCACAACAGATGAACTTAAAAAAATTAGAATTTGATGTGGAACATAGTGACAGTTTTGTGTAACGTATCAAACACATTAAAAGAACTTTAGAAAATAAACTATTGCACTGTCGTCATCTCAAACATTGTCAATCAGTGGTTTAGGCTACAACCATGATGATAGATTTACCTGCTAGCCATACAGACCAGCTCATTTCTCTGCTCCCGGGTTTAAATTTTGAGTTGTTTTACATATTTCTTATATTTAATGATGTTTATGGAATAGTTATAGCTCACTATAAGCCACAGTACAGATAACTTTGCTGGTTTGAATGTATGATAGCATGGATTTATTATTGACGTTTGGTGTGAAGTGAAATAAAATGTGTGAGAGGAGTATGATGCAATCTGGCTGCAATTCACCACCAGCATCCTCGATTTTCCCCGTATCCCAAATGTCCGTATGCATGGGTCAGAGTTTTCGTACAGATGCACACATTTTCCCATCACCTTTGTTTTTATAGATCACAACTTTTATGTGGAGAGTGGCGTACACCACTTTCAGGCCCTGTATTGTGTGTACGCAACATTTATAAATGAGACCCCAGATGAGTACAATAAATACCAGGATGAAGTACACTTGAGCTCTTCTCTTTCTGGATTACATAAAACGTGAGTCATTTATCAGGCTCATAACCCTTACTTTGCATCTATCTTGGTGACTTTTTTAGAGAAAAACTCATCCACTCCTTCATCTACTCTTCCCATGAGGCCATTCTGTTCCCCATCTTGAGATGAAGTGTTACTGATTTGCTGAAAGAAAAGGGTAAAGAGTATCATGCTTTAACAGGACAATTTCTCTGCATGTTAAAGCACATTTTCCACTTACTTTTGTAAGATGACTGTATAAACCCTTTCAGTTTAGCTTTATCTTGCTATCTAATGGTAAGTAAACCGTAAACTGCAAAGCTTTACTCACAGCTACTTTGCTAGAATGTGTTTTTTTGTTCCTCCGTGGTCGCAGTTTGGTGAAGTGCTGCAATTTTTTTTCTTCCTCAGATGGCAACTCAGCAATTGTTCCCGGCGGTCGTTGCTCCAGTTTAGGTGTAACCAGGGACGGAGTGGGTGGTGTCTGAGATGACATGGGAGTGTCCTCCACATGCGCAGGGACATCTTCCAGGGCCTTGTCAAGGTCAAACTCCATCTCTAAAGGTTTATTTTTGATAAGATTGAAAGTGCACTCTTATCATATGTCACACTAGCCACTCATATATAAATCTCCTGGTTAAGAGCAGAAGAAAAACCCTTTAATTATTTAAAATAAATTTTAATATATTAAATGCAAACTGAAAATTACAACTTACCAAAAGCACGAGACACTGGCCGCAGCATTCTGCTATGGATGCTTTTCCTTTTGGATTTAGGAGTCATCTAAGGAGAGAACAGATAATTGGAAACTTGTGTCAACTGGGAACAAAAAGCTAATTTCTGAATGTGCCATTACAAAATAGCAGTCATGTAACTGGGAACTAGATCTTCCAACATTGGCGTGCCTTCTAGCAGATGTACAAGGTGTTACAATCAAGCAGTTTGCACTGAGACAAAATATGTAATTTATCAAAAAAGAGGAAAAAAATCTGTAGTCTGCATTCAGAGCAGACAGTTTATTATGAATCATTTCCTTCGTAAAATTTACCAGGTGTAGCATTTTGTCCTTTGTTGGTGGGTATATAGATCCAGACAAATTCTCAATAAATGTAGAAAAAAAAGTTAACTTGTACTACAGATACACACAAGCACAGTTGATAGTTATTTATAAATTGGACAGAAACATTGTTAAAGACATATTTTTTTGTTTTCATTATTCATCCTTAATGTAAAAGTCCCAATGAAACTGTCGGCTGACTGCTAACTGCATCCATATTTCTACACATTTGTGAAACAAAGGAGGTCGGGGTAAGGGTTTTTGATATTTTAATGGAAGTTTCTCCAAAATTTCAAAATATTATTAAGAATAAGAATGTATATATAAATGCCTTTTATATATGTACTTTGACTTTAGTGGGCTTTAAGTGACATATATTAAGCCTTTGAATAAACATTTCAATAACATAATGGCAAAAGCATAATGACAGTCAGTGATTTTGATCAAGACGAGCAGCACAAATAAAAAATCTCAGTCATTAAGTGAAATAATTTTTTAAAAAAGGGATAGAGTAGGAAGGATATAGAAATAACTGTTTCCTATTACAGGATGCAATTTGCTGAACAGAGTACATCCTATTAAATACCTGTATGTTTACAAGAATTCAAATACTAAAATATTGTAGAAAGAAGCTACAGAGGATTTTTGAGCAAGCAAGCACAGTGACGAGAGACAAAAAGTGAAAGTACAGGAAGCCAAAAGAAAAGTGGACAGAGTAGGAAACCTGGAGGGACAGTTCAGAATTACTTACGCTCGTGCAGCACAAAGTCTCCAAGAAGCAAAGGTGGAAAAGACAAGAAGGATCAGAGGAAAAGGTTGAAGAGAAAAGAAGGCAACACACAGTGAAGCTTAAAGAGGAAAATGAATGAGAAACCCATGAAGATCGGAAGGAGGAAGAAGAGGAACATAAGTGGTAGAAGATCAAGAAGAAACTACATGAAAGCAGGCGTAACTACTAAGAGACTCAATAAAAGAGAGAGGCAAGAAAACTTTTTAAGCTTTTTATGTTGCAACATCTTACGCTAAAAGGAACATCTCAATACTGAAAACATTCACAATAAGTGTTTGTATTTAAACAGGGAAAGTTAGCAGATAAACAGATTTTTTTTGTGTGTGTTGGATTTGTTAGTCTGTTAGTTATCAGAATTCTTTTAAAAGAAATGGATGTGGATGGATTTGAATACAATCATGACAGCAGGGGATAAAGAACCAATCAGAAACCATCAACTCTTGATGTTGATCTATTCAGACATCTGGACAGGAATAGTTTGCTCGGCCTTGGTAGATATATGCAGTTGCGTTTACTAAAGTGTTTCAACGACTTTATTTTCCAATGGCCATTTTTTAACTTACAGAAATTATAAAATTTACATTAAAGTAGCATGATTATTAATGGCTTATATTAACTATTGATTCTTAAAATGGTAATAATAAAATAAAATAAATGTTTATAAATTTAAATAAAAAAGCAACAAGATAAAATAAAATACAGCTGTACCCTACAGGGCTCCTCTCACACCCACCTGTTACAAACCAACACCTACCATACATGTTTCCAGATCCTCAAGCCTCTCAGCCTCCAGTATCTCAGTCGATGCCCGTTTAGGAATCTTCTCCTCCGGAACATCCAGATCCAGTGACTCCTGCTGCACCAAGGGGCGACCTCGTCGTACCAGATGGTCCGCCTAAACAGGCGAAAACAAACAACAACAACAAAAAAAAAAAAAAAACAAGAAGAAAAACTAAATATCAAATCAACCTTCTGCTTTTTCATGTTTGCGTATTAATTTACTGAGAACAAACCAGAGTGTTGCTCTCCAATATTTTCCAGGTATAAATTAAATTGAGGGGTAGCCTAACTTGAATGAGATTACATTTTCATATTGATTCGTTTAAAGAATTTTTTTTAATAATCAACTCAAATGGAGCTATAAATTCTCACACACTGCTCTCATCTTACCAGTGTGTGTTGTGATGTGGAAAGAGCCTCCAAAATCTCATCAACGATGCGATCAGACAGAAAAGATGCCAGACTCAGTTTCACCTCACTGAGAGAAAACATGATTTCAGAGGGCAAAGAAAGAGAGTGACAGGGTGTAGAGCAGTACCAGCTAAGCTTTTTTTTCCTAATTTGTTGAGGAAAAAAATAGCAAAAAAAATACAATAAATAACTGCTGAATATCTAATATACACTTTAACCAACAAACTCACATACAGACCTGATCTTGTTGATAATATCCACTCCTGACTGCTCTAGGAGAGTTTTGGTGACAAAGCTTTTAGGTACAAGCATCTTGGCTGAGCTGGCCTTCATTAGCTCAGGACGAAGATTACTCCTCTTTATCACATGAGGGCACATAAATTCTGCTGCATCCATCATGGACTCTAGCAAAGTCTGGAATAAAAAACAGAGAAGAAAAGTAAAATGTAGCTGTATCTTAAAACCTGATTAACAGAATTCTGGTGATCAGATAACAGACCCTGCCTGGATTGCGCTGATTTATTTCTTTTATTTTTTTCTGATGAAGCATTTTGATGTCAAGTCTTTGCTGTGATGTGTTTAGCTTTAAAGCCCCCCTAATTACAACAAAAATCCTTTTTTTTTTCATTGCAGCCCACCATAGAAACCAGAAAAGTATTTATACTGATGTGTACATATAATAAGTCTGTTTTTTCAATACACTCTACCTGCAGCTGCTGGTCCATGACAGAGGTGACCTCCCCAGCCATGGACTCCAATTTCTCCTGGATAGGACCCACTGATAAACTGTTCACCTCCTCTCTGGATGCTGATCCAAGGTGGTACAAGTTAGGGAGTAGCTGGGAATAAACACAGAGGAAGAGCAGGTAGTTATTGATAAAGATGAGACAAATAAAGAGATATAACCATATATGATGAGACAGTTATTCTATAAATATCCTTTTATGCAGTAGTGGCAAAACCATGTACATGTACACATACATATGTTTAAGTTCACACTTAAGGATTTTAATTATCAATGCACATAACATTACTAAAATGTGTGTGTCCTCACAGTTTTAGAATTTCTGGCATCTTTGATGAGATTCTCTGCTGCTTTGACATCTTCTAAGATGGCATCTATCTCTGAGTTCTTCAGAGAGTTCAGGTGATCTTGCACTTTAACACAAATCCGGTCTATCATCTGCAAAATAACAAGAAGACGACAGAAGGTTTGCTGGGATTATATTTAACAGAAACAAGCTAAACAGGCTTAATAGCTAAAATAAAGAAGACAACTCTTGAGGGTGGATATTTCCAAAGATGGACACTGTATTTAAATGGCAACATTTCTGAGCTAAAGTGCCACAAACAATAATCAAAACATGAATGAGGAAAATAATATCTATAGCTTAATCACATGCTAAAATACAAATAATAATAGTGCATCTGAAGACGGCCATAACTGTGTCTTTCCCAACCTGTGTACTCACCTGCTGTGTGGTTGTTGTTACGATACCTTGCTGAAGTCGGTAAGCCTGCTCCTGTAGGTATTTTCGGGTTTCCTGATTCCTGTATAAATAATTTTCAATCTGGGAAATAAAAAAAAAAAAAAAGGAACTAATGTCAGAGTACAAACAATCTATTGTTTGTTCATACAGCATATTTTTTCAATTTTGTGAAAAACCTGCAGCACTTTTCTCTGGAAGATGGAGGAAGCAAAGATAGCACTTAACATACCTTTAGCAGAGCATCCTCCGTCTTTTCAGGGCTCGCCTTCAGAGCCTGGGAGGCATCAATGATGGGGATGGGCATGAAGCGGATGGTGAAATTCCTAATGGACATGCAAGCAGAAGACATGATTCCACTGTAAGTTTAGGAAAAATATATAGAGTTGCACAGAAACAGAAGACCAAAAGGTTAAACATCCACATTAGGATTGAAGTAGCAAAATAAAGGTCCCTTGTGTTGAAACAAGGATTACACTTACATCCACATTATAATGGAAGAGATGAAAAATACAGAAAGTCCAGAATTGAATGCAAAAAAGTGGAGGAATTGGAGTCAAATGACTTTAAAGTGGAGGCAAATTAAGATTCTGTGCAGTGCCACGGCATTTTGCATTTCAGAACTGAGATTCATTCCCTAAAGAATGAACAGAACACCAGAGACTTGAAAAAAATTAGTAAAGGGAGCAAAAAAAAAAAAAAAAGAAACAAAAAAGAAAAAATAACACAAACAACCCATGATGCTACACTGCTGAACAGAATGGAAATCGGGGTAATAAAAAAAGCCATTGTTCTTTTAATTATTCAATACAGCAGCTCAGGGGGGAAATGGGGTGATGTACTGCTGGAAGAATACGGAGATTAGCAAGGGAAGAGATGTGGATGTTTGGATGTGTCTCAGGTACAAATGTTGCCACTTCACAGGCACACAGAATACTGAACCGTCAAAAAACACTAAATGCAAAAATCAGATCTTTTCTTTTTACACTTTTTTTTGTCACTAGTTTTATTTCTTAATCTGCTACACTCCTTTTTCTTCTAGCATGTTTTCTCATGCAACTGTGTCTTTCCTGTTGTATACCCTGTTTGTTTGTTTTTTTAATCTTCTCTCTTTTCAGCCTAAATATACCTCAAGGTTTTCTCCTGCTCACCAAGAAGCTAAAAGACATTCCAGCATCTATAGCTCACCCTCATGTAGTACATGTATACTGTGAGAATAAAGGTATAACGATGCATTTTATTGCAGAAGATGATTAATGTAAGCTATTGTTGCACACAAAGCATTGCCTTGAAATTCAGTTGGATTTTTGTGAGATTCATATCACTATCAGTGAGAATCCATCTTGATGAACTGCAAGCTATTTATTTTGTTCCAAAATACAAAAGTCTGGATTATGAAGTGATGGCCATTAGTGACATTGGCTCCAATTCACCAACTGGTTACCCTTTGTTTTCCTTAGTTTATCTCATTGGACCAGTTACGACTTTGATAATGTGGCTTGAAACCAGCTATTTACTAAACTTTCCGGTTGTAACATTCTCAAAAGTTTTAGAATTAGATGCTTTTTTCAGGGAACTTAAGTTTTTTTTTGTTTCCATCCCAGCCCGAAGTGTAAATCACACGATAATCATAAGAGCTTGCATAAAATTAACTTAGCATCCATTTCTTGATTCTTGAAGATGTTTCAGTCTGTGGAGTTTCAGCATGTAGAAACATTAACACATTACGTCGTTAAAGTCACATGATGTCACTGACTCAGCTGACCTGATCTGTTCGTCATTGGACTGCTGTCACCTTTGATTGTTTACCTACCAGACAAAAATTGTTTTGGTGAAATGAGTGAACTGCAAATACTCCCGGATGGAAGAATTGAAGTTGTATTGTAGGTGCTGGAAAGCTGAGGTGGTCTCCTCTGTTCAGAGATTTTTCCTCCCCAGTTTAACATAGAGCTACCTTGTAGTCCAGAAGTCTAGTTTACTTTATTTAAGCCCTTATATTTAAAAATATTTTAAAAATGGTGGATGAATTTAAATGCTGTTACTTTGTGTTGGAAATCCTCAGCCACTTTAGTTTAACTGGGATTCATTTAGATCAATATGCCTGTGGTAGAAGAGCCATTTTCCACTCAAGGTTCCTCCTAGCCTCGGGAGAAAATCCTTCAAGTGGAAAAGGTGCAATATACTCATTTATGTTTTAAATGGATTTAGGATGCTTCTTACTTCTCTAAAGCAGCTGCTACATCCTGTAGACCCTGAGGACTGGTGTTGTTCTTATCCCAGATCACAGTCCTGCAGAAAAGACACAAAGGATATGACATAATAACAAAACATTATTATCTAGTGATCTAGTGATTATTGAGTTTTTAGAGTAATTATTACAAAGAGACACTGTTATTCCTCAGACTAACATTAACACAGTATACATGCAATAAATGTGTCAATATATTGTAATAAAAAATTTTGCCACATAAAACTGTTTTTGTTGGAAAACAGATTATATATCCAGTTGTTAAGAGTTGCTGCTAAATATTGCAAATCACCTATGATTTATGACTGTAAATCAACAAGATGTAGTTGTATATTAACCTTGAATACACCTAATTCATCACCTGAGTTTGGAGTTGATCTGCAAAGCCTTTGCCAGCATCTTGGCTCCCATGTCACCCATGGCGTTACCGCTGATGTCGAGTCTGGTGAGCGTTGAGTTGCTGCCAAGGGCGTTGAGAACGATGGTCAAGTCACTTTTTAGTCTGGAATCAGCTAGAGACAACGAGGTGAGGGGCTGGGAAGAGGGGAGGATTGAGAAGAATTACAAACAAAGACGGAGGAAAAAAGGAAAAAGGTGTTGAGACTGGCACTGGACAAAAAGACCTAAGATCCGGAGAGATCCAAGAGGATACAAGACTCCATATCCGCGGCCTTTCCTAACTGTTTCAGGGAATATACTGGAAGATCCGGTCAGCAACAGATCCTATTATACGATACCCTCCGTATACACATCTATAGCAAATCCTACTATAGGATATTTGCTGTGACAGATCCTAGAATTGGATACCATCCGTATACACACCTTTCAGAAATCCTAGTATAAAAAACTCCTCCCTGAGCCACCACCTTACCGTGGTGGTGGACTTTGTGCGTCCTGACGATCCTAGTGGCCATGTTGTCAGGGGCTTCATGCCCCTGGTAGGGTCACCCATGGCAAACAGGTGTCTAGGGGAGGGACCAGACGAAGCGCGGCTCAAAATCACTCCTATGATGATAAAAAATCAAGGACTAGAGTTTCCCTTGCCCAGACGTGGCTTACTGGGACCCCCCTCTGGAGCCAGGCCTTGAGGTGGGGCACGGACGCGAGCGCTTGGTGGCCGGGCCTCTCCCCATGGGTCCCGGTCGGGCTCAGCCCGAAAGGATGACATGGCCCTCCCCTCCCTTGGGCTCACTACCTGCAGGAGGGGCCATAGGGGTCGGGTGCAGTGTGAGCTGGGCGGCTGCCATAAGCTGGGACCCTGGCGGTCTGATCCTTGGCTGCAAAAGCTAGCTCTAGGGATGTGGAATGTCACCTCTCTGGTGGGGAGGGAGCCTGAGCTGGTGCACGAAGTTGAGCAGTTCCGGCTAGATATAGTTGGACTCACCTCGACGCATGGCTTGGGCTCCGGAACCACTGTCCTTGAGAGGGGCTGGACCCTCTTCCATTCTGGAGTTGCTCCCAGTGAGAGGCGGCGAGCGGGTGT
>JBAMHW010000006.1:20320624-20334390 GCA_037177495.1 Rhadinocentrus ornatus
TCTCTCCAGGTCTGCAACAGGGTCCTGCCCCAAGTGGAGGAGTTCACGTATCTCGGGGTCTTGTTCACGAGTGAGGGGAGGATGGAGCGGGAGATCGACAGGCAGATCGGTGCCGCGTCTGCAGTAATGCGGACGCTGCATCGGTCCGTTGTGGTGAAAAAGGAGTTGAACCAAAAGGCAAAGCCTTCTATTTACCGGTCGATCTACGTTCCAACCCTCATCTATGGTCACGAGCTGTGGGTAGTGACCGAAATAACGAGATTGCGAATACAAGCGGCCGAAGTGAGTTTTCTCCGCAGGGTTGCCGGGCTCTCCCTTAGAGATAGGGTGAGAAGCTCGTTGATCCGGGAGGGGCTCAGAGTAGAGTCGCTGCTCCTCCGCATCGAGAGGAGCCAGGTGAGGTGGCTTGGGCATCTGGTCAGGATGCCTCCTGGACGCCTCCCTGCTGAGGTGTTCCGAGCACGTTCCACCGGAAAGAGGCCCGGGGAAGACCCAGGACACGCTGGATGGACTTTTTTTTTTTTGTTTGTTTTGCATTTTTTGCCCATCCTTTGATCCACTGTCTTTAGCTTGTTCCCATTTCTTTTCCAATATCTTTCCATCACTATTCCTTCTTATAATTTCAATGTTTACCTGTACAGCTGGAGAATAAGATCATAAAGATTTGCTACCCCTTCTTATACAAAATGAGGTACACACAAACATATAATAAACCCAAGCACCAGGAGCTCAATTTCAGCCCATTTATCTTCAAACATTACATTCATCACCGGAGCAAAATAATGGCCGACACCAGGGTAAAACTTTTTCCAGCGCCGATGATGGGCAGAGAGATAACACAAGGAAGATGGATTGGTTCAATCTTAAATCCTCAACAGAGAAGGTGACCATCAGATCAGATCGCGACATAACAGGGCAGGTACATATTCAGGCCATCATTTACATGCTGTCCTGTAGTTTGACTTGAATTTGATTGACCCATGAATATATTCTACCCATTCAAGCCTCCACTGCTACAGAGTATCTGCTGGGGGCTAAGTGATTTGCTTTAGTCACTTGGATGCTTGCTTCAGCAAACCTTAAACATCATCTAAGAGGATGTTGTCTGTTAATACTGGATTGCTGTCCATCACAAACCCCCCAGAGAAAAACATTAATACTCACTGACTCCTCCTCTTGAATCATGTGGACCAAGCTGTCCAATACTGGAGCAAGGTTCCTAAGTCAAACAGAAGAAGAGAGAAAAATAAACAAATTAACATATGAAGAAACAATGATGTTCATTCTTTTTTTCCCCCAGTCACTTGGATGTTTGCTTCAAAAAACCTGAAACATCATCTCATTTTTTCCCGAACAGTGCTGTTGTGTACACAGCACTTTGTATATGTGGATGCTTTAACTCCTTTAAAATGGGTATTATGTGGTGTTTCACAGCTGTCATTCCGGCAGACTGTTCACATGTAGGTTTGGATTAGTTACTCAAGTTTTAGCTGTGAAGACGTACAAATCAATTTATATGACAAAACCTACTTTAGGCCTAACCATTAGTGCCCTACCCCCCCACCTTATTCTGTACATATCAGCTGCACACCTCCTGCTCCTCCTGTCTTGCATTCTTACTTGGATTTGATGTTGTTGAAATTCTTGCCCAGAGACAGATGTTTGATTGAGCGGTTCTTGGCTAACCAAACAAGAAGAGTGGATAGTTCTGAATCCAGGCCTGGAAAGAGAAATACGATTCTTTTTTTACATTTACGTACTGATTTTCTTGGTCAAGTTTTTTTTTTTTTGTTTTAGTAAAGTTTAAGACCATCTCACCATTATCTGATATATCTAGGCTGGAAATGTTTGGGATCTCGGCAATACAACCCTCAAGGATCTGAGAACCTCCAGACCGAAGCTGGGAAAAAAATTTATGCGAGCGAATTAATAACTGCTGGAATGAGCAAACGTACTGTACATGGATCTATATGGATGAAAAACCATCTGCAGTACACTGTTTCAGTAACACACCTTTATTTCATGAGCACAAACGCAATCATATAATAATAAATACTATAACATAGATTCATTCAGAACAATAGCTTTTTTAATACAAGATTCTTTTTGGGCCTCACTGAGAATATTTTTAGCGGGCAAAAAAAAGCCAAGACACACATGAGATAAAAAAAGAAATCAGTTGTTAAGAGTGAGCACATTAGTACTTACACAATGGCCAAGCTGGCAGAAGCATTAGGAGGAGAGAACAGCATGTCAAAGCCAAGCCAGCAATTACCAGCAGCAAAACACACAGATGCTTTATGATCATACTTGTACAAACTCAAAGACAAACACGCTGGAATGCAAAATACACTCAACAGGAAGTCATAGAAAGTCCTTGTTTTACATGGTCAGCTCACTCAGAATTCATTAAAAGCTCCATAGAGCATCATTTCACTTAGAAAATTCACTTAGGAAAGATTTCTATAGAAATCTGGAAAAAAGGACTTCCTACATAATCTGTATACACAAGTTTATCTGTCACATTTGAATCTGGCTTTTCTCTAGTCAAGCAGCAGAGAGATGAAGGCAACAAGCTGGTGCAAACATCCATGCATGATGTGATGAAACAGAGAGGAAAACTAAAATCCCCACCGACCTCACCCTTCCCCCCCCCGTGTACCTCTCCCCTCCTTTACCCCTCTCTGCTGTCTGCCAACTATTCCATTATGCAGCCTCTCAGTGTTGCCACTGGCCTATCGAATGGCTTTTCAAGTGCATCCTAAAAAGCCAACTGCTTTGGATGAGCTTCCCTTTTAAACCGTTTAAAACTGCACTCACAAAACTTCAGCTGACAAGAGCACTTACACAGCTTTCACTGTTTTACAGCAGTTTTAACAGGATAATAAGCATTACTGCGCTCTCAGTTTAACTGGTCTACTTTCTGTGGTACTGTCAACCCCTAACGGTTGACAAAGACTTTAATTTGGATCTAGATTTTAAGTAATTTCATATTTTATCTATGAGAGACTTACCTCACAGCAGCTGAGGTCTAGTGACACCTCCTTCAGACTGGGATTACTGGCCAGACCAAGTAGTAGTGCTCTACAGTAATAATATTATAGACAGTTAGAAAGAAAACTCCACATACATATATCCTTGGCAAATAGCAACTAAATAAAGGAATATTTTAAAGGGAAGGCAGCCAAAATTTCTTGAGAGCACACATTTATCCCGTCAATACTGTCAATAAACAGCTGTGCTCCAGTTTGGTAAAATTTAGCAGCTCTTAGCTGCAATGTACCTAAAATAATCTAAATTAAAAAAAGCAGAATCAGTGCGGATGCGACCATAAAACAGCAGATCCTCAGACGCAAGCAGATGAAAGTGAATAAGTGAATGAATCATTGTCTCACTTGAGGGCCTCTGGCGGCAGCTTGGTTCCTGACACGTTGATGGAGCTGAGAGCTGCGGCACTGCTGAAGAAATGCTTGAATGATGGCGGCACCTCTTTGCCTTTCCTATGACCACAAGACGGGAACAGGAACAAAATATAGCTACAGTATGTAACATGAAGCACAATAGTAACAAAGTATCACCCCATCTTTAAAAAAATCTTCATGATCTGACACTATAAAGGTTTAATGATACAGTAGATCTGAGAATGAGACTACATGACACACATCACATTTTAATTAGCGCATAATAAACTTTCTGTGCTCCACAAATCCAAGTCCTCTATTCTAAACCCACTCCAACCCCACCCCCACTGCTCTCCTCTTTCCTGGCTTAAGTTCCCAACTCCCCAGAGACACACTGGAAAGATATATACCATGGTTTTGAGAAAACACAACCCTTCACCCATCTGTTACATACAAAATAAATACACTTGCATCACAATGCAATTGCATTTTTTCACCAGCAGGTGTCACACACTAACACACAGACAGCTCATCTATAACTGTGATGTGGACAAAGTAACAGTAGGACAGCAAGAACAATAATACACCAGCCTCAGTGGGGTGCTGTGTTAAGAGCTTACTGTAAACAAAGCATGACTACATCAATCTATATGGCATGGGTCAGAGCACATTTTACAGGTCTATTAAATATTAAAGCAGATTCTGGACGCAGATAAATACTGATACTGAACTTATAAGTATTTATCCTGATAAGGTCCTAAGATAACAACTAATGCCATTTTAACAGTGTTCTTCATATTGTTTGACATATATAAATTACATATGTTCTAAAGTGACAATGATAAAAATCTACGTAATACTAATGAAAAAAAACAACAAAATAAAATTACACCCAACTCAGTTGACGTCCCACCTGTAATATTTTCTAATATTTTAATGCAAAAATCATAAAATAAACATTTAGTAACTACAGCCATGATGTGTCAGCCATCTGCCTCACCATCTATCACTGTAATCGTCCCATCTCTTCTAAATCTTTGCATCTTCAACTGCAACATCTTCAAAGTATTTGGCAAGTCATCTAACTTACTCTCAAATGACACGGCTTACATGAAACAAGTTGCTGTATAACAAAGCTGCCCCTCCTCAGCTTTCAGTTACTTAAACCCTGAAAGGTTTGTACCTGTGCGGGAAGATGCTCTTTGACACGTTGAGAACAGAGAGGTGCTGGACCGAGCCTCGCAGTAGAGCTGAGCAAACCTACAACACATGATTATGTCAACAAAATATGAACTCTGCAACATATTGGTTTATGGGACTTTTTGACGCTTCAATTTTGGCTTTAAATGTCCTCGAGTATTAGTTACTGAACAGTTTTAATTGCAACTTCCACCACTGTTGTGATTGTAAATGTGTAAATGCATGTACATCTGACTGTGCATGAGTGAGATATGATTTAGGGACTAATCAATATGTTCAGTGCCTAACAGCTGGCTACATCTCAAACTAATCAATAAGCTTGGCCTCTCTCTCGGACCGACATCAATACATCACAAACAGTTTTCAGACCACTTTACAAGCAGTGAACCACAACACAGACTGAACGGACGTACAAAATTAGATTACATTGCCTGCAACAAAGATATTAATGTCCAGCACTTCATTTTACAAAGTGCTGTGACTCTGACTGCATGTTGCTATTTACAGAAAGTAATTCTGTATATTTGTGGGGCATTAGAAAGTCGGCTTTCCGCTACCATAATGAATGTAACGTTTGCTTTTTACTTTTGATCAAATTACTTTCCCCCCCCTCGTACACCTGCTTGACTGACTCACCTGGTCTAAAGAGCAGTCTGTGTTGGAGAGGTCAAGCGTTGCCAGACTGTTTGGCTGACCAAGGAAGTTGTAGAAATGCTGGAAACAAAAACACCACAGAGTAACAGTAAGTAAATACGCCACAATCTTCACTACTGTCCACTTTTGTAAAGTATGAAAATAATTTAAACTTATAAGTGTTGAAAATATCTGTTGAGCCATATATAATAAACTAGCTTGGTGGGCTCGCTTCTGTTCATGTTTGGCTTTTCAAATTGGTGAATTGACTGTACGTAATAGCACTTTTCTACTCATTTGTTGACAACTCAAAGTGCTTTTACACTACATGTCACATTCTCAACATTAGACGACTGCTTTTCCTCCTGAGTTACAGTCGTCCCTTACAGACAACTGCAAGAGAAAATACTTCTGTTGACTGTCGAGAAAAGGGAAAATCTATTCACTTTCTTGACTAGAGTTATTCAGTGGAACACATGCAAACAGGTAACGTTCCCAAACGTTGCAGATCACCAGTTTCACTTGTAAAGGTCACAAACAAATTACATCCCAACTGTTTAATCTGTCCAAAATAATATTGTAAAACATGTTAGGAAGGTTATTAGAGAGAAATCACTTAATAATCGACACCACAAGAAAACTGAATAGAAATCAATGGCAGAATTCTTTAATACCAGATGTAGTGGGTATATTACAAACAGTATGTCCCATTCCACAAGAAGCGAACAGTCAGTTGTTGTGCACAGTTTAGGTCAACTACAGTTTCGCCTGTTTGGTAGAAATAATTTAAACAGAGACGTAACTTTATTGAAAGCATAGAAAAGTACAGCATCATGCACAGGATTAACAAGTAAGGTTAAAGTTTAATAGTGACTATAATGGACGCTTAAATGAAATAGGTGTAAACTCGTTCCTGCTTTGTGGGGTAAAAAAAAAAGGTGGAAAAATATGTTTGTTAAACCTAATTTTGGATTAGCTTTTTTCTTTTTCACGAAAAATTAATCTAACAGATGTGTTTTGCTTTTTATCTCATAGGGACTATAGAATTTGCTTTTACTGTTCTTCCACCATTCATTTAGACATGGACCTGGGGCCTCCTATCCAGATATTCATCTGATACGCCTCTCAATCTGCAAGCTAATCAACTGCATATATACTATACAGACAGCAAGGTGTCAATCTTCTTATCTAACTTGGTAAAAAAGCCACTAGGTTAGTTTTTATGAAAACATTTCCTCCCTAACACAACTCTCCCTTCCTGTTAATGCTGCAATAAATGATAATAATGTGAGGCTGTATAATAAAATACAATAAAAGTCATGGTGTGATGGATGTGTGGTCACTAAGTAAACAGTTTGATCAGTCATGCTCAAGGGAAAAACTTCCCACCAAGTGACAAGTAACAGACTTTTATGGGTAAAAAAAAACCAACTACAACTGTACACAGCTGTTTCAATCAGACATCAGTCATCTCTGCTAGCTTTAAGACGCATAACAAACTGTCTGTATAAAAGGTTGTTGTGTGTAAAAAACTAAAAAACATCCACTGACCTTTTTTCCAATTTCCATTGCACTGTTACTTTATTACTTTTTTTTGGATTAACTTTAGAAACAGGTTTGTGCTTACTTACTTCTCGTCACTTAAAAAATGATCAAGGAGCCCCCCTCTTTTTAATACAGCAACAGTATTGCATATACCTGCATGTCGTCTCCTCTGAGCATATTTCCTGAGAGGTCCAGATGGACTAGGCTGCTGGGGATGGACGGATTGGCACTCAGTGACTGGCAAAGGCTATTCACCCCTAAAAGACACACACAGACACAAAAATACACAAACATACAGGGTCAGCAATATCACAACCTTCAAATCTCCAGTCGATGTTCTGACAGCACATTGAAGGAAATGGCAAAGGAAATGAGCAGCGGGAGAAGACAGGAAAAAAAACACAGGATCAGAATATAAAGTAAAGAGTCTTTCTTGTGGTTTTATAAATATAATGCATGGCCAAGCTTTTGTATGAGACTTTCTCCCTTTTTATATCATAAAAATATATTAAAAATAAACAGAACAGTATTATCACAGATATAACAAGCTCTAAACCTTGTGAAGTGCTTTATTTATTTATTTATCAGTATTGCTGTCTGCACCACAGTGTGCAACCTAAAACTGACACACAGTGCAAACAACCATTGGTCTGTGTTATGGCCATTGCATGACAGTAAACTGACACTTTTCCACCGATAAAACTTGACAGTGCCTGCCTGTCAACTCTTGCATCCTGCCAAGTAATATTAAAGCATCGTGTAAGAAAGCTGCTGAATTACAACTTACAAGACTGCAGTAAAAAAAAAAATTAAAAAAAAAAAAAAAAAAAAAATCCCCCACCCCCCTGGGGACCTAGGTCATGGCTTGCGCCTTCAGCAGGACAGTCATGGTTTAGGACCACAAGCTCTTTTGAACCCACAACGCAGAATGTAATTGCTCTTTATTGATTGCCAGAAAGCAGAACATGTTTGCAGTGAGTCCCAACAGGCTGTGCCTGTGCTGGATGGGTGCCGATATGTTTACCTTCGATTGGAACCAAGAAAAAATTTAAATATAAGTAATGGTTCACAACAGCCTCTTTTTTTTTTTTTAGTTTAGCAAGCATGACAAAGTAGCTTCAAATTTTCTGCAGGTTTTCTCAATAAAAAGAAAATCTACACAATATGTACCTTCATATATAGTATTTCCAAAAGACTGGAGAACAGCATATATGCAAATTATAAGAGACTTAGTAAATACATTCATTCTTTTACTGCCTTTCTCAGCCAATGTTAATGGAGCAATAATTATGTTTCACTGGTGTGCCAGCTGTAGTTGCAATCAAACTAATTGAAGATATGAGTTGTGTCTGCTTGTAGGGGAGCATGTAAATCTAAACTCAAACAACAAAAGCTGGCTGATAAAAAAAATAAGTAATTTATTGGCTTAATCAAACTATTAACCTTGTTGCAAAATTGCAAATGTTCTTCTTTATTGCATCATTGCCCCATTTCCCCCCAGACAACACATACCTTTGGGCGATAGAGAGGTTTTGGAAAAGTTTAAATGCTTGAGCCCCATACGAAGTTTGGCAAACTGAGCACCTAAGGAGGAAACACCTGCAGCAAAAAGGAGAAAATGTGTAATGACTTTCCAGATGCTGGTTGCAGTTCATAGCGCTGCTGCAGCTTCTTTTGTTGCCAGGATTATTCTCTTCAGGGACTTGTGCATTTTTTATGAAAAGAAATTTACTCCAAACAGGTTGAACACTGTTGTTCAACTTTACATAAGTTTATGGTGTAACATCACAAAGGCTTTATTTGCCCTTTATTCAAATCTGGCTTTACTTTAAAATATGGTACAGTATGCACAGATATTATTAAAAAAAAATGATATAAATCAGTATTTCTCAGAATGATCAGACTGCTTTTCTATACGCTGTTTAGTTGATTTTAGAATGAGTTTTTATAACATACAGCATAATTAGACATAATCACTAATAATGAGATGGTATAATTTTATAAAAATTCCCAATTTATATATGCATATTCTGGTTTTTCTAGGTATAAGTAAGAAAGTATAGAACAGAATTTTTATTATTACATATAAACCAGGGAGAGAAGAGCAATCTGTTGCATGGTTGCATGAATAATTGGTCGTGTGTATCTTTAATTCATGTGTCCCGGATAGACTGAGAGGCCTTAGGAGAAAGGTGATGAAATATTAAACTATTTGCTTACACTGCACTATAACAAGTTAGCTACTAAACAATATGCATGTGCCAAAATGTTGAAAAAAATACTAGTTATTGGTGTAATTCTTTAATTCTTTAAGAGTTGAGAAACAGAATTCAGTTTTTGAATTTTACTTGTCCCCTGTCTGGATGTGTCATAGGGAGAGGACTTTTCCAATTACAGCCTGTTTCTTGGATTAGTCTGTCACGTCTACATGTTGTTTTAGAGGAAACTGCAAATCAGCTCTGCCTCCTGAGTTTTTGGTTCTGTTACTCTAGCAAAGGCAGTACATTTGAAAATGTACTGGAAGTAAGCAATTACAATGCAGTAAACATTGCTGGATGTAAGAAACAAAAAAGCAAAACGGTAAATAAAGGTAGAACTCAGTTCTAAAAGAACTGGAAATCATGATGAAAACATTAGACTTGATCACGGCAGCCATTATACCTCTGTCCTCCAGTGGGTTGTTGGCAAGATTAATGGTGGTGAGTCCTGAGCTGGGGTTGTGGGCCAGGGCAGCAGCTAGCTTCTGGGCAAACTCCCTGCAGGTTGTGAAAAGGTGTTATTTATGGCCAATGTACAACCCACATAGTCTTAATAAATGGTTTAACAACATGAATATATCTCTCCTGTCACAGCAATACATAAAAGCTACATAAGAACTTTCATTAGGACTAACACACTATTCATTTATAAACAAATAACAATATTAAGTAAGTATAATGTCATACAAGTTATAAACACAGCAAAACTAAACAAAGCTTAGCTATGCGTTGTCTTACGTTTTGAGTCCTGCATTGTCCAGAACCAACTCTTCCAGTCGACTGGATCGAGACACCACCCGAAGGATCTGCTCACACACATCTGCAGACTAAAAGACACACACATAAAAGGTAGCGGTCTTTTTGCAAGTAGCAAAACACATTATGGTCAGTTTTTACATTATAAGTCTTATTACCTGCAGAAAACAAATATAATGTTACAATTGAAAGTTTATGTGCTATACATTCTTCTCTCCATTGGTGTGTTATGTAGTTATTTTGTGCATGTAAAGAATCTTGGAGTTTCAAATCCCCATAAGCTATTTGCTCCTCAACCAGGCACGACTTCCACTACTTATCTACTTCACCATGTGACACGGTTGCACAGTGCATGCCTAACAAGACTAGTTCTGCACATTGTAAACAGAGAACGAGCAGAATGCACTCCAGTTTGTTGCCAATCAGCTGACAGACCAGAGCAGATTTGTATTTCCAGAAGGAGAGCATTTAGGACTAACATTTAAAGCTGCTCAGTACATGTCATCATGCTGGTTTATTGAAATACTGTTGCTTACCAAATTTAATCCAAAGCCTTAAAAAATAAGCTAAAGTAGCTTAGCATCACCTCATAGGGAAACACTCAATGTCACGGGAACACCACAGGAATTCACAATGATTCAGTGCATTCCTATGCAAAAGCCAGAAAGCTGTTTATACTAATTACAACTGTGCGTCAATTGTATATATAAAAAAGCATAACGGGGAATTCTCTGTATTCTACCTTAACACTATTCATGAGAATATGTATTATACATTATTAGTATATGTGGAGGTATTGGGGAGAAAGATTTGGCACACTTTAGAGAAAGAAATTATTTATACTGTGGTCACAACACCAAAGATGACATAACCGACAGAGCAAACGCACTCATATTTCAGCTAATTTAAAAATTCAATAGTTGAAGGCCCCACCTAGATGTTCACTGACCCACTTCACAATGTGCTGCGTCATCCCCCAACATGAACAGCAGACATCAAAACAAATTTACTTCGTATTGTTACAGATTCACAGTTGATCCCCAATTATATGCAGTGACTTGGACCACAGCTTCCTTTATGATAGCAGAACTTTACAGCAACATTGTGTCGTCAATCACCACGAATAATAACATTACTGCAACAAGGACTGCTTCTGTTATCCTGCAGCCTGAGTTTGACCAAAACAGTAGAGGCATTGTCCAACGTGTATCAGCAGCGCAGAGGAGAGAAAGAAGGGAGTAAAGGAGAAAGTGATAATGGAAAAAGAGAGACAATGACAGGAAAACACAGAAGAAAAGGGCTACTGTTCACAATCATTACTATTATAATTTATGAGTATTCAAGAAGAGGAATAAGAAAGATGGAGTGCAGAGAGGGATGACATAACAGAGATAAAGAAGATGTGAGAGTATTGAGGGCTAGAGAAGAGTAAAACAGCAGAGAAAGGATTTGCAGCATAGCAGAAGGGCACAAAAAACACACAAAGAAGTCTGTATTTTCTACAGCAGTCACAATAACACTGCTGGAGACAGCACAGTGACTGTCAGCATGTGCATTGTACCATTTACCACTTATTAAATAAGAGCTCTATCATGCTGTGCTGTTCTGACCCTACGTTCTGATGAAAATATCACACGCTTTTACACATGTGAGTTCACTTGTGTGCTGTGTGGTCATGAGGTAATCAGACTACTTGTCTTTTTTTTTTTTTTTTTTTATCACTGCAGTCCTCATCTTCTTCTCCTTCCCCAGTTTTGACTCAGCATCTTGATTAGACCACAAAACAAACAGCCTGATTGAACTGAGGATGAGCAGTGTAATCCCATCCTGGGATAGCCTGCTGTGTGTGTGAGTGTGTGAATCTGTTATATTATCCAGTCCAATCCAGAGAGTTGCCTTATCTTTGTGATAGAGGTGGTTTGACTGTAATTAGGGGATTAAGGCTTGTGAATTTATTGTTGCACATCTCCTTATTAGACACATTTTCATTCCTCTTCTTGTTCCTCACACTGTTTAATGTAACACATTAGAGATTCAACAGCACAGATGCAATATTTCGTGTTGTTCAGCTACGTTATCCTTGAGTTCAACTTGTGTATGTCTACTGGCTTATTTTTTCAGGTTTGACATTTTCAGTTTGTTTTCATTCCGTCTCCTTTTCAAGCTTCATTGTGTAAATCTGATTTGTCTTTCCTGATACCTTCTGACTTGTTTCCTTATTTATTTGGCATCCCTCCCTTTCACTCTGACCTCTGCTCTGACCTCGTCGGTCACTTGTCTCACTGCTCCGTCATCACTTTCACCCTGTGCTTTTGTATTGTACTTTCAGACTTGCTTTTGTTTCCACTGACACAAGACTCAAACAATTTCAATTCACGCTTCAAGATCACATCCTAGTTGCATTTGTTTTTCCAGCTTCTCTAAAAATCCTGCAAAATGCACCTCTACAAGTCATACACTTAATGCTAAAGTAACAAACTGGGACACAACAGGCTTAGGATGGTAAACGAAAACAGAATAGACACAGTGGACTTAGATAGCGCATATGCCTGCAACAGCATTTGTGTTTAAATCTGGACATGGCATGGTGAGGGACTGGATTTTAAAATTTTAATATAAAAGGAATTCTCTGTGATGGAGCAGTGAGGTAATTGTTTGGACTGAGGAAGCTGAGTGTGGTAATTGGTGAGACTGAACGAAGCCTTGAGATGCAGAGTTGGTAATGGAGTGTTGCAGGGGGCAACAGCCCAAGACATTGAGCCCCTTTGTCTCGTTTGGATTAGGAGTCTTATCACACAAGAACACTGGACTGATCCTCAGTCAAAAGACTTGAGGGGGGACTGAGAAAAGGGGCATATATTCTGAAAAGGCCAACAGATCCGGCTGTACATCAGCCAAAGTAAAAGGAAAAGATGCCTGCACTCGTGTATAGAACGGGAAAATAAGGTTTAAATGTGCACTAAAAAGAGAGATAAATAACAGATATGAGGAACATAACAAATTCCAACCAAATAATAAGTGTTGACTTATAATTAGGAACCAATTATACACTAGGATAACACAGTAATTTAATGCAATCTTGCAATCTCCTCATTAAAAGAATGACTGGATGATAACCAGTTAATTTAAACATTAATATAATTTTAAGCCACATGGCCCCTAAGGACATAGTGTTGGCTCAAAGTTTTAAATTTGTCCAGAAGTTTGGGTTATATCCAAAGATCATGAAAAAAATCTGGCATTTCTATTAGCTTCAGCTGTGTGAGGTAGAGTATGACAGAGAAATCAGTGTTACTGGAGACTCTTATCTTCCTAATACAGTAATTTTCCATATTTTGGCTTAGTCAGTTAGGGTCTGAACATTTGGGAAACAGATGGGGATTTGACAGTTAAACAGAAAGGCAGGCACAAAGAACTCAGCCTTTTTTTTGTGGCAAATACAGATACAGATTTTAAGAGACTATAAACTATATTTATTGGGCTGCTCCTCTTTCTCTGACATTGTTAATTTATTTTCCTGTAACAAAAAGGGAAAAAAAATGTGTTAGCTATTTACTGTGAAGACACAGCTTGTCTAGCCATGCCATCTGCTCAGAAGAGATTTGAATGCTCCTGAGAACTGCGCTGATGGACACACTATGTCATGATGCCAACTTAAAAAGACCTAAAGAGGATTTGCTAAAATTTCCAAGTGACTTTGTATAGTATAATAAATACAGAGAGTAGGGCAGCAGCAGACAAAGCAAAAACAACTGCAGCAGCTCTACAGCAAAGAAATAAAAAGCAGCCTTAAACAAGTGAAGGAATTAGGCATGGACCGATATGAACATTTTGGCAGATACGATATTTGATATTAATATTGTCGTTATGACCGATAACCAATATTAACCGATGTTGATATATATATATTTTGTTTCAAAAGGTTTGAGATTATCAGATTCTGTACAAAGTAAAAATGATGCAAACATTAGGG
>JBAMHW010000006.1:20334919-20363506 GCA_037177495.1 Rhadinocentrus ornatus
GAATGATTTGACACGGCATCCTCCTCGCATCACTTCAACTTTGCAAATACTGCATACTGCTCTTGGAGTATCTTCTTCTGACATCGTGAAAAATTACCACAAAGCTGACATTGCTTTTAGCTTCAGTTACATCCCCCAATGCAGTGCTGCATCACTGTCACGTCCAAACATGGCTGCATGGACAAACCTCCTCTTCCTACCGACACACGTACACAAATTAGACGAAAATAAATATTGGCTGTTAATATTGGCCCAGTTTTGCTTATCGGACCGATACCGATATGTTAAAAAATGACTAACATCGGCCGATACGGATATTAATGTCGATATATCATGCATCCCTAGAAGGAATATGATTAAATCTGGGAGCTTAGCGGCAGAAAACTAATACCTTTAACTTTTAATCAGTAAAATGAAAAAACTGTACAAAGGTTTGAAATCCTATAAGTATATAAGAACTACTGCGATGAAAACAGAGGCCAAAAGAAGAGGAAAAACATGTTTCTAATATATTTTATACAATTTTGATAAATAACACCCTTCAAAATATTTAAAGTTGACAGGTACTGACCAGTTTATAATCTTTGGTAGAGAGCTTGGAGAACCACTGGTTGAACTCCAGGACCGCAATTATAGCGACAAGATCCCTGCAGACGTGGAGGAGAGAAAAGGTCAGAGCTGCCATTGAATATTTTTTAATATCATCCATCAGCTGGAAACATTAGCAAATTTACTTTTAAAATCAATCAAGCAGCACATGTAATGCTCTTTTATTTGAGTTTGCATAATTTAAACATCTTGTCTATACAGTTCGAAGGTTTACATGTTGCTGCTGTGCTCTAGTAATATTAAAGAAATTAATATTCACCTGTTTTCCAAATGGCTGAAGTCCTGGAGGTTGAGCTCTCTCGTGTCTTGCGTTAGATAGATGGTGTCAACATCCTTGAGGAGAAATGATTAATTATACATACAGTGTTGTGCCTATTGTATTTATCAAAGGATTGTATGCAGTTTTATGTATCTGGCCAACAGTACCAAGGAACAACTGAACTGGGATCTGCTGTGCAACTGCACAAAAGAAAGGAATTAATGCTTACCCACTGCACCTCTTCTCTGTAAGGCAACCCCAATGAGTCACACACACATCTGTACATCTGGGAAAACCCACCTACACACAAAGAAAAAGACATTCATAAAAAAAAAGAAAAAAAGAAAGAGAAAGAAATCACATAGTCCTATACACGCTGGACCGACTGGCATAATGAAAAATAATGATTAATCTGGACAAACTACAGTACTGCACTGCCTTTACATAAACAAACACTTAGATTTTTTTTTCCAACATTGGGATATAGAGGCACATAATAATTAAAGTCCCAGCTTCTTACCACAGGGTCCAGGTTCAGCAGGTTTGTTGTTCTCCCATAGAGTCTGCAGAGAGGCCAGCCTGTCTGGAGGTTCAATGGAGAGCTTCTTCATCACTTTACTAAAGAGGGAAAACAGGAGTTTTGTCATCCTATTTCTATATTATTCCTGGTGAAGATTTGAAAAAAAAAATCCTCCACAACCTTTAAACGTGGCTGGAACAGCTGCAATGAGCTACATACAAAGCCTCACATTTCACTTGATACTAAAGGAAGCTGCTGTGAGCTGCAGGGTTATTCAGTTATTAAACATGCCACTAATTCTGTTTGATTTAACATTATTGTGACTAAATTTAGCACAAAAAAATCTTTAGCCTCTTGATCAAGTCCAAGACTTTGTCCTGATTACACAAGTTTATAAAAATAATGATTTTACATTTCTGAATGTGACTCATCTGTACTCTAAGACATATCTGTACCTTCAGACATGCAGTGTGTTTTGCTGTGATCAGTAACCTCTGACTTACAGACATAATGTCAAAAATGTGTGTGCTTAAGAAAGATGTAACACCTGAGCCCTGCATATGGATGAATTCAAATCTGTAAATATGGATGGTAAATTTAAATGTCAGTCAACTCCCAAAGAGAGCATGCTGTGATGCATACAGAATATACTGACCTTGGTGGTAAACCAGGACATATCCTCTGCAAACAGTTTCCTATGTGAGCCACCACTTCATTTACCTCCTCTGTTGAGGGCAGCTTCAGAGAGAAGGAACTACGCTCATACTCTACAAAGAGCTGAAAGGAGACATTGACATTTACTGATCCATGCTACTGTCAGTGGACACACCCACATGTGTTAATGACTCGAGCCTTTCCCATAGCAGCTGGGAAAGGCTCAAGTCCCTCCACAACTCGCATTGACATGAGTGGGTAAAGATAGTGGATGGATGGATACATCAGGCTCTTTTCTCCTCATTTCATATGCCACCTTTTGATACTAAGTACCATTAGAAGTACTTTCACGCTTTCCATCCTTTGTTTCAGATTAATCTTAAATTTGCTTATTTTTCTCTATTAATCTCTTAAACTTTCCACCAATGAAAAAGTAAAAATATGTTTTTGGCATGTACTATAAATTTTACTTTTCAGACCCTTTATGCTTGCTAAACTTTTCCTTTAGGAGGTTATTGAATCCTTTCTAGCAAAAATGTTCAAGCTCTAACCAGTTTGGAGTAGAGACATCAGTGCTCAATTATTCTCTGCTGGATTCAGGTCTGCAGTCAGGCTGCAGACTTGATATCTGGCAAACACCATCCATCCAGTTTGACAGAATTTGAGCATCAACAAAGCAAAACTCATAGCTCCCTCCTCATCCTTGAGGCCTTTTTGTGTGTCAACATAAAATGTGGCTCACCTGCCAAGTTATGAGGGAGGCAGGTCTCTGAAGAGATGTTTCAGCTGCTCTCGTGATTTGGGGAACACTATTATCTGACATTCTTCTGAACTTGACCTAATCACTGCAATCACTGTCAAGTGTGATCAGTGTCTACTAATAAAGAATGCTTAACCCAGTAAAAAAAAAAATTTTAAAAAATGAATAATAATAAAAAAAAATATCACAGGCTTGTTTGTTCAGTCTAATAAACACCAGGAAATGTTAGACATTTTATAGGCAGGTAAGCTGTTCTAAAGATTTTAAGTCAATAAAAAAGGCAATTGGAGACGTCCATATGAGTATCTGAATATTTTAATGGGATTTTTAACCATTTAATTAAAAAAAAAAAACAACTTAAAAAATTAGCCTTAAATTTGTTAAAATGTATCATGTTGGAAGAGCTCTAAAACATTTCCATTTTCTATTGAACATGTCTATTGACTCTACCAGTGTATAGTACCTGAAAGTAACATCAATATATCTATCTGCTGAACCACACTCCCACATCTCTGCCTGTAACAAAAAGTAAATATTTATTACTCTTATCAAGATGGGCTAATAATTGCAGTGGTGACTAAACTTCTACCAATACTAATGTAAAGTGACATGCAGTATGTTTCCTGATTTAAAAAGCTGGTATTACTCAAAAGAGGCATTTTCAGCTGCAGGAACAGAGTGGTTAGCGATAAATTCTCATATTTTTATACTTGGATTCTGCTGACTGGAAGCTCTTAATGCTTTCAGATTCCTCCTCATTAAAGAATCTGTTGAGATTTCCGGTTATGTTGTGATGAAGTGTGAGTCATGTCAGGGACGCTAGAACAAGACTTATCAGTGGCAGCTTCAGCTCAACACTTATAGAAGAAGAACATTTGAAAAGTTTATCACTGTAAGAAAAAAATAAGTTACACATCCTTAAATATATACCATTTATTATTTTCAACTTCCAGAGAGCAAGGTTGAATACCTGTGTTGGTTTGTTGCAAGCAATTCCCTGGATTTCCAGATAATTAAAGGAGTGTTCTACCTAGAAAATAAGCACAGAAGTCATATTAAAGGTTGTACTGCCCCACTAAGCAACAACCTCAAAGCATACTGTAGGGACAATGAAAGAGATATTACTGCATATTACAGGGCACAATGCTTCTGGTAGAGGATACATTACCTCCAAGAGTGAATCACAAATAACTGTCTTGTAGAGTCACAGACTGTCTAAGGAATGTATGACTTTTTCCTTAATTAACAGGTTGGTTTCTTTCTCAGGGCTGTGACATATGTACTTGTTTTTATTTCCACAGAAAAAACAAACATGCTGTAGCTTAAACAAAGACTGCTGTAGCAAATGTAGTAATTTCCTTCTATGCTTCGTACCTGCCTTTTTGTCCGTATTTAATTTCCACCAGCTGATTTTTGGCAAATACAGTCACATAACACAGTAGTTAAGACAATCAAGATTTCTAGTAATTTATCTCTGTTTATGATTCCCTTTCTAAAATAAAACAGACTTTTTCTTTATGTAGATGAGCTTTCTCACATTCAACATTTTTCCACATCTGTTTTTAACAGGGCATTTTAAGACAAAGAAAACAAAGAAAAGCTGTGGCTCATCCTCTCAAGCCTACAAAAAAAAAAAAAAAAAAAGATTATTTTACGAGACATTTGTATGTGCTCCTGTACATACAAATGTCTACAACATAATGAGACCAGCTTTCCTCTTCTTGTTGCTGTCTTAGAAACAGGGTAGTGCCTGAGGGCAGGGCAGGCAGCAAGGCCAGACTACTCCAGGTGGATGCCCAGTTCCTGAGGGCTGGCTCACAGATGAGAGGGGGGAAGTCTGTCTACTGTATACAGTGTGTGTGTGCAATGTGTTGTGCTCTCAGTAACATTTGTGGCAACTTAAACAATAAGATTTTTTTCTTTTACATATGAAATTGAGTAAACGGCCACACTCACTGATTTTGAATATTTCAGTGAGGTATAATGATTATCAAAAAACAAACTAATTTAATAACACCATAAATGAGGAAATCAAAGCTCAGTTAATGATAAATTGTTTTGATTATATAAGAAAGCAGACATAATCAGCAGTTGTTAGGGACAAGGAAACACAAAGAAGCCGCAGATCAAAGAATATGTTAAACATTTTTACACCCAATTCCTAAAAAGAAAAAGTTTTTCATTAGCTATAAATTTATATTATATTCCATCTAAGAGGTGATGGTTGCTGACATAACCCACTGTCACCTTCTCAGTTCTATTGATTGCAGTTCTGAACCCATAAGCTGTTGCAAAGATGCATTTAGAAAAAGGCTGTGGTAGCCTTGTGGTTGGGTCTGGAGAACCTGGTTCAAGTCCTTAGGCTGCCAACTAAGATAAACCACTGTGGGCCCCTGAGCAAGGCCCTTAACCCCGAACTGCTCCCCGGGCGCTGGAATCTGGCAGCTCACTGCTCAATGAACTATGATATGATATGAGATTTGAGTTATTTATGCAAGTTTAACTTACTGAGACACAGGATCTCATTTCAAGAGTGACCTTGTCTTAATGGAGGCACCATATTTCCTGTAGTTGGGAAGCACTGTCTGGAATAACAGCTGTTGTATGGACTGATGTAATTGCTGCCTGTTAGGTTATTCCAGAAGGTTTTATTCTGATTATCGTTACTTGACTAGGTGTTAGGCTATATAACTTTCCCTAACTTTTGTGTACAGTAGCTTAAATAAACACGAATAAAAACCAGTTTAAAAGTAGTTCAACTAAAGGAGTGAATGAATGTCATTCATGTAAAAAAAGGAAGACACACAGAACAGTCTGGATATCAGCCAAAAAGTCGCTCTTGAATATTTTAACTGAATAGATGTGTAGGCTCATGCAGCGTCTAATATCCATGTGGATGGAAATTAGAGTTTTATCAATGCTGCCATTAAAAGGCAAAATTCTGAACCGACTGAAGTTGATGTGATAAATTTGATCTCTGACCAATGGCTAAGGCATCATACTGGGAGGTGTATGGAGGAACCAAATGCTGTTCACTCAGTGTTCAATCATTCGTTCGGTGTCCATCTGCCAGTTTTACTACTCATCCTCTTTTCCTTTTGTTGTATTTTCATGAATGTGCTGTCATGTACCTAAAATTGCTTAATTTAGATCATATATAATGATTTTTTCTTTAAGGGCAGACCAAGCAGCTACATGTTAATGCTAATATCAGATTAAATATTGACTCTACAGTATATTATATCTTGAGTGTTTTGAAAAGTATGATATGTTTCATGTTTTCTTGAAGTTATTTTGAATTTTGGCTTTAATCAGACACACACTGCGATACTATAGAAAAAGAGACAAAGAGGAGATATGAATGGATCAATTTGCGTGTGAGAAAGAGCATGTGCGCTCGCTTTAGAAAAAACACTGACAGACAGTTAGACCCTGCAGCTTATCGAGAGCAGCCAAACAATCAATTGAGGAGATACACAAAGGAAAAGCAACTGACTGGAGCATAAAAAGAGCTAGAGGAAATTTCAGCTGTAAATAGACAACACAGTGTTCAGCTGAGAGTTTCCATCTACTAAAACAATAATTCACTACTAAAGCTATCGGCTACTTTCACAAGATTAATAGAGAATAATGGCAAAGCACTTCCATATATCTAAAAAAAAAAGTAGATGAGAATAAGTTGACTGTCAGCATTTACATATGCCGACAGATTTTATCTGTAAGCATCATGCACAAATAATTAGGGCCCGACCGACTAATCGGCAGGCCGATTAAATCGGTCGATATTAGCCTTTTTCAAAAGGGCCAATATCTGCCGTTGTTTTGACGATTATACGCCAATTTAGTCTTACTTTCTCGAAAAACAGTAAATGCTGTTAAGTGTCGGAGTCTGCAGAATGATGTTCTTGAAGTGTTTGTCCACTAGATAGAGCTCTGACTCCAATCAATCCCACAGTCATCCCCCTGTCTTTTGAACAGGGTTAGCTAGTAGCTAGCCAGGAAGCAGTGGTCTGAGTGGAGCTTGCCGAAAGGTAAGTTTATAATAATGTTGTGAAATTAATGACTCCGCATGTCTCCAGTTTCGGTTTAACTCCGTTTGTCGTGTGTAATGACGAGTGACGCGTGCTTCGTTGTGTCAGTCAGTTTTTTATTTACGCTGCGTTGCTAAAGTTGTGCTAAATTAGCTTAAGGAGCTCACCATTGTAACGTCTTGGCTAACTGCTGTAAACAGAACTTTTATTTTGAAGTGTGAAGCACCGGAACAGGATGTGCATGTATTATGTTAGAGCATTGCAACGTTGAAGCCGTAGTAGCGCATCAAGAGCATGCAATAAAGAACTGGCTGATGTCGGCAGTTTACATATCGTGTGGTTAAGTTATTCCTAAAAAACGGCCAGTCATAAAACCCGTTTATGTTAGCAATAACATCGCAGTTATCCCAACCTAGCATAGCATTAGCTAAGTAGCCAGTAACTGTAGAAATACGTAAGTGTACAAAATATATGAGAATACAGAACAAGCATTCATCACTCCTGCAGGTTGAGGCGTATTTTAGGAGGAGAGATATAAATGCAGAGGGGAGGAGGTTTATTCACTGCAGCACCGAAAACTTATTATTAAAATTACAGTCTGTCTTCAGCCACCGTCATGATGTTTTGTCTCCCTTAGTTTTTGTCAGAAAATACTAGCGTGACAGGCTGTTAACAGCGACTCACTATGTGTTACAATTAGTGCCAGACCATTTGTGACCATTACATATGAAATACATCTCTATCAAAGATGACATATTTTTGATATTTGAGAAGAGCATATCTGGTTTTTATTTTGGTTGATATATGATATATACCATTAATACATTTAATGACAAAGAAATTGGAGTAAAGACAATATAATTTACCATTAAGGGGCATCAGAAGGCTGCCTAAATAATGTTTTGCTAACTTCACTCATGTTGGTTATATAAGGCATACACCTTATTTATATTTTTCTACCTGTACTTTGACGTAATCTAATTTGCATCAGAAAGGAGAACAAAACAAGATATAATTAATTCATCATTCATTTGTACAATTTATTTATAGATTGACTTTTTTAAGGTTATATATTTTAATTTTCCAGTTATTTAATGCTTTGCTGCATGATTTTGGAGATTCTTCTGTTACAGAGCTAAACACATAAGGAAAATATATTGTGAAACAGTAAAATGTTCTGCCTGTAATTCATACTTTGTTGGTGTAAGCGTTAATGTAACCAAAAATGAAGTTCATTTATTCATTACTTGTTTATTTTATTTTATTTTTTTTTTAAATCGGCCGATTAATCAGTAATCGGATTTATTTTCTGCAAAATATCGGAATCGGTATCGGCCTCAAAAAATCCATATCGGTCCGGGCCTACAAATAATCCACCAGAACAGCAGCACAGTGGAAATTATGGATACTTACAATTGCAACGTGCCTCTACCACAATTTAAATTATAGAGTGGTTCTTTTGAGATGAAAACCAGAAGCTTCAGACACTGATCATCCCTGCTGACCTTTGGCAAAGCGGTGATTTGGGGAGGAAAGTAGAGAAGATGGGCAGTGAGGAAAGGATAGAGATAAATCTGGACTATTTAGAGATGAGAGGGTAAGTTCGAGAAAGCTGAATAAATGGTCTTTAGAAAAGCGAAGAGAGCAAAGATGATCTGTGGCTGTAATCTGGCTAAGAGGAGAAAAAGATGAAGGTTTATTGCAACAGAAACGCTTGTCTTCCCAGCGATCAGGGATTGACCCAGAAAAGAATGAAGTGGAAAAAGAAACCAACAGACTACACTGTGGGTTGTAAAGGAGGTTGACCTGTGGCACAAAACACATATAGTATATGTGATGCCAGTTAAATCTGTCAAACTGATTAATGTTCAAAACCCCTCCCCCTCAAGTAAAAGTGTATGTCCTTTCAACAATCAATTACACTGCCCCTGGATAATCATATTGACTAGAAACCACACATCCATCAAAAAGCATTTTTAGTCTCATTTTGAGCCACAGTTGAACAAAAATCTTTGCAATCGGTCTGATGTTGAGACCAGTGACAATGAAATGGCTCCCCCAAAAATGTAAGTGCTTGCTTTAGGCACAGACAGTCTCAGACTGGTTCATGGCTAAACACAGAAATATGGCTAAACACATGCCTTTTGTTAACCATACCAGGCATTTCCATAAAATTACTTTCCAAATTAATTGTCTATACGTTCTTCTCCACAAGTATGTGGTTGTAGATATTTGTAGTAGCAAACCAGTTCAAAGAGGTAATCCACCACTACCTAAATTTCCAGGGAGTCGGTATCAACCTGTAAACTAACCAGCACGCGTAGAGTAACAGTTTAACTAATTATAGCTGGACCAATCAACAAATACACTCAAAAGAGTGGAAAATAGGAGACCGGGAGACCGGGTTTTAAGGTATTTGATAGTTTCTTGATGCTTATTCTTCTTTTATTTACACAGATAAACTTTACTTTTGTTTACACTTCTAAATAATTTATACATGAGTTTTTCCGCACATCAGTAAAGTATGCAAAAAGATTTTTGTTAAAATCTGTGTCGTTTCTGTACTACTTTGATTATGTTGGTAAAAATTACATATTTAATTTTTAGCTGGCGGTGCTGACAGCTGCCATTTGCACTGTATGAAAATAGTTCATTTAGCCATAGTAGAGAGTTGTTTTTTATATTATTATTTATAAGGACCTTATTATGTGAAGGACCTATAATTATGTATCAGTTTTCTCTCATTTTGAAGAAGCAAGGAGGACGAATGTATTTATGCCATTTAAAACAAATCAAACCTCAAAATAATACCAAAGCAATATTTCCAAATCCTCCCAGATTCTTTATAGGGAGAGTTCTTTGATGACATATGTACTTTGCATATCAATAATACCTTTAGCAAAAGACATGGGCTGACCTGGGGAAATTAATTAATTAATTACATTTTTTAACATTAGCTTGAGAAACACCTTCTGCCATGTGCTGGAGCAAAGCAACGAGCATGAAAAACTTAGGAGCTTGTAAACAAGTTTCCTCACAAGCAACGGTGATGAAAAGAACTGTGCAAACAAGAAAGTCAGTACCTGATGGCCAGAAAGATGCTCCTCATATCAAGTCCATAGGCAATTAATATGCAAATATAGTGATTAGATTTTGTAACCACAAATGAATTAGTGCAGGATAAAACAATTCAGCGCACCATTAAATGAGATTAACTCAGAACTACCTGAACATGTAACATGCCAGCTGTTAATCACGGTTAGGAGAAAAACTGCAATATGTCCCAAAAATTACTTTCACAATTTGTTTGAGTTGAAACACTTGACATCAACAACAGAGAAAATTGTTTTCTGATTTCTTTTTGTAGTACTAGACTGCAAAAAGGAAAGAAAAAAATAAATAAATAAAAAAAATGTACAGACAAGCTAGCAGACTCAAAGCAGAACTTGTGAGCTTACCTTGGTGGGAATGCGGGCTGTTAAGAGGTAGACACGGTAGGTTGCGAAAGCCTAGGAGAAGATGAAGAGAATATTGAGTGTGTTGCAGCAAATAGATACAGTGTAGCTGTAAACATTCACCCTGAGGGAAGGGAACTTTGGAAATGTTGAAGAACACAGAACTGCTGACTCAGAGATTAAAGACTTAAACATTTCTGTCAGGTTGAATGGAGCCAAACAGGGATGACAATGAAGAAAAATCCTACCAGAACCATTAAGCCAAAATTAATTTCAACAAGCTATATCATAAATGTTCTCTTAATGAATTCTCAATCAACACTGAACATTAACATGCATATAATATTACTGATATCTCCTGTTCATGAAAGCTCAGTAAGATCTTCCTGTATCTGGATAGTGTTGCCACAGGCTGCTGAGCAAACTGGGCACTGATAGGGAGCACATGGCCAAGACCAAGACAGATTTCATTTCACTTCTATTAGTTCGGACATCCCCGTTTCATCTACAGAAGAGCAATTTTTATGGCCACTTGATGAAATTGTATTATTTCCATTAGATTTTTAAAATTTTGTATGTGGTCTTATGTGTTTTATACATTTGTTTTTATGCTTTCAATGATCTGTGCTTATTATTGTTTCTGTATATTTCTAAGCACACTGAATTTGCACTTGGCAAAAAAACTAATTAAGGACATCAGTGCTGCAGATATTAACTAATCTGAACTTTTTATTCTCTCAAAAAATATAATAATTCAGCACAAATTAATCCCAAAAAAAAAAGGTACAACACAATGAAGAAGCTTGACCTTTAAAAAACTAAATTATGTCTTAAAGTGATATTTCAAAGATAAAGTCATGTGCCATGACACTGAATTTTCTCCTGTCAGAAGGTATCATTACGCTTCAGACTGACCTTTAACCATCAGGGGGAGACTTACTTTTTCCAGAGTAAACACCCTTGATGGTCAGTAAAGAGGCACACCCAGAAAGGCTGCATGAAGTAACCGTCTCAAACTATTACTTAAATTTCAAGACAAATCAATAAATCAATTGCTCTCAACAAAGCTGAGCACATGGGGTAATAGCCTCAGATCTCAGTCTAACTCCTGGTTGGACTTTGGTTGATGAGGGAGTAGGAAAATGGACTAAAGAGAGATGGGGCAGAGCACATTATTTCAACAAATCCCAGATAAACAATTCAGTAAGTACAGGGAGGGAAAATGGGTGATGAGAGAGCATAAGAGTTAACAGGAAAAAGGAAAGTCTAGAAATTGTCAGTGTTTTTAAAAGATGTGAAAGAAAAATCAAGAGGGATGAGAGACAGGTCTAAAAAGCATGACGGTGCTTCCCAGTCTTTTGTGTCTCAGCTCCACAGGCAACATTTGTGTGTTTTGATGTGATGGAGACAGACAGGCAGGCCTGCAGAGCCAAAGATAACCTCAACTAAAGAGCACGAGTCACCACGGCTTCACTCAACTTTCCCTCTCTCTCTTGTCTCTGTTTCATTTCTGCACCGTCCTTCACATTTGCATACTGTACTACGTGTTTGCTGGTTTACTACTGATAAAACATTGTTGCAGAATGAAATTCTAAAATGTAGATAAGCCTCTAATTTTGGGTTAGTAACCAAAAAATTAACATGTAAGCTGTGATGGATGTGGATAATAATTTACAATTCACTTTGGTGTTCTCTTTCAAATACGTTTTGTTGGCTGGGAAGTGCATTCCATACATTTATTAACTGCTTACTCTTCATAAGGAGTATGATTTAGCCAGTGAAAAGAGCTATAGAACACATTTCTTTTAAAATGTTTGAATAAATCTCTAAAAAAAAAAGAAAAGCAAGCAACCCAGAAGCCACTCCCAGCCACAGCTACCTCTTACTTGGGTGTGTAAGCCATGTGCTACAGACAGTGTGTTTTCCTGGAATAAAGGCTAATACAGCCTAGAAATACGGATGGTTTGAGGTTAGTTACTGGCTGAGTAGCTCAAAGCCTTTATCTCCTGCTGCATGATTTGTGAATGGGGACACCAACACTCAGAAAACGTGCCCAGTCATATATATGGTGTCTTATAGATAAATGGCTGGAATAGTTAGTCCGTATAAGAAGTTTAGTGGCAAATCCAGCTGTTGTTGAAACTTGTGATTGTACAAGAGAGCTGTTGGAGGATACATCTATTTGCTTTGCTTTTAGAAAAGCATCCCATTTTATTTTTTTTACCATTCGGCAGTTACATTATGAACATGGCCTTTTCACACGCAATATAGAATGAGGGAATATTGTTTATATCAAGATAGCTTGTTTTGAGTTAAAAGTATCTTATTTTTGCATTTTGCACAACTCTATTTTTGTTATGTTCATCAAAAAGCCTTTTTCATTTTGTTTAAAGAGCATTTAATTTAATATACAGCTACTTTAGTTTCAGTCAACTGTTTTAATGCACATGTGTTGCTGATCCTTAAAAGTGCATTTAGCACTCAAGGCTGTAAATTAAAACAGTGTCTTTGGTTACTTGACAAAAAATTATATCAAGATATATCATATATCGTGATTCAGGTTAAAATATCGCCCAGCCCTAGTAGGAGGATTACCACCCCTCAAACACATGACAAGAAATGGACTTGATTATTTGTGGGTGCCTGTTTATATTCACAGTTGCAACTGTATAGAAATGAGCTCATTGGTAAAAACCCAGCTGTGTCAACAAGCAGTCAGGATTGGTAGTTGCTGGCTCCTCAAAATAGTCTATGTAGAACATAAGAACATAAGGGCTGTCTGACTCCACCTTTCTGAGGATGAGGGTGGTGCTCTGCAGATTTAAAGAAAAAGTCCTTAGTGAGGATTGTGTTCCTAGACAATTCCGAAACAATAATGTAACACAATAAGAAAACACTACCTGGACACATTAAAGACGCATTATGCAACTTTCTGACCTTAACACTCAGGAGTTCCAGACGTTGTAGCTGAGTTTTACTTTGCGCACCACATCATACACTAGCAAACGAATATAAACACAACAGCCGTTTTGAACAAGCTGATTCAGCAAAGAAACGCAAGAAGATATTTTCGGAGGGACAGAACAAGAGATGACACAAGTGTCAAGATAAGACTGTTTTATCTTGCCTTACAGTACAGACAGGATGCAAGATGAATTAGCCGTCAATAGGGGGCGCATTACTGAGAAAACTACAAAAGTTCTATAGTGCATCTCTAATAAGATGAAAAAGAAGACTTTTAGCAGAGAGATACCTTAAACTAAAGTGACAGCTAGTAATTCCAGTCTCAGTTGGCAGAATCGCAAATCAATGTTAATGCATGAAAGTAATACAATAGTCAGATAAATTCTCTCTTGTTTAAAAAGGTTTACACACTCCACTTTAAGTTACGATGACCCTTTTGATTCTTCTTTAGAAGAATCCCATCCTCCCCCTATCAATGCATGACTGCCCCCTCTGCTGCTCTTGCACTGCAACGCTCTCTCCATCTGCCTTTTTAAGTGGACAAAGGCATTACATCCCGTGACCCCCCCACCCTCCCTGCATCTTTGCAGCTTCCCTCCTCTCTCTTGCTCACTGTATTAAGTGGATTTAAGCCTTGAGTCTTCCCATCGGTCACTGATTTCACCGCGACCAGCATCGCGCCCTCAGCTCCACTCAGCCAACCAGATGGCAGCCGCATTGGAGCATGTCAATGTGACCGAGTAGAGCATCTGCCATTACTCTTGCTCACTGTAATACACACACACAGGCAGACTGGTGGCTCACATACAAGATGACTGCCACAAGCTCTAAAGCACCATTTGTCTTCTTGGCCTGCAACACAGGCCACACAAACAATTGCACACTTGTGCACGGGAGCACAAACACAGACACACACAGTCCTGTCAGACAATCTCTGAGCCAAAATTATTTCTTTGAAGCAAATACTGTAAATGCTACTCCACATGGACTTAAAACAGAGAAGACCTGACCTGCTCTCAAACTCAAAAGTTCAGCAATAAGTGCAGAGATATGCAAAGGGTGTGTTTGTGTGCATGTGTGGTATGTCTACACTACAAAGTCCATTCACTACATCATCGTTCCCAGATTTTTTTTTCCTGTCAAGTCATCAACAATCCTCTCCACTACCCCAGTTTATCCATGTTTGCAAATCCAAACGTGCACACAGACAATTTATGTTGCTATGGCAATAGCTGGCCCATGCTTGATGCATGAATCTGTAAATACAAACGGTGTTAATGCGATAGACATTCACACATGAAAGCAGCCCATTGCAGTGCCAAGCTTCGCTCCAGAATGTCAATGAG
The DNA here is from genome assembly GCA_037177495.1 of Rhadinocentrus ornatus. Taxonomy (NCBI): domain Eukaryota; kingdom Metazoa; phylum Chordata; class Actinopteri; order Atheriniformes; family Melanotaeniidae; genus Rhadinocentrus; species Rhadinocentrus ornatus. The sequence continues at coordinate 20,349,518 of JBAMHW010000006.1, forward strand.
TTTTCACCCTCTTCTTTCTGGACCACAGTTGGACTGAATCTCTGCAGGAGCAGAACCAGTACTGAGAAATGTCATTCAACAGTGGCACCACTCAACCACAGGAAATATACCCCCCACTTGGAGGCATTCATGGTTTTTCATAAGCATTCATAAACCATTTAACATATATTCAATCAGTTTGATTTTGCATGAGTCAGAGTAACATCTAAAAAAAACAAATTAAAAATGCATCTCATGTTTCATATCCCAGATACCACTGGAACTTGAGTAAATGATTGTTTGGGGAGGTTTTCAGTTGTCTATTGAAGCATTATGATATTTTTTAGTCCCCCTTCCTTAACTGTGCGCATGTTTGCCATCACAGCTTGCACAGCTGAAATCTTTTTTTACAAACAGCAGAGAGTTTAATGCTTCAGTTCACCACATCGTTACCATTTACTGACCTTATTGACAGTTGCTATTGTATCTTGCTTCCCCTATAAAGATGAAAAAAACTTAAAAAATTGTAGGGAAAAGTGTCATTAGTACTGCCTACAAGATTGAAGTCACACTCCCCTGCTGCAGGAGCACCTATTTTCACTGTCAGTGACAGAGAGGAGGGAGCCACACTCTTTGTGAATGAGCCGTTTGCACATTTGCACATGTGAAGCCACCAACTAAGAGTAAGAAAACCCAAAACTATTCTATTCAATTCTATTCTATTCTACAGTCATTTGGCAGACTCTTTTATCCAAAGCGACTTACATCTGAGAGTAAGAACACAAGCAAGAATTCAAACAGGGTGGGACATCATAATTAAGTAGTAGTCAGACTGTTGTGAGTCGAGTTGGACCCAGGTGCTGTCATGTAGTGCTAGACGCAGGTTTTTGTTTTGTTTTTTAAATACAAGATCACGATTTCATCACACAATATCATCTTGGGCATAAGTGCATGCAGCATATTCAGTTTTGAGTTGAGCGAAAGAGCTGGACCAATCTTTCTAACTCATTCCGACAAGTAGAAGAGTTAAAGCCCCAGTGTGTAAGAATTACTCCCATCTAGTGGTGCGCTAATATATTGCAAGCAACCGAGTAGTGCTCTACTGGAGCCTTACAGTTTAAGAGCGTTATTACGACTACGGAAGCCGCGGACATTCATAAATGTGAAGTTCGAGTGTCCCGTCAGGTGATGAGGAACAGAACGATACATAATTATTATTTTTTTTATGCCAATAAGTTACAAGCGTGCCCTCCATGTATTTAGTACAAAGCTACTGCTAATAGCTAATGTTATTGTATGAAATTGCTTTTTGTGACTTGCAGACTGAGAGACCATCTGATGAAGGGAGAGAAACAGGAAGTAAAAACAAGGCAGTGGACTGCAAGAGGAGGATCCTGTGCTGTAACATTACTCTGTGTTTAATAACATGTACTTCAGCTGATTTATCCAGGGAGGTGGGCGACGTATTGATAGAAAATAATTATTTTTTGAGAGATATTTTTGCGTTAGAATGCTGCAGTTCTGGTGATTAAATCACGCCGAGAAACTGGTTTTACTTTGGTCTATTTTGTCTGACAGCTGAAAAAAAGGATGAAACACGAAGTCCCTCTCCTTCATCAGCTGCCTCGATCTGGTAAAAACTCCACCGATGTACACTCTTATTTTCTCCCGGTTATTACAAGCTGAATGATTCACGGTCGTCTTGGCTTGCTTATACCACCCCCGTGCCTTCCCCCTCCCCCCGAAACAGAGGGGACTCGCAGGTAAAAACGCACAAGGCTAACAAGTTTGTCCCCTTTCGGCTACTGTATTCAAAGATGGTAGAAGACATGGGCACAAGCATGATAAGAGTCAAGCTGCACGCTTATCTGTGGCTGTAAGGAAGGATTGGCTGGACAGACGATGAGCTCGGTCTTGGACAGATTTAGCTGAAGGTGGCGATCCTTCATCCATGTGGAGATATCAGCAAGGCATGCTGATATTCGCAATAAGACAGTTGTGTTGTCAGGTGGGAAGGAAAGTAAGGAAAACTATTCTGTTGCTCCTCACTTTCTGCCTAATTGATAAGTTTATACTGTCTTTTACATATGCAAGATTAAATGTTTCTAAATGAAAGCACAGCCTAAAAATAGTACATCATGTATAAAAATGGTATTTAGGGCAGCCCAACTCCTTAAGGTATGCCAGATTAATCTTACACAGGCATGTCCAATGTCATTGATTTTGACTGTAGATGAAAATGTTTAAACTAAATATTAGTTACAAATCACTGTTCAGGTTATTATAGCTCAATATGATACATAATGTCTCAGCAGATATGCGTAAGCTAAACCAATCATAAAACAGCACTTGCATGTTGCTGCACTAACTAGCCGGCTAGTCAATGTTTTTTTTTTTGTTTTTTTTTTTTTTTAACCTGTCCTGTCCAGCATCACAGCAAGCAGAATGATAGTCTGGTTGCTGTATTGTGCCGAACAAATTTGCGTTGCCAAGGGGAGGCTTATGGGTATCAGGCTCCTCTTGATAGTATGATTCCTTAATTTATTTATTTACTGTTATTTATTTACTTTGAATCATGGAATCTATGTAATCTTGCTGGACCCGACCGGAGGGGACAGAAAAAGAAAGAAGACAGCAAAAAGAAGCTAAAGGAAAAGCAGAAAGAAGAAAGAAGAGACAAAAACACCACAGACAGAAGACAATGACCGTTCAATCCACACTAATACCAGACAACTTGCTGATACATTTGTACATAAACACAACAAAAAATTTCTTACAGCTTTTACAGAAAAACAGAGCTGCCAGTGATTACGAGATTTTAAATACTGACCAAATCAAAAAGACATCACAAATGTATCACAACACTGACCAGATACAAACTCAGAGAAAAAAAAAAGAAAAAATATTTCTTAGTGTATAAACACACTGGACGACTCAGTGACTGTGTCAGCATGCAGAGTATGATGAATCAGGAGTAATCAGTGACGAGGAGTGATGAGTGAGATCATGCAAATGCGACCACGCCTCTACGGAGGCTAGAGGCAGACTAGGGCAGCCCAGAGACCCGGGCCATCAGCAGCAACCCCGGAGCAAAAACCCAAGCTACCCCACCCCGAAGACGAACCCAGCCCCACCGGGAGGGTGGCAGAAGAGAGCCCTAGCCAGAGCCCCCCGCGGTCTTGGGGCCAGGGACCGGCCATCCAGAGCGGCACGAGCGAAGGGTCCAGGGCTCCAGGCTCCGGCCGCAGGGCGTCATTGACCCCCTCCCCCATGGCTAGTGAATGTTGAGCTATTGATTTATTTGACCAACAAGGAGGATTTTATGGCTCTAATTTCTCAAATGTGTCATTTCCTCTCATTTTCTAAAAATGAAAGGACACACTGCAAGACTAACTTTGATGTTAAGAGCTGAAGCCAGTAAACTAAAGCCAGTTTTATGTGAATAACTATCAATTTTAAAACATATATGACTGTGGCCAAAGTTGTTTAAATAATTGTCTCTACTTGAAGTAAATTTACTTTAAGCTGCAGCCACAAAATGAGCAGGATCATAAAAAGCCTACAGCTGCCCCACTCCACTGATGACAAGCTTTTCATTGCATAACTACTGACAACATGTCTTTCATGTGCATGCGAGTCCTGCATTAATGAATCATGACATGGTGGCTGCAAACTCTAACTGTCAACACATCGCAACAGACATGAATATTTTTAGGTCTACACGGAGAAAGAGAGCAACATCACAGACAAACAGAGCTGCTATCAAAGAGATACAGGGGGATGCTGGAGGTGAATGAGAGGGAGGTGGGAGAGCAAAGCGAGTGAAATGACTTAATAGATTCTAAGTGTTGTTGTGCTGATAAGGAGCCAAGACTGGAATCCAATCAGGGCAGGGCAGATCATTATTGAAAGAAAGTGTTTAAAAGCCATTTCATCTCTGTTATAACCAATGCTGTTGGGATGACCCTCTTACTCGGTTAATGGAAATCAATCAGCTCACTGTGGACACAATGCAGGGAAATTTCTTATCACACACAAATGTTTTGTCTTCTATCTTTACACTTTTTATAATCTTTTTATGCTTTCACATTTCTATACTCTAACCATATTTATCGTACAAACAGACAATTCTAATTGGCATAAAAATATCATTGATTACTTTAAGCTGTATATGCATTTCTTTTTGGAGACTTCTATGTTAGATTTTGTGTAATGTAGGGCTACTGAATAATTGAACCACTGCTTCATAAAAAGACCTTTTTGCAATCAAGAAGTGAAATGCTTTGGTGTTTTTTTCCACATTTTTTCCCCTTAATTTGTCTCCCCTTTTTTTTTGTTTACTGGATATCATCAGGACAGGGCCACAAAAAGACAAAAACATTACATAAGAACAATCATCAGCAAGTCCTTTAGTGTATCTTCTTTTTTTTCTTTCCCTTTTATTACTTTTGCTACACCTTCCTGAGTTACGTTAGGCAGCCAATATGAATGCATCTGTTACATACGTGTGTATGTGTGTGTTTTGTATAAAACATTAGGAATGTGTGCACCTAGATACAAGGGTAAAAAAACGGAACACACAGTCATTACCCTCCTCGTTAATATCTTGTAATAATCAGGGATGATGTAATTAAGTAAAAGAGAGGAGCAAGACCGTCAAGGTTGCTTTGCATGATGAAAAAAAAAAAAACTAGTTTCATCTGCATGGTTAAGGTTTACACACATATCAGGCTCGCATAAAACTTACTGGATCAGGTATTGTATGTTTTACGGTCGGTACATTACTTTTAATTAGATTTTTTGTGTCCTTTCCTATTTTGGCAGAACCTGAGTAGATGTAGATACACACTTGGGTTTTCCATTTCAAGCTCTCATTGACATTTTTCCAAAGATTAATTTATTTCCAGCAATTTCAGAAAATACACAAGCACTTGTCCACAAACGAGCCTCTGTGGGGCAACAGCAGTGTTTGATGTACTTCATCTCAAGCAGACCGTTAACTATCCAGTAGACATGATATTAAGGTTATATTCAGCATGTGAAAATCTAATGTGGACAACTTGCTGCAGGAACTTTACTCACCTTTGATCTTTATAGCATCTACTTCAGTAAACCTACTGGGAACCACTGGTTTAGGGTTTGCCTGTTTAATGTGCATGCTTTGTTTTTTGTTTATTACCATTCTCAAAACCTCTGGAAAAGATTTATTCACCACCAGGCATACTTAGATTCAGCACTAATTGAGGTCAGGTTTCTGTAAAAACATTTTCAAAATTAGGCTGAAAAATAAACCTGGTAATCTGCTTAATCTTCAGAGGCGGCAAACTGCCAGTGAAACGCTTGTTAACCACTCGTCGTGCTTGTATAATACAAAAACATCCAGGTCAAAGTCTGACAGCCCCAGTAGAGATCAACAGAGAATAATTTACTCACAGGCCAATCTGAACCTAAACTGGCTCCAAAGAAAACACTGAAAACGCAGGTGGAGGAATTGTCTGTTTAACATCGACTCTCCACTGTGAGGACGATATGCTGACAGTGCAGCTGAGATCTGGTCCTTTAATGTCTGAAGACTCACACTGCGACAAAACCACAATTCAATGTGAGCATGGAGCATCCCTAAATAATGCAACATGATTCTGTAATAATTAAAAACACACACACAAAAAAACCTGCAGGCAATACTGACAGAAAATGATAAAATAAAATAAACACACTCATTAGCAAGTTTTCACATGTTTAAAAACACAAACATTTATTTAAAAAGCATGCTAAGACTATAATGCATCTAGTTCAGGATATTTTTTACTTGGTGGATAAGTAGAATGATATGCAGAGCAGATCCTTCATATAAACTGCACCAGCAGCCACTGAAAAGAGACATCAATTTTCTTTTTATCACTGCACTGCTCATCATTATGTGTCTCACTGGTGGGGAGGAGCGCTGGTGAGGAACAAAGGCGGCTAACAGCGGTACTTCCTGAACAGATTTGATTGGCTGATTTCATCAGACCACAGCTGCAGTGAGCTGAGGCATCAATAAACGTGGCGTCTGATTGCCAATTTCATTTTTTATTTTAATTTTGTTTTTATGTAAATTGCTACTGCTGCTGCTTTCAGTCAAAATATTAACTGTCAGCATTTATAATCTTCAAAAATGGAAATATATCAAAGCTTTTTAGAGCAATAAAAATCCCCTGTAGCAGATGGCAATCCACCTTTAGACTACAGGTCTTCTATTGGGTATCATTACCATTATCTCTTTATGCTATCACTGTGCCTAACAAGCCTAAAATATTTAGTAGACCTAAATGTATCCGACAAGAAACAACTAGACTGACTAAATATTTGAAAGGCAAAGCTGAGGGATTAATTGTGGTTTCATATCAAGATTATATTCCAGTTTCAAAGTCCAGGATAGATATCAGTGGTTATAAAAAAAAAAAAAATTCCCTGCTGGGAATAATATGGGGCTCCCTCTTAGCGCTCTGTGTGTCTGTAGATCATCCTGTTAAAGCCATGTGTGTGTTTAGGTTACAGAGATAAGGAAAATCCCAAAGGTCCATTCATTTATCCGCATGCCAGCTAGACACAATGGAGAGGAGGTGTGTGTGTGTTGGTGTGTGCGTACTGTAGCAATGTGATTTCGAGCCAAGATTTTTGTGTAAATAGGATATCACTCCAAACAACAGAGTGAGACAGAGAAAAGCAGAAAGAAGCAGAAAAGAGGGGAGAACATTTAATACTTAAATAGACAAAAATTCAAAGTGTAAAACCTCCTTAAACTGAAGTACAGTGTTTTTTTCAGAAAAAAAGAATGTATGCATGTATGACAGAAAGAAAGAAAAAAAATTAAAGATAGAAACAAAGGCGGAGCGCTGAGGGGCAGGAGGGAGGGGTTTTGATCTGGGCTGGTGTTGGCATTACCCACACTTTCCTTCTGGAGTGGCTAGATAGCATCAGTCAACACTCATAACACACACAAAATCCATGCTGAGCACAAATGGCATAAACATAAACTCTGCGACCCTGGAGTTAAGCACATGCCCTCTCAATATTAGGTTTATATTAATACATTTTTATAACTTCTGAAATTATGAAAAGAAGATGTCACATGCGCTTAATGCTTCTCATTACGGTAAGCCTTCTACCTGACAATGCTTGCGTGATGAGGCGGAAAGCGCTGCTCTCCTTCAGCCAAGCGACAGGCGACATTCGTGCATGTGAAATGTTGCACTCGTTCACGTTAATGTGCACACGGGGGCTTAGGCGACACAAGGAAATAGAAAAATGTTACATTTTTGTGAGTCGTGACTAAATAATCCACCAGCTCCCAGAGACACAAAGAGATAAACGTTATAAACAAACGTAACTTTTTTTCTCGCCAAAGACCAGCACTCAGTTAACACAGTGAACAACCCGGGATTTAAGAAACTTATCAATACTTTGGACAAACGGCATCACTGCCATCTCCTCACTATTTTAATCGCATGTCTTCCCCTGCCCTGGATGATGAGTGTCGTGAGGGTGTTGTGAAGGACGTGGCTACAGCCCAATGTTTCACCACACATACAGACCTGTGGTCAAGCCGCACCATAGAGCCGCATATGACACGAATTTCAATGTGTAAATGAAATGTCTTCAGTCTCATTTATTCCAGATCACACCAGGCGGAACATAGCTGCTGCTGGTCTAAGACAAACAATAGCTACTGGGACCTGGTGGAAAGAAACTAGTCTGTATTACCACAGACAACGCTTAAAATGTCCTGTCCATTCTTTTTCTTTCTCTAATCGTGTTAGATAATTGAGATCTCAATCAAAATAATCGGAATTATCATTTTTCCAATTATCGAGCAGCCCTACTCTCTCCTAATAGTAAGGGAGGTGAGGTATATACTTTGATTTAGTGGTTTATAGGCAATGACTCGGTTAGTAGATCAGGTTGTGCAATGACCAGAAGATTGCTGGTTCAAATCCAACTCCCCCAGTCATCTATAGGTGTGTCCTTGGGCAAGACACTTCACCCTCCTTGCCTCCAGTGTCAGCATCGGTGGTCGGAGAGGTTGTTGCAGCACATTGGCCGCCACGTTTCTGTCAGTTTGCCTGAAAAATACTTTATTAACCCCAGAAGAAAATCTCAAAAATGGATCCAAAGTAAGCACTTTGAGTGCTGTCAGCAGTGAAAGGGCAATATAAATCTAACCCAAGGCCAAGGCGGAGGTTGTGTATTCGGCAGTGTTGGTTTGTCTGTGTCTGTCTGTCTGTTAGCATCATAACTCAAAAAGTAATGGATGGATTTTGATGAAATTTAAGGGAATCTCAGAAATGGAACAAGGAACAATATGTGTATAGATTTTTGGAGTGATCGTGATCACTGCCTGGTTCCAGGAATTAAAAAAATAAATACTTATATTCTTTATTATAATGAGATAGGGACAGTTTTTCCATTAGAGCTTCTAACTTACAAATAATGCCCACAATCATTGGTAAAAAAAACTGAAATGGTTTGATGTCTGCGCTCTCTAAGTGCTTTTAGTATTTATTTTAAGTATTATAGGTTCTTAGTTAAGATTGTTAGATGTGCTTAAATGGACCAAATATACAAGAACAGTGACAACCACCATAAAGACATTTTGAATTAGAACAAAATGAGCCATTTTGGAAAATTGTATTTTTTTAAACCAATCTGTACACTAACCTTAGAGAAAGAATGTAATCACAACATCTTCCTATTAAGGCTACAGTCAGCTATCAGATTAGTTTTGATAAATTTAGCGCAAAGACTGGAAACTTGCTCAGAAAAAGCAAGCAATCACATAATTTTTCCTAAAATAAACAAATAAATAAATTTAAAAATAGACACTTAAGCAAATCAAACTTTAGTAAATACATCATGCTTAATTAAGCTATGGTCATAAACTCTAATATATAGCATAGCATACTGCAGATCTACCAAAATCCACACAGAAGATGAGCACTCCCGCGTCTGGAAACATAGACACATATGATCTTGATCTTTATTGGTTTAAATCTTTATGTTCTAATTTTTTAAGTTTAAAAGTCAATTAAAAAAAGAAGAGGAAAAGCCAATCTAAGACAAGCAATCAATATCATCATTTTATGAGCTGGGCTTCAGTGTTTTGACATAAAACACTGATTAAGTTCAAATGTTTTCACTAACTATGACATGGTCTACAATGCTATTACCACCAAATCAATGCTGCGACCTACAAACCTAATTTGATGAGTGAGAACTAACTGCCAGTGTGTCAACCAGACCACTGCACTATATCACCAAACAGCCACTTCTCCTATAAATGACCAAACTGGAGCCACGAGCCTCACAATCAGTTGAACCAAATTCATGAAGAAGATATATAAACATAGTTCATAAAGTCGTGTTATCAAAATGGGTAAAGGAAAATAAAGACAAGAATGTAACGAGACCTATAACAGCCCATTCAATTCTGAGATTAAAACCACACATTCAGGAAGTCAATAGTCTGAAATTATAAAAACCAAGCCCTGAAGCAGGGTCAATATTATTACTAAGACTATGTGAGTGACAATGACCCAGACCTATGAGATAATAAAGATGAATGACTGGGTGGAGCTTGTATAGAGTCAGACAAAATGGATGTTTAATATCTCTCCAGGGAGGGTTTATTGTGGGAAGAAACACTGCTTGAAAAAAAAATAAATAAATAAAAAAAAATCCCCATTCAACTAGGTTAGGTGTAATACAGAACAGAGACCAAAATATTAAGTTACTACATCTAGGCAGACACTAAGGTTTGTATAGAACAGAGTGAGAAGCGCTTGCCTGCGAATGATTTCTTTCCTATTCTTCCTTTTTCGTCTTAGCATTAAAAGCTATGACCCCTACTTCTGTTATTGTATTGTGTGGCTGGAGTGTGGACAAAACGTCCCATGTAAAGAAAAGTTTACCCAATTTATAGCTTGGTGTTTTTTTTAATAATTTGTTTCAGGCATTTGCATTCACAGTAAGAAACTTTAGTTAAACAAGAGAGACATATACAGTGAGGAAAATAAGTATTTGAACACCCTGCTATTTTGCAAGTTCTCCCACTTAGAAACATGGAGGGGTCTGAAATTTCCATCGTAGGTGCATGTCCACTGTGAGAGACATAATCTAAAAAAAAAAATCCTGAAATCACAATGTGTGATATTTTTAACAATTTATTTGTATGAAACAGCTGCAAATAAGTATTTGAACACATGTCTATCAGCTAGAATTCTGACCCTCAAGGACCTGTTAGTCCGTCTTTAAAAAGTCCACCTCCACTCCACTTATTATCCTAAATCAGAAGCACCCGTTTGAGGTCGATAGCTGCATAAAGACACCTTGATTTATTGGCAATATTTTATTGAATGCTTTAAAAAGAATTATAGATGTGTTATAATTTACAATATCCGAAAACTTAAACAATTTGTACTGCAAAAACAAAGTGTGAGTATGGTCTAAAAATTCGACCTTATGTATAATCCTCATTGCATGTTTTTGTAATACGACCAGTGGAGTCAATGTTGTCCGGTAAGTACTTCCCCACACTTCATTACAATATGTCAGATATGGGAGGATCAAGGTGCAATATAAGATACAGAGTGAGTTCTTATCAAGATATTGCTCAACTTTGCTTAAGATTTAGAGGTTTTAGGTTTAACTCTTGTTTCATTACAGAACAAACGTTTTATTTTTTAGACAGATTTCTTTCCTTGTTTTGCTCCATCTATCCTTGCTTTTTTTCATAAAATATATGTCGCTAATTTGTTTCAGAATTACAAAAGTGGCTTTATTGTCATTTTCATATTTTGGAGCTTGATAAGCAGACTTTTGTTGCTGCGTGTACAGCAACAGTATAGCTCAGGCAGCAATGCAATAGACGGTATTGCGGTACAGCAAATATTATTTATTTACTGACTTAAAGCTTTATTTATAGTTTTGCATTATGAATAAATAATTAACCAACATTTATGTTACCAAGGAATCATTAATCCAGTAAAAAACCAGAGATAGGCAAGGATCAATGTCCAAACATCTGTAAATTAGACTAAATTATTTTAATCTGCCAGCAGACTAAAACCACCAGTACTACCCCAGTTGTACCTCCTTAAATACCCTCTCTCAACCACGATCAGTTTCAAGTTCCCAGTTCACCTTACTTGCTAATGAGTCACTGTAAGACTAATGAGTAAATATGAATTAATCTGGAACCTCTAAAATAATTTTGGATTTCTAATTGATTTTGTTAATATGCACAAAGATGACTCTGGATGCAACTGGATAGACCTACAACCAATCACAGCACTGAAATGTAAGACACAGACCTAAAAGACATGCCTGAGTGCTACTTGTCTACACCTGCCCAGCATCATACACGTTTTGACAGGGATCAGGGTGAATAGAAATCCATCTAGACTGGTCAGACAGTTTAATCAAATAAGCATAACCGGCTGGTTAGTTCAATTGATAGAGCATCATTCCCATGTGGAAGACCAGGGTTTAAATTTAAAAGTCCCCAAGGGATGAACATTAACACCTTCCAGTTGGGTCCATAGGCAAGACGCTTAACGCTACTGCCTAACCATTGTAAGTCGCTTTGGATAAAAGAGTCAGCTAAATGACTGTAATGTAATGTAAGTTCTTAAAACAGTCTGATTCTAAAATTAGTACCAAAAATGTATTAATGTTCCATTACATCTGGACTCTTACTTATGACAGGTCAAAATATTGCCAAATAAAGAATTTGTAAAAATAATTAGAAAAGAGAACTCTTTTTAACCAAATGCGAATCAAAAATGACAACACTACTGTGTTATTATTTGTGGGTGTCAGCGGGGAAATTTTGACCCATCTGACACATTATTTCTGCCTGGTTAGCTGAATGTCAGCCTCATTATGTTTACATTTATAAGCACTGCATTATGATAGAAAACACAGAGGATTAATAAACACAATGATATTATGTGTCACAAAACAACCGTGAACTTCTAGTTAAAGGAGAAAACAAAGTTTCCATGTTCACATCCACTAGTCAATGCAGTTTTTTCAATGATTCCCAACCCTGGAATGAAAACAAAACTAAAAATAGATCTGTTCAGGCAGAGAAGATCCCTGTAAGGTTAGTGTGATTTTTTTCCCAGGCTGTACTCTGACCACATATTTTAAAATAGAAACACTCACTGGATGACCTGAGAAAGGAAGGGGTATGACTCTGCATCATGAAAGATATTGTCCTAGAGTGGTGGCACATATTGAACATTTCCTGAAGATGCCATGACATAAATTTCCTGTGCATTACCATATTTAAATCAATATGAATTAATTACTTAATTCTCCAACAAAATTGCCCAAGCATAGTCTGGTCCAGCTGGTCTTCATCTAATAGTACCAGCACTACTACTTTGCAAGCGACGTATGAACAGCAACTGGTTGGCTTGCAGGTTAAAACTACCGCAGGCTAGCAAGATGTGGAAGTCAAGCATCTGTATACTATTCAGGGTTTGAAATAACTTAAACAAAATTTGCAGAGACCCTCAAAAAGACAAATAAAAAAATCGTCTAAATCTACACTGAATTAGCTAGAACAATAATTGGAATGCTAACAGCTAACAAGCTATGTAGCGCATGCATCCAAAACTCACCTGAACACAGGCAGATAGATCTGAGACTCTGATGCCTGAAAACTAAAACTCAAAATAGCTTCATGTTGCATAATATACTCACAAGAAAGTGTTGACTATACAAAGTTGGGTCATGTTGGGTCACTGAATGATAACCGACAGTAGGGCTGGATGATCATATGATCGTGCTTAATGATCTTGATAAATTTCTGATGGATCACATGGATCAGCTATAAGCCTATTTACGCGATCAAACATGGCAGAAATGTGTGTGGCAACAGCCAATGAGAGTCAACCTTTTCCTGCTCCACTTCCATAAGTTGCAGTAGAAGTTGAAGCTAGGCAAGCACAATGACCAAACATGGAGCAGAGGGCATCAAAATAGATGTCAGACATGACATCAGAATTATCCTACGAAAATTAGGTTACAAGGTTGGTTGTGTGGCAGTGGTTTGGATGCCCTCAAAACCCAGCAACACAGCAATCTGTTTAATCATTTTAAGGAATACCACCCAAGTGATTATACAAAAAGCATGAAAATGCATAGTCTACACAGCCTGCCAGTTTGGCACGAAGTAGACCTATCAGTTTAGTCGCTACTAGTGGTTTAGTACTACTTGCAGTTTAACCGCTACTAGTGGCTTAGTTCTACTAGCAGTTTAGTCGCTACTAGCGGTGCAACCACACGACCAAAAACAGAGGTCAATGACCTCATTGTCTGCGGCCATTGTGTTGTACGAGCATCATTAAAAGGGAAGGAAAAGTTTTGCTTCAATTCGAATTACACCAGGGCTTTCCGGGGAGTCCCTTTTCAGGCACATGCCTTCACAAGTCATGTGCAGTTGCATATACAAAAAAATCGATTGAATACTAATCGATTCTAAAATTAAATATCTAGTTAGATATTAATTAGCACGGGTCTTGATACTTAAATGCCACTTTGGAGTCTGCTGGTTTACGAAAAAAGAAAAAAAAAGAAAAAAAAGAACAGCCGTCTTTATCCATTTTATACAGGCACTGCAGCGGGCAGCCCCGCCCTACAGCTTCTCCCTGGAGGACCCATTGTTTGCAGTATTGCCAACTTAGCAACTTGTCGCGATAAATAACGAGTTTGTAGACTTCTTTAGCGGCACTTTAAAGAAAAAAAGTGACTAGCAACCAATTTGGAGACTTTTTCTGGTGTTACTGGAGATTTTGAGACTGATATGAGAACACTTATTGTTTACAATTCTCGGTGATTGTCGCAGATTACACCGCAGGCCCCTCCCCTGTCCTGAAGCACTCTTGTTTGTTAGATACACCTTATGGTGCCCCTGGACACATCATCAGTGATGTAACCTGGGATCACAGGGGGTTTCGGGTC
>JBAMHW010000006.1:20363606-20376162 GCA_037177495.1 Rhadinocentrus ornatus
AGGGCCCAATTCTTGCTCTCTACATTCATCGTTGTAGGTCTCTTTGAGGTGCTGATCGACCTCAGCTTTGGAGCAGGCGAGTTGACCACTGCTCTTCTGCCCTAGCAGCTGTTTTGTGAACCCAAATGGGTTTGCTAGGAAGGCAGCCCGCTTCCTGGATCTCTTATTCCTCCTCCTCCTGTGCCACTCAGCCCTCCTCAGGATCATCAAAAGACTCAAAAGAGGCTCATGTTCGAGCTGCAGGAAGAGCAGGAGATGTTGTCTTTTGCTCCATAACCAGCCTGAAATGAATTGCACAAAGCTGTTACTAGCTAATCAAACTAGCTAATCAAACCCTGGCTTACAGATGTCTTTTAATGTAGACTTTAAATGTAGACTGTTTACAAAAAAATTTAAAAAGCTTTAAACAGCTTTTTTATGTTTTTAATTATTCTAGTTTAAAAAGTAGATAGTCTTACTCGTTTGTTTGTTCTATTCACTTGATCTCGTCTCAAGCATTGTGAAGAAAAGGACACTTATTTCAATAAGTACACTAACTAGTGGTTGAAATGTTTTTTTTTAGTTTTTGCACCACAGTGAGCAAACTGCCTGACAACACTGTTGGACTGTATGAAGACTATCTGCACAAACCAATGGAGCTTTAAAATTATGCATTTATTTTTAGCTGTTATTGTATTTTCCTTGATTTATTAATATATTTTTGTTGTATTGCTTATATTGTGTTTTTGTGGTGTTCTGACTTTGATTAACGAAATAATAATTTTTTTTTATTTAATTTTTTTTCCTATAGTATTGAAAATAGTATCGAGTTATTTATGGAGATTTTGATAGTTTTCAAGCCTAACAATTAGAATATTATCGGGTGTTCAGAAACGAAGTTACGCTACTGCTACTGCTACTGCTACTGCTACTGCTATTAAAATATCCAACTTTGAGCTGTCCTCTGCAAGAAAACTTTCATTTGGAGATGCATTTGCTTCCTCACAGTGGAAAGTGAACAGAAGCCAGAAAAAAATGAAGATTCTGATAGTGGTAGTTTTTTTTTTTCTTTGTTTTTTATATCGCCGAGCCTTAATTGGCAGCATGTCCAATGCATACATACTGTATATGCTCACACATACTGTAAGCCCATCATGACCTGATGTGACATATGTACATCTGCTTTAACCCTTTAAGCCTGAAGCTTAAGCTTAAAGCTTCTTGAAAAATATCGAGGCCAAAGTCTGTAAAGTACAATTAAAGCTCTTCAAGTTTAAAGTCTCTTAGAAGCTAATAAAATGTTTTAGTAAACAGCATTACCTTTAGGCCTAAAAAATATTTATGCAACTGTGATTTTTCTGGCAAATATTGCAAATGCAATTTGGTTTGTGATTTTAAATTTTAAATTCTAGTTTAGTGTTCATTCAGAATTATACTTTTATGAGATAGAAGATTACCACATTAGATAACATCTAAAAATTAATTGCTCTATATTCTAAAGCAAGGTTGCAAAGTTAAGATAAGAACGGCCTCACTTACCAACTGTAAGTTGCACCTGTGGCCAAAACACTGAAACCCGAAGGTTACATTTCCCCAAGAACAGGTTTAAACTTGTTTTTTATTATTATTAAAAACTAAACAGTTGATGTTATCTTATTTACACCACAGCACGTAATTTCTCTCTCTACCTGCTTTTGCTATTGCACGTGGTGGAGCTCCACCCTGACGCACATACAGACACAAGCGCATACCGTAGGCACACTACAACCAGCAGAAAACATGTGGGGAAATATATGGCTTCAGCCACCTGAAAATTACACAAAAATCAGTGTTGTGTAAACTCTCCCAGTGTAGTGAAGATGGAAACACTTCAGAACTTCATTTGCATCGTGGAGAAGCAGCTTAACAAGCTGAATCTACTGTCACTGTACTAATTTCTGTAAAACATACGTTATTCACTTCATCAGGACTTTTTTTAGAAATTGGACTGTTTTCTGTCCTCAGTGTTTTTGTTACAGCGCTTCAGGTATTTGTGAAAAAAAAGTCTGCAAATGTACGACTGGACCTGGATGTAACATAAAAATGATTCACATTCCGTTGTGATTTGCTAATTGCAATGCTTTAAATTGCAATTTTGATTAAAAAACTATTAATTGTTTAGCCCTAAAAACCTGCAGGTTTTAAAACCTGCTTTTAAAGGCAAACCTAAAGCTGCATTTAAACTTTTTCAGCGTCTGTGTACAGTAGGGCCGGCGTAGCTGATGCCAGTGAAATGTGCACGAGTGCTCGCTTTTACGGCGTTGTGTTGCAGATTATCCTCCACGGTTGCACAAAATCATCAAAAAGCTTCAGAAATCCGGAAACACGCAAACACAAATCGCCTAATTACAAAGAAGTGACCGCGGTGCAATACTTTTGTGGGCACAAAAACATTTTGTTTGGCCATGTAATCACTGCAAATTCATTGAATTGGCAATTGCTTACCAGACATAAGCTCTTATGGGAAAGGTTATATTACAAGTGTTTTAGATATGAAAAATATAATATTCAAAGACGATATAATGACAAACTGAAAATCTTTAAAACTGTTCTGTTAATCTTTATATGTATATTTAAGTGTTTTAAGTCAGATTTACCTCTGTTATTGAAATAGAATTTTACAAATGTGTGGGTTCGATCTTTTCTTTAGTTATGATGTATGTATGTTATGATGTTTTGTACTTTTTCCACTACATCTAGTACAAGATTGTTTTAAGACTTTATTGTCATTACACAGATTAAACAAAATTAAGGTGAAAAAAAAAATCCAAATTATTGTGAGATAACCAGAACGAGAAAAAACACAAAGAAAACCCGCTGTAGCAGGGAGCTATGAGCAGCTACGTCCGTGCGCCGCCATCTTTAACTTAAAGAAATATGTTTAAGTTGTGTTTTTTAAACATGCTAAAATATACACTATTACTCAGTAATACTTCTTTTCCAGTAATTTACTCTTGAATTATCATTCTGCAATTACAAAAAAAAAATAAAAAAAATTACAGAATGCAAAAAGTATTTTAAAAATATAACAACAAAGTACACAGGCACACAATAAAATCTTGTACACCAAGAGTCTAACATCAAAAGAAACTTCGAATGTGACTAAAACTTGTATTGTTGGCTTCAAGAAACAGGTAGAGATACTGGAGACCTGCTAGTTACTGTGAGGGAACACCATAAGTGCTGATCTAAGATAAGAGAAATAAGTTACTTCTACTTTACCAGTGCCCACCCCAAATGCCAGACTTTGGGATTAAAGAAAAGGAAAGAAAGGACCTTGGAATCCAACCAACCCAGGAAGGTGTGGTCCAAGGTATTTTCAGAGTCAAGCAAAATTTTCTCATTCAATCAGTGAAAGGAAAGCCAGGATCAAAGTCTCCAAAGGACACAACGCACACCTCAGTCTTACAATAAATATAGATCTGATATTTCTCCCAAGTGTAAAAAATGTAAGTTGGTGGGAACTTATTTTTACTTGATATGGCAATGCCCGGTGATTTTTAAAATACATTTTAAAAAAAGAGCTTTGTACAATTTTACATATGGAAATTTAAATGGAAGCTGCATTGTTCATGTTGGTTTTCCACCATAAAGTTTTCATCTTAACCCCTCATAGTATGCTCTGGTAACAAAATTACTCATACTAGTTAAATGATGTAATCAGTGCATTAAAGATGATCCCCCAACAGTAACAGAGTGGTACAGAGAGTTATACAAGGTTTTGCTGATGGAAAATCTCTCTGCTGCTCTAAAAGGAAGCATATTTTTCTCATGTGCCATGTGAAATATCAGACTTGCTACACAAGTGTGAACTTTTACAGTAAATCCAATCTCCGGATCTGGGCTGAAATGAATGAAAATATTACTCTTCCTTTTATTTTCTCTTTTTGGAATTTATTTATTCATTTTTATATTTGTGATCATCTTAAATGAATTCATTCTCTCTCCTACGATGTTTACAAGAAAACTGGTGATCTGTGTTGGAATGCAGTAGATTTCTCTTCTGTGCTACTCTAGTTTAGCAATGCATTCCTGTAATGTTACATGGCTGTGAGTGTTATGTTATTTTATCAGGTGCTGTCATTAATGTTGTTTTTGTTGTTGTCTTGTCTATGTGTTTGATTTGTAGTTTTGTGACGATTGTGTGCAAATATTTTTTCAAATCATTACAATTTATTTTTTTTAAAAAAGGAAAGGAAACAAGATGAACAAGTTTTCTGTTTCTTTCCCTTTCGTAAGTCTCTCGGAAAAGGGAACAGTTCACCACTGTAACACTTCATGATTATTCTCTTTGCCCCCCAGACCCTCTGAGCCCTCAGTCCTGTCCAACCCACTTTACTGTACCTCCCTCTGTCTTCTCCTCTTCCCCAGGGGTGTGTTTGATGGACTGATGTCATTATCACTACCTCCTTCACCCTTCGTCTTCAAAGGAGGGAGTAGACTATATCTACCAAGCTTTAGTGTGGCTAAGAGATGCCTCGGGCACAGCGGTGCTTCACTCTTAGTCAAAGCAAAAGAAGGAGCCTAACAGATGAGCAAATTGATGGTAGAAATAAGCATATTCCTCCTTTTATTCTGTAAACCATAGAAGGTGTACTGCATTATATAAAGTGGTTCAACTCTGCAATATAAGTAGCTGTATTTAAAAAATTGTAAAATTAAAAAAGGAAAGAGGATCATTTAAAATAACTAGCACACAAACCACAAAAGATTAACGGAATTTAACATATCCTTTTGTAGCAAGTACATTTTATTGTTTTTTTGTTTTCCAACACTATTGCTGTGATTTCAAGTGTTCGAGGTTTTGTTAATGATGTTTATTTATCTTCATGGTTAAAATCAATAGTGGCTGCTTAACATTTTGCTGTATCCTGTTGGTACACTTCTGAGAAATTCTTGAAACTGGCCTTTGACTCCAGCTTGTGATCTTTAAACAATCTGTAAATATGCTGTTCTTTCATCATGTCTAGAGACAAGAAGACTACAGGTTACAGTTCCATGACATGTTTGCTTTCTCTCCGAGCCACTTCCTCCATAATTGGCCCTTCAAACTCTACTTTTCTGCAACAACAAAGAGTGGTTTATTTGTTCAATTCAGTCATGCAGAGCAGTGATACAAACTAATGCTCTGCTTGATGAAATGCCACAACATCTCCACTGGAATTCCTTACTTCCCAGTACTAACTCCCACTTCTTTGCATTACTTTGTGAGCGTGCCTGTGTTTGTGCATGTCCTACTATTGCCTGTGTCCAGCACCCAAATTGTGACATTGTTGTCATTACCACAAGAAATTAACCTCAAATCGAGAACTAAAACAAGAGAATGTGTCGGTTTTTAAGTGGGGCTTTGTTTCGTACTAATGGGTACAGAGTAATAGATGGTATTGTATAGTTCTCTCTATTTGAAGAATCAGATGGCTTCCTAACAGACAAGAAAACTATAAGCCACTCTGAAAGGAGCCACCAATAGAGAGAATATTTCAACATCTAAAATGACTAAAACCTTAAAAAATAATAATAAAAAATGGCTGTTTAGTGAGTTAATTTACAGCATTGTCAAAGTATGTGAAACTGTGCCTATAAAAATACATATTAAAGCACAAAACCATGGTTGAACTGAATTGAACTGAGCTGCAATTGACGATAGCAGAATCATCATGGAGATTCAAAATGAATTGCTGTGAACTCGCCCATTATCCTCACTGTTATAATCCCTTTGGCTTCAGATTCTGGCAATAATGATGTCTCTCCAATTAATTATTACTTTATATAAACTGACAAATGCCATTTTCTTACTGAGGAACTTCTTCCATCCTGCTGCTTCTTACCTCGTGTTCTCCCAGATCATTTAGAGCGTACAGAAGATGTAAAAAAAAGAGAGGCTAATTACTATCACCTTTATTTCTGTACCACTAAATGACTTACGTAATGTGTTATTTAAGGTCCCAATACAGCCAAATGTGTTTGGATATATACATCTATGGTTAAATGTTTTTCTTTTTACTAACTGTCTAGGTCCCACAGAGCAGTAAAACCAAAAGCTTTCAGTTCCACTGAGATTTGTATAAGAAAAGGCTCTTATCATTTCCTCAGAACCACAGATAATACGGTAATTTTTTTCAACAACTGAAAGGTTTCCAAATCAATCAAAATTTACTAACCCTCCTCAGAAGATGAGTTATTGAGAGAGCCTGCGTTTAATCCCGGTGATGGTGTTTAAACAAAGACTAAATAAATGAATTACCTCACCCTCAAAATACTGTGAGGTTATTTAACGTGTCAATCTTAAGCTGTTGCTTTTAAGAGAAAGCAAGGAATTGTGTAAAAAGAAAGGAACAGGTGCAGGCAAGGAAAATGTAGTTTGTCCTACTGATCTACTCATTCAGTGGCAGAAGTTTTGCTGGTTATGATACCTAAAGTATGTGAATTTAAAAGATATTTTAAAACCGAGTTTGCCTGACAGCTTTGAAACCAGAATCCTTTCCCCTGGAACTAAAGGCTCCTGTAAAATTTCAACACACAGAAATGTAGAAATGCAGGTAAAATTGAAACAAGAACTGCTCATAGGTAATGCTGCAGAGCCCAAATGTAAACATAACATTAAAAAAGAAATAAAACTATAATCAACTATGTGTCTGTACAGCTAACTAACTGATAACTTGCCATTCACAGATAGTAAAACTAATTACATGTATTAAATTTGCAGTCTTGTTAATTTAGGACTGAAGACAAGCAAAAAACTGGAGAGGAAAACAGATGAAGATTTTATGACCTTTAATGAAGAAATAGCTTGAAAGCAGCTGAAGTTGACTTACCAAGACTCTGTTCTCCGTCTTGTCACCTTTGATTTCCAGTTTTACTCTCTTCCTTAGTGATAACTTTACCTTCCTCCCTACTGCATCTCTCACACTCTCTACACAAAACAGAAGAAAGGATAAAATGAGGAGGCAATTCAGGAAAATCTGTCAAAACATTGTTATTCCTTTTAAAAAGAGCATCAAGTTTCATCAAAAGTCGACTAAATTGAAAGAGAATTTATGTTTTTCCTGCATCAAGCACAGATCAGTGTATCTTTGCCAGAGGGGCAATAATCCCCCATAAGGCCCATTTATGCTTGACTCAGAAGACGAATACGCTGACAGATGGACGTCGCCGCCCTCATACTTCCATGCGTCTTGTACGTTTCCATGGGTAAGAAGTGAGTACATCCACAAGTGGGCAGTGCTGAGTTCAGAGTTCACTTCTACGTTTTGGTAGCGGAAATGCACCGCTATAAAGTTCTTTACAACAATCCATGTCTACAGTTGTGTCTGTTAATGTGAATGTTCGTCAGCATCATCTTCTTCTTCGGGTGCTTTTTATTTGGTGGTTCTGCATCATCTTCTTCCTGTTTCTCTTCTTCTTCTCTGGTTTGTTCCTTTTGCTGGTTGCGTGTTAGCTTAATACTATCCCTGCGATTTCCGTTGGTATTGCTCCATCTTTGCGTCAAGTGACGAATAGCTAAACTCCCTGAAAACGGACCAAATTACGTGCGTAACCGACACAAAAGACAGACAAAACTGTCCGTCAGTCTTTGTACGTCTTCTGCGTTGAGCATAAATGGGCATATAGATAAAAAAATAAATAAATAAACATGCCTACTCCAATTTCAATATAAAATGTGAAAACAATCTCTTGTAGATTTCAGGTAATTTGCTCATTGGACAGCTGCAGCATTTTTAGTGGGAGTGGGAAGTGAAACTGTCACTATTAATAATGATGGCCAATAATACAATGCACATTAAACTGGCACACCAATACATTTGGGAAATTGTATCCTGAGACACTTTCATCAAGAGAAAAATAATAATTAGTTTAATAAGTAACAGAAATACTGTGTATATCTTCAACAAAATTTAAACACAGTCACCAGCTGTGTCTGTGGTCACGTTAAGGCCCAGTTATCTTCTGTGTATCCGTCTTCTGCGTCAAGCATAAACGGGCCTTTAGATTGATTGTTCACACCCAGGAGGAACGTCAACAAACAGAAAACTGGCTTAAAGAGCATAACTGGGTCGGACACCTCCTCAAACGGCTCATTCATCACATAAATACACTCACCAGATGACTCAAAATAGTCTGTGCACAAGTCGGATGCAGCCACAGACTCTGAAAGAGTACATCTGTACTGGCATACACATACCCCCACCTCACACAATCATCAGATCACAGCAAAGCTAATAATTAGATACTGTGCTAAATGGTCCTTCTGCCTGCTTTGAGCCTCCTAAAAAAAGAAATGATTGAAAGTAAGCAACCTCTACCCCTGCAGCATTTGTACAAATAACACACAAAGTCAGTCTCTCATAGTTCTTCAAAATTTCAGTACAAAACTGAAATTCTGTCAATTTTAATAAGTCATTTTTGGTCTCACACAGAGGAAATCTACAAACAGACTGTCATCTCTAATTTTTCTCACAAATTTACGAAAACTGCAACCATTTTTCCAAGCCATTTTTACGAGCCAGCTTTCCTGTGTTTGTATAAAACATTTAGGGCATGAGGGATAGGTCACACAAAACTCAATGTCAGAGAGGATTCATGTAGAAGGTGGGGGATATGGAGGACCAATGACCTTGTTAAAGCCCAAACAAAAGTTTCACAGGCTCATTAACTCACTTCTCTTGTTATTAACCCAGAGCCAATCCAGAGATAGAACTGATTTGTTCAGGCAGAACAACACTGGAGTCTTTCTTTTTTTTTTTTCATTGTTTTGACATGCAACACCAAAAACTTTTCAGAGGTGCAGCTTTGCCTGTCTATTAAATTGTCACGGGTAGTAGGCTTCAATTCTTTGCCTTGTCTACATAAAAAAAATACAAAACAATCAATATAAATAAATTAATGTTTGTTTGCATGTAAGGCATATGTTTTGGAAAAAAATATGATTTTGCATGTTTTGTAACTAAGTAAAAAGAATTTTTTTTTCTTCCATCTGTAGCACCAAGTTTAAATTTCTTCTAATTTCCGAATGCCAAGATGCTGAATAGCAGGCACTGATGAATGTTTCAGACAATGGCAAGCTATGCTCCTACAGAAAACGCCTCATGACTGGGATTGTGACATTTTAAATTCCACATCATCCTGTTGTCAGGTTTATCATAGGTTTAAACTTGTGACTAAGAAGCTTCCACCTATGATTACTTAGATAATTAATGATGTTTTAAGAATAAGTCAAATTTAAACATTGTGATTAACCAACATCTTCAAACCTCTTAACACCTATAAATCAGCCATATCTGCAGACATTGTTTACAACTACAGCTGTTTTTCAATAGCAGTCCAAGTTTGCATAAAGATGCTGTATTACTTAATGTAATCTGTACGAGTCAAATACTGAATAATTCTTTATATTAGTATCAAAAGGCGGAAATCTTAGATCAAAATGATTAGTGGGAAGAATCTTAATACTCCTGTGGCCTCTTTTCTCAACTTAAACTTAAAAGGCACTCTGAGGCAGCACCTTCTGCTAAAGCTGCTGCACAATGTGTATTTTTGAAGTGAGTAATTGCGAGGTGAACAAAAATTAATAGATTTCTCTGCTCAAAAGGTTGAAATTGATCATGGTACTGTCTTCTGTAATCTTTCCTTAACTCATAAATGGGCAGAGCTGCAAGAACACAATCAACAGGACAGAAAACAGTAACTAAATAAATAAATAAACATCTCTATTTCCATAAAAGCAGCTGGTTGAAATACTCATGACCAAACAGCATTTTTCTATGAACCTCATTAACATCCTGTACAATTAAGAAATCTTACTAAAGCATCTTGGATTGTCAAAGAAAGATAAATAGCTTGGGCTTATCCAACATTACACTGAGGTGTTAAACACCAGAATATTTCCCCCCATCAAAGAAACCCTGAGTTAAAGCCAAACAGCCACAGGACTTTAAGCTTTGTCCACAATCAGTACAAATAAGTCCAGAGAAGCAGAACGGTACAGTGAGCCTACCAAAGAAATTTAGACTCCTGGACAGAGATGAAAGAATGGAAAAAGAAGAGGTTTTTGTGAGGAAAGTAGAGTTATGTGCACAAGTCTGACAGGCTGAACACACATCTAAACTATGCCTTTTTTTCTTTCCAATATAGGCTGTAGTCCACATTACACTTACAGTAAGTGCTTCTGCTGCACTGAAGCTCACAAAGTCTTAGCCTTTATAAACAGTATATAATTTATGATGTATAAAAATTTATTTGGAAGCTCTTCATTAACATAGGCGATAGCTAGCGCGAGGAAAAAATGGTCCAAATTGCTAATGGCAGTGATTGTTCCAGCCGGGACACATGGCTACAAATCCGTCTCTTACCCAGAAGCTCTTTAGGGACCTCTGACACTTCTTCGCCCATTTTGCTCAACACAAGAACCACAATAAATATACGAATCCGGTCAACACATCGAGCAGCCTAAAAAATGTTGAGGGAAATTATGAGGAGGTTGGAAGAGAAGTGTCAGGTGGTGCCGCCGCTGCAGCAGCCGGTGTGTTTCTCCCGGTTTACATGCTCCTATCCTCCTCTCGCGGTGTCCGGACAATGTACCCGCTCTCATCTGGGTGCATCCTTTTTTCAGTTAAAAAGGCGAAGGATTAAAAGGTTGTATGCAGAAAAAAAAGACGGAACAAAAACGATTAAATTCTCCTTAAAATCACGTTAAAAGCCAGCGCTTCGGGCAGATGAAACGACCACCACTCATGCACATCCTCCACGGCCATGGCCTTTCCCCGTATAACATTAACAGCCAATAGTAAGAAACGGAGCCCCTCCCCGCACGGTGATGCCGCAGCCAGGGAGTCGCTGCGATGCCGGGGCGTTGTGGCGTGGCAGAAGGGGGCGGTGGTGATGGTAGTGACAGACTGATATTAACGAGCGCGATTCATCATCGGATGCAGGAAAACAGGGACCTCTAGCGGTGTACTACAGTCCTCGTGCCCACTTTTATGTAGCTATACAACTTGGACAATAATATAATTGAGTCATATCTAAGAATAAAGTCTACTTGTGCGTAATTTCCTTAAATAAGCTAAACAAGGCACACATGCACGCTATTCCCTTAAGGAATATTAAGAGAGTACTTTGAAGGATTATTAAAGGGGCTTAATGGAAACAGGTTTAGGAGTTCAAAAGGTCAGAGGGCTTTTGGATTTTTTTTATTTTTTTTTTGTAGTCGTCTGATACTTTAACATTGTGTCAATTAAATTACTCCAAAAAACAAAACAAAGAAAAATAAAATAACACTGCTCTCTTTGCGCTCCTAACAAAACTGAGTTTTAAAGTAAGACCAGAATGAAAACATTGTTTTAAAAAAACAAAGTTTGCTTGTATACCTGTTAAAATATTTTCAGGTTTTTCAAGCAGCTTAAGCTACATAGAGGGTTTGCTGGTTTACCTCTAGTATGGAATTATGTTTAGTCTTTCTCATGCAAAACTATAAAAAAAATACAAAAATTACACAAAGTTTGCTGTTTCTAATTGTTTTGCTTTTGTCTCTTTCTCATTCAAAGTATTTAAGCCACCATCTCAGACCATCATACTATATATATAGTCGGTCCGTCAGTCATTATCTGTACCGCTTATTGGTGAGAGGCAGGGTACACCCTGGACAGGTCACCACTCCATTGCAGGGCCAACATAGACAGGGACAAACAACCATTCACGCACACTCATTCCTAGGGAGAATTTAGAGTCACCAATTAATCTAACATGCATGTCTTTGGACGGTGGGAGGAAGCCGGAGAACCCGGAGGGAACCAACACATACATGGGGAGAACATGCAAACTCCACACAGAAAGGCCACCAGCCCCCCACATTCGAACCTCTACCAACTATATGCCCAAACAGTGGGGTAAAAAAGTATTTGACAGCCATCCATTTTGCAACTTGTCCTACTTAAAAAGATGAGGGAGGTCTGTAATTTTCATCATAGGTACACTTCAACTGTGAGAGGCAGAATGTGAAGAGAAAAATGCAGCGAAAGAAATTGTTACAGTCACTGAAAAAAAAAAAATTGTAAAAATTCAGACTTTAATCTCAGAATTCCAAGATTAAATCAGAATTTTTTTTAGAAATAAAAACAAATCCTACCAAATTGAAAGCTTCAAATTGGAATTCTGAGATTAAAGTCAGAGTTCCAACTGTCTCTGTCAGAATATTATTATTATTTTTTTTATTCTGCTGCGGTGATTCTCTTCCAAGAAAGAGAGAGGAGGCGCCATCTTGTGGCTATAAGCTTGTTTTCATATCTAGCAGAATGTCTTTGAACTAAATGCATCATATACCATGAGCATATTTTAACATTAAAACATTTAAAAATTTCAAGATATCTTTATTGTTGTTGTCTTTGACGGAGGAGGAGGGAGGGGGGGGGGAGGGGAGGAGGAGGGGGGTGGGGTGGGGGTGGGGTGGGGGGGGATGCTCAGTGGAGTGGGCGGATCCAGTGAAACAACAGCTGCTATCAGCCTGTTTCACTGATTAACCTAGACACTAAGATGTCGCTAGTGT
>JBAMHW010000006.1:20381781-20400365 GCA_037177495.1 Rhadinocentrus ornatus
CATGTTTTTTAATTGCATTACAGGAAATAAAGAACTTTATCACAATATTCTAATTTTTTGAGACAGTCCTGTATTTGATTCATATAACATGCTGACCGAAACAATACTAATAAAAAACTTGCTTTAGCACATAATTTTTTTTTTTATTACATATATGCAATACATGAAGACATTTTCTCATATAATGCAGGCACAAGTAAAACGTTAGGCAAATTTAAAAATCTTTCTTTTTTTTAACTATTACCTGAAGATAGACTGGGCCCTATTAGTTTTTGTTTTTTCCTTCTTTTTTTTTTGTTTCTAACATGAAAAGAGAGAGAGAGAGGGGGGGGGGGTTCAAATGACAGTAAACCATTCACATATCTGTTCATTGCTTATTTATAAGGAAACAATGCATTTTTACAAAATGAATTTAGTCAGATCATTTGGCATCACAACTTAGTTACACCAGGTAAAAACAGGACAAGTCAGGCATACATTTAATACAGATCATACATTTATAATATAAAAGTAGTAAAACCCAATATAATAAAATATCAGTTCATGAACTTGCAGCATTTGGAATCCAGTATTTCTGATAAAAGTAATAAACCCAAGATTTTAAATGTTCAGGAAGTAAAAAGACATTTTAAATAATAATAATAAAAAAAGAAAAGAAATAATTGCACTCCTTTGTACATTCTTACAACTGACAAGAAGAAAAAAAAAAAAAATAGATGAGCATTACTAATCAGCAGTCCAGAACAAACAAACCAACAATGGACAGCCAAAGAAAATAAATGTATTTCATTATGAAATCAAATCTTTGTTCTCAAACAGCGAGAAAGCACTAATAAAAAATACAGAATCTGTCAGCCCATCTTCCATAAAACAATGTCCTATTTACATCTTAAATAGTATTTAATTCTTCACAGATGCTGGTCAAAAGGTTTTCAGGAAAACAGGAGGGTGAATACACCAAGTGTGTGATACCATCCCATTTTCCCACTGCAGGCTTATCAGAGTCTAAGTGCTGCATATAGTTACTGTAGACCGGTGAAGATATAATGAAGATATTAGTATTCCTTGTAACCTTGTTTAATCTAAAAATGATTATTTTACTATAAAGTCTGAATACAAATTTATAGAGGCAGAGATGAGTTTACCTTCCCATGTTAGATTTAGACACAAACATGTCTAAATGCAGAGCTTGATATAATCGGCTTTTAAACCTTACACTCTAATCTGACCCATGTCTGCTATGTCTTTTTGTGTTCTCTATTTAACAGAGCATTAGTGTTTAGTTAAGCTGCAGACCGGATAGATTGTTTTTACCACTGCCTCAATATCTCATTCATTTAATTGCTTATGAGCTTTAAAACACGAATCCCCCTGGAGCATGTTAGCAAACATCTTCTTATACATCTTTGGGGCTGAGGTGGTCCCTATGATGCGGCTGATCTTCTTGAGGCCTTTTAGCAGATATCTTGGCGCCCCCTGACTGCGCAGCACCTTCAAACTTTGAGACAGACCATTTGCTAGATCCAGGTTGTAGTTTGCTGCTTTCCAGAGATGAAGAATCTGCAGGATGTACTGCCTGGATGGACAGGAAGAGACAACAGTCTGGACATCCTGTTCCTGAATTTTTATCCCTGGCAGACTGTTGGTTACTTTCACCAGATCAGTAAGGGTCAGGTTTTTTAGGTTGTTGCAGCGAGAGACTTTTTTCTCACAGTGGTTCACACCTGGAGTTTCAAAACGCAAATGTTAGGATTGACAAAAATAACCTAAGAGCTTGAGACTTAAGTGAAAGCAGCCATATGTGTCCTTCATTCATACCTTGTATGATGCCATACTTCTTGTCCTGGTCCTTGTTTTGCTTCCTCCAGAGTCGGAGCAGCTGCAGGACCTGCTGCTGGGGAGAGCAGGCTTTCTTCAGCCTCTCCAGGCTCCTACGATCCACCTTCTGCCCAGGGAGACTCTCTAGCAATCGCTCCAGGGGCATCGAGGAGAGCTGCAGCGATGCTAGTGATTGGAAGACTGCCTCCTCACAAAGAGTCACATCTGGATGGAATTATAAGAGATAAAATGTTGATACATTTTTTTTTTAAAGTTGCATGGCGTCGCAGCTGGATGTGAAACGGCTTAATACAAAAAGGAACATGATATTTTCCATTTCATTAAATATAACCCTGAAAAATTCAGTGCAATCAGCACTTTCACTGCTCCAGCCTTTCTTGCTGTGGTGTGACCAGTGGGCGTCAGCTTTTGTTAGCAAGCTTTTAATAGATATTACTGCATAACTAACAGTACTGACTCAGATTATTGCAAAAAAGACAAGTTACTACTGCAGCACCTCAACCATAGAACCAACAGCGTAAAAATACAAAGTCTGTTTGTTAACACTAAATGAAAATCGGTACAAACTAAAGTGTGTTTAATTGTTTGTTTTAGCAAGTTTAACAGAGTTGGTTGTTGACGGGTTTATAGCAAAGACTGTTAAAGATCCAGATTCTGAATATATTACATTCCAGCAGTCTGAACATGTCTGGATTTGTTTGTGTATGTTTTTAGAGTGTTGCTGTGTAATCTAACCACAGCACAACCGCGGACATCTCCTTTTTCTGTTCCTCATTAGTCTACATGAGAGGGACTAGCTAAAGTTTGTGTGTTGCTCTGCACCAAACTTAAAGCAAAGCAGCCTTTGTTCCTTTTCTTTTTCTTTTCTTTATCTTTTCTTTTCTTTTCTTTTGATGCAGCAAAATTCTCCAGAGCCAAAGCATATTTGGAGCGATTCTGCAAAGTTCAAGAATTGTGAAATAGCAGATGTCCCCACTGTCTAAATTTATATATGCATTGCAGTCAGACCTGAACATGATGTGAAGCATTTGCAGAGTGTAATAGACATGAGTAAATATATTAAAAAAAATTTTTTTTTAAATATTTGAGTAAAATTAAGTTTCGTTGGTGGAGTTTTATGCTTAGACGGCATTCGGCTTGTTTCTCTGATGTGTGGATGATGTAACCGGGGCTTGCTTTATAACTGACATTGACATCCTGGTGGCTTTTTTTAAAGTGACAAAATAGCCTTGGGAATACCACTCCTCAGTTTCACATATTTTTTAAAGAAATACTGCTAAACTGATCCAGGGTCTGCTGCAGACAGTTAGTGGTTGTGTACTTCATAGAAAGGCAATTTGTGAATGAATTTTTGAGGAAAGCATCGCTGAGGGTCAAGAGATTTGTGTGTTTGTCAGAAGTGTGGCGCACATTGTGCTTGAGCGTGCCAGAGTCTTTACATCTGTGTGTGTGGTTTCTCAAGCTCTAGGAATTAAGTGTCATATTTGAGGTTTCCTTGAATCATCTTTTAGCATGTCATAGTTCTGAGTAACAATGCCTAACCAGCCCATTTTGTGTTTGACTCAGTTTCCTCTGTTATTGTGTTTAAGGATGTGACAGTTAAGGGAGTAATTGATCCATCATGGTTCGTTTTGAAAGCAGTGCCATAAACATCCAATTCAGGTCCAGGCTTTTCTTTCTTGTGCTGGTTTTTCAGACATGCAAGAATTTGGAACAGAATGGAATTTGGATGATGAACCAGACCAAGGAAATCCCCTGCCTTCAGGAATGAAAATGACCACATGTCTGAAATAATTCAGTTCATACTGATTTTAAGTTGTTGACAATTGTGGTTCACTCAAAACACGGTTGCATGTGTGTGCAGATGGTCTGTACCCTGATCCCACACTGCATTAGTCCTAAAGCCTTCCATATGATCCCAGCTTTTAAAGCAGATTGTGCATGTTCTCACCAGTATGACACAGAGTGTGATGCTGAGAGCACTCCAATGTTGGTTTCTTGTCCTGAGAGTCACAGAGGGTGTCTGAAGTGGATGTGCCCCATTGCAGTGTTTTCAGCCCCAAACCTGAGCAGTTTTTCTGTGGCTGACATGGCTCGGTTGAGGAACCGCCGGTAGAGAAATAACCATCAGGACAACGTTCACACACAGTGTCACTCACTGGTGTACCTGGAAGACAGACAAGAAATGGCTTCATGATTTAAACCAGACCTGATCATATCAAATTTAGTGGTACTTTCATGAAGTAGAAAGGGTTAAAGGTTTATCTCATCACTTGTTCCATACAAAATGGCTCAGCTGTTTTGGTTGTGTGAACATGATGTTCATCAATTGAAGCTATGTGATTCTAGGAACTGAACACACAATAGCATGTGATAAACCATCAGGAAAGCAGATGACATTGTGATTACGAGAATTACTCATTACCTGACTTTAGTTTCTAAGTGTAGTACTGTTTCTTCTACTATTACTATAGCTGCATGTGACTTGCAGTGCAAAGCGATACTTCCTGTGAGTTTTCAGATTGGCTCACAAGAAAAATTGATTTCAACATGCTTCTTTTTCAATGAAACAATACTTACATTATAAACATCTTCTGTTTATGTGAAAATGCAACCTATTTATATAATTTGTCAGTGGAGTTAAAATCTAATAGCATTACTGTAAATTCTATGAGCTTCTTGTATTTGTCATCCAGGATGTAAAATGACCTGTGTAGCGGAACATTTGTGTAATCACATCCTCATTTCTATTTTTTTATATCTGACGCATAGAACTGAAAGTGCGTAGGATGACACCATGCTTTTATGTAAATTAACCTTTTAATCAGTTTTTTGTTATTATTGCGCTTCTTTCAGCAGTTAATATAAAAGAAAAACCCCCAAACCACCAACTGTTATGCATATAGCAAATGTTTCCTGCACTACTGATGACAAAGCATGTACAGTACAGACGTGTGAATCTGTCATCCTATTTGAAATAGATGCTGACGTTTGTGAAAGATTTTTTTCTTTGAACTTCCTTTGTGCAAAATCAGAGTTGAAACTGAAGTAGATTTAAATGTCATTTAAAATCACGTTGTGTGTGTTGCCATCTGTTCATTATACTAAATAAGTCTCATATTATGGCTCCATAAAAAGAACTGACTAATACATTTATTTGTTTGTTATATCTTTTGGATGTTCAGTGCCTCAATAATTAAAAATGTTTAAGTGTACTTTTACTACATCACAATGTTTACTTAATTGGCTGCAAATCCATCTAGGTAAAAAAAACAAAAAACAAAAAAAATTATTAAACATTATTAAATGTCTGTGTGTGTGTGTGTGTGTGTGCGCAAATGAAAAAAGGATGCTGGATGTTAATTGTGTCAGTTCTTTTTCACATCTTATCAATAAAGTTTTGCTTTTATTGTCTTAAGAGACTAAACATAAACATAATATGGAGAATTTTAGATCTCTGGCCACATTCCACATACTTTTAGATCAGTGTTTCTCAATCCTGGTTCTCAGGATAAACAGAACTTGACAAACTGCAGCCCTCAAGGACCAGGGTTCCTCACCCCTGTTTCAGGTGTTTCTGTACTTAAACACCTGGCTGAAATTAAACGTCTCATTAATAGGCTTGCAAAGAGATTGAGAAGGAAGTTATTTAATCTGAATGAGGTGTGTTGGAGCTTAAAAACATCTAAATAATACAGGGCAAGGGGTCCTGAGGAACAGGATGGCAAAATGCTCTTTTAGATTTTATTTATTTATTTATTTATTTTTTTGTAGTAGAGAAGGCCTGTCACAATAACAAATTTTGCTGTGCGAATAAATGAATCTCAGTCTCATTAATAATAAATAAAAAACAAAAAATATCAAAAACAATAAGTATGATGGATAATAAAGTCTCTGTTCTGTAAACAAACTTGCCCTTCAAAAATTATTTAAAAAAAATATTAAACATGGGGTTCAGACAGGAAAAACAGGCAACTGCCAGTAAGTACCATTGTGAGAAGTCACTCAAATGCGTAAGAGTTGGCAGCCCTGTAAAACAAATGCAGCATACCAGCTCACACAGGTTAAGTGGTTAAGCTCTTGTGCTGCAACATGCTGCTGTCAAGTATGACATGAGAGAGATCGTTCAGTCGAGATACTCCATAGGGAAACCTTTTGTCATACACAGTCTATGGTAAAGTAAGATTGAAAAAAACTAATGAAATGTATCGCGGCCAGCAAACTTCTCTCGCTCATTTTTTCTTACCCTGCAATTAATTGACTTATTGCTTATCGCGACAGGCCTATAGTAGAGTATTATTTGTCTGAAAATGTTTTTTCTTGGCCAAGGATCTCTTGCAAAGCAGTTTTGAAAAAGGTTCTTATCTGGGTAAATAAACCTTAAATAGATCAAACTAATTTAAAAGTCTTTACACACTTTACAAAAGATTTATATACAACTAAAAAATACAGCCATGATACTAGAAAATAAGCTACAAAGACTTATACTCATAAGCAGAAAAATCAGGAGATCAAGGGGACAGAAATGGAGTCATAAGGATGGAGTCAGCAACCTTTGGTTTGAGAGTTTAAACCACAACTGAAGGCATTACATAATAAGACCTCCAGCTTTGAGTGGGGTATATGGGAATCCCCTGAATTGCTGCCTCATGTATGCGAAAAATCATCTCATTTCCAGTGTAGTTGTGGATCCTTCTTCATGGAAAACGTTGCATTCCTGAATGGTGTAAGCACCACAGGGTTCATATGATAACCACAGCCATTGGAAAATGTTGTTTCATCTCTGCAGTGCATGGAGTCTGGTCTCAGATCAAAGATGAAATCACAAAAAGTGCAGGGCCAGTATGTGTCGCGGTTACAGTATAAATACCAGATAATGTGCACTGCAATGTTAAGATTTATCATCAGCCTCTGTGTGTTGCCAACAGTTAATGGCAACCCAGGAAAGAAAATCTAGTAAAAATATCAGGTTACAGATCCATTATTTGTTAAATGCTAAATAATGAAGACAAGTTCATGAAAAGCGGTGATACCATGACATATAAACCAAATTTAATTTCTGAAGGGCTCAAACAGCAACAGTCTGTTTGACCAAGCTAGAATTCCGTGTATCAATAAGTAATTTGTGGTGGTTGAAACATTAACTATCATGAAACAAATTACTGCAGAATCTAAGAGGAAGCACAGTTCCTGGAATTAAGAAAGGTCACCATTTTATTAAGACAAAAGAAATTGATAGTAAATGTTTAAAGTTTCCTCTTCAACTAGGCTTTATAATTAGCATAGCGATACACAACAGGAACAAATCATAAAG
Source organism: Rhadinocentrus ornatus (assembly GCA_037177495.1). Taxonomy (NCBI): domain Eukaryota; kingdom Metazoa; phylum Chordata; class Actinopteri; order Atheriniformes; family Melanotaeniidae; genus Rhadinocentrus; species Rhadinocentrus ornatus. The sequence continues at coordinate 20,388,935 of JBAMHW010000006.1, forward strand.
CTCTTTAACATTATGGAAAGGTCACTTTGTCCTCTGTTGCTAATTTTAGAGCAAAGAAAGGTCAGGGATAATTTGACAAAAAATACCAGGGATGTTTTTTAGGCAACGCCGACATGCACGTCAATAGCTGAAACTCAAAATATTCTTACATTTTAATATTTTGAGTCATTATTTGGTTATCATCACATGTGGATTGAGAAAGAAATTTTAGAAATTGAGAAAGAAATAAAAAAAATAAAGGAAAAACTTTCCAAAAAGCAGTGAATAGCCTCTCTTCCCAAACAACCATGTTAGATTAAAGATCCTATATATATAGTCACTTTAGTCCGTTTTAGAAGGGTAAATTTATTGCTTTGCATCAAGCAAGACAAATAACTAAGAAGGTTGCTGAAACTTCTAAAATTATTATCAAGAATTGGCCAACACATTACAAAAATCACTATGCTGGAACAGGTTAAATCATACATACATCTGAGTGGTGCATCCCTTAGGCTTAGCAGCTACCATACAAGCCTGACGTAACAGTGCTGTAATCTGGGGATCCTTTGGTTAGCCAGGTCAAAATTTAACAAAATGTGCCAAAAGAATTAGGTCGGCTGACTACCAGAACTCTTTGGATAACAAGGATTTTTCATTCCTGATGGCACAAAAAACCCCAAACATTTCCAGAATTCATTGGGATCAAGTTGTGTAAGAATACTTTAATGAGCTAGAGACATCACTTTCACACAGGCACTGTCCACAGTATGCATCCAGATATGCATCCACACCATGATAGTCTGTGGGACTTGGTTCAATTAGGTGGAGAATTATGAAAAATTTAGCATCGTCCTTTGATTTTGTTTGACTTTAAACTGCACTTTACTCAAGTGGACCAAACTGTCTGGATGATGTCTCGCAATTACAACAACTTATGTTCGCCAGAGCAGAGGTCCCCAACCCTGGTCCTCAAGGCCCACTATCCTGCAGGTCTTGATCCAGATGTCTCCCTGCTGCAACACACCTGATTTAAATTAAACAGCTCTCTGACAAGCTCTGCACAAGTCTGCTAATGAGCAATTAATTTGATTCAGGTGTGTTGCAGCAGAGAGACATCTAAGACCTGCAGGATAGTGGGCCTTGAGGACCAGGGTTGGGGACCTCTGCGCTAGAGGATTATATTACTCAATATGATCACTAACCAACATGACCAACATGAAAGAAGAAAATATGCCTCATTGATTGGCCAGGACCAAAAACAGCTCATTTACTGCAAGTAATCAATGGTGTAACACCAAGTTTATAGTTTTTACTTTGGTGCTCAATCCTAATAGTTTTTTTTTTTACCAGAATCTGTTCTGTGTCATAGTTCATGGTTTATGTTCTTGTTTCATGTGTTTGGTTTTTGTAATATTCATCGTTTATGTTCTTGGTTTCTTGTATTTAGGGTCATGTTTAGTTCTGTGTTGTTTGATTCCTGCTCATTAGTTCACCTGGGTTAATTGGTTCATTCTTCTCTGTGCCTTGTTAGTTCTTTCAGTGTATTTAAGTCATTGGTTTCAGTTCCTCCGTGCCAGATCATTGTTGTTGTTTCCCCATGTTTTAGTCTGTGTCTGTTTTCCTTGTTCTTTTAAATTAAACCCTGGATAATTGCATTTGTCTGCCTCCTACCTCATCTGCCTGCATTTGGGTCCTCACGAACACGGATCTTCTGACAGAATAATCTGGCCAGAACCGGAAAAGCGGGCCATCTCTACATCCCCTCAGCAGTACTGGTGAGATGGCTAGAGGGACGTAAAATGGACGGGCCTCACACGGACTCAGCGGTATTAGTGAGCTGGCTTGAACGGCATACCTCTGACAGAGGAGTCACCAGATAGGTCGCCATTCAGAGGGTTCAGACTGACCCCAAATGCCTCCAGGTCCTGCCCATCTCTTCGACATCCCACGCCGGCGCCCAGGTCCTGGCCAGCTTTTCAGCGTCCCATGCCGGTGCCTAGGTACACGCTGTCTCCCGAGGGGTTTCCAGGATGGGTTGCTCCTCCTCCGCCCTTAATGCCAGGACCTGTCTTAGAGTGGATTCTTGTGGACTCACCAGAGGTTCAGGTGCTGTCTGCGTGGCCTCCAAGCCTTCCTTCAGACCGACCTCCAGAGCCAAGCCTGCAATCGTCGCGACCTCTGGGCCATCCTCCTAAACTCGTCACCCGGACTGTTTGCTTGGGCCTGGTCCCTCCTCCAGGCTCCCCCCGCCCACCTGGCTTTGGACTGTTTTTTCTTTGGACTTTGTGGGCCGTCTGGTAGCCGGCCCTTGTGTGGGGGGGTACTGTCATAGTTCACGGTTTATGTTCTTGTTTTCTTGTATTTAGGGTTATGTGTTCTTTGATTCCTGCTCATTAGTTCACCTGGGTTAATTTGTTCATTCTTCTCTGTGCCTTGTTAGTTTTTTCAGTGTATTTAAGCCATTGGTTTCAGTTTCTTCATGCCAGATCATTGTTGTTGTTCCCCATGTTCCAGTCTGTAGTTGTTTTCCTTGTTTTGAATTAAACCCTGGATTATCGCATTCATCTGCCTCCTGCCTCATCTGACTGCATTTGGTTACTTAACAATGTGTAGGGGCCGGTTGTTCAAAAAATTTTATCCGGTTAAAGGCTATCCGGATTTGGAAACCCCATTTTTCAGGAAGGCGGATCACGTAATCTGCCTTACTTTTACCCCAGTTGTAAAAAAAAAGAAAAAAAAAAAAAGGGATTGGATCACCCTAAAGAGAAATCCTGTTTTTCAGGATCACCAAATCCGGATTTCCAGACTGTACATCAATGTGCGCTGCCGGCCATGTGAAGAACAACAGGTAGAAGAGATGGTTTGCGTGCCTTAACTACTTGCGAGTGGAACCACCGGGAGCATGTAACATAATACGGGAGAATGTCCCCCTCTGTGACGATGTTAATGATGCACGTGAGCCCCGTGTTGAGGTACCAGCTCAACCTTTCTCATTCTGTTTGGGGGTTTATTTCGTTGGGACATAATGTCATGTTTTTTTTATTTTTACTGCTTTATTTTACTATGCTGACAGGCTTAATAGGTAGCCTATCCCTATGTTAACCATTTTATCACTGTAACGGCTAAACAAAGTCAGGTGCAAAATACAAATATAAGCATTTCCTCCGAATACCAAGGTTCTATTATTTGATCAGCTGTTAGGTTGTACCGCAGTTTCTATCTGAAATCCTCCTTGTAAACCTACCCTATGATCCCTAGGATCAGGATAATCCTGCTTTGTTTTTTTTATCAAAGTTATCCGGATTCTACTCAAACGTTTTTAACAATCCAAACTGAGGGTTTTATCCGGATAACAACCAAACTGACTGAAGCAAGAGTAAGAAAATATCCAGAGAGCAGCAGTTGCTGGGACAAAAATGCCCTATTGTTAGAGGAGAATAGGGAGACTGGTTTGAGATGGTAGGCAACAGTAACTAAACCACTCAATACAACTAAGGTATGCAGAATACATGAAAGCATTACACATTGAGCCTTGAAGCAGATGGGCTACAGCAGCAGAAGTCCACACCAGCTGCCACTCCTGTCAACTAAGTACCAGAAAGTGAGGCTACATTTCACACAGGCTCACCAAATAGAAGTTTGGAAAAGCATGAAAGTGTGGAATCATCCTGCCTTGTATCAAAAGTTAAGATGGTGGTGTTAGTGTAATGGTGTGGGAGAATTTTTCATGACAAACTTTGGGACTCTTAGTATCAACTGAGTATTGTTTCAACACCACAGCCTACTTGAATATGGTTGCTGACCATGTCCACCCTTTTATGACCATAGTGTACCCATCTTCTGATGGCTACTTCCAGCAGGAAAATGCACCATGCCACAAAGCTCATATCCTCTTAAACTGGTTTCTTGAACAATGAGTTCATTGTACTCTGATAGTCCCCACTGTCACCAGATCTCAATCCAATATAGAACCTCTGGAATGTGGTAGAACAGGTAATTCACATCTTAGATGTGTAGCCGACAGGTGAGCAATGTGGACTAAAATCTCCAAGAAGTATTTCAAACTCAAACATTCAAACTGGATTCACCCCTCAGTTTTAAACATCAGAATCATCATCTAATTAAATCAGCATCAGTTCTGAAAAGTGAAAAGATAATGTTGTAGAGGCTCAGCACATTGCTGGCAGACATAAGTTTGCCACAAATGATCTTCAAGAGTAAGACTAACAGAAAAGGAGAGCATTTCCAAGAAATAGTCTTTTTAAAAATTATTTTAGTGGAAAGGGATATGGACGTCTGGAAAATATCTGACTCAACATCTTCGAGGAAGAGGTAGAAAGACAGAAGGGCTTAAGGAGATAGAGAGGATATCCAACTGTAAAGTTAAAACTGATGTGTGTCTCTGCTCTGATTGTACGCATTTGTGATAGAAATAATAGCGAATGAACTGAGACCAACAGGCTTCTTTTCTAAAGCCCATCATTTTTACTGCCAAACACACAGCGCTTTTCTAGGATTTAAAACATATCATTGAGGTCTTATTCACTGATGTGATAAATAACTGCTCTCCTTCAGTCTATATATATATATATATATGTTTGCGAACCACTGGTGTATGGGAAACTGGGTCAACTGAATTAGTAATTTACTATTGTTTTATTACATATTCATCAATCTACTGATTTAATATAAAAGTTACATGCTGACCTGTTAAAAAAAACTCAGAAAAAAGTTGTCTTTCATGACGAGAATGCAGTAAGTGATTAATTTATCTAAACTTAATGGGAATCTTAGGCTTACCTAAAGCTGTCACTCCATAGCCGGGTGGACAGGCAGTGTGACCAATACAGAACTCCACCTTTAGGTGAAAACCTGGAGCACACTCACACAGCTGGTCATGAGTGCTGTTGCACTGTTGTTTCACTAGCTGCCTCTCTTTACACACCTAAACACAGCAAACACAGCAGATCATATGTGAAGTGATGATGCTGCATGCGCACAGTCTCATGATTAATTTTAACACAGTCATTTGAGGTATATAAACAAATAGGCAAGGCAAGCTTATTTGTATAGCACAATTCAGCGCAATTCAGGGTGATTCAAAGTGCTTTACAGAAACATTGAAACATAAGAAAAAAAGAAGCATATTTTAAAATTAAAATCAAAAGAGAAAGGAAAATGAAAGAAAATTACATAAAAAATAGTATTAAAAAAATGATCAAGTTTAAAAATTCAGTACAGATTTGAACTTTTAAATAAAAACTATTCAAATGCAGCAGAGAACAGGTGAGTCTTTAACCTGAGGCTTTTTGGGAGATTATTCCAGACATGTGGAGCATCAAAGCTAAATGAAGCTTCTATATGTCTGGTTCTGAGTCTGGGAACTGATGAAAAACCAGATCCAGATGATCTGAGGCTTCTGGTAGGTTCATACTGGGTCAAGAGGTCACTGATGTGTTTTGGTTTTAAACCATTTAGAGCGTTATAGACCAGCAACAGAACTTCTATCCTCTGATAAACCGGAAGCCAGTGTAAAGACCTCAGAGCTGAACTGATGTGGTCTACTTTCTTGGTCTTAGTGAGGACTCAAGCAGCAGGTAGACCTGTAAAATCACTAGCTACGTTTACATGGACAAATATTTCATTTATCAAACTGAAATCAATTTGATTGGAGATAAGTGCTGACATGTTTACATGACACATCTTTATTCTGATTGGACAGATTAAAAGTGCTCCATGTAAATGTAGCAATGTTACAATAATCAAGCCAACTAAAGATGAAAGCGTGGATTAGTTTCTCCAGGTCTTGCTCAGACATTCGATCTTTTACCCTTGATATATTCTTAAGGTGATAGTAGACTGACTTTGTGATTCCCTAATGTGTTTTTAAAAGTTTAGGTCTGAGTCCATCAATACACCCTGATTTCTGGCCTGGTTGGTGATTTTTAGGTGTAGAGACTGAAGCTCTGTGCTGATGATTATACTACCACACCATAAGCTGTCTTGAATAATAAGTTGAAAATTCATATATATTCAGTAACAATAAGCATATTGTGACTTTTTATTAACACATTGGCTTAAAAAATATTGTGCTTGAATGTAAACAAACAACATCACAAGTGGAGAAAAAAAAACTATTGAAATAAATAATTCATATTAATAGTTTCTAGGGCGGTTGTTCTAAACTATTGTGAACCATGTAGCTACTAAGACAATGTTGAGCTCTACAGGTACCACCTTTATGACTGACATTGAAAATAAATTTTACAACGTGGCTCCTATAAAATCTCTGACCACACACACACAAACCCCCCAAGTAAAGGATAAGAGTTGTATGCAAATATATATTTGAAATATTAAAAGCTACAAGTGACACATTTTACAGTTTATCTTGGCTGTTGATAAAGTTAACCTCTGGATAAGTTAATTTCAATTATTTTGCCTGCCACTAGAGGGAGCTTGTGCACCATGTACCACAGTTTGAGATGGACACTAAAAACCCTAAAGAAGATACCATAAGTAGCTTCTACTAAAATCTGGTTTTCTCATGAAAACATCTTACTGCAAACAAAGAATCTGTTAAATGCTTGATTTTAAGATGATGTGCAAAGTTTCTGCATACATACCGAGGTACAATATTGGCATGTGTCTCCCCAATGCCAATTTTCAGCAAAGTGTCTGTCAGGACAAGGCTGGCACTCAGTGGGGGTGTCGGCAGTGCAGTGTTGTTTCACTGCTGTGCCTGGAGGGCACTGGTCGCAAAGCAAAAGGTCGGATGTCACAGGGTCTTGGTACTGGTACTTTGGCGGCACAGCTTGTTGCTGAAAGGCCCAGGAAAGAGAAGCTGTGAAGAGCTGCAAGAGAAAGAGTCATTTTAGGAAAAACCCAACAGTAGTGACGAAATCTTAAACAAAACAGTCTTGTGCACAGCTACCCTTTGGCCAAAGGTTACCATTCTTTTTCTTATTTTTAATTTCTTTTTATTTTAGAGAGCCTGCCAACCCAAAGCTTAAAGCCAGAATAAGATGATACAAACGTCAGGACATGAAAGTTGAAGCTTCCAGTGGACATTATTTAAAGCATGGAGTTTAAGAAGTCTGAGGAGAAGTAACAACAGTTATTGAAGTGATGATCTCTGAACTAACAACAGGTTTTTAAATGTTACATATTTGCAGTGTGCTATATTGTCTTTGTCCAAAAGTTTGATCATTTGACCACACACAAGAAGCAAACATTTTTAATGTCTATTAAATTTTAACAAAGAGATCTTACTTACTTTATTGCCCTCTCTCATCTATTTAACTAAATTTCTGACTATTAAATGAGTTCAGATGTATCAACCAAGCCAACATTCTGCACAAACTAAATTAGAATAAATGCCTGACAGGATTTGCTGCACAGCCTTGTGATCTCCGACTTAAACACCAGTTTCTATGCATGTCAGCATCTCTGTCAGACAGGCTACTTTGCATCTGCAGAGCATCTGATGTAATTCCAGCTTGATCTGTAGCACTTTAATAGTACCCCAGAGCAGGAACAACTCCCCCATTCTCCCCTCACCAACCTATGAAGAACCTCTCTCTTTTTATTCACAGATGAGTGAATGGCTATTAGCAAATCTCTGGAACGCGTCCATTTAGCTATTGCTTTATAAACAACGATAAACGATGTATCATCGACTGAGCATGAAATCTAAAATGCAAGATATCAGTTGGTGAACAGGTTTGACATGCAGCTGTGTTGCAGGATAAGGCCACATGCAGACCAGATGTTGCACGCCAGGCACCTTCCACAGAGGGCCTCCACCATTGGCTCTGTGGACTTTCCTGCAGGCCATGATACATCTTCACTGCTTGGACAACTCACTAACAATAGACCCTGCGAGTATTTGTGTGTGCATGGTGCATGTGAGAGAGTGCATTATTTTAGGTTTTCTATCACATTGTCTGTGTATCTTCAAAGATGAGTCAATTCCTACCACAAACAACTAAATAACATCCGTGAATGTGAGATGAAGAGTGTGCATGCGTAGGAATGTGTTTGTGTGGCTGCATGTTTGTGGAGGTTCACATCCAGTTATTGTCCTCCTCAGTGTTGGTCTGTGTGTTCTGCGGCCTCCTCTCCTGGCTGCTGCGCATATAGAGAAGTGTTGGAGGTTACTGGGCTTTCCCCATTCACTACCAAAGAGCACAACACTTATCCACCCTGTTTTCCAGTTAACACCAACAAAACACCAATGATCTCCACTATGAAAAAATGTATTATTACTTCTTTTATCTAATTAGCCATCAAACTAGCAGTCACACACACAATCTACAACGTTTTGCTTCCCATTGCAATGATGGCTACTGAAAAAGACAGTAAAAATAGATGAATGGGTTTTACACACCATAATAGAAACCAAAGCTTCAAACCGCCTGGCAAGCGCAGCGGTATTCCCGGCAAAACCTATCGACCTCTGAACACAGCATTTGAGGGAAAGCTTTAATCTACAGCAACTTGCTGAGGAGTACCATAACTGCAAGAGTTTGTTTGTAGTATGGGTGGCCCCATCAGGAATCAAACCCACAAGCATAGCCTTCTACTACAAATTAAGAAGTGCATACATACACTATTAAGCCATGGGGCCACATGAACTCAGCTCAGAAGCATCAGTAGGGTGGAGTATACTGATGGACTGACAGAGGGTTACCTGGATTTTTAACAAATCTGGATGTAGTTAGACTTGTTTTTGTCTTAAATCTATGTTCAAGCCAGGATAGGTTCACTTGCACAGCTGTGCTATTTTCACACAGAGCGAAAGAGATGTTTTTCAGCAACTTCAAAAGAAGTAATTTAATTAAATTCTTATCTGCAATATACAATACAAATCTATTAAAAGTAAGAATGATTCGAGAAAGTCAGAAATAAACTGCATGCAAATTTCTGATTAAAACAAAAGATAATATTTTAGAAATGTTGTTTAAAGGACTGAAATACTTAATGATGCACAAAAACTTATCGTATTAGTCCAGTCCACAAATGTCTTCTCTGATATTCACTCAAAACCCAATGTCACCCACCATGAAACCTGTTCAAAGAGGCAAATGTTGTATTTTGTTTAATAAAATGCTTATATTAATAACTAAAAAGTTAAGTTCGTCTCTGGCTGCAATTTGCTCTAAATTAGAGACCCAGCTTTGAGCAGAACATCCAACAGATGTGTTCCTTACATTTAGTGAGTAAAAAGAACTCCTAATGACTCCAATTAAGTGTTTTTACTGGAATAAATTATAGCATGCTGTTTATGCTTGTATCCAAATATATGGAGAAATTTTATTTTCACATGTAGCCATTTCCACTATCCAAACCAACCATCCCAGTAGCTTTCTGCCACTGAGAAAAAAACAAACTTTTGAAGAGTCCGGAAGATGTCATGTAGTGTGTGTTTCAAAGCGTCCATCAACAGCAAAAAGAGATATTGAACTTTTCACCCTCCTTTTGATTTAGATGCCGCCATCTGATGACATCATGGATAACCACTGGAAACCCAAATTACACAGCAGCTAGGGGCAAATGACAGATATAATTATACTGTTGACATCTTTAGAACAAAGCTTAGTAAAAGACATATCCTACATGGAGCACAGCCAGCTAAAAGGGAAGGGCAGATGAAGATACGGTGCCCTTTAGAAGCCCTTGAGCAAAGCTAGGCAGGTGTTATGTAAATTTCTGTAAGTGGGGAAGCCTACATGCAAAACTGTTTGCTGGAAATTTGGCTCTTTAAGTTATTCCCCCTTGGAAAAATACTGTACTGTATTTAAACTATCTAAATGTTGTTTGCTGTTTAATATATTCCAGGAAATCCCATTTAAACTGAAGAGAGAAAAAGCCTTGTTCAAGAACAGAAAGGACTATGTGAACACAATCTTTAATGTGTTATTTAAAGATGTATTCTTGGTTAAACGAGGAAAAAGTACAAGTGTGTTTTGTCTGTAAATGAAGGCGATACATATGGGTATGTTGGATCAAGAATTTAAGGCATACTCAATGTTCTGCAAATCTTGACATTTTTACTGGCTGAGAAAAGATGTTAAGGGAGCAAAGCTTCAGTTCACAGAGCTGTCTCATCTGTCACTATTCTTATATACACTGAATGGACACAAGTAACGTATAAAGTTCTAAATAAAGTATTTTAGACACAAGTTTTTTTAAATGATGTGTGTGTGTGCATGTGTTCAGAAGGCTTATGAGCTTTACCGGTGGGTAAAAACTAAGAGCTAAACATCATTTTCTGGAAGTTTTATTAGCCATATTGCACTAAAAAGTACAAGCCAAGCATCATAATAATGCAAAATATTAGTGTAATAACTCTGCCAAATACATTTAGGTTTGTTTTGAGATAATACAGCAAGTTGATTTGATGTACAATCCAAAATAATAAACATGCACAACATGGGGTCTGCAGGAAACAAGCAAAAATAGATTTGAGAATTAGAGTTGCATTGAACTTGGAACATGCAGACATGCAAAGACAAGATTCCATATTTATCTTGTTTGAGGTCAGCTTTAAAGTTATGATATGAGGAGAAGAACCATGGCACAGAGGGACCAAACCACACTTCACCAGCTCATCCAGCAGGCACATGGATTCAGTTAAGTATACGGCACAGGTGGTCTGAGGGGGGATTCCAGCTCACAAGTGTGTATGTGTCTGCACATGCATAAAGATTGTGTCTTTTTTCATTCATTTATTCATTCATGATTTAAGATACTGGTATTGGTAAATGGTATTCTGTTATTTCATGAAGAAATGGTGGAGCAGTCAAGCACAGAAGCAATCAGTGTGTTTGTTTGTAATGAAAATAGAAATAGCAGCCCTGTTACTGACTGGGAAAAGCAGAACGATATTATTTTTATTTTGTCTTGGAATTCAGACTTAAGAGTAATCTTAAAGAAAACACTTGACCCTTTAACAGAAAAAGTTACCCAGTGCTTCACAAAAAAATCTAAGTCTACCTTATTGCTAAAACTGCTAATTCCAGCAATTTTACCCAGATTTGTGAAGCAAAACTTCAAGAAACCTAAGAATTTCACCAGAGGCTGAGAATTTTCATTATTAAGAAAAAATTTCTATCTTACTTTACCATAGACTGTGTATGACAACAGGTTTCACTATAGAGTATCTCGGCTGAACACTCTCGTTTCTTGGGAAGTGATCTCTCTTTTCTAGTGTCATACTTGACGGCAGCATGTTGCAGCAGGAGACCGTGGTGAAGCACCTGTGCGAGCCGCCATGCCGCATTTGTTTTACAGGGCTGCCAACTTTCACGCATTGGCCGCGAGACTCGCGCATTTGAGTGGCTTCTCACGCTCTTGCGCTAAACCTCCTATTATCACGCTGAATCATGTAAATAAGTCGAATGGAGAAAAATAGCTGCGAGCACTTTCTCATTTATTGTATCGCTGCTCC
>JBAMHW010000006.1:20431500-20444180 GCA_037177495.1 Rhadinocentrus ornatus
TCATTAACAGGCTTGTGCAGAGGTGTGTTGTAGTAGGAGACATCTAAAACCTGCAGGACAGTAGCTCATGAGGACTGAAGTTGGAGACAGTGTTAAACTTTTAAAGTTACATTAAATATGTTTTTTATAATGTAGTTTCCTGAAAGATGTCTCCCAAGTCCAGCTAGAGGTCCTTTACCCTTTTTTAACTGTTTTCTCTGAGAGAAATCTAGACTTAAAATGTAGGATTTATTTATTATTTACACAGCAGAGGAGATATATTGAAATGAGACTTCTTGGTTACTTTACTTTGTTCTTATATTATTTTGTTATATTGTCATGTCAGTATAGAAATAAAAAAAATTAAAGACTATAGTGTTCATATGGTTTTACAAATTTATAGTGCCGTAAAATTAATTGACACAGAATAACGATGATAATCATAAAATTATGGTAATTTTGACAATATCTGTCTGTCTCATTCCACCTGATAGAGTCAGGACTTCCCAGCTGTTCCTGAAGGCATCCTCCCTCCACTAGCTCTGATTGTCAATGCGCTACACCTGTACCAGGCTGTATTTATCCAGTGTGTGGCAACTGCACTTTGCCAGATCGTCTTGGTTCATTCTCTGCACATTTCCAGCCCTGTATTGCCTGCCTGTCAACCTGTGTATCGGATCTGACCTGACCTGTTCTGCCCTGGATTACTCGACCCTGCCTGCCCCTCGCCTGGTAATTCTGTTTTCTTACTGCTTGGCTTATTTGGATATTGGACCCCTTGGATTATCTTGAGGAATTGGATTACGGATCACAGACTTTACTAGCCTGAGTTCACAGGAGCATTTGTGGGAAGCGAGCCCCGCATCCGGCGCCCCTGAGTGGCTGACAGATTCACCTGCATCTCTGCCCAGTAGCTCTGCTCATTTTTCCCAGCGGGATTTCCCCCGGGCCACCCTGGTCGAACCCAGGAGTGCAGCGTGGTGTGGATTGCTCACCATCAGCCGACAAGCCCACAGAACACGACCGGACAGAGCGCTGCTGAAGCCAGTTGATAAATCCTTTGTTTTTCAATCCTTGGGTCTCTGGGTGTTACTGGGTCCAGTCTGCTGAATCTGTTCAAAAGAAAATCTATAATCATGACATCCCTAATTTGAACAGATGAGCAGACAAATATGATCAACATTGAATGTCAGAATAGGAGCTCTACTCCACTGTCTCTCCTCCAGAGATGACAAGACATATCCCTTGTCACCTCTGCTGTACCCTTCCTTCCTTAGTCTACTTTGGTCATGGAGGAAGGTAAGTCTGCTCAAACTAAAAGTTTTTGTTGAAGATCAAATGTTATGAAATTGGTTAGCCAATGTATTAACATAATTTCCAACCTGTTCACAATTTGCAGTGAATGAAGTGTCTTTGTTGAGTTTTAGACATTACCAGCACGTTTGTGTTAACAAACCGACTTCACGTGTTGTAATTGTGGAATGGCACTTTGTTGTTCAATATAGTGATGTCATCAGATGGCAGCCAGCAGATTGGGATGCACCATGGATGATGGATGGACATTTTAGGAACATGCTCTGCTCATGCCTTCCCAACTTCACTGTGACATAGGAGTTGTGTAGTTTCTGTTTATGTTCATGTATGATAAGACAGCAGCTGTCCAACTGGGCTTTAAAAGGTTGAAGAACTTTGTAATAAACAAAGAGCACTATGGAAGCCCCAGTACCAGTGTGTTTGAGTTTCACATCCCCACATTTACTTTACATATCTACTGAGCTAGTTTTTGCTGTCACACACTACCCGCATTGTTACTGCACTCTGTGGCAGACTTTTTTTTTTTTAAACGGGGTTTCCCTTGTTACGGGCAGGTGTGCTGAGGTCGGCTGTAAATTTTTTTTTTTTTTTTCATGCTGCTGAACGTTTTGTTGTTCTGTGTCAGGTATGTTGCAATTTCTCTGCTATGTATATATTTTTGGCATTGTACAAGTATAGTTTTATTATTTTCATAATATGTATTGATGCTGTTGATTTAAAATGTTGGCTCTCCAAGAGTCTTAAGTGTTCAGGTGGTGGTGTGATATTTTCACATCAATGTAAAACTTCTAGTAAATGGAAACCTGTTTTGGCAAAAGACATTTTCATGCATTAGAGCTTATGGTTTAGGATATCTAAGAAAATGATTTTATACGTAGTGCTCAGTCTCCTTTTGGCTGTCATGGTGTGCTGAGCTCAGTGTTTTGTCCCCCCCTGCCCCCCACCCCACCCGCCAACACACACACACTCACACACACTCACACACCCCATGCTGCTGAACTTTGTCGTTCTGTGCCAGAATAAACACAGTACCTGTTAAGCTGCATTTATACTTGCGGAGCGTCTGCGTAAGGTCAGTTATGGCGTCACCGGTTCAGCGGTCCGCAGCAGCTCAAAGAGCAACTCTTCCAGAACTGACATGCTTTGCAGACAGTTACGCGGAAATACTCCGGAAGTACTCCCTGGTGATTGAAAGAAATGGATTTCTCCTCGCTGAATTTGTGTGGTAACCACCATTTTTAAAAATAACACCCAATAGATCAAGTTGATGAAAGGCTGATCAAATTATTTCTTCGTTTGTTTCCACAAGCTGCACCATGTTTGAAAACAGGAAATACCTACCGGAATTGAAGAGAGCAATCAGAACTCCCTCCTGTTGAGTTTACCTGCCAATACCACCCCTTCTGCCACCTTCAGATAAGGAAGAGAAACTGCAACATGACACCAAAACGAGATGTACCCCAAAGCTCGATTGTGAAAGCCCATTTCACCATTGTCAGCTATGCTGTAACTGACCTTATGCAGGAGTATAAAGCCAGCTTTAAGTTGAACAGCAGCATTGAGGCCTTGTGTATCACACAACGCAAAGGATTTTGGACATTCTGGTTACATGAGGATTAATTTTGTCCCTTGTTTTGTTTCCCTTGTCCAGGAAAAAAGAAAAATATGTTAATGTCCTAGCCTGTAAATTTTTTGTATCTACTTTACTCATGGGCGCAGATGGCACTAGGGACGGGGAGGATATGTCCCCTCCAGATTCAGAGTGACACTGATCCATCCCCCCACTTTCCCAGCGTAAGGCGGCAAACCTCACCGTTAAAACAGAGGATTAATGTCATTGCAGCACGCATTGAGAGCCCGGCGTTTGGGTGCTTCGCTAATGGTGCATTTCAGTTGTATAGAAATGTGGGGATTTTCAAGCTCCAAGTCAAAATTTTAATCAGAACCCCCCTGTCACATCCCCAGGCCTTGGGCCTGTGGTTATGTAATGCAAATGTTGCTGCACGATTGCATCCCGGGGATTGGCTGCAGATTGGACTGTGACCTCCCTCCTCATCCGCTTCCGTTGTGATTGGTCGCCGCCTGATCAGACTCACCTTCACCAGGATCAACCTCTGCTCTTCCACGATTGGACGGCTGTCTCTCCACACTTCCTCATCAAGGACCAATCAGCAGGACGCTGGGTCTTTGAAAGAGAGGAATCGCCAACAATCTGGGCAGCTGTGTTCCATTAGGCCCACAGTTCCCCAAACATGGCATTGTTTGAGACGCTGGTCTGTAATACCATTGTGGTTTGTAGGAGCATTTAGGATTTCCCTTTTGTTGTAAGCATGATTGTGATTTGAGTTAAGGAATTGAGAAGAGACGCTCTCGCCTTTTGTGAGTAGCTTTTTGAGTTTAGTTTGTATAGGATTTTGGTTTGTTTCAATAGGAGAATTATGATACAGGATTTTTGGATTGTTTAGATTTTGTAACGCTAATGGTAATTGCTTTGTTTTGATTAGTATTTGGGTAATTTGAATAAGTAAGAGTTGTTTTCTTGACATGTAAGTGTTAATGGTAATTGCAGATTGCTAATTGTAGCCTCATTGAGGACACCTTTTGTTAATCTTCTTACTTTTCTGGACTAGATATAGCCAAATATAGGACACCTTTTGTTATTTATTATTGAATTTTGTTTTGTAAGTACCTGGGTTTGTGATAAATTATTGTTATATATCTTTAAGTGGATCCGGCTTGTTTTTTGTTATTGACCCCAATTCCCCCTAGGTTTAAAAAGGGGTCGTAACAAAGTGGGGACTCGTCCGGGAGATTTTTTGTAATATTGTGGTAAGTGAGTTTTTTTTTCAATTGTGTGTGAATCTGCAATGAAGAAGGTAAGTGGCTGTTTGGAACCATGGCTTCTTTCGATTTGGAGGTGTTCAAAGAGAACCCGACACTAGATGGAGTGAATTTGTGTAGAAAGGATGATCTGGAACTAATTGCTGATTGTTATGACATTTTGATATAACCAGATTTATTCCTTTTGTTCCTGCCTTTGGGGATGGTGATGTTGACTGCTACTTCGCAGCTTTTGAACTGATAGAGTTAACTTTAAAAAGGCCTAAAGACTGGTGGTTCCTTCTTGTGCAATGCTGCTTACGTAGACAAATAGTAAATGGTCTGTATTTATTTAGTGCTTTTATCCAAAGCGCTTTACATCATACTCACCCATTCATGCACTGATGGCGGTAGCTGCGCGCTCAATTAGGGGTTTGGTGTCTTGCCCAACGACACCTCAACATGAACGCGACTTGGCTGAGGATCGAACCAGCAATCCTCGGGTTACTAGACAAATGCTCTATCTTGCCGAGCCACACCGCCACACAGTAGTTCCATGTTTTGTTGTACATCTGTAAGACTGGGAAGCGCTGGGAACACTGAACCTTGGGATTATGTTGACCTGAGCTCCCACTTCCGACGCACCATGCCCAATTGAACACACCATAAGGGAAACTCTCTCCCCTTGGTCCTAAAGAGAGTTCTATGTGCCTGTTGCAGCCATTGTATGTCTACTATACACGGTGTCCTAGACACAGTAGAGTAATAGACATATTACAGAGAGGTTTATGCAACCAGGCATTCAAACATTAAAAGAACTGCAAAACTCACTCCTGACTCACATTGCTAATGACGCAGCAGTTTGCAAATATCCTGAACTAAAAAAGGAGTTGAGAGTCCAACTGGCCATGTTTAAAAACAGTACAAGGACAACACAAGCTATGCATGCTTTAAAAGAAGTTCTCCCTAAAGTCTGCTTAATCAAAAATATCTTATCGGGCCAGTTGTTCAAACGTAATCCGATCGGATTTCGGTTATCGGAAAGGATCAAATCTTGAAAATGGGTTGATCAAAAGGGAAATCCAGATTCCAAAATCTGCTTGGATTACGTAATCCAATCCTGGTTGGTATCCGGATAAAACCCTCAGTTTGGGTGTGTTAAAAACTTTTAAGCAGAATCTGGATAACTTTGATCTAAAAAAAACAGGATTATCCTGATCTCAACAGAGGGCAGGATTACAAGGCGGATTTCAGGAAGAAGCTGCGGTACAACCTTACAGGTAATCAAATCAAATAATAGAACTTTTTATTCGGTGCCATTACTTATATTTGTATTTTGCATCTGACTTGTTTAACCGTTAAAGGGATAAAGTCATTAACAGGGGAATAGGCTACCTATTTACCCTTGCAGCATAGTAAAGTAAAAATAAAAAACGTGACATTATCATGTCCCCACGGAAAAAAAACCACCCAAAAATCCAGTAACATACACAAATAAAATATTATATTTTCCTGTTATTCATCACTGCATAATCAGAAAAGAACTTCTACTTGTAAAAAAAAAAGACATTTCTAACGATTGCATCCCTCACTACACGTCCTGTCCGTCCCTCATTCTGACAGAATGACATAGGTTGGTCTGGGATCTCCACACGGGGCTCAGGTGCATCATCAACATTGTCAGAGAAAGGGACAGTCCGCCTGGTCGCAGTGTTTTGCAGGACAATACATGCATGTATTATGTTACATGCTCCTGGTGGTTCTACTCGCAAGTTGTTAAGGCGTGCAAACGGTCTCTTCTACCTGCTGTTTTTTACATGGCCGGCCGCGCACATTGATCTACAGGCTGGAAATTTGGATTTGGCACTCTTGAAAAACAAGATTTTGGATCCAGGTGATTCAACCGGCCCATTGAGTTAAAATAATTTGCTGACAGCTTGGTCCCCACCAGTTAAAAAATCCCATTTGCGCCCCTGACTTTATGGGACAATGAGGTAAGTGTGGTGGGCTGGGTTTAAACAGAATAATTTCATGCTTACTTTTATAACTACTACTACTAATGGCTTTTTTGTTTAGTTTTGTGTTTTGTTTTTTATTTAATTTTCTCTACTATTTTACGGGTATCTGTTTTATTTATTATATGTATATGTGCTTTGTATATGTGTGATGTATGTGTGTTTTAGGGACTGTAGATGGAAATTAGCTCAGTGAGCCACAATCTGGTAGAAAGCATGCTTTTCTCTGTGATTAATGCTGCTGTACAAGGGCCCTATTCCATGTACTAAAAACCTAAACTACCATGACCCAAAGATCAGGATAAATCAGGAGGGACAAGTCAAGCAAGCAACACAAATTATGTTTAACAAGAGAGATGTAATACATATGATAAAATTGTTGAGGGTAAGCAGCTAGTAAACAGAAAGCTGTTGCAATTCACTAAACAATGGCTGTAACATTACCAGAGCATACGTCACAACACCTTTAATGAGAAATAGAGTGTCAGACATTGCGTAAGTGAGTCACACACCTTATAAACTAAACTTATAAACCTTATAACCTGTGTAAAATATAATCACTTTCAAGAAATACTCATGACTTATTTATATATAAACAAACATGCACACATTAGGAAAACTTCCACAATGAAGGCCAAAACCAAATAAATCAATAAAAAACACATTTAGTGCCTTTAAATATAAACAAAAAACTAGCCACCACAGATTGATAGAAAGTCACAACAGCAACTTGCAGATGTTAAAGAATATCAGATTATTTAGACATACAGTTGGTTTTGGCCCTTTTGTACAGTGCCTCTATGTGGCAGGTACATGCTGGTTTGTCATCCAGTTGCTATCCAAGCTATCTGTAGCTGGACACAAAATCCACCTCATAATCCCGAATAACGAAAGGAAAGGGACTGGATCTCCTTCTAAAGTCTACTACCATCTCTTTGGTCTTCTTAAGATGTTGAGCTGTAAATAGATCAGACTATTATAACAACGTCCCTGATAGCATCTGTACTCCTAATCTCCCTTGATACATCCAACATAGGCTAAATCATTGGAAGATTTCTGAAGAAAACAGACATGAGAGTTGTGCTGGAAGTTTTGACGAATAAGGTAAACAGGAGTGGTTACAGAACAGTTCCCTGCAGGGGCCTGTAGTGATCAAAATCGCTGCAGAAGTACGGCGTACTCCTTCCCTCTTCAATCCTCCCACAATGTCTATTTGAAATTATTTATTAATTTATTAATAACTGACGCTTAAGTCAGGTCTATAAAGCTGGAAAACGGAGCCTGTTCAGTCTGCGTGGTCCTTATCTTCTCACCAAGCAACTATGGTTGGATGGTGATGTGCATGAGGGTGTGATCAACTCAGCTTTTTGATTGACAGGTAAAGAGGATCCACGTATGACCTAACACTGGGTCTGATCCAAGACAGGACCACTCTCCTCAGGGTCTTACATGTGAGGTGAGAACTACTGTTCTGCAGTCTTTTCATCATTTGTTCTTGGGCACTGTAACCAAGCATGATGTTTTCCACAGGGTGGGGGTTCAAGTTGAATAAGTGTGTAAAGATTTCAAATGACTGAGTTGGACAGGTTTACAGTTGTCTGAGACAGTCTGATTTACTTAAACTAAGAATATTTTTATGGTGATAATGAACCATGGCAGTGTGAGTGTAGAACAGTACTAGATTGTACTAAAAACCCACATAAAGACAGATGCTTTCTGAAGCTGCTCAAAAGAAAACAAACTGATACATGTACAAAGGGGAACAGAGGAAAATAAATACAAGTTAATCTGATATATAGATCTGAACTAAAAGATGATAAATAATGAATAGGGATCTGTGTAGAGGGGGAATATGTAAATATTAAAGAATGTGTTCCATCGGGACTTCAAAACACTGTACCATATTTGTTTAACAGAGGTTGTCAGGAGGAGAAATTTGGTTAAGCTTCATACGATACATCCACGGGAGGTTTTCTTTTCAGCAAGGTCTTCCCCTCTGACCACAGTGGTGGTCTGCTAACGGTCACGTTGAGGCCAAACTCTCAGGCTGCTTAACCTTTTTGGAAATGTCATCAGGCCCACATGAAGAAAAAGAGAGAACACGTATGACTCTGTTATAGGAAGAGGAGAAGGACACACATTTAATGCACACAAACCCTTCAGATAAACTGCGGACACAATGTAAGAAATTAAACTGATGAAGGGAACAGTGCACCTTTTGCTCAAGAAGAGGAATATAAAAATTAAATATTGTTTAGATATGCAAAAAAAAGTAAAAATAAAAAGAGGACCAGCTCAGTGAATGTTCACTGACTGACGCAGGACTGACTAGAGGGATTATGCTGGCTTGGAAGCCTCTGGGGAGACATGGAGGCCTTGGCCCCTTTGTTTCCACTCTTGCTACCATGATCCTAAAAGGGACCAAACAGTTTGAAGAGTGGACGGATGGAAAGATGGAGTCATAATACATACATGTACATGAGTCATACTGTAGAATTTTCTAAAATTTATGACTCCTATGATTAATTTTATATCCTAAAACATCAATTAGTAATCTTGGTTGTTGTAGGTTGTTTACCACTGTTACCAAGTCTTTATTCCTTTAAAACTCAGGGCACGGCATGAACATGCCATGAACACGGTAAGTGATATCTATATATATCTGTATCTATATCTATATCTATATAGATATCTATATCTATCTCCCAGCAAGAGCCTTTGCCCCGTTAGGACACCATCAGTTTTGTTAGAGCTGGGGAGAAGCCTGTAGTGGCTCCCCAACACACATCCCCTGGCCTGTTGGCGACGACGCAAGATTGGAAGCTTAAGTTAACCTGGGGCAGCAGTTGAAGTTGCCAGAAGCGGTCGCCAAGACAACATTAAGGCCAGACATTGTCCTCACCTCAGTAGCAACCAAGCAGGTAATTGTCTTGGAGCTCACTGTGCCGTGGGAAGACCGGAAGGAGGAGGCCCATGAGAGAAAGAGGGCAAAGTACTCAGAGCTAGTGGAGGAGTGCTGGAACAATGGTTGGCAGGCACGATGCCAACCCATCGAAGTGGGATGCTTAGGATTTGTTGGCCAATCCCTCAGCAGGGCCTACAAACTGCTGGGCATCACAGGAGCCACTCATTGAAGGGCTGTTAAGTTGGCCACCGACGCAGCAGAAGTTGCGTCAAGGTGGTTGTGGATCAAGAGGGAAGAGGCGTGGCAAGTAGGGTAGCGCTACCTAGACACAAGCTGGGGCCCGATCAGCCCAGGCTGGGTCGCCTGGAGGAGGGGGTCTGATTGTTGAAAAACCAGAAACCCCCTGTAATCCCAAGTTACATCACTGATGACATGTCCAGGGGCACCATAAGGTGTATCTAAGAACTAGGCAGAAATCTGGATAATGAAGCACTAAAGGTGCATGGATGGAAGTTATTGTGCAGCTGAAAAACACTCCCATAGCATGATGCTGTCACCACCATGTTTCACTGTTGGGATTATATTGGTTCAATCTTGGTCTCATCAGACCAGAGAATCTTAATTCTCATAGTCTGGGAGTCGTTCATGTGCTTTTTGGCAAACTCTATGCGGGCTTTCATATGTCTTGCACTGAGGAGACGCTTCTGTCGGGCCATAAAGCCCCGACTGGTGGAGGGCTGCAGTGATAGTTGACTCTGTGGAACTTTCTCCCATCTCCCTACTGCATCTCTGCAACTCAGCCACAGTGATCATTGGGTTCTTCTTTACCTCTCTCACAGAGGCTTTTCTTCCACAATTGCTCAGTTCGGATCTGTGTCAAATCTGTCTGTGAGCTCCTTGGGCAGTTCTTTCGACCTCATGATTTTCATTTGTTCTGACATGCACTGTGAGCTGTCAGGTCTTATATATAGACAGGTGAGTGCTTTTTCTAATTAAGTCCAGTCGGTTTAAATTTAACACAGCCGGACTCCAATGAAGGAGTAGAACCATCTCAAGAAGGATCAGATGAAATGGACAGCATGTGGGTTAAATACGTGAGTGTCACAGCAGAGGGTCTGAATATTTATGACCATGTGGTATTTCAGGGTTGTTGTTTTTTAACAAATTTGCAAAATTTTCTACATTTCTGTTTTTTTGTCAAGATGGGGTGCTGAGTGTACATTAATAAAAAATAAAGTGAACTTTGAGTGAGAAACACTATAAGGTTGAATAAGTGCTTACCAGTTGTGTATAAAACTACAGAAGTGCAGCACTGTGACAGTTATTATTACCATAAAACCAGAATTTATTTAATCAAGTCAACATTGTCAGCTCAGTGTGTTTTTTAGACTTGCCGACAGGCTACATCAATTTATTTGTTTATCTTAGCTCATGTGTTTCATATTATTTCTCACATAGTTAATAAGAAAATTATCAGATGTCTGAGCTGAATACAGTCCAGCACAATCTTGGAGTAGTATATCGTGCCTTATTATTGGATTCCAGTTTTTGAAAATCATTGATCAATTGCACTGTCACACAGAGCACAACAACACAGAGTGCTTCAAGTTATAAAGTCAGATTTTATTTTATTTTTGTCTTATGTGCTTGGTTGTAGCCTAAATTCTCAAACCTTTTTGCCAGTGTTTAAACTTGTTCAGTTTTGTATAGCACCGCAGTAAAGTGCTTGTGATGACGAAAGAGTGAATTATGACTACATCAGTTTTTTACTGTTTAGAATCAAAGTCAGGGCATTGCGCACACTGGAGTACTATCATTGTGTTCCTGTTCCAGCTGGCATGTTTGAGAATGAGACTTAATAATACAAAGATCCTGGATCGGTTAATGTTTTAATATGAATGATCAGATTATAATTTTGAACAATTTTTATCAAAATCTATTACACTTTAAATCCATTAAGGAGAGAAGTTACCTAATATATCCAATTATCTGTCAAGTAGAAGTGATGACCAATGTTCATTTGCATAACTGCTTCTGTTTGGAAGCAAAAGTATTTAAAAAGGGTCTGAGATGTCTCTTTAGATTTTTTTTTTAGAACATTATGCACAAAAGAAACCATTTTTCTTTTCCAGATTTGGATTACCATAATCTCTTTTAATTGCAAACTTCTTTCCCAGGTATTTCCCTAAATGTGGTCAGAAACTTTATTTTATGGAGTCTAAACCTATTTGAGGTTAAGCAGTGCATTCCTATCGAGAAAGATCAGTTTAATCCTATTGTTTTCCCATCTAACCTGTCATGTTCCTAAAACCACACAATGAGTACAAATGCCACTCAGAAAACACTAAGTAAGTTTTCAATATGTGCAGTTTACTGTATGAGCTTAGTATGTTGATCGGTTATTGCTAAAACAATGTGTCAGGCAGAAGGGATGAGGAAAGAAAAAATGACAATGGAATATAGATAAACACATGTTTAATGCCATATTTGTGCCGTAAATAGTTTGGATATAACTTTTTTTTTCTGTGTGAAGGCAGGCTTAGAGGCCTCAATTAGCAATGCTCTGGTGATGCCTCTAGAAATAGTTCAGAGATGCCTGTATAGTCAGAAACTATTTATTGCCACATTCAAATGCAAAAGGAAACATAGATGACTGTTTCCCAGTGGAATCATACAGCAGATCTGTGCTGGGAAGGCCATGTGAGGCAGCCAGAACGGACTCGTCATGAACTGGTGTGTGGGCCAACCAGTGCCTCAACTGGTAATGCTAAGCTAGAATTACTCTTATTAGCAGTAATTCATCAGAAGCTGGGTTTAGATGGGATTTGTCTTTTAGCAAATCAATGCATGTGTCTGGCCAGCGTGGAAGTGGGAAAGAGTGCCTTTATGGCAAAAATAGACAAAAAGCATTGTTTGATAAATAGTTTTGTTATGCTGCTATGCTTTCCCTATTGTCAAAGCCACGCTCTCAGTACCTTTTACCTTGCAGGGCAACTAGATTCTGATAGCATTTGCAAGATCAAAGTGACAAGTTTTGCCATTGTGGCCAAATGTGGTCTTTTGCTTGCAGCAACACGCTGGTTTTAGGTGTGACATTTGTGATAGATTCCTATCACAAAGTGACAGTGACAGAGATCTTCTGAAGAGCTTCCCTGTCCTGACTGGTTAAAGCTTGCTGGTGACACAGAAACTGGGCCTTTTGCAATCACCTGCTGAGTATTTTGTGCAAGTTTCTGATCTGTTCCATCTGTACAGTTTGTACTAATGCATCACCAGATGGTTCTGTTAAACGAAGCATCTGGCATTTTAGGTTACAGTGTCTGCCTGTAAGTAGGTTCTCCTAAAGTAAAACAAGTTTTATTTTCATTTAAAAAATAAATAAATAAATAAATAAATCTGTGCTTTGTGGACTTGGAGAAGGCATTCGACCATGTCCCCCGGTAACTCCTGTGGGGGGTACTCCGGAAATGTATGGGGTGCCGGACCCACTTATAGGAGCTGTACGACCGGTGTCAGAGCTTGGTCCGCATTGCCGGCAGTAAATCCGAATCGTTTCCAGTGAGTGTTGGTCTCCGCCAAGGCTGCCCTTTGTCACCGATTTTGTTCATAACGTTTATGGACAGAATTTCTAGGCGCAGCCGAGGTGT
>JBAMHW010000006.1:20449161-20460656 GCA_037177495.1 Rhadinocentrus ornatus
TTTTCTGTCCCTGGCTCATTAGTTCACCTGGTTTGATTTAGATTGACTTCACCTGTTACCAATTAGTTTCCCTGTGTGTATATGTCCCTTTGTTTCAGTTTTGGTTGTCAGATCCTTGTGTATCCTTGTGTATGCTTGTGTGTATGTATGAGCATGTGTGTTTGGTTCATCCCAGTCCTGAGTTATTTCAAAATAAACCTTGTCACGCGCACCATTTTGCCTGATACTGCCTGCATTTGGGTCCTCAATAAAACAAACATTGTACAGCATTGGATGGTGTTTTGGCCAGTGCCTATGGAATTATCGGTCTACATGTGATACCAATGCTGGCTTTCTGTAGGCAGTCCTACCTGTGACGAATCCTTACCTGGGACCTTTGGCCTGCTTGTTTTCCTTCCGAAGATGCGATGTGGATTCTCCAGACAATACACTGGTTTGCCGTTGGCTGGCTCCTTGTGTGCCTTGTCCACCTGCAAACAGCTGCACTTCTTCAGTATTCTGCTGCTGAACTTTTAAACTTCGGCGCCCCATCTGCACTCCACAGCCACCACCTGGTCTTGACATCCACCTGGACACTGCTTTTCAGCCCCGTCTGAGATACATTTACCGTAGATTGCACGAAAAGCTCCAGTTCAATGACTCTTAATCCATAAAAAGTGGACTTGGTCCACTACACACCATCATCGGCGTAATGCTGGCCAGAGAGTTAATCACAGTGTCGTCGCCAGCCTGCCTAGGTCTGCTAACTTTGCGGCCAGGAATAATTCCATCACTGTCAGCTTCGGCCTCCTTAACATCCACTCTCTCAGCAGCAAAGGGTGTCTGATCCAAGATGTTCTTGTGGATCGAAAGCTAGACTTCTTGTGCCTGACTGAAACTTGGCAGCAGCCAAATGACTTTGCTTTGCTCAACGAGTCAGCTCCACCAGGGTTTGTTTACATCTGCCTGCCAAGTCACTGTAAATTTCCCAACTCACTGTAAAGGTCATATCTTGAATTTTGTCTGCTGCTCTGGTATCACTTCCATAAACTGTAATTCTCATATGCCCCCTTACACTGACCATAGACTCATTACTTTCAATGTCAACCTCCTTCTGTCCAGAATCATTCTCCCCTATACCATCTCATTCCGCAATGTTAAGGACATCAACATTGAGACTTTTTCTTCTGATAAAATCAATTTTCCCAGTTCAAATGCCAACTGCTCACTTGATGACCTGATTTCCAATGATAACAACAATTTCCATACTATTCTGAATACTCATGCTCCACTGAAAACCAGACCTGTCTCTTTCATCCGCTCTGCACCCTGGTTTACTCCTTCCCTCTGTCAGCTCAAATCCCAAGGACGACAACTGAAACGACTCAACAACAAAACTGGAGTCAGTATACACAAAGAAATGTACAATAATCATGTAATGCTATACAAGGACAGTCTCTACTTAGCAAAATCTGCTGACTACTCTGGTTTAATTCAGTCCAATCAACACAACTCCAAAACTCTCTTCTCTCTCCTCACCAATATTACAAAGCCGCCTGACTCTCTTCCCCACCACATGCAGGCAACTGACTTCTTTAACTCACCTGTCTTTCTTTGTCTCCAAAACCTCACACATGGCCTCATGGGGAGCTGCAGTCTCTGGAGAGGACTTAACTGCCCCCTTCTCATCCCCCATAACCACATTCTCCAGTTTTATCCTCCCCTCCTTCCAGGCCATCGCTGAATTTATTCTTAAATTCAAACCCTCTACTTGTCAGCTCAATCCAATCCCTACAGCGCTTGTTAAAAACTGATTTTCCTCACTTGCTCCCCTCATCACCAACATCATTCACTCCTCCCTAATCTCTAGAACCATCCCTCTTGCACTCAAAACCGCTACAGTCACACCTATTTTGGAAAAACCTGACTTGGACCCCATAATTTCAATAACCTTCGTCCAATTTCCAATTTATCCTTTATTTCTAAAATCCTTGAACAGTCTGTTGCTTCTCAACTTCAGAACCATCTTATCACTAACAATATTTATGAGCAGTTTCAATCCGGTTTTTGTCGTCTTTACAGTACTGAAACAGCACTCCTCAAAATCTCCAACGACCTTCTTATAGCTTCAGATACTGGTTTACTATCCCTTCTCATCCTTCTTGACCTCACAGCAGCATTTGACACCATTTCTCACAGCACTTTTCTTGACAGACTTGTCATCCATTGGCATCACTCACACCCCTCTCACTTGGTTCCCTTCTTACCTTTCGGGCCGCACACAGTTCATTAGATTGAAATTCCATGAATCAAACTCTTTCCCTGGCTCTGCTAGTGTGCCCAAGGGCTCAACTTTCTCAGACTCAACAGTTCTAAAACAGAAGTCCTCCTAGTAGGCACGCCCCACACTCTCGCCAAATCTAACATTTTTCCCATTTCAATTAACAACTCACCTGTTCTTCCTTTCCCTCAGGTAAAGAGTCTGAGTGTCATCCTTGACAGCACACTTTCCTTTTACTCACACAATTACAATATCACACGGTCTGCATGTTTTCATTTGAGAAGCATTTCTTGCCTCCACCCCTCTCTCACCCCCAACATCACTGCCATCCTCATCCACAGCCTTGTTACTTCCCGGATTGACTACTGTAGCTCACTTCTTTTTGATCTCCCCAACAAATCCCTCCAGAAACTGAAGCTCCTTCAAAACTCTGCAGCACGTATCATTACATGGACCCCTACCACTGATCACATCACCCCCATCTTGCAACAACTTCACTGGCTCCAAATAAGAATTAACTTAAAAATTCTCCTCATTACATTCAAAGCACTCCACAATCTGGCCCCACCATATATATCTGATCTCCTGCACATTGCTACTCCTGCCCGTTCACTTCCACCTCTTCCTCTCTCCAACTTCTTGTCCCCCCTGCCCGCCTTGTCACTCTGGAGCTCTCTTTCCCCTGATATCTATATCATAGGCTCTCTTCCACTCTTCAAATCACAACTTAAAACACATTTGTTCAGACAGTCCTACGTCATCTAGTCACACACTCACCATCTTTATGTTGTCCTCTGTTCTGTTTTGTTTGTTTTGTTTTGTACTTATTGTTTTTAACCATTTTATAGTTCTTCTGTACAATGTCCTTTGAAAGGTGCTTTTTAAATAAAATTATTATTATTATTATTATTATTATTATTATTATTATTATTATTATTATTATTATTATATTAATATTATTATTAAAATTATTATTATTATTATTATTATTATTATTATTATTATTATTAACAATATTATTACATATAATACCACAATGAATGAAAAAAAATCAAGAATAAAAACACAACATAAAATAGAAATATAAAAAATGCAAAAAACTAGCCACTATAGACTGGTAGAAAGTGACAACAGACCTGCAGATGTTGAAGAATATCAGATTCAGTGAAAAAACAAAGTAATGTGTTTATGATTATTAAAATGTTGTTAACGATGCCTAATGTTACACAGAAAATTACTAAAATTCTATTTTTGTAATCAATTAAGTAATTGAATCTCCAGTTTTGCCATTTTAACCAAGCAGGCCGGCTTGGGAGACAGTGAAAGATGATTTTGCCATCACTTCAGGAGAAGCCTTTTTTTACAGCTGCTGGAGATTAATAACTACTGACATTGCAGCCTGTTTATCTTCATCCTTAACTTGGATTGTCTGCAATTAATCTTTAATGACCATCTTACTGCAGACATCTGTAGTGTGCTTGTGTCCTGAGATGACAGTCCATTTCAGTAACAATTTCTTTGTCTAAACTTGCCATAAACCCCCTTCGTTGATAAGAAACAAGCTTTAGGGGCAGGAATCCAGAAAAGGGACATTCCCTGCTTTTGTGCAACCTGCCACACTACAAAGAGTTTTGTTGAGCCAAACATCGACCAAGAGCCAGCTGCATTGAGCTCTGAAGGAAACATCAGAGAGCAAAGTGTGGTTGCTAGTGGTTAACCAGTAACCATATTATGAGCCGAGTTCCTAAGTCTCTTTCTAAACCTTCTGGAGGTTCAAAGCAGCGGTGAGGTTTGGGGAGAAGGCCACTCCATCATGCTTCCATTCAGATGGGGAGTGTTGTGGGCCAAATTGGGTCTATAGTTTATCAATGAACATCTGGAAAATGGGTATGCGTGTTGAGGTAGGTTCAAATGGTCAATGATGGCCTTAAATCATCTATCGATTCTGGTATTCTGTGGTAGCATTTAGAGAAAGGAGACTGAAAAACGGTCTTTCATGTAAATCTTTTGAGATTTTTTGTGAGCAAATGCTAGAATGATGTAAAGATGTGCAACTACTGCGCAATGTGTGTGAGGCTTTTCCCTGAGGAACATTATGTCTCAAACATCACTTTACACCTATGATCCAAACAACCCTTCCACGACTTTAACAGATTTTATGTTTGACTGGAAATGGCATTTAATTGTGTTTTGGCGAGAGCTTCGGGCACTTGAACTAATGTCACAGTATTAGCCTTAAAAAAGCAAACAACCCAAGCTCAATTATAGGGACATTACACAGAAACGAGACGCTGATCAGTGTGTGTGTATCATTTTACGCCAGGCTTGTCTTTAACGTTCAGAAAATACTTCAAATATACAGAAAAATCAAAAAGACCTTTAATGTTGGCAAGAGCACCTCCCTAACTCTTTCATGTCATTTTCCCTCTGACCACCAATGCCTTTTCTTCATTCTGAACTCTCTTTTACTCTGGCCAAGCAAGTGATAATCATATAATCATCTTGTTAGACTTCTTATTGTTAATTTAGTTTCTGGTAAATGTTGGACATACACGTCCTGGAACATGTCTCACAATGCCCTGTGGATCTAAGCTGTCATGTCCATGCAAGTTTGATGTGTATGTTGTGGGGGTTTTCTGAAAGTACCATGGAAACCATCTGTGTTTCTGTGTGTACATTCTGAACATAAGATTTTCTAGGTGTGTACATAAGAATATTTGTGATGTGTGTTTGGGTATTTGTTTTTTAGTAGATTCAAGTCCCTCCTAAAAATGTGGTCGATGTCCTTGTTTCTGCCGCTGTGTATTTTCTTTCCACGTTTCTGTTTTTGTAATTGACTCTATTTCTACAGAGGCAATGTAATATGATTGAAATAGCTATAAAAATGACAGAAATATCCTCTTAATTTACTTCAGTTTTGCTGTGTATTCTTGGAAGTTAAAGTTGTTGACATGGCTTTGTAATCTGTCATGATAGTTACTTTTCTTTGTTGCCTTTTCATTTTAAAATCCTGTAGCGGTAAGTCAACCCATAGCCTTGACTTTCAACAGCTACGATTTTTAAAAACTGTCATGATTTCACTTTCAGAAAATATTACCTGTCAGGATTTAGACAACAGGAGATTCTTAAACTTGGACAGAGAAAGGGGATGGAGAAAAGAAAAGGAGAAAGTGAGCAGGAGATCACATTCCAACAGCCTCCATATGTGTGACACCCACCCTGCCTGCATCCTGCCTGAGGAGCTGACCAGGTTGCTTGCGAAAGAGGTGCTTCCAAAACCCCCTTTTGATTTCCTGGCTTTCCCCTTCTTTTCAGTGGGGCACATTAAAAGCCATCTATGGCCTTACTGTGGTCACACAATGTTCCAATTTCTTCCTCTTTACTCTGAGTCCTCCACTCTTCTCACTGTCTTTATGCTGCCGTCACATCTAGGAGCTGTCAAATTAGATGTCCACAGTCAGAGCTCATACCAGAGATCCAATTTCATGGGGTCAATGGCAAAAGGGGGCACGGCTGGGTGGCTGGGTTTTTCAAGACAGTTACGGGAAACCGACGGCCCATATAAGTTTAAGCTGGCAGAACAGGCTTTATGTAGGGACAGGCCTATGTTAACCACAGACATACAAAAGTGTTCATATTGGCCACAAGATAGTAATGTCTAAAAATACAAAAAAAAAAAAAAAAAAAGTTGAAAATGAAAAAAATGGTGAATGGAGGGATTGACACAAGACAGATGTTTGAAACCTTTTATTCCCATGATTGAAACTGTAAGATGATGATGATTATTATCTGAATTTTATCTTTTTCTGAAACAGTTGTGGCACAGCAACAGAAGAAAATATATTATTTTTATATTAGCCCATAGTGTCTATAATGTTTGCTTTGTTTTTTATGGTAGTCATAAAGTTGTTTCTTAATATCAACCAAAAAGATATTTTTTTTATAATCATACTTTGAACATTCAAACCCTGAAGTGGAAGCTGCAGTCTCTAGGAAAACATTAAACTAGAGTTTTTAGTAATAGGCATGGATGCAAATAAGCACATCCTGAGGAAGACACATATATACACTTTTCTAAATTCGTTATGATTATTGAATTGTAGTACATGAATTCTGGCTTCTATTTTTTTTAAGGAACTTGATTTTTCCTTACAAAGATTTTGCAAAGCACAAAAGCTTACTGCACCCACAACTGAATCAAATTCAGCCAAAATACCAGTCCATACAACATGTCAATTATCCAACAAAGTTGCAGGGCTCGGTGATTTTAATGCCATGAAAACAGACCCATAATATTATATGAAGCTGTGCACATCAGACAGGAAAACCAGGCAGATTTATTCAAGTTGTCTTAAAATTTGACAAACAGATTCTGCAAGCAAACTGTTTATGTGTCTTGCAGTGTTCCCGCTTCCACTGTGTGTGTGTCTGTATGTGTGTGTTTGGCTGTGACAGGGGAGTTTCCAGACTCCACAGACCCTGATGAATGGGTCACTTGTGTGTCTGTATGGAAGTGTGTGCAGTTGCGTGGTCAACTACAACATCTGCACACTAGTTTTCCCATCAACGCACAACACCCCCCTACCCCACCTTTAAGATACTCACCCTGTCTGTTATCTCTGCACCATCCAACAACAAACAAATACAAAAGCATACAACATGAACTCTTGTGAATTGGATAATTCGGTGGAGCTTGTTTTTTCACCTGCCAGACACGTCTGCTTGTGTCTTACCATGGATTTGATCTGACTAGAGCATTGTCAACTGTTAAATGACTCATGCTCACCAACAAGTGGCAATCTGCTCAGCCTCCAGACACACGACTATTGCTAAAGATCAATGGAATTCTAAGCTACTGTGGCTACCCAGAAAGCCTCAAACCCCAGTCAAATATGATGTATTGGGGCTAAATATTACCACAGTGATTCCTGCACCAAAAGGATGGCCCTTGTTCTAAATGAAGACTGCGCATGTGTACAAGGATGGGCTTTGATCCAGCCACTAATGACCAAAACCAGGTTAAGTTGTTGCACTGCAGGACTATTTTTGTACCGATAGTGGCTACAGTTTATTTCTCTAGTATAGTTCATAACACATGAAAGTAATTCGTAAACCGTCTTCTTTGCATAATGAAAAGTTTGTTGCAAAATTACTTTATGTCCTGTTTACTGGAAATGGTAGGGATTAATCCTTGCTTCTGTTTTTTTTTTTTTTTTGCAGTCCTGAACAGTAACTGTTCCAGTAACTGTTCTGATTTCTAAGTAGATGACATACAGATGACAAAATTCAATGACTCAGACACGAAATGAAGTCAAATAGAGTACGTCTGAGAGGACAGCAGGAGAAGTGAATTTTGATTTTTTTATCGAGTGTCCAGAAACAAAGTTATTACTGGTACCATTTTAAAAATCTAAATTGGGCATTATCTTGGCGAGAAGAGAAGATGGCCAGATGACCCAATTGATATGTCACACAATTGACCACACATCTCCCTGAAAGAGGCATTTGCTGAGGAGATTGACACAGCTTTGCACCTCCATGGTAATGCCTGAGTGTGGCACTACGGAGGTAAAAGAAAAATGAAAAAAACCAACCACGGTGTCATGTGTGGGAGGTGGTGAGGACCCAAATGCAGGCAGTATCAGGCAGGAAGCAGAATGGTGCTCGTGACAAGGTTTATTTCCACAATCTCAGGACAAGGAACTATACATAACCAGGATAAACCAAACACAGGCATTAACAAGCATACCCACACACGCATACACAAGGATACACACGCAAGGATCTGACAACCAAAACTGAAACCAAGCGACATATATACACAGGGAAACTAATTGGGAACAGGTGAAGTCAATCTAAATCAAACCAAGTGAACTAATGGGCCAGGGACAGAAAACACAGCACATAAGTAAAAACTAAAACATGACAAAACCCAGAACTCTAAACCAAAACTCTAAACCATGATCACCAGACATAAACCCTGAAAACACCAAACTATAAACCCAGATCAAAATATAACAAACCAAGAAACAGATCAAAACCCAACACACAAGAACTATGGTGGTGAAACATGACACCACGGACATATATTCATAGCAATAGAACTGTATATTTCTGAACCATAGTCAGACCCCGAGGAAGAAGTTGGTCCTGGAGTATAAAGACTTTAACAGAATGTTGGTGAAAGGTTACTCTGGTATTTACTAATGTTTGCGTTTGGATGTTTCAAGCTCTTACACAAAAGCTGTTGCAGGGCTTCCAGTGTGTAGCTTGTATGCCATGTTTGTGTAAATTAACGGTTATTTAAATCTTTCTTCTTTGTTGTACAGTTTAATGCAATCACTGCTCATTTCTTTGAGCAAATACACCATTAATGCTAACAACACTAAAGCTCAACATGTTAATTGAATACTGAGTCACATTGTTAGCAATGGTAGTGAGAAATATTACTTTTTAATAGAAAAAAATTTTTTTTTAATTATATTTTCCTTGTCTGAAGTTAGTCCGTGGAGAGCTGCAGCTGACTGTCTTTTATGTGTAATTTGTTGGCAAGTATTGCGTTAAACTGGCACAAGCAAAACAGTTTCAAATCTTTGTTACAGACCAGCAATTATTTGTTACTTTTTTGAGGAACAGTACCCTGAAAAACTGTACAAGGTTACTTCAGATGACTCCTATTTTCTCTTAAGCTCGGAGTTTATGGAGGGATACATGCTTTTCAGTATAACCCACAACAGCGCATTTTGTATTCAGCGTTGGCTTTTTTTTGTTATCATTGTTTTCTGCTGCCAAAAGCTAGGTGAACAACAAAGTATCAGGTTCAGAGATGGGTGCGATTGAAGACCAGCAGGTGTGGTTTACTTTGGACTAGTAATTAAAGTAGAACACTCAAGTGCAAAACAGCCTAATCAATAATCTATTTTTAAACTCAGGTAGACCCCAGGCCAGTGCCAGAGTTGTTTTTTTATAAAAGATTTTGGCCTGGTAGTGGTTTAGGACACAAAAAATAGATGCTTCCAAGCACATAAAGTGAAATTTGCATAATATGTCCCCTTTAAGGCAATGTTTAAGACAGAAGGAAAACACTTGTTGTCATGTCATTGACATTTACCTTTGCTATTTGTCCCTGTGTACATCATGAGTAACCTTTTTAGCTTTTATGACATAATGTTTCTTACCAGAGCTGTCTCTTTTCATATAAAAGTTCAGTGTAGTACTGCCAGTGCTCTGTCTGCTTCTCTCATCAGAACCAATGAGACCAGAATACAGTGGCTCCCTGTCCTCTTGTTTTTACTTTGGGGCTCTGTTTATTTCACTTGCAGGACAGTGACAGATTTAGCCCATTTGACAAGAAGAGCAGGGAGCTGACTGGCAGGAGAAATTAAAATAAGCTTTCACAGGGTGTTTCCATGGAGTGAGAGATCCTAAAATAAAAGGGAAAAAAAGTACAAAAGGAAGAACAGAAGACAGATTACAGATAACAGACATTTTCTGGAATATCCTGTTGCTCTTGGTTGCAGACTTCCACCTTAACCATTTCATGTCAATACAAATAGGTTGATAAACCACGATGAATACCTGGTTGTGTCTGGGGCTGTTAATGATGTCAGGGAACTGTTAAGAAAAATAATTTGGATGGGCATTTGATGACAGTTAAAACTACCGACAGAGAGAAATATCCGATTAAGTACTCAAAACAGACTTGTCAAATAGCTTTATACAATCAGGAATTGCTTGGTATGAGCAGGGTTCAGTTAGGGATTATGGGTACATGTCCAGAGGCAGCTGTTATTGCACTTGAAATGTCCATGACCTCATTTTCTGAGTGTTTTCCTCAAGCACACCAGGACCAGACAGTGTGCATCATAAGAGTATTTTCTGTTATAACTCCTGACGCTGGCAGCAATTGGCCAAGCACAAGCACTCTGCTGCACTGCCATGAGACATTTCTCAACTCTGTCCTATTTTCATTGTCACCACAAAATACACATATTTTTGTCTTCCACCTGTTTCCTACTTGCACGTCCTGGCTTTAGGTGATAAAATCAAGTTGAATTAGTAGTCGTGTTCACAAAGATACAAACGTATGTCTGTTTTATTATGGAAACGTTTTGTTTGTTTTGTTTCATGGTCAAATGGTAAATTGTCTGTAGTTGTATAGCGCTTTTACCCAAAGTGCTTTACATATATGTCACATTCACCCATTCACACACACATTCACACAAGGAAAGTAACTTATATATTACATTTTTTAAGAGACTAAAATTAGCAAAGTAAAAGTGGTGGAGTTCAGATTAAAGTCGACCTTGCTAAAGTAGACACCAGTTTCACCTGCTGAAGCGAACTTGTACCTGCTTGCCAGTAAAGTGTACAATGTACAAATAATAAATTTTAGAAAGCTTCGACTCTATGTAGTCATGGGCAGGGTATACCAATGATATAAATTTTTCTGCTGCTTTCAAGAAATAATATTGTTGTGAAAATCTATTTGTTTTTAAGTTGTTAAATAAGAAAATAGACTTCTAAGATTGAGACCTAAGAGCTAAAGTTATCAAATCCTGTAATTTGTTTGGTGAGGTGTGATCCTCAGCACAGCATATGATGCACCAAACAACAGACCTCAATCACTTTTCTTCTTCAAGTGTTTATCGCAAAAGCCAATGAGGAAAGAAGCACCAATGGCTTTTTGAGGACAGAGCATCTGCTCTGTAGTGTGAGCATGATATTAAATATAATGCTAGCTGTTGAGAGGCAGGGGAGGCAATAAGTAAATAAAATAAATGTATTCCACTGATCTGCGTAAAAAGTGCATTTTCAGTATGACTCTAACACGTTTTGACATTTTATCAAGTAAAAATACCGAAACCCCAGTGGAGGCACTTTCCCTTAAAACGATCTATGTCCTCCTGTCCGTAGCTACTCAGAAGTGTTTACACCTGATCTTTTGACATGAAAACTATGCAGTGTTTATTTGCAGTGGTTGATGTGCAACTGTGTGACGTTTAATTTGGCACCGTCACCGGGTGCCGTTTATTTAAGCGGATCATCCGCCTGTGTGGTGTACGGGTGCATTCGGGTTAAAGTAAACTGGCTCTGAGTAGGACAGCAGGTAGGGAAAACATGGAATGGGTCCTTAATTTTGGGGGAAAATAAATATAGTTAAAACTGTTTCATCTTTTGAGTGCTTTTTCACATATTACCAATATTATATAATATATATATAACCATATATATA
>JBAMHW010000006.1:20472867-20485470 GCA_037177495.1 Rhadinocentrus ornatus
TCAGCCTGCTTTCCATGAAGGTCAACGTGATGGCCCGCCACACATGGTAAAATCTCCACCTCACCACCAGTGTATATGTCTACTTGAATTTTATTTGCAGCCCTGAGTCTAAATACCACACATTACTTCCTTACTAAATTACTTTAATTTTTCATACCTAACTGTGTTAATTACACCTAGACACTGTAAGGTTAAATTATGTTTTGCATTACTTCTTCTTTTCTGTGAGTCACAGGGAGTTTAGCTTCTCCTTCATGCTGCAGCAAAGGCGTGGCCAAGGGCTGAGGACTTTGATAGGCTGCTGCCAGCTCCATTGGACTTGCCCACATGCTGCAGTGTTATAGGGGTGATTAGGAATTATTTTGAGGTTTTGGTTAGTGCAAAAGGTAGTAGCCATTTTATTTTCCATTTTTGTGTTTACTCTTGGTATAGCCAAACTGGTATTTAAGTTCACCTGTTTGATTGTTCAGGAGGTCAGTTTGTTTGTTATGTTCATTCATTCATTAATTTGTTTTCTTGCTTAGATATGTGAAATAAATGTCACTAAAAACAATCTAACAATCACAAGACTTGGCAAAGGCGTGCTAAAGCAGATCATCTACCACCCAAAACTAAATAATGGCACACAGTAGCAGCAGCTCCGTTGTCTTCATCTCCATGCCGCCGCTGGAAAACCCTTTGCAGTATAATGTTGGAGACCTGCAGCCTTTGAGGAAAGATGAACCCTCAGCTTTTATAAACTTGACAAATACAAGACATATAGTCTTGCATTGCATGTATTTTTTGTTTTGTTTTTTACTTATTCATTCAGGCTACATATTTCACTTTTTATGACACAAGTTTTAGAACTTTTCTTTGTGAAAAGCGGCTCAATGAAAAGATAAATAATGTTAAAATGTTTTGCACTTTAAATATTGCACTTTGAGATACGTCCTTTGTTTACTACCTCAGCCTGGTTCCTACCTCACATTGTTTAATAATTCCTCATTAAAAGAAGACCATTCAAGCAAGTTTTTCCTCATGTTTTCATACTGTAGGAATAAAAGCTTCAGATGGCAATGATCGTGGACTGAATGGGTGGCAACAATAGGAAAAAGCCAGTATTCTGAGGGCAATAACTTGCAGTAACATATTGGGGGAAAAAGAACTATTAACTAGTTAATTTTTAGAACTGTGAACTTAGTTAAAAAATTGAATTATGAACTATGAACTTACCTAGTTCATTTTAAAATGTGTGAACTAAAATTTTAACTAGTTCATGTGGAAAATTAACTTTCCCAAAACTGCCCACCAACTTATGAAAAAAGATTAAAGTGATAAGTCAAACTCTGAAAAGAAATTTACTGATCATCCTTTAAACAAAATTAGGGAAGCTGATCAAATTCCCCTGGGGACTTTCTCCGGAAAGACAAAGTGGAAACGATGCAAATGACAAAAAATCAGGCCTTACATCAGAACAACATGCTAGGCAGACATAATACCACCTGCAAAAGAGCTGTAAGGCAAATTTGTGGTAGTTCCCGCTAAAAGAACTTTGTCCATGACAGCATGTTGCCATGACGACACATAAACACACAGACACAAACCCATAAGGTGAAATTAATACAATGGTTATTATATGTTTATACAACAGATAATGTTTTTTCATCAGCTAAAGTACACAAGTATAAACACCTGCCAAAATCCTCAGAACTGCTTCCATGTTAAGTTATGAAAGGTAGTGTCTCTATGAACACATTTTGCCATAATGACAAGCACACACTCATACTAGCACACATAATGACAAGCATACAGTCACGCTCACACAGACTGACAAGGTGGAGCCACCGCCAGCTTTGCTGTTACAGCTGGTAACACAGTAAACAAGGCCCAACTTGGCTTAAGTATAATTCTACTGCTGCTGCTGCTTAAAATATTCATCTTGGATTAATGTTTTGTTCAGAGGCTAAAACTGTGTCTGGAAACTAGGTTTGATCAAGTACCATTGAATAATACGCTGAAGAGAAATTGAGATCTTTTAAGATGAAAGTGAAGTTTCCTATTAAAAAATAATGGGCTTTTTTGGGGGGTTTGGTTTTGTGGCTGGGATAGTTTTTTTTTTGTTGTTGTTTGTTTGTTTTTTGTGTTTAAAGCATTTCTTCTTTATTATTTCTAATAAGAAAACTATTACAACTGGTTTTTGTCCTCTCCATTCATTTGAATATCTGGTCAAGGACAATAGTTCTGAAAGTTGACATATCAAAGTAAGTATGTTAAGCACAGTAATATCAGATTTTGTGATATGTGTTTAAACTGTGCGATGTGTAAGGTAATGTTCAAGGATTGCATAAATTCCATCAGCTGATATTTTTTTCTGTTTTACATATCATCAGTGGCTAACTAAATGTCAAACCAAACCTAAGTTAACATGGCCATTTGAAGCCATCTAGGATTAGGTTTAAAATATGCTATTCAAATTAAGGTTTTGCATCTGAATAGTTTATTTAAGGTCAGGAAAAACCAAAGGTCATGGTTTAAAAAAAAATCTAATTTAGCTATAAATCAAAACTCTCAGTAAAACACTTCCTGGAAGAACTGGATATTGAACCAAAGTCAGCTAAACTTAGTATGTAGACATAAATACCCATTCATCACCCCAACCACTACATCATTATTTTCCATTATGCTATTTCCATGTCAAGCAAATGTCACACTGATTTCCATAAATATGTATCATCTGTTCATTGAAAGCATAAATGCAGGTACCAAATACAAGCTTTTTAATTTGTAGTTTCTAGAACATTTCTCAGATCAGGCTTGCTTGTATTAATTATGAGTTCATTCAAGAAGCTTGGTTGCCAATAATATAATGACCAAAGGAAAGTGTCAGACATATTTAGCCATAGAAATTAAATTTAGATCTTGCTAAAAATCTTGCTTTTAAAGATCTCGCTAAACCGTGCTTTAATTCTGGTTATCAGCTTAGTTAGTCAACCCAGATTTTCTTATTATGTGTTTGTGCAAATTCAAATAAAACTGGTAAAGCTGACAGCAGATAACCAAACGCAATTATATAATCATGGGAGCCTGAAATGCTAAACTATTGCTGCATCGGGGAAAGATGACAAAAAGTGCATAATTAGCGAATGTCTAATTTTAACAAACTGAAAACAAAAGAATATCTTACTATTTATGATAGCATATTTAATAAAATAAACCAAAAATGTTCTCATTTGCAAAACATGCTTGCACAACCATCTTAAAAGAAGTTACCAGGAGAAGCACAAATTGGTGCTGCTCTACCAGTTCAGTTAAAATATTAAAGAGAGTTAATTTGATTAAGATTATAAAGGACTTTTTAGAAAGTTTATTCATCCTGATCTCACAGAAATATATAAAATAACCACAATGTCTCAACATTTATTTTCAGCACCTTTAAAATTATGTGCTGGGGCCACATAAATCGGGGAAATAAGTCAGTTATAGCTTTATTTTAAGATGCAAGGAGGCCGCCTTTTAAATACAAAATACACTTTTTTGTTGGACATATATTCCCAGTAATATAAAATACAACTATGGCAGACATGCTTTATTTATTGTAACAATAAATATTATGTAAATTGCATATTTAAGTAATTTTGTGTTGGAAAATGTTCCCCTTGTTTTTGGATCATTTGCAGTAAGTAAAAAGGGAAATCACACTGTGGGAGAGTGTTTCATGGGAAAAGACAAAGAAATGAGTTTTAGCCTATAATGAAAGGTGGGTGTGAATGTGTTGTTTTTACCACTCTGAGAGAGTCTTTCCAAGATTGGTTAGTCAGGGAGGTCTGGCTGGTTCACGGCATAGAGCTAGATATCTGGGAAGGCTTTCTTATCCATAATAAAATTACCAAGTAGTAAAATTTTTATATTGAATTAATTTATTCAGATGTTTGTATGTAACACATTAAACCCACTATCTTAAAAACCAATTCAGAGAGGGGACATTTACAGAGGAATCTATCATTGTAAGCACTGTTGTTTTGTATAAGACATTTTCAGTATCTGGCTTAAGTTTCATTTCCTTCCAGTCATCGTAGCCAGCTGTGTCTTTATGGAGCTGAGACAGTGACACTTGTACATTTCTTTTCTAACTTGTGTCATCACATTTGTCACACATGTAAAAACAAGCACAACTACAAATCCAATCTTCAAGAATGGATCCTTTCTATAGTCTGAAAGTACATTACAATTCTGCCAAGTACAAAGCTTCTGTCCTGCCTTTACATGCTTGACTGAATACCCAATGTACCAGATTTATCTAATGACTAGGCAATGGCCATCTGACCCCTGTAGTGGTACCTTTCTATATAATATATAACACTAATCCTCACCAAATTATGTTAATGCCTCACCAAACCAACAAGTGGCAAAGGTGTCAGCTTATTATGACTGTTACACAAAAGTGAAAAAAAATGTCCCATGATAAATTTGCATGTGCTGCGTGTAGTCATCCCATGGACCCCAGCTTTGTAGCTTTTAAAAAGGGAAAAACGTCAGAATAATATTTGCTGTATTTGTATTTATAGTATTTGTAGGGGTAGTAGTTTAGAGTGCCCCCCTGTGTGTCATATTGACCTATTTGTCCATTTTGATCAAAGGACTTAAGTTTTATTGTGAAAGCAGCACTCGTGTGCTGAAGTGAGTAGAAACAACTTTAATTGATTCCTGTTGAGAATCATTCAGTAATGCTAAAAATCAACTGAGTCACTTAGTCAGGAAAGTGAAATCATAAGCAAACTAAGAAATGCATCATACAGAGCATGGCTTTGATTGTAACTGCTGCTCGTTGTGTGCCCCTGAGAAAAGCCTTCGCCTGGGCTCAAGTTGCTGGTAAATAGCATTAAGTACAAACAGCACCAGCCACTTGTGACACATATTCTGTGCAGTAAATTAAAGCAGTTTCCTGCAGAGGTTACGTAAATGTTTTATGTGAGGAATTTACTGTTGACTGATTTGTCACTGACACACATGTGGGAGGTTTATGCTCCTTCTGCTGCTTTAAAATAGGAATAGCCTCTCCAGCATGGATTGTAAGTCTGAAATCAAAGTTGTTTTGTGGTGCGGTTACCGCTAAGGAGTCAACTCTCAATCCAGGAGTGTGAATCACATTCTTAATTAGAGAAGCAATCTTGAACCACATGTAAACAATTAGCCCTCAGGATAACAGGGTTGTTCCTGTGCAGATTTGTGTACGTGTGTTTGCATACCACACAGACATATTTGTGGTAATG
Source organism: Rhadinocentrus ornatus (assembly GCA_037177495.1). Lineage (NCBI taxonomy): Eukaryota > Metazoa > Chordata > Actinopteri > Atheriniformes > Melanotaeniidae > Rhadinocentrus > Rhadinocentrus ornatus. The sequence goes on from JBAMHW010000006.1 coordinate 20,478,120, forward strand.
CTACACTTTCCCAAAGCATTTTCTGAAGTAGTAAAGTCCATACAACAGACTCAATAAAGATTGCTCTTTGCTTTTAGTAGCATTTGCGTGATTTTAAAGGTACAGTGTGTAAGAATTACTGAAATCTAGTGGTAAAGATGGCCATTGAAATTACTTTAAATACCAAACACAGTTGTGAATGGATGGTGGCTGTCAGTGGCCAAAATTATTCCACATGAAAACATGTTTTTATCTGGAAGTGGATCCAGTGGCCTCAGGTGCAGTGATGACTGCACAACAATAAGCGTTACGTATTCCTGCTGTAGCACCTACCAAACTGCAGTTCTGAAACTCAGAGGGTTCTTACTTTAAACACAATTATTTTTCCATTCAGAAACACTGTAGTAAAAATGGTGGCACAAACATGGGGCGGCGTGGCTCAGCGTGTAGAGTGGTCGTCTTTTAGCCTGAGGGTTGCCGGTTCGATGTTGAGGTGTCCCTGAGCAAGACACCAAACCTCATATCGCTCCTGATGGGTCGTGGTTGAGCGCCTTGCATGGCAGCTTCCGCTGTCAGTGTGTGAATGGGTGAATGTGATGTATATTGTAAAGCGCTATGGGTAAAAGTGCCATATAAATACACACCATTTACCATTTACAATGATGGCAGCTGCCATGAATGTGGACTCATGGAAAGGTGGTATAAATAGCTCATTCTAACAGAATAAAAGCACAACTGTTAATTTAGTAAAATAATTATAGATCAATAGAAACACAGTTTTTAAGTATATATAAAATGTTTATGTCTTTGATTTTGTTACATGCTGCACCTTTAAGCTCATTGTTTGGGTTTTCTTGCCTGCAGCTTTACTGTTCAACAGCTGGTAGCAGTTAAAGAAAAAAAGGCTAAGATGTTTCTGCAGAACAAAAGTTGTCCACCAAAGGCAACCAAATAGTAGACAAACAAAGTATAAAAACCTAGTGAACATAATGCAATATTTAGTACCTAAAGAGTTTTATTATCCCCTCAAGATTGATGGAAACCAGAGCTCCATCCCTTCGTGTTGGTAAGTCAGTCAGACAAGAAATGATCCCATAGCGCTCCTGACGTTTGTGATTGTCACAGGCACAACATAGGTTTTTTCTTTTTTTCTTTCTTTATTTATTTTCCCTTCATGTTGGGCATAACATATGCTGTTGAACTACTTAGTAATTTTAAAACTTTTAGTAAGCAGGCTGACATGCGAGCAAGCAATTATTAACAGCACAGGATTCAGAGCCATTAAAAACAGAAAAGAAAAAAAAAGTTTTGTCCCAAAGTACACAGCTCTCGCCATCAACAAATTCCTCAGCAGAAACAACATAACGAGTTTGAAGCTTGGAGCAAACAGTGGCAGAGGCCAAAAGAAACTGTTGTCAAGGCTCGGTCTCTGGTGGGGAAGCCTGAAATAATTAAATGCACATTAGAGTGTATGTTATTCAAATTGCCTTTCTAATATAACCCAAAAGAAATAAACATCAAAATTTGTATAATATATATCAATGACTGAATAGTATTGCAGAGCAGCTTTATGAACAGGTGAAATGAGTTTGAACTTGGCGGGGAGTTCAAGTATATTTAGTTCTGACTTTTGAAGAAGTATGAAAGACAACCCACAAAGCTTTTAACTCTTCTCCTAATTAAGACAATTTTTTTAAAGCGACATCTTTTTTTAATCAGCACTTTCTTGATATGACCAGCCTCTCCTTGTGCTTAAAAAACTAAGCTAACACCCTCAATGACTTTTCTTTCTAAGGAGCACTTAAGAAATCTCAGAAATCATAACTCTTAAATAAGAAGATGTATCTGTCTGCCAAGATATGTGATTCTGACCACACTATCTTTTCATTTGTTATTCTTCTCTCCTCCCTGCCCTGTTTCTTGCCTTCTTCTTTAACTGTTGTTCAGTCTGATCAAATGTTCTTCTCTTTTCCATTCTTCTGCCCTACTGACCGCTTCCTCTGTCCTCCAAGGCCTCTAAACCAAAAGAATTTTATGATATATTAACAATTTTGAAGATGCAGTTTGGTGAATATCCTTGTGCAGAAATCACCCCCCATGTTCTTTTATATTTTTGTGACGTGTATTCTTGAGTGTAGAAGACAATTCAAAGGCAACTTACTGAATGGATGATTTTATTATTTATACTAACAACTTCCTTTCTTCATTGAGCTTCCAAGAGGAAACAAGACAAACACGTTGTCTGTTCTCAAGTTTAAAAAATGCTCCTTAAATGATTGCATCATGTCTGACTTTGCCTTTGTCACACTGATGTATTAGGTAATGTGAAGACTTAACACAGGTGCGTCACTTCACATCTGTTTCTCTGATTTCCACATTTCCTCTACAGAAACACAAACTTTCCCTGATAACTTCAGGTCTGTGTGGTTGTGAAGCAGATTTACACACTAACCAAACTTCTCCTGTTGTCCATATGTCTCATTTTATGTATTAAAGGAGTTGCAGGACTAATAGTGAAATGCTTAATCCTGCCAACAGACACATCTGCACAGTAAATATGTGGTCACCAGATGCTATACTTAGCTTAATACTAATACTGTAGAACAAAAGAAAAGAGAAATTATCCATCTCTTTAGTCTTTTTTTATTATTATACATCATTTCATTCAAACTTGGCATATATATATATAAGCAATGTTTTCTGGAAGCTGATCCTGTGAAGTGGGGTCCCTGTGGATTAGACTTTTTCAGGTATATTTTAGTGGATGTTTAATGGGGCTGGATCTCTGTTGTTTTTGTCAAGCCATTCAGGTGCAGTTTGTGGTGGGAAGCTTGTTTAGGGGGGGAATGAACAATGTTTGATTTAGAAATACGACTGTTTCTCTCTTTCTTCCTTTTTTTCATTTATTTTTTTGTCCCACATAGGAAACAGGCCTTCTCATGAAAAATTATTTAACTCAAACTGATCCACATGATCCAGGTAAAGTGGGTTTTGGTGTCAATCATATCTCCATAATGAACAAAAATGCCACTGTGTCTTACCAACAACAAGAATTAATGACCTCAGTCTGAACAGGTTTGTTTCTTTTCCAAAGAAGAAGAGGACATAACTGAAAACACATCACACATCTTAAGTGCTATTTTCATCTGTGTTTGTCTGCAACTCTTATCTCTGGATGCTCATTTAGTTTCTTTACGTTAATGAGCTCAGCACTGAAACTACTGATGAGTGAAAAAGTAAATTATCATCTGATCATCTGGTTACAGTAAGCTGATCTAGAAAACTTTGGCTTCCAATATTCATTAAATTTTACACTTATTATTGAAATTTTACATAAGTGGGTAACAATGTGGGGTGTTTTTTGGGGTGTGTGTGGGGGGGGGTAATTTTTTTTGGGGGGGGTTGTTTTCACTGTGTTTATATTTTGTTAAATAGGTATGTTTGCCTTGAGCTAATATTTGTTTTACAGTATCAGGCTACTCAAAGCAAATTTCGGATACTAATGATGCTTTTAAAAGTTTGTACATGAACTGATAATCATCTTGTCATCTTTCAGCTGATTGTTAATTGCTGTCTTAAGATTTCAGGGGAAACATGATGCAGAGTGGTTTGCACACATAGTAATTTACATTTGGCTAAGGGTACAGGAAGTTCACTGAGGACCAAATAGGGAGAAATTCTGCACAAAGCCTAGTGATTATTAGCATCAGTTTGCATAAATAATTCTGTATTCACAATATTTAACATACAAAAAAGAAAATATTCTGTAATTCCCCCTGACTTTAGAGTTTTCTGTCCTTCCAAACAGTGACCTGAATTAGAAAAGTATGTAAGTCAGAAATCCAAGGGGCAGAACATCCAGAGGAATGCAGTAGTCTGTTATGTGTTGTTTGACATTTTGACAAGTCTCTGATAAAACCCCAGTGCACCAATGTGTTCAATAAACAAAACGTCCTCTAACCCTCTCTGCAGTTTTTCTCATTACACTTTGCTACACATGATCCTAGACATGGTACTGTTTTGGCTTAACAGCCCTCTGCTAAAACACACCAAAAAATCTGGATATTCTTCTGAGATGTCTCGGGCATTGGTACTTTGTATGCTTCTTGCTTTGTTCAGCAACATCTCTGCATCTACAGAAGTCTGCACCAATTCCCTCTTACCTGGAGCTAAAGGTAAAACTTGTCAGTTTGAGTGTGAGTGTGTGTTGATTGCATGAGGCCCAAAACTCTTTTATTTATAGATCAAAACTATTACATTCATTTAATTCAGAAGATTTTAATGCAGGGGGTAAAATAAGCTAAGGTTTTTTACTAATGCAAATGCACATCAGCAGTTTTGGATTCTTGGATACTTCCAGACTTTTGTTGGCCATTGTTTGTTCATACAGTGGGGGGGTAAACAGTGTTAGCTATATTTTAGAGAGCAAGACTTTCTAAGGAGATACCCCCAGCACTTTTCAGGGTTTGCAGAACTGATGATAAAGCTACCGAGCATTAAATATCCCGTGGTTTACTAGCTAGCTGCTTACCCTTAGACTCTTGGACAGAAAGCCTCCCTATGTGTGTTTTTCATTTTACAGCATCCAGTAGCTTGCTCCCCTGCTGATTCAGACAGACAGAACTAATAAAACGCAAAGTTTAGCTTTAGTTTTTGGGGAGATTTTTTTTTCTTTTCTTTTCTTTTTTATTTAGCTCTTTTAACACTAGTGAAAAACACATTTAGTTTAGACTCAAATAAAAGACAGAGTCAGAAAATAGCAAAAATGTGTAATAATGAAATTAAACCGATTACACTTTACATTTTTGTCACAGCAGAGAAAAAGGACTTCTTATCTTTCACTCTGTGTAACAAAACTACAAGTAAAACTAAAAAAGTCAGGGGACATGAGTAAGAAGTGACTAAAACACCAAATCCACTTTCACGGCCTTCCACTGACTTTCATTTAATGGGCAGAAAGTCCCATTGTGTCAGTATGTATTTAGACAGCTGCCACTTGAGTGAACTGATTATTTGTACAAGACTCATCCAGATACTACCGACCACAGGGTCAGTCTCTGCATATTTGAATGGGCATAAGAAGTGCATTTTTCTGTGTTTCATATAACCCAAAAATGTCTTATTATTTACTTTGAGCTTTTTCAACAAACATACTTTTATTGCTTTTACTGGTACTCTGACTCCCATCAGTTCTAAATAGATTTTGCCAACATTTAAGGCTTTACTGAGCAGGGACAATGTTGATGAAACACTTGTTTTGTTAAAGAAAGATTAAACAACAATGACTATTCAATGAGGTGTACCTATTTAGAATTTTCTAATCAATGCCAGATTATATTTGAGACTAAAATATCTCATTTTGATGTGGCAACTTAACCACGTAAATAAGGCATGTTATTACTTTTATGGTCTTAGCTTAATTCACAAAAAGAACATCTGTACAGACAGACGAGATTAAATGTTGGATACTTCTCTATGAAGCCTGATACAAATAAAGTTAGAAAACTTTTTAGATTTTTAGATACTTGTCATAAGTGAACATTCCTTTATTTGTGTATTTGTATATTTCTTATTGTCAATTGGGCAAATAACTTAATCCAAGCAATGTCATTTTATAAACAGAAAAGTTTGATGTTTCTTAACATGATTTGCAAACTAAGCTCTGACTGGGTTTGCACATGAACGCAAACACAAACAATTCTCCAAAGAATGCATGAAAGCCATTCTTAGCTTGCTTTAATGTTAATAATTTATCATTAACCTATTGACTAAGAAGTTTTAAAAAACAAAGCCAATCACCTCTTATACATTCCACTTCACAATAGTTCCTTTTACATCCAGGAGACCAGGGAGAGATTGGAGAGGAAGGAGATCAGGGGAAACTGGGCAAGAATGGACCACCAGGACTTCCAGGTAAGCATGCATCCATTCAGTGGATACTGGAAATGAAAAGAAAACACGGATTTCCTTGAGTATACTTGGGTTATGAATAGTAAGACTAGAAACCCGGAGCAGATACTTACTTGACCTCCAGAAATTTAGCATTTAATTCACTTAACAGCAACACCTCCACAACTAGCAGATTAAAATGTCATGCAATTCAAGAAACTGATCAAATAAAGTAAACAACTCTTTTTTTTATTTTCTGTTTGTTCTCTTTCATAAAAAGTAACATCAATCCACTGGAGGACTTGTGTTGAACAAACAGCTCATCCTTACGAGAATTATCTTGATTCTAATGTAAAAATGTTGAAATGGACGTAAATGCAGGCTTTAAGGGTTTTGATATTTTTTTATTTTTTTTGTGTGTGTTTTTTTTGCACAGTACCAGGGACAAAAACACTTCTTGCAAACTTACTTCACCTTTTAAAATGGACTTTATTTTGATTACACAGTTATGCTGACAAGAAAGCACACACATTTTTTCGATTTTAGCTTATTGCAGGTCAAAAATTAATCATCTGGTCCATACCAGCTTTTGAAACTGGGTAGATATAATATTTGACTTAATAATACATGTTTTGTTTTTTTCTTGTTTGTTTGTTTGCTTTTTAATAAAAAAGAAATCTAAGCTAAAATAACATAACAGTAAGTATTAAAAAAATGCACCCGATTATTCAGTAGCTGGCAGAATTACCTTAAGCAGGAGTAACTCAAAGTAATAGTTTTATGTATGACTGTCACTCACTATCTCACGTCATTGTGGAAAAATTTGGGTTCATTCTTCTTTTCAGTGTTGCTTCAGTTTATTGAGGTCTGCCGGCATTTGTTTATGCACAGCATTTCAATCAGGTTGAGGTCTGGACTTTAACTGGACCATTACAATGCCTTGATTCTTTTCTCTTTTTTTTTGGTCATTCTGTTGTAAATTTTCTGTTGTGTTTGGGATCATTGTCGTGTTATATAACATAATTTGGACCAAGCTTTGGCAATCGGACAGATGGCTCCACATTAGAATATAGAATATTTTTGTATACAGAGAAGTTCATGGTCTACTCAATGACCACAAGATGTTCGGGTCCTATGGCTGTAAAACAAGTCTAACTTATCACCATGCTTGGCAGTTGAACTGTCTCTGCTGATATACTGTGTTTATTTTCTCCAAACATGGTGCTGTGTATTATGACCAAATGTTTTTACTTTGGTCTCATGTCCAAAGGGTTCCAGAAGTCATGTGGTTCAGATACAACTTTACAAACCTAAACTGCTCTGCAATCTCCCTGTTAGAGAAAAGAGGTTGTTTCCTGAAAACCATTCTTTATTTTTATTTCTATATTTTATTGACAATTTTTTAAGCTACCCTACTTGCCACGCCTCTCCCCTCCTGATCCACAACCACCTTGACGCAACTTCTGCTGCGTCGGTGGCCAAC
>JBAMHW010000006.1:20485570-20497081 GCA_037177495.1 Rhadinocentrus ornatus
GACTGGCTCCTGTGATGCCCAGCATTTTGTAGGCCCTGCAGAGGGATTGGCCCACAAATCCTCGGCATCCTACTTCGCTGGGTTGGCATTGTGCCCGCCAACCATTGTTTTGGCACTTCTCCACTAGCTCCGAGTACTTTGCCATGTTCATGGCAAGGGCAAAGAGTTTAACTGAGATCGTACAGCCGGTGATAATCCCTTTTTCAAGTTTGTGCCAATCAGAAGTTGTTAATCCGGAAGAGACTCTCAGGCTGAAGTTGGCACAGTAGTCCAGGATATGGTCTCTGAACTTCGTTGAGATATGATGTCAATTTAGTGCCTCTTCGAACAGCTTGTGGGGCATGGATCCATAGGCGTTGACAAGGTCCAGCTACAGCACAGCCAGGTCGCCTTTGTTCTCCCTGGCTTCCCTGATAAGCTGAGTGACAACGCCCTTGTGCTCCAAACAGCCAGAGACCTTTGGAATCCCTCCTTTCTGGACCTGGGTGTTCAAAATACTATACAATGCGATACATATTAGCATCAGTACTAATTACAAGCAAAACAACAAAAAAAACGAAGCAAGATTTTTTTAAAAAAGGGGAGTCCCACAAGGAAACCAAAAGGTGGTGGGGAATAAAAAATAAAGTAAAGAATCTAAATAAAGCAAGTACAATGGTACACAAGTACAAGAATCACAGAAAATTGAATGTCCCTTCAGCACTCCTAATGTAGACTTCCAACTTATTCCATTTCTGTGTGAAAAGATTCCCTTTATTAATTAGTCTGAAGGATAACTTATTTAAAGCTGCCACATGCCCAAGCGTACTAGACCAGTAGTTCAGAGACAGAGCATCGGGGGTCTTCCATTCACACATAATTCATTTGTGGCCAAACATCATTGCTGTCTGAATCCACTCTGCATTTGAGGGATCTATATCCACAAGAAGGGAAGGATCACCCAACACAAATAATCTGATGGAGAATGGGATTTTATATTTCTGAATATTTTCAATACGTGAATTTATTCACAGCCAGAAGTCCCATGTACCACAGCATGTGTCTGAGATTGCCCTCTCCTTGGCATTTCCAGCATCCCTAAATTGTCCCTAAATTTTACTTTGCATAATTTAGATGGTGTCCAGGAAGTTCTATTTAGGATCTGGAATTGGGTAAGTCTAGTTCTAAGCACTCTGGACATTTTTTTAAAGATTTTTTGTATTAGATTCCACTCTCCATTTGTAAATAATGTGCTCAGGTCTGACTCCCACACTGCTTTAAGGTCAGAAGAAGATTTGTCTGAGCTATGGAGAATAAGTGAGTAATATTGAGATGCTTCATGTCCTGATACTAATATCTTATTTATCTGTGTGTGGATGTCTGCATTGGAGGCTTGAGTGGAGGGGGATCCAAATATATTAACAAGTAAATGTCTCAGTTGCAAATAACACCAGAACTGATGTTGGGGTAACACAAATTAATCTGATAAATCTTTAAAAGACCTTATGGTGTCCCCCTCATATAGATCACCCAGAACCTATATTCCTCTGTTAAATCACCTAACAGGTGCTCTATACGTAGTTTTTGGTTTAGCCAGAAAGAGGCTGAAAGGTGACGATGAGAGTTGCTCTGGAGGTAAAGACCGATGGTCCATATGTCCGAGACCAAAGGCTAGGTAATACAAAAGGAGGTTTGGAATGCACCCTATGGGCACCCTTGTCTTCTGCCAAGCTCAAATCGTTGTGAAAGCACTCAATTAGTGAGGACTGTGGTAAAGGGATCGGTATATAAAAGATCAATCCAGCCTAGAAATTTAGCAACAAAGCCGAAGGCCTCCAGGGTGTAGAACAAAAACTGCCACTCCACCCTGTTGAACGCTTTCTGCGTCTATTGAGAGAGCGGCTGCAGGAGAGTCTTTGCAATGTAACGTCCACATGATATTAATTAAACATCTGAAATAAGTTTTAATTTAATAAATTATGACACATTAGAATACGTCACATGCTGTTGTTCATTTTAGAGGCTATTTTTCTACTATTTTTCTAATTGTGTGAGATGATTTTTTAAAATTTGTTTAATACAAGACAACTTACTAGTAATTAGGTTCCGGGCAATTAAAGGGCATAAAAGTGAAAAATTTATGTATGTGCTGGCAGCACCTCTTTATGTTCACACAGAAGGAAAGATTCTGTTTTCATCCCTCTGATCCAAAAATATTAAAAATATTACTTTAATTATTGTTACATAAACAAGCAATCACCTGTTAGATTCTGTGTTGTATCCTGCAGCGACAGCCAATGTAACTCTGTCCCAATGGCTGCCTTTGCATATGCCTCATTTAAACAACTTGCTTTTCTTTAACATGCACCATACTGTTCTGTAAAAGACAGGCAGACAGACAGACATATGGAAGCAAACTTGTTAATTGCTGCTGAAACAAGCAGGAGCTTCTCCATATGTTTTCCAAATGGGGTTTTAAAATAGTTTGCAAACCAACTAGCCATATAATGACTGCACAAACACATCTATACACTCACACACTGACACACGGGCTGTATGCACACAAGGAATGCAAGCAGGCATGTATAGACACAAGCTGCACATGTACAAATGTAGACACACATTTTAGCTTTAAACACAGCAAACTGCAATGGTTACTGGCTGCCCTCCTTTTCTCCAAAGATGTTTGATTCAATGATATCATAGTTTTACAAAAAATTTCAATAGTTTTCTTTCATAAAGCTTGTGTGAAACAAATTCCAGGGTTTCTGTCATTTCCAGAGGTGAAAAGGTGCGTACATGTACTTTTTCAACTTTTCAACTTTGCAAACATAATTCAACAGTATAGCAAAACCATTCATTATGGTTTTTCTGTCTATATTCTTCCTGACAGGCATGAATGCAGGTTTCTACAATGATTTTGTAACTGTCGACAGTTCAAAAGATGACGCATGTATTCCCAGTCTTAATTTAGGCAGTGTTACAGGAAACAGTTGCTTAATTTTGGAATGTTAAAAGGGAATATATGACTGTGAATGTTTCAATGGTCAACAAAAACAGTGTTTCCAAGCTTATTAACATCAATAAACTGCTAGTTGTGTTTTATTCAGAACTGCTTAAGAGGATTTAGTTTCATTTTAGTATTATGAACACCTGTAAGGGCAGCCAGCATATGTAAAACAAATGGAAAAAAGTAGCATAAGGCCTTTGGTTTATGAGCCCTAGTTCTCTTTCCATCCTCCCCTGAGCTCTAACAAGCAAAACACAGGTCATGTTTGCCATTTTAATGGGAAAAAAATTTTAATAAATGATTTTATGTTCTGTTAAGTATTGTTTATGTTTGTTATACGAGAGTTTTGTAAGTAGCTTAATGTTGTTTAAAATGTGTCTTAGACTCTATAAATCCTGTGGAAAAATGCAGCCTTCATTTTCCAGCAGCTGGACGATCCAGTCGTTAAACCAGTTGAAGAAGTTAGCCATTAAAAAAAGTGACTGCAGTGATATGAGGAACTGTTATCTGTCTGTTTAGACAGACGGTTTAACTGGCAAGCATGAGTGCTGCCAAAACAGGATTAATCAGCTGTTACAGACACAGAGGAAACAAGAGGCCAGCAGATTCAGTTTCTTTCTGCAGCTAAAAACAAACACCTACAGAATAATCACCCCTCACAATAAATTCTCAGATCAATATTGATAAATGTTTACTTTGTGAGAGCTTGTGGGGTATTCCTGCAGAAAATTCCATAGAAATTGCATGCAGATTATGGTGGAATTTCCCAAAGTCCTTTGCGCTACAGACCTCACACAATACATAAAACCTCACCGCTTCTGCCAACATCTCACATATCACCATTTAGAAAATCAACATCAGAAGGCCTGGTGAGGTTAGTTAGTCATTTTTCTTAAATAAACTGGTTATTGTTAAGGTTAAAGTTTAGGTTAGGTTGTTAGCATTAACTGGATAAAAAGTGTAATGTCCAAATAAGGATCATTGCACAGGCTTTGATATGTGTGTGTGTGTGTGTGTGTGTGCGCGCGTGTGTGTGTGTGTGCGTGTGTGTGTGTCAAATCCCTCTAAAAGAAAAATGCTTTTGCAGTATGTCACTTAGTATTTGAAATTCCATCAATTTCCAGCTGAATAATTTCCTGAGGAAACACTCATTCAAGAACTGGCAGAAAGCCTCTGTCTGCTCTATTATTACACACACACACACACAAATGAACACATGAATAGGAGTCTATCCTAGTCTGATTTTCTCTATCAGCAGTCCAAGCTCAGAAGAGATTGAGAAGACTATTTTCACTATTAACAGTAATCGTAAAAATCACCACGGTAACATAACCATATTGTGCTCTTTCTTTAAAATCAAGTACCTGCAAGTATAAAAGTACAGGAAATAAGTGCATGCTTTTATTTATTTTGCAATGTATGAATTGACTCCTTCTCATAGGCCATTTTGAAAATCCACTCACTACTGAAGGTAATGTCTGGGAAAATATTTTTTTCTATAGCAAAGCTTTGATGAAAATCATGACAGCTAATAAAAACAGCTTAAAATGTGAGATTTTAACAAATTTCCAATTGACCAAAAATTATTTTTAAGGGACCTTATAACATTGTAATGATACCTGTAGCTCTGTAACATGAAATTCTTAATGGCACAACCACAGTGTGTAAATGTTGGTTTGACTGGGAAATTAAAATGTCTTTATCGTGTCTCAAATGTCTTTTGCTGATTCTTTTCTACTTCTTAAGGAATACCAGGAGAGCTAGGGCTTAAAGGAGAAGTGGGCCACACAGGAAAGATGGGGCCCGCTGGAGACAAAGGTCAGAGAAAAGAATTTTTTCTATTCTTTCTTTTTGATCTAAAGTTCATGTTTCTTACCTAAATGAACCTTGTCAAGGGAAAATTAGCAATATAACAGCTTATTAAGTGGTTTGAAGAGTCAAAGATATAAATAATTATAATCCAGCAATATGATGGCATTCTGTTGCTTTGCCCAGGGTATCTTAATTTTTATGAGAAGTTGTATTTTATTTTCCTTCTGAACATTCCCTGTTTTTATTAATCATTATTTGTATATGTTTACATATATTATACATATATATTAATATGAATTATGTCAGCAAAGTGATTCCAGATTTTCTGGAAACACCTGGAATAGAAAAATAAGCAAACAAAAAGGAAAAGCAAAAAGACATTGCTACCTGAAACAAGATCCCAAACTAAAAACCAGCCACTTTTAAACAAATTGCTAGTCTTGATAAAAAATTAAAAAAAATTGAAATTGAAATTGAAATACTGTATGTTGAATTTCCACACCTGGAGTGGCATGTGTATGTTTTTTCCATTACACGAGTAATGTAACATGTTTGAGTAATATATTATTCCTTATTCTCAGAATTTCTAAAGCTTACCTGCTCTATGGCAGTGGTAATTACTGATGCATAACCACCAGCTGGTTATACATTTTTTTCCTAACTTCCATATCTCAAAAAGACTGTAAATGTACACTATGTTGTTGTTCTTACTGTTCCGCATACAAAAGTAAGTCATTGTAATGTTTACACTGCACACTACTTCCCCAAAATGAACAACGGCCAGTGAAGTTAATTTTCACTATTTAACTAATGTATAATATGATTTGAAATACCCTCTGGACTACATTTATACTCACGTTGAACAATTTATCACAAATTAGGATATTAAGAAGTTATATATTTTAGTTTACGTACTGAAATCTATTCGAAACCGTTAAACTGATGTAATTAAGTTAAGGTTTGACCTGAGTAAATCTGTCAGGGTGTGCAGACATTTTTATGTGTGTTATGAAGCCATCTGCTGGAGAAATTATGTAACTTCATATAAACACAATAAAAAATAAATCGTCTTTTCTAAATTCAGACTTGCACTCATGGGATTTTTTTCTTCTGTAGGTGACAAAGGCCATAAAGGTTGGGATGGACCTGCTGGTCTAAAAGGAAAACCAGGTGACAAAGAGGATTTAATTCAGCTTCTATATGTGACTCTTCGTGACTTTGTGCTCTTCTCTGGTTGATATTATTACACACTTTAATTTTTAAAGCTTTATCACACCTTTATGTGTATTTGACAAGTTTATAGAATTAATTAACAGCATTTGAAATAGTAATTAAATAAACAATATTTGTAAGCACTTGCCAGTTCCTATAAAGTTTAATATTCTTGGTTGTATTTTTATGTGTTTGCTCTCTTGTTATTATTACAACTTGATTAATTTTACAGATACAGTGGTCCAATTTCATGACAGTTTCTTTATTTTTTTATTTAACCTTCATTTTACCAGGAAATGCTTGAGATCCAATTGTCTCTCTTACGAGATAATGTTACAGTTTTCATTCAGTAAAGCACCTGCACAATCCCATATCTCCCATCACTTCCCATCATATCTTCCCTGGAAGCGAATAAGGACAGCCAACCAACCTTAGCATACAACGTATAGTGTAGCAGGACAATCAACTCGAAGATTAGATAAATAGTCAAATTGTTCTAACCCTTGTTTGATCCATTAGGCACAACTTGTGACTGTGGCAGGTACAAGAAGGTGGTTGAACAGTTGAATGTCAATATAGGCAAGCTGAGGAACGCTCTCAAGTTTGTGGAGAACGGTAAGTCCTTGGTTATAACTTTTAGCCACACTTAGTGTTGACAGGTTAGCAATGTTTCCTTTAAACTGTGGAAAACCATGTAGGAGCAAGCCTAAAGATAAATCATCTCTGGACATCTGTTCATACATCTCGCTCTAATGAAAAACAAAGTATTTTTAAAGCTTGTGTTCTACTCTTTTTTGAAACCCTCTTTGAAAATTCATTATCCTATGCAGTTGTTTTTGGATTGAGGGAGACCGATGAGATGTACTACCTCCTTGTGAAGGAGTCCAAGAGGTTCAGTGAGGCTGTATTGAACTGCAAGCTAAGAGGAGGCACTCTAGCCATGCCAAAAACCATCAATACCAACCGTCTCATGGCAGACTACATCAGTCAGGCGGGACTGACAAGGGTTTACGTAGGAGTCCGGGTTAAAAAAGAAGACACGGTAAAGTCCACGTGACAGTGACTGCAGTTTGCAAAAGTGTAATAATACAACTTTTTTGCTTTTTTCACTCAGAAAAATTATTTCTGTTCTCTATTATCAGGATGGAATAAGAAGTTATATCTATGCAGACTCCAGCCCTCTGAGGGGGTTTGCAGCTTGGAGCCAAGAGGAAAAACCCACCACAAACTCCACCTGTGTGGAACTGCTCAGCACTGGGACATGGGGTCACGTGGAGTGTGAATCAACCATGCTTTTCATCTGTGAATTCCCAAAGAGCAGGAGAAGGGGAGGTGGAAGAGGGATGCCTGCCACAGAATCACAATGAGTTAAATAACTTTACTTCCTGGGGACTAAATACAATTCGAGATACTGACTTTCTTTCTTTCTTTTTTTTCCCTTGAAATACAATCACATAAATTATTCAGACCCTCCCTGTTAAGATAAATAATTCACCAAGCTTTTTACACGTCTTCACTGGACTTTTGGGCCACACCTTGATTGTTTAAGCTCTAAGCATAATTTTCAAAGCCATCCTGATGAATCAGAGCAATGTGGGAGCCAACGTCCTAAGGCAGGCACTCCAGTGAGCATTGGCTAACGCTGTTCGCCTTGGGCGCTAAGCAAAAAGGAGGAACTTTTCTTACAGGCACAGAAATATTTCCGTAGCCATTGAAAAAAACTCACATGGACAAAGAATGCTTTCAAAGCTATCAGATAAGAGAGAGATGAAGTGTTTGCAACACAAACATGGCAAAGTAGAAGCATTCAACCCCAAGAACACCACCCAGGAGGGCCTGTCCTCTTTGTTGGCATCATGAGAAACACAAGTTATTTTAAAGTCACCTTACAGCAGTTCCTAATTCCCTAACATCTCATCTGTTTTTACAAAAATGGTTTAATTTTAAATGTTTGCTATGACAAAGAAATAGGAACAATCCTAATGGTCTTAATATTGCATGGTGCATGACTCTCTAAGTCCTTCCTCTTTCAGTAAGTGGGGCTCTCAAAATATGCTAATAAGTCCAGACACAGTCCAGTGTCTCAACACTTTCTCAGTTTCTAAGACTCCTCAAAACTCACTCTGATGCAGCATTGTAAAAAGTTGAATCATCCCTAGCAGGAAGTATATTGTAAACAACAAAAAGCAATAAATAAAAATGATTACTTAGTAAGCTGCCAGAATCAGGGCATACTGTGCAGGTCTCATTGATTTTATGCCCTGGAAAAACAGCTGGACAACACGCTCTGTGCCAGCCACTCCCAGGCTTTCTCTCT
Organism: Rhadinocentrus ornatus; assembly: GCA_037177495.1. Lineage (NCBI taxonomy): Eukaryota > Metazoa > Chordata > Actinopteri > Atheriniformes > Melanotaeniidae > Rhadinocentrus > Rhadinocentrus ornatus. The sequence continues at coordinate 20,493,901 of JBAMHW010000006.1, forward strand.
TTTAGCTGTCTTCGTAGGTTTAGTGGCAACCCCAACTGTTTTTAGGTCAAAATTGAGACTGATTGAGAGAGGAGTCACTATCTCTCCTAGTGGAATACACCACTCTGTATCACTTAACCCTACCTGCAGGGCACTTCGATTTAGGAGTTCTGGCAGTTTATCACTAAAATAGAAAGGTACAAATGGATGGTGACTACTATGTGGAAAAACATATTATTTTGGTGCTAAGAAAATGAAAATTACACACAAGTTATAGTAGCAGTAGTTTATCCGAAGGCCAACCTCAGCAGAGGAAGAAGCAGAGATGGAGCAAAGGAACTCTAAACTTTCATTTGGACTTTCCACTCCAACTGTATCTTCCACTATATAGTGTTTGGCACACAGGACTCACTAGGTGATGCAGGCAGACAGATTCTGATGCAGGCCAGGCACTACTTGGATTCACAACGATGTGCACATAGTTACCTAATGCATAAAGAAACACGAGCTGAATATGTGCACAGCAAATCTGAGTTGGACAGCATAAGTACCATTTTCCACTTGTGAATAATCTTTCTCACTGCAGAATGATGGACTACAAATAGGAAATAGTCTTATAATCATTCCCAGACTGATGAGCAGCAGCAGTTGCTTCTGTAAGATCATTGCTGATTTTTTTTGTTTTTTTGTCCTTGACATGTTAACACACACTTGTATGCTCCAGACCACCACCTGCCAAAATTTCTGCTTTTATTGAGGGGTTCACACTTGCTAAAACAAATAAAGCAGATTTCAAAAAAGTTTTTACTTTTACAGTTTTTTTACTTCCCTATGTTGCCATTATGTTTCCTGCCTTGGCATCTTCAGAGAGCAGGTTTAGGAAGTTTACTTTTGGTCAATTTTAGGAAACTGGCATGGTCAACTTTCCATATAAAATCAGTTTTGACTTAAATTTGTGATAGCTGTGACCATGTTTATGATTCTCTAGGGGATCACACAAACAGGTTTGAAAAAAATCTGCCTTCTCAACTTCTTGTGTCTTCATAATCCAGTTTGTGAGATATATTATTCATTGTCACAGTGGGTTTAATGGTTTTGTGTGTGGATTTCTTTTAAAAATATTTTTGGGACTCCTGTATATGCCCATGCCCACGATCCTAAGCACAGGATTCTACATGTTTGCTAAGCATTAACAAAAGGAAACATTGTGGCTATGATACCATCACAATACCAGAGCCAGTTCTACTTAGTGAAGGAGGTTGTGAGAATTGACAAAAAGATTAAAAACAGCAGGTTAAATTTAAAGGCAGGTTTATTTGTACAACACGTTTCATGTACAAGACAAATCATGCTTACATAAAACATCAAAAGCATTACGGAAAGGTGCAAAAGAAACATTAAAACAAACTAAAAAGAAGAGGGATGAAATAGAAAGAGAACAAACTTAAGAAATAAACAGATAACAGAATACATATGAGATACATGATACAAACAGGAAATTCATTATTGATATCATTGTCATTAATATTGTTACTGTAATCAACACCATTCTCACTGTCCATTAACATTATGTGAGAAAATAAACGAAAAAAAGGAAAACTCCCTACCTTAATTCAAACCAGCAGCAAATAAAAAAAAAAAAAGGTTTAAGACCCAATTTTAAAGAACTGAGGCTTGGAGCAGACTTCAGGTTTTCTACTAGCTTGTTCCAGATATTACAAACATAAAAACTAAATGCTGGTTCTCGTCGTTTAGTTTTAACTTTTGAGCTGAAAAGAAAAAAGAAAAAAAAAACAGGCAGTATCACCAAGTGACTGATACTGGTGTGGAGAAAGAGTATTTTACATTTTTGAATTTATCCTTCAAAATCAGATATCCACCATAATTCATACCTACATTAAAAAGATGAATCTCTGTGTGACAAACAACAACACTGAACCACAACACAAAAAATTGACTCCCTCCAAAAAACACCTTCCTCTCTTTGTAATTGGTGAATCTGTGCCCAGCCGGCATGTCCATGTGGAGTACTTAAAGGTTAAATTAAAGGGGGAGAAAAGGGTCCAAATGCTGCAGTTCCCAAGCTGGTCTCACCTGTGTTTGTGTTACGATGGTTCAGACAGAGATAGATCCGATGACCGCTATGGGTCTCAGCTGACCAAACTGAACAGGCAGGCAGGTTGTGGCTGGGGCTGGAGTGTAGCAAACAGAGCCAGCTCGGGGAAAACAGTCCAGAAGATTGACAAGAGACTGAGCCGGTAGGATCAGTTTCACCAGGAGTCTAAGCATAAAAGCAGATGTTGTTAACAACAGGCAGATCACAAAGAAGAAAGACAAATGAGGGCACGAGATACCAGGTAGGTAACTGGACGATCAGGTGAGTATGGTGGAATGATCCGCTGTTGAAGTACTGCAGGGAAGTGAAGGTGGCTTGATGTAGGATGAGATCCTGGTTTGGTTATCAGCCCAGGTGGGATGATTGCAGTCCTGGAATAGTCTGGCAATCCTTCTGGCCAGGTACGGACATGACACAGAAAACAGACAGAGGGAGCCAAACGCACACACTAGGACAATCCGGAAACCACACACACACACACACAGGGGAGACAGGAACCCTAACAGTTTGCCTTATGGCTTTCAAGTTGGTTCTGACTGAGTTTTAAGCTGGGGCCCAACTTCTATATAATGATGGCTGAATAATAAACAATGTTTAAATTTTTATGCGCATGCCCACTAAGCACACCTACATCCATTATAGGGCTATTACAGCAGCCGACATGGGCTTCACATATGGGGCCCATGTAACTGAAACCACATGCGATCGGCAAAATTTGCCTAGTTGAAGCCCATGCCCACTCAGTACCCACATAGCCCATATTTAACCCTTGTGGGCCCCACAGAGACATACTGGCTGGAAAGTTTAAAGAGCAGTTATTGGCAACACGGAAACTTGAGATGTCATGGCACTGAATGGCAAGTGAGGTAAGGTTGAAGGAAGAGATGGCTTCAATGTAGAGGCTACTAGTAGGAGATCAAAATATAGATGAAAATCTCATAGAACAGGTAAGAATATGCTCATTGATTCCTACAAAATAATAATAAAAATAACAATAATAACAACAACAACAACAATAAATAAATAAATAAATAAATAAATAAATAAATAAATAAATAAATAAATAAATAAATAAATAAATAAATA